>OU343161.1:172773414-173409544 GCA_910595825.1 Philhelius pedissequus | reverse complement strand
ACAATACTGAATCGAAATGTCGAATGTTCGTGGAATTTGTCATGTGTGATCTGTCAAAAATATAAACGTCAAAAACCAAGTAGCAAAAAAATCAGCCGTTATATACATATATATATTTCATTGACTTTACATAATGTATGTATAATGTATATTCAAAACGCTTAGAACCACAAACGAACTCGCGTTATTTTTGTTAAATGTTGTTTAATTTTTAGCGTTATTTTTCTCATTCATTGTAAATTCTTTGAAATGGATATATACTATTTCATATTATTACATCATATTATATATCATATACACTCAACATGAAATTAAGAGCAAAGTAAGTTAAACAATGTACATTAATTCTTTAAAAACAGTGACCAACATTAATTTCATCAGTGACTGTGTACCAATTTTCCCCTACTAAACATTTCTGAGATACGCCTCTGTTCTCATTTGAATGGAATGTTTATCTCTACACCTTCAAAATTTTGCTTGAGAAAAAGTGTGTAGAGATAAAATTTGCGTTTGCTCGAACTGAATACTAGGCTTAAGAAGATTTACTTATTAGTCTTTATTAAAATTGAAAAGTAATAAGGTTTTCACATTATTTATATTATTTAATATGTTTTCCATATGGAAGAAGTAAAAAAAAACTTTTCAAAACTTCAATAGAATTTTTTTTCACAAGATCAATAAGATTTCTCCATGCAAATATCATATTATTCAATGCTTCTAATAAGATTTCTTGTTAAAGTAGGTCAATAAGGGAATCTTATTGATTGTGTGTAGTACTTTTTCGCTCTGTGTATGTTATTCTTCAAATATAAGTACCTATGTTATGATATACCTACACTATTTAATAAAATAACAGAGCATAAAAGGAAAATCAAGGGAAACATGTTCTAGTTATATAAGTTGAATTAAATTGAACGAAAAAAAAAATAAAATGTCTAGACAAGATTATTGGCGTTTTTCTACCCTTTGCCATAACAATATCACAATGCAATGATTTCAAAAGACTCAATTGAAAATTCTGTTGCATATAAACTCTGAGCCTCTGTCATCAAAGAAGGATATTATCCATAATTGATTTTATCTTTTCGATGAAAAATTAATGAACGCGCCAATAATGCAATAAAAAAAAAAAAATTATATTATTCATGACTCGATTCCGTTTTTTTTTTTAATATTTCCTTTTTGTGTTTCCGAATTGCTTTCGTCAATCCCAAGCAATCATTAAAGGTGATGCAAGGACAATTTAATTGATTAATTATTTTGAATTACTTTCAGCATCAGCGGAGCGGCTATACTATATAAGTAGGAACTTCAGCCGAAAAGTCAATTTTTTGTATGTACAGGGTGCGCCAGAGAAACTTACTTATTTGAAAAAATTCCCGCGCGGTGATTTTGGCGGTTAGAGGAGCGAGAGGGGGCGCATCTGGAGGGGGAAGTTCCCAAGTTTGTTTCTCCCCCCAGTCAGTTTCCATCATGCTCTGGTCTAGAGAGCAGCGGGCCTTCGAAGTCTACAGCTTCTTTTCTAACGGTCGCTCACTTGTTGCTACGCAACGTGCCTTCCGCGCTTGCTTTGAAATTCCTCCCAGCAGACTCGATCCTGCCCGTAATTCGATTCTGTCGTGGGTTAACTCATTTCGGGAGTGCGGAAGTGTCGCTAAACCCAGAAATGGACTTCAACGGACCATCAGAACTCCGGAAATTATCGAAAGAGTGAGGCAGTCAGTTGTGCATTCTACCCGGCGCGGCGTTCGGCTCGCAAACACGCAGCTGCTATGGGAATTTCTGACACCACTGTTCGACGAATTCTCCATGAAGACCTTCAATTTCATCCTTATAAATTGGCTGTTGTGCAAGAACCATAGGACCATAGCACACCTCAAGAACAACATTCGCGACGCCATTGCCAACATACGGATTGATATGCTGCAAAGATTGGAGACGAATTTCAAAAATCGACTTCATCAGTGTATGCGCAATGGGGGTCGCCATTTATCCGATGTCATTTTCAAGACTGCATGAAAAAAAAATTGGGATATTGTATTCTCAAATAAAAAAAAAAATTAAAACAATAATTGAAGTACTTTTGTTTTTATTGACCTTTCAAATAAGTAAGTTTCTCTGGCGCACCCTGTACATTCTGCGTAGGTATATTATATGTGTATAAATAAAAATGGTGCAAAGTTTATTAAAGTCTTCAATATTTGTGAGGATGAATACATTGCTTGTTAATTGTACATTCTCTTCTTATTTAACTTTTTCGGCATATACATAAATATCCTTGCAACTAGGTACCAGCGTTGCTGGGAAACATATTTTGTAAGTGCGAATGCTGACAACAGAAAGTGCCATTTTAGGCAACTGGGTGCCACCAACAAAAAATTATTTTTGCACCTCAAAACTTAAGGGATAATAAAAAAAACACAAAAGTAATAAATAATAAATTAATAGATAAAATAAAATAACTTCATTAAACGAAACATAACAAAAAAAAATGTCGACGAATTTTTTTCTTTGAATTCGATTTTCGCCTAAACTACTTACTACTATAATTAGATATTATACTCAGTCCCAGAAAAATAGGCAGTTCACGTCTTATAGGAAAGCTTTTTCAAAGCATTAAGGTGTCATATTTTTGCAACATACTAAATTGGAAGAACTTCTCCCTAAAAAGTGTTTGCTCGTGTCCGTAAATATATAAAATAATACAAAAAATTGCATTGCATCTGACGCAGACCAAACGTCCTACTCAGCGCACATCTGAGTGTGGACTGAATTGCGTTTGCTGTGGGCTGTGGTTGCTGCTGCTATTCAACCCCCATTAAATATTGATGTGCTTCCAGAGTTACCTGTGTCGATTTGTTAACTCGTTCGGTTTTTTTTCCATAGGCTTCTGTTGAGGTGCTTTTGATTTGAGAGCTTTAAAAAAAAGTTTTAAATGATGAGTGTTAACGTGGAGTATTTTCATTTTTTCCACTACTTTTAATGTGTGGAAAATACGTTAAATTGCAGTTACAAAATTTTAAACTGTTTTCTTTGAAGAACAACATTATTTGTGTAGATTTTCGAAGCGCGTGATTAATTAATGTGAAGTGAAGTAAAAATGGCATCGGTGTGTCCGATACGTCGAGCAGGTGGTTGATCCGCAAATGTTGGAAATGAACGTTTTTTCGGGCTCTGTAGAAAATCTTGTTATAAACCTAGGTGAAGTTAGCAGCAGCAGGAGCAGCAGCAGCACCAACTCCTCTTCTGAATAAAATATATTGTAAATATAGTTATTTAAAATATTAATATATATTTATTTTGGTAATTAATTATAATTAATCCTAAGGAATTAATGTTTTATTTTTGTTCGAATTTTCCTACTGGCACCTTTCATCTTTCCTCATGGTGGTGTGGAAAAATATAAAATTTTTATAAGCAAAACGATTAAATAAAAATTCGTATCTAAAAAAAGGGCGGTAACCCTACATACTATTCTTTCATAACTGAGTCCATTTAAGATACACACTACGAAAACCCTGTGAGAGCTTTCTTAGGTGACAGATTTATGCAACTCACTGTAGTGAGAATGAGAGGCAAACGTCCTATCTTTCCTGTACTGCCTATTTTTCTGGGACAGAGTATAGTGATCTTGGGAGTGCCACCTTTCAATCGGTGTAGCGGAGAGCAGGGCTTAAAGTAACATTTTACTAAAGTTAATACCTAAGATTTTGGAAATGAGTTAGCCAAGCTTTTTTCTGTGTAAAGAGCAATAGTTGTAACATAGACCAGGGTAAATTGTAACAAAAACTGTAATCTTCTTTAAAAGAAGTTATCAATTTATAAGCACAATTAACAACAAAAAATATTGCACATACAGCACGAAAACTTATTAAATTAATATTAAAATTTAAAAGTAATATTAATTCACAAATTTAATTATTTAATTGATTTTTAATTTTCCTAGAAAAAAACAAGAAAATCATTATTATTTTTTTGAAAAAAACTGAATTTAATCACATACAAATAGGAATGTAATTAAATATTCCAAAACCAGTATTAGATATACATATGCATAAGAATTTATTTAATAACCATAAGGCAGGAAAACACATGACTAACCTCACATCTCTTCAACCTTTTGTTGACAACGATATATGTTTTTCAATTGGACATTTTTCTTTTTATAAAAAATTAATAAAAAAATATAAACATAGAACACCATTTTCGTCGTTTTGGTTACCAAAAATGTGTTTGTAAATATGAACGAAGTATCTTTTCAGGATTACCTTTTTAACTTTTCTGTATGATGTCCTATTCACAGATAAAGTATATTTAACGGTAGCTTTGAAGTAGACGAACATTTTCCTTGTTCCCTCGTTTCTTAATTTTCTGTTACTTCTAGCCTCGGTCTGCACTACCGCACGACACGAAAAAACAATTTTTAAAAATCGACATATTTGTAACCTTTAACTCGATTTGCGGCTAAACTAAATCAAATATATAAGTCTTTAGGTAGTTTGAAATGCTGGCAAGTGCTGGGGGTGGTCGTGGCGCGATAGTTGTCATTCGCCTGTCAACCACATGGTCACAGGTTCGATCCCTCGTATTTTTCCATTAAAAACCAATTCTAAAAATAAATATCATACAATGAGTTGCTGGTTTACTCACTAAATGCTGTTTAGGCATAGAACTAAAAACATGTGATTGAGTAAAACTAGTATACCGAGAAAATATGACAAAGAATTAAAAAAATTAATGCGAATTATAAGGGACATAGATAAATAAGACACGGATATTTCTGAGCATTAGTTCAGCCGCCTTCCCTGGAGATAACATCTGAGACAACAACCACCTACAGTCTCAGAACATCGCGCCACACATCTTTCCTTTCGTTCTTTCTCTTCCTTAGCTTCACAACCGCGCTGTGTTGAGACATTTAAAGGGTAGTATAATCCCTTGTGCGCGTGTAGATTATTCAAAAAAAAATTTTCAGCCTATATTATTCCATTAAACGAAAAAAGTTATTTTATTACTCTATAAGAAAGTCCATTTTTACTATAGGTTTTATATTATTCAACCGTGAAAAACCCTTTCAGCTGATGCAATACTATATGGTTAACTAAAAGTCTGATCATGAACTTGGATATATTTGAAAACATTTGCTCGTCGATTCCTAGAAAGCCATTTGAACCTTTTGAGTGCCACAGTGCCATTTAAATTAAAAAAATGCCAAAAGTGCACAATCGTGCCACTTCGGCAACGTTGCTAGGTACAGTAAATGACGCTTATAAGAAACACACCTGAACAAAAACAGGGCGCACGAGCCCATTTACACCAATGGAAAATACATACCTTATAAGAAACGCGCTTATAAGAAAAACAGTGACATAATGAACTTTTTTTACAACACCAATTCCCACTTTTGCTGTAAAATTGGATGTGTATAAGAAACTTTTGTATGGCATAAAAAAATAGCCTCAGGATCTTTAGATGTCGGCACACCCTAAGAACCATACATGCATTTCTGAACTCTTAAAGAAATGTCATAATTGTCATTTTGAAATAAATTTAGTTTGCGTTTTTTGAGAAATTGAAAACAAAATTTAAATGTTTATTTAGACAAGAATGAGGATTTTGAGGGATTCCTCGTAGAAATTGAACATCGTATTTCAAACAAAGGGAAGAATCTTCGAATCTTTAACTCAAACCAAAGGGGCTTTGACTACCCTTAATCAAGCACATTAAAAGTAGGAAAGCAGGGAAGAATGTAACAGAAGACACCAATGCATAATGGTTTTGAATTTCAGAATATCAAACTGGGAGGGAAAAATAGAGCCGGGTAAAGCATTGCACATTCGAGTTGTACGGCTAACGAAAGAATCTCTGTACTTAACACGACGTCCGAGCTTGGGCTCAAGTGAGTGATGAGCATTCCCAGAAGCGCGAGTATTAAGGTTGAATGGTTTGAGGAGAGGAATGCAACTGGCTATTTCATTAGACATTAGAGAGCATTATCTAGAAAATAACGATAAAATAATGAAGGGCATGAAACAGTGCGATGGTATAAAAGAGATGTAATTGCTTCAGTTATTGCTCTATCACCTATCATTGTTATTTTAAAATAATGGTAAGCGTTTTTTTTAAACATTTTTTAAAAGAATCTTGTTTCTCATACACCCAAAAAATTTAATAGTAAAATGGCTACGAATAATATTCGTAGCAAAAATATTCGTGTATTGTACTAATATTCGCGCATTGTACGAAGTATTATTACTATGAAATTTTTACGAATCCATTCGTGAAATTGTACTAATAGAAGTAGCAATGCGCACGAATACATTCGTGGTATGTAAATACTAATACTATTCGTAAACCAAAATTAGATGATTCTGGTTAGTGCATTGTACGAATTATGGTGTACATATTACTAATAACATTAGTAAATTCCTTTACAAATAATTCGTACTATTTACTTATGAATTTGTTCTATTTACGAATAAAAACTAATATTAGTAGACAAATTTCTATCGTGAGGTGACCGTATGCATTATTCGTAAAATGTACGAATTATTAGCAGAGCTATTTTTTTTTTGTTATTTTATTTACGAATGCATTCGTATGTTCATTAATTGAAGAAAACGCAAACAATATGTTTATATTATTTTTGTTTTTGTTTTAGTGGACTGTGTGGATTTAAGGCCAATTGAATGAATTTGTGACCTTTAGTCCAAAATGCGTTTCGCCCAGGTACTACAGCTGGGCTCATCAGTTAGATGCTGTTGTATCTTTCTAAGACGCATTATTTTTTGATCGATGTTTACCGACTTTAATAAAACTTACAGCGATTACTCACTGTAAATTATATTTTTCTAGGGGAATTTGGTTAGATTCATGCACCTAGAATTATGTTTTGCCTGTGGTCTGGCCAGTGAATTAATTGAAGAAAACGCAAAGAATATGTTTATATTATTTTTGTTTTTGTTTTAGTGGACTGTGTGGATTTAAAGCCAATTGAATGAATTTGTGACCTTTAGTCCAAAATGCGTTTCGCCCAGGTACTACAGCTGGGCTCATCAGTTAGATGCTGTAGTATCTTTCTAAGACGTATTATTTTTTGATCGATGTTTACCGACTTTAATAAAACTTACAGCGATTACTCACTGTAAATTATAGTTTTCCAGGGGAATTTGGTTAGATTCGTATGTTCATACACGGCATTAACACTATTTACAAATCATTCGTAAAAATAACTTTATCCGTGGATAACCGAATCATTAGTAGAATGTACTAATTATGAGTAAAAATACGCATTATTCGTAAAATACACGAATTATTAGTAAAATAAAAAAAAAAGCAGCCTAGTAATGAAAAGTAAAAGCATTAGTAAATACTGCGAAGCTATTCGTACAATACACGAATGAAGTCGTAGAATGCACTAATAAAAAACAACACCATTGGTAATATATACTAATAAATCTAAAATATACGAATACCATTCGTGGCAGAAAATAACGAATAAAATTCGTACAATGCACGCAGCTATTAGTACTATTTACACATGAAAATTTTTGAGTGTATCCGCGGTTAGGATATAAGAAACACACGGTTATAGGAAACGAAAATTGTGGCTATTTGCAGTTTCTTATAAGCGTCATTTACTGTATTTAACAATCTCTATAGAGAAGAAGACACGCGTGAAATTTTTGAGAGACACCAGCCACAACAATGCAAACTGCTGATGCGTTTTGAATTTTGTAGTAATTAAATTTAATTTTGGGTTAACTTTCATTTGGACCAATGTAATGTAATGTAATCTTATTAACTTTTGCGGTTCGATAAACACAAAATTGAGAAAAAAAATTCAACTGTTTGTGAAACTTCATTGAAATAATTTGAAAACATTTAATTGAGTAATTATCGAAAGTTCACATGACCTCATGTTTGGATCTATTCTATTGAGCATTTATAGCAAAAACCATCAAACTAATTTGGAAAAAACCAAATAAAACGGGCTATGGTCGTTACCCTATGTTGAATATCTTGCGGAAACATGTAAATAAAGAATAGCATTTACTATCGCAAGCTATTGTAAATATTTATATAGTTTGGACGACGTCAATTAATAACAAAATATTGTAGGAGTTCGCGCCATATAGTTTTTGATATACGAGTACAGCAGCTTTCGATAATTTTTTTTTAACGCGAATGCCAAAAATATCTCTTCAGTTAATGTTCGAACTCGAACTTGACTGGAAATCATAGGTATTTCAAAATTATGTTTATATGAGAAAAACTATGAAAAAAAATGAGGCTAACAATAGTCACCAATGATGTTTAATGCGTGCCTAACATTTCTATCGAAGGCGCACTTTCAAATACAATTAAAATAAAATGCACGACTGACTGGATCGCTCTTGTACCAAAACATTGGCGCCGCGCCCTTAAGTACCATGCAGGCTTAAAGCCAATGTAGATCAGACTACTTTGATTCTTAGTATAATGAGTTGTCGAATAGATGATGCACGGCATAGTTACATATTATGTGTCTACCTACAACATTATATTAAAATCTAGATTATGGATTTTAATTATGTAAGTTAGGCAGGGCCGGTACGAGCTAAATGAGCGCCCTTTTCACAACACACACCACTGTCCTAAAAAATAAACCGCGAAAACATAAAATGTATGTGATTATTAAAAAAACACAATTAATATTAAAAAGAGTATTATATATAACAGCAACTGAACTTCGAATTCGAAGTTATACAGACGAACTCAAAATCAAAAACAATTGCATAAGGACAAGACAATAATGCGTCGACGCTACGCACAGTTGTTTGTTCTATTTTTTCATTATTTTTACCTTAAAGTATTAATAAAACAGCTTGCTCATGTTTTCAAAAAAAAAAAAAAAAAAAATTCGATTTTTAAAAATAAATAAAAATTTTATTTTGAAAATTTATTTTTCAAAACCCAGTCATTGATTTTTTTTTAAATTTGAATTTTATATGTATATTAAAAATATGTTTAAGATGGCGTTTCAATTTTTTTTTTAAATGTTTTTAAAATTTTATACATAAAAAAATATTTTTTTTTTTTAAAAACCGCTCCAAATATATTTTTATTTTATTTATTTTATTTATCTAGGAATTCAAATGGCATTTTTGTTTTCCCTCAAACTACCTATAACAACCAAGCAATACAAATACATTTAATTAAAGTGAAATCTCCCTTTGCAGACACCTCCCTTAGTCGGTTTCAAATTGCTCCATATACGTTTCATTGTTTTTAGTTTCTCTTGGACGGACACTCCCTTGGATGGACACGGACAGGAACTTCACATATGAATGACAAAATATATTCTCTTAGACGGACACCAGAGCAGGATTGAAAAAGTAATCACGCTGATAATTTTGGCAACGGCATTTTTTTTAAGTTGCAGTCGAGCACCAAATTATTTTCTCTCATTCATGTGGTAAAAGTGATTTTGTTTGGACAAAAAAAAGGTTTATTTTTTCAGTTTAAGATTTTTTTATATGCGCTCAGGTAGTTTCAAGTTTGAATTTGGAGGACAGTAAATTCGATCCAGAAGATGATTCACCTCTAGCAAATTTATGTGATAAAAAATATCATGCGTTAATAAATTAATATAGCCATAATTGATTAAGTTAATTTTAAGAAAGTGAAGTTTATTTATTTTTGTTATTTTTTATTTTTTGTTAATAAATGCATATCTTAATTTTGAAAATTAGTGTTTTTGTTTGTTCATTTCCCTTAAACGGACAACTCCTTTAGACGGACAAACATTTTTGCACCATGGCTGTCGCCAAAGGGAGATTTCACTGTATTTGTATTATCCATTTATTTCTACCTTATTATATTTCATTTGTACGAATTTTTGCGTACATCACTGAATACTACATACAAATTTAGGCAGTCATACTTTTTTATATATACATATTTGTTTTTAAAAATCACATGAATCTTATGTATGCATATTGCACCTAAATTATAAAATTATATGCATTATTATATGTAGGTACATATTTACATACCTAAGTTCCATCTATGTATGTAGCTACAGCAACATATTACCCTCCTAACTTACAAAATTAAGATCCATGATCTAGATATTAATCACACCAAAAACCTATATGTTAAAAAAGGAGCCAAGTTCTTCTATATACAAGAACATTTGCGTAACAAGTCAGCCTTCACGGTAGTGAGATCTGAGTTTATTAATGTCAAATATCAAATATTTTAAGCAGAGTAATATGGAAGAACCTCAAAATTATCAGAGAAATCTGTTATTTAATGATTACTGACTAAAATTGTGTTGGTTTACTTGGCAAATTTTCATTTCAAAATTGAGTAATTAGGGAAAGCAAAAGAAACTTTGAAGTTTGAAGTTCCTGACTTTATCGGTAGTGAAGTTAGAGGGGGGTCGAAAATCGCATGAGTTTGTTCATGTAAATAGGGTGTAGTGCCAGAACTTGGCTGGGCACTACCGCGAAGAATCAAGGTAATCTTATCTACAGCGGATTTAAGTTTGCATAGGAAATAGGATAACCAAATTACCTACCTACCAACAGCGTTAATATTTAACTACATTAAAATTGTTAGATACAAGAGCAAGTTCGTACGATCCATCCGTGCATTTTATTTCCCTATTTATCCAAACATCAATAAAGAGTTCTTTTTCTTGTGCTTTTTTTCTGTTCTGGCATCGAACATTTATTAAATTCACAATATTCCATTCAAACAAATTCTGAGAATATTCCATACGTGCAGAATTAAAATCTGCACGTTTCACTCAAATGGTTCCAAAGGAATTGTAAATTGAGTTTATTATTTTGAAATTTTATTCCATGAACATTTTTGAGTGCTTGTTCAAGAAATTAATCTTGTACAGCCATGGTGCGATTTTTTGTTTTGGGTCATATGAACTTTTTTTCTTGTATAAATGGTTAATAAGCTGATTGGTATGGATTTTTGTTGGGTATTTGTGAATGAATTTACCTATCAAGCGCCAATGTAATCTTGATGGGATTTTTTTATTTTAACTCTATTCACACTATGTTGTTTCTCGTGTAATTATATGAATGACCTTTCGTGTGAGCAGATGAAATGCCTTAATTTGAATTATTGGAAGATAATTATTGCGTTGATCGTACCACTGAAAATATCGCTGCTGTAAGTAAAGTGTTGCCAAAGACCCCAATGTGTCGATTCCTCGTCGTTCGCAGGAATTAGGACTGTCTTACGGCACATTATGGCGTATTTTGCATTTGGATCAACACCTACATCCATATAAAGCCTAGCTCACACAACAACTGAAGCCAGCTGACCATTCACAACGTCGTAGATACGTCAAATGGGTGCTTGACAACAGGCGGTGGACGGCGATTTTTCAAACAAAATTTTCTTCAGCGACGAAGCATATTTATTACTCGGTGGGTAGGTTAATAAACAAAATTGTCGTATTTGAGGTTCTGAGAATCCTCAAGTAATTGAAGAGAGGCAATTGCATCCACAAAAAGTCACTGTTTGGGGAACTCTTTGGTCCGGAGGTGTGATTGGACCTTAATTCTTCGAAAACGACGATGGAACGACTGTCACCGTCAACTCGCAGCGTTATGGTCATATGATAACCGACTTTTTTTTGCCTGCTATTGAAGAATGCGACTTGGAGAATATGTGGTTTCAACAAGGCGGTGCCACATGTCACACAACTTGAGCGAATATGGCTTTATTGCAAGAGACATTTCCTGGCCGCGTAATTTCTCGTCGTGGCGATATCAACTGGCCCCAAGATCATGCGATTTGACACAGCTGGACTTTTTTTGTGAGGTTACGCGAAAGACCGTGGTTATGCAGATAAACTTTTAACTCTTGAGCACTTGAAAAGCAACATTCATCAAGTTATGGCTGAGATACCGCCCAATATGTGTCAAAAAGTGGTCGAAAATTACCTCAAAAGAATCGATGTTTGCAACAATTCGCGTGGTGGTCATTTAAATTATGTAGTATTTCAAACATAATGTCAACGTTCAAACTTTATAATAAAAAAAAAAATATCATGAAAAAAAAAGTATTTTATATGTGATTTATTTACATTTACTTTTAAAACCGCAAAATGGATAACCCATTACAAGTGTATTTCTTTGGATCGGTTGTGGTTTTTATTTGTACCTACGAGAAATTTGATGAGAATGAGTGATATAAGATTATCTATTAAAAAAAGAAGTGACATTTTATCCCAAGTGGATGTGGATAAGGGCATTAGAGTAAGGGTACTTTGTCACAAATATAATGTTCAAAAGTCAAAAATAAGTCGGATAAGACAAATTAGACAATTGGTTGTGAGATCTGAATCTAGACCAGGAAAACGCGTTTCATTTAAGGCTTCTTAATACCCACACATGGGTTGTCTCTTAAGAAAAATACCATTTCAACTATAATTTTTTATTTAGAAAAAATAACCCAGTATAAGGGCAACAACCTTGGGTTAAGCAACTGCTCTAATTTCTATTAGCTGCCTAAATCGAGTTTGTACTGTACATATAATAATAGCCGCGTTTTATTACACTCAATGACCCATATATAGTTCACCCCGTGAAAATAAAACGATCTGGGTTATGAAAACTTTTTACTTTGCATGGTTGGCAGCTGTGATTACCTTTTGACATTTAATTTTTTTTTTTTTACATTAAATAAATTTTGCTTACTTCGGGCTCGAAAGTTGTCCTTTCTTGTTTTATTTTAGTTAAATAAATATAAAATTATAAACTATAATAAATAAATAAAGTACACTACTATCTGGATATTGTACAGCAAGCCATAGATTTCGGAACGTAAGCTCTACCCCGGTGAATATTTGTCGTTAGATCAAACAGAATCTGATTTCAGTTTAATGGTTAAAAAGAAAAGAGAGAGGAACTGAAAGTTCTGCTCAAGGTCTAATAAAAAATGCTAATCCTTGTTGCCAAATCACAGGTAGTCAAAAATCCTCAGCATCGAAAAAAGAAACTCAATAGGGGTATTCACGATCTGGTGTACCAAGTCTTGTAAAATTGTAAAATTTTATTTTTTTTACAACAGACTGTGAACACACCTTTACTAATCTGTAGCAACACTGAAGAAAATGTCAAAATCTGTTTTACATTTGTTCTGAAGAAGGCTTAAGTTTGTGTTAAGAAAACCTTACACACTTGTATTTTTCTGTTACAATAGGGTTCGGGTATTGTAAAAGTGTAAAAGTGTAAGATTTTGACATTCAGTGTATTCTGTTGTTGTAGTGCAAAAAATGCTACACTTTTACACTTTGACAATGATACAAGAGCAGATACACCGGATCGTGAACACCCCTAATCAAATTTGCGTTTTGAAAATAAAAACAGTCTTCAAATATTTAGAACATGATTTTTTTTTACATTTCTGATAAACCGGAGTTGCCAGTTGTGTATAAAAGAAATCAATTAAGGCTACTATAGTGAAGCATACTATAGTGAAACTTTCGGCTCCAACACACTAAGCAGATGTTTAAACCGACACAAATGTGAAATCCAACGAGTGCTACTACAGGAAAGATAATCCACATGTACAACCTTCTAAGCCAAGAAATATATAGCTAGACATGTGCTTATAAAACAAACACTCAGATGTTAGGTACTCGTATTTAAAAAGAAAAAGCGTTATATTTTGTTTTGTTGCAAACATGTTTTATTGCGCAAAACTGAAAAATAAAAATCATTATTGTTTTGATTGTGAAAAAGTAAACAACGAAATATTTTATTTTAATTCAATCAGGTATAGGTCTTCCTGCATAATAAAATGCGGCTAATGAAAGTGAAGTATGTATGTGGTTAGGTAGCAATATGCATACCACTTTATAATGTTAGAGCAATATGCATAATATTCATGTGATTTCTAAAGTACCTTTGTAGATATTCAGTGACTTATGCAAAGATGCGTAAAAATGAAATATAATTTTACTCTGTCCAACAAAAATAGTCAGTTAAGACCTTATATGAGAGCACTTTGAAATACACTTGTGTCTGTTGCTTAAATTCCCACTGAAATTATCCACTGAGTTACATACAAATTGTTTTTGTAATCTTGTTAAAGCGAGTGTATATTCCATCATGAGCTACTTTACCATTCACTCAACCCTCGTTATGTGCGGATTCTTAAAAAAAATGTTTTTTTTTTATTTCTTAAATATCGAAAACATTTTTAGAAAAAAAAATGAAACGCCATTGTTAAGTAATTATTAATTTATATATTCATTATTAATAATAAATAAACAGTTTAATTTTAATTTAAAAAAAAAATTCAGTGACTGGGTTTTGAAAAAAAGATTTTTCAAAAAAAAAATGTTTATTTATTTTTCAAAAATCGAAAACCAAATTTTTTGAAAAATTTGAGTATATAGTTTTATTAACAATTTTACTGAGCATTTACATTCAAAAAAAATTTTAATCGGTTCATCCAAAATGAAAAATTCAAAAATATAAAAAGTGCTTCTATGTTATGTGCAATAAATACGTAAAGTAAAATATTTGTGGGTTTAATTTGGTCTAATTGAAGAACACACATGTTTTTTTTTATCAATATACCTGGATCCATTTTTGAGAAATACATTTTTTTCTTACCTGTTTTTGTAATATTTGTACGGGTGGACGTTTCAAAACAATCCATGGAGTCGTTTCGAAGAGTTTTCAAAAAAGAAAAGTTTTTATTGATTTAAAAAAAATCGAAAAACCAAAAGTTCGTTCTATACTGGAGGTGCCAAAATTAACAATTTTTTTCCAAACATTTTCTTTACGAACCGAAATTTTGTTGGCTTATCATAAATTGCCATTTAATTAAAATTTTATATAATGTAAGCATTTAAGGAAAATATGTAATTTAAAACACATCTACATAAATATGTTGTTGTTGTTTTAATCATTATTAATCTATCTTAGAAATGACATGTTCATTGTGCAATATTGGAACACCACCACAAAAGGGAACCAAACACTTTCAAAATTACACCAACTTAGTTACCCGCGAAGTCCCCTAATAAGTTTTCAACGAAACATCGCTCTGTCCGGTTGTAAGAGCTTCGCCTCCGGTTATTGGAGGTTATCTATTGATTTTCTTACATATTACAAATAAAAGATAAAATATACTGAGATCGATCCCTTGGTTTTTTTGGTTGTCTGATTTGTTGATAAAAAATAATCCCTCAATAAAATTATGTGTCCGTGTTTGGGAGGTTTTCTATATAAAATAAGCATGAAAAAGTGTCCGCGTCCGTTTATGAGAGAGTCCGTTTATAGGAAAGTATTTTGTATGAGAAATTCAAAAAAGAAATTTGTTCCCGAAAATGTGTCCGTTTAAGGGAATTGTCTGTTTATTGGAGCTGTCCGCAAGTAGAGCTCGTACTGTACCAATATGACAGTTAATTAAATTTTTAGCTAGAAATATGAATTTTTACACAAAACCAATACTTACCCTATAGAATGACTAAAAGTAAGTAAAACTTTTAAAATTATTATTATAAGAATCCATAAAGTCATCAAAATAGTGTTTGTCTGTCCTCTTAGGATCTTAATTGATGTAAGTATATATTTACTTTTAAGCTATGTGATACACGTTAGTGAAAGCAATTAAGAAATCAATTTTATTGTGTGATTAATAAAGAGCCTCTTATCAATCTTGTTATTTACGACGCTTTCAATGGCACTTTTCTTTTTGTCGAATTTGTAGACAAAATCTTATAATTTTCGATACACAGCACACATCAATCAAAATTTTGATTTTTATCCTTATATCCTTAATGGGCTTTAAAAGTTTTCTTCAATTACAATAAAGGGAATGATGGAAAAATGTTCTTATTACGAGTATTTCATTTAATATTTAGCAAAAAAAAATAATCTGAACGACACAGCGCCCAGTGCACTTTTTTTCGATTCCACATAATTATACTAATTGAATTAATAATTAGTGATTGTGTACATAATATTATATTCCCTAGTATGTTATGCTTTTTTTATTAAATTTAACTTTAATGGTCTAAGTCGGCTCTATGTATTTTAGTTGTTTAGAAAATTAAAAATTACAAAACAAAACTCTGTTTTTGTGTTTATGAAATTAAGACGTTCGGATGTATAAAATCAGTGTTCCGGTAAATAATCTTAAGGCTTTCCATATTACATTGAAAAGAAATAATAAAAGGCTTCTTTTAATGATGATTCCATCTATAGCTAAGCGGCACTAGCTCTAATGTAGCAAGGGCGGAAAACAGACTATGGTTTTTGACTACACAACCTATTATTTACAAACTGAACGTTTAGTTCTGTTTTTCGATCATAGCCCCTCGTTTTTACGAAATTGAATATGGTACAATAAGGCTAAGCGCGCACTTGCAATTTTTCGGAACGAAATAGTTTAATCACTAGTTGAACGATGATTGCTCACATAAGCAACTTAAAAATCAATCAACGATATAAACCAACACACAGACAATATTTTGATTTAATGTGCGTGCAGTTACATATAGTTCGAAGTGATACAAACTGAAGAACATATTTGGGGCGATCGTTCGATTTGTGCCAAAACACAAACTTTTAAATTGCTAGAATCGCGGACTGTTAAGTTTCTGCATGTGCGCGCACTCTCATATAAGTCCATGGTATTCACTTTAGCAACCAAACTTTTGCAAAACTGAAAGTTGCATGTGCGCGCCTATAGCCATACAAGTTTCTTTATAGTCCAGTCATTTTAGTTTTTATCTGCGGAAAAATTCCTAGTGAGCTTAATTTTTGTACACACATTTATTACGGTGCTGTAATGAAGATGTGAAAAATCAACATCGATATCGTGCCGGCAAAAAAATTTATGAAGTTCAAAAGGTCACGAAAATTTGTTTTTCGCAAATATCTCTCGACCTAGTGATCCAAGGTCAATAGTGTCCATAATAAAAATTGTTCCTAGTAAAATTATCTACAAAAATATCGGAGTAGAGCGCTGAAAAAGCGACGAGAATGCACTCACATCCGGTATTGTTTACCAAGGCGTAAGATCTATTGGTTTTTATTAAGGTTTGTAAGTGTCTTTAAAACGTTTATCTGATATCTGGACCTTTCGGGAAAACTATACTTATCTTATAGAGGTTTAGGAACTTAGAAAAATCTACTCTAACTTATCAAAATGACCTCCACTGGCAGATGTTCCGTATTTCATTGTTCCGAAGCGCGTCCCTTTATACCGGCTACTGCCTGTCGGATTGTTCAGTTGAAAATTATTTCTTTAGTGTTAAGCACAACAACAATTCATTAGATATAAAACATGTATCACTCAATATGAACTGGTTAAGAGCAGAGAACAACTAAACTAACGTTCGGTGGCCTATACAAAGAAAGTATACATTTCTGGTAGACCACTTGTGTTGTTGTTGCATTAAAAACTTTCAATGTTAATATAACAGTCCGAAAGCAATGCTGAAACGAGTATTGGTTGTAGGTATATTCAACACCTTCAACAACAAAAACCAAAATGGCTTACAAAGTTGGTTGGTATAGGTCAGTTAGTAACATCTTTTTTAATATATAGAGTGTGAATATTAATCATTATGGAGACAGTTAAAATAAAATATGCTGATCTGTGATTTCCGGATCTGCACGGGACTCCATTTTGACCAGCGACGACAAAAGCACTTCAGCAACAAACGACTTTTCGAGGCGTCCGGAATAACACCCCCGATAAGTACATGATCAGTGCTGCCAAAAGACTGACGAACAACCTAATCAACCACCCAAACACCCTAGTGAATAGAATGATCAGCGAAGAGAGATACCCCGAGCCAAGATATCTGGATGTGATAGCGCTACTAGACGAAGGACTTATTTATATCAACGACGACGAGGCAATCCAATTCTACGAGAATGCAATGTCAAACTACCTCCCTGGCTAGATGCCACAGTAAGCCCCACATCACCAGAAAACAGCCGGGTTTGAACAACCCGGGATTATCCACATAGGTTTTAGTAAGTAGTACAAGAAATTCAAGGACAATTTAACAAACAAAATTAAAACAATGTATAATATTAGCCCCTTAAGTACTAAAACAAATTAAAATATCAATGTTATATAAGTAATGTAAAATAGAATTAAGAGCCAATGCTGATCTCTGTGAGAAATTATTAAGTAATGGATCAATAGAAACTTTTAAAGGCGAGAAGTATTGTTTGCAATTTAATGATTATCTACCTTCAATTTGTGATTCAATAAAAAAGCGTTTTTTGCCTGACAAAAACAAAAGGTAAAAACTGTTCATTTAAATATTCATACAGTCAAAAATAAGTATTTAGAGTGGATGAAGATCGAGTTTATATTCACAGTACCAGACAATCAGACTGATTGTGAGTCCCAGTTGCGGAGCCCTGGAAGACCTACAAAAAAATTTGATTAAATGCTGTGGCAAAAGTAGAAGAATCAATGTTCGCTCTCTTCATTTGCAGGACCTGATGGATGCTGCTGCTTCCTCTTACCAGCCAATTAGTCAAGGCGAAGTTTTCAGCGCCGATCTTGCGCTCTCAATTTTCACATAGGCTAAATTGTCCAGATTCCAATATGAAGTCATCAGAGGAGCTGCAGAAAAGGTTGGTCATAACATTTTCCTGTGCAAAGAAGAATCACAATTTGGGCATTTCTCCACGTCATATGTGAGAATAAAATTTATGGAGTACCATCACTTATGGAATATAACTTGGAATTCCAGAGTTGGAGGACTATAAATAAAAGAAATAGCAAAGGAACGTATACAAAAGCGGTTTGTCTCTGAATTAAGGATAAAGGTTGACTTCGTTAATCAGGGATACGGTTCCAGTAATACTGGAAATTCATTGAAAGTATCTTTTCGAAATCCGAATTTGACAGCCGAAATAACTCAAGTAACGGAAACCTGATTCGCCGAATTGGAGCTATATTGGAGGCGATTAATATCAACTCATCAATTGACTCTGAGAAATTTTAAGCATATGCAATAGAAACAGCAAAGTTGGCAGTAGAAATGTACCCGTGGTACTACATGCCTTCAACGATCGATAAGATATTAATGTATGAGGCCGAGATTATAGAAACAGCAAGGAGGCACAAAAAAGTGGAAACAAATACTATAAAAACTACCGCCGCTTCATTTTACAAGAAAATATTCCCGTAAGGCCACGAATGAGGATTTTTAATTTAATTTAATTTTTAATTTAACTATATGCCTGTAAGACCTAAGGCCTTTTAAATGCAACTTGAATTGCTTGGCACTAGTTTGGCACAGTGGATTTGAGAATCAGGTATTGACAGTCTCATTTTAACCCATGGGCGGCATCCAATTCAAATTGGAGGTATAGTAAAGAATGCGCCTAGCGTGGGGATCGAACCCACACGTCCTGGTTAGCAATCAAGCACTTTACCCACTGCGCCATTGCCACTGTATTGTATAGACTTCTAGAGTCTTAAGAGCCCTGCATAACTTAAATGAGACCTGAAAAAAAAACACCTTCACTTTACCGACGAAGCTTTCCAATTTATAATGTGGGCCGTTCATTTTTTTCTTTTTCACTATTCTGAATTAAATTTAGTTAAATTGAATTAATATTAAGTTTAATTGAATTAACTAACTAACTAAGTAAAATTGAAATGAAATCGAGTTAAACTTAATTTTAAAGAAGTAATAAAAAATATTTAAGTTATAAATATTATTATAGAATAAAATGCTATAATAATCATAAAAATAAACTGAGTTAAAAACTTTTTTTTAGAAATAGGTTGAAATTTTCACTGGTTGTTTTTTATACATGCCTGAAAATTTCATATAAATCTTTCAAGAAGTTCAAATTTTATTAAACTAAGAACAAAACGAGAAAAAACTAGGCGGGGCAGTCGTCGGGAACTAATAGGGTAAATTTGTTATCATTGACTATCATTCCTTAAAATGTCATTATAATCGACTTAAAACAATCAACATGTAGGGGTGTCAGTAGGCGGAAATTAATAGCTTTTGGTTATCATTCCTGAAAATTTCAACAAAATCGGTGCAGTGGTCTAGTTTTTATGGAGTTTTTGCACTCTCCCATGCAAACTGCCCCACTGTGCGGGCTGCTATGGTTAGTGCATTGCGGACCGTCCCCTTTAGGTGAGTAATTTAGTTGAAAGTTTTTAATAAGCAGTAAGGGTATTTACCAACATTTTTGGCGCTTTAAGATGAATAGTACAAATAGACGAGAGAATTTGAAAGTACATACAAAAAGGTATTATGCGGACTATTCCAGTTTAAGTATTTTGTCGGGCTAGGATCTTACCTATGCATAACTGCTCAAAGGCAAAATAACCTCAATATTTTTAATTTAAAGGTATATTAGTAGAAACAAAATGCCAGTATAAATAATTAGATCGGTCGACTTCAAAGCCAGATGTGTAAAACTGATCCCAAAAATAATCGAGGAATTCTGTTTACGAAAACCTAAAATTCGTTCCAAAAAAAAAAAAATTAAAAAAGGCAATCTACACAGTTATGTTACACATGATATAACAACCAAACCATCTCTAACCCCAAAGCTTTATGACAGGACCTACAATAATAAACACATTCCTAACACATCTTTTCACATACATATACGTTCAATTCAAACATATACTACACATTACATATCCTTCCACCAAGCAGCATATTTTTTTATTTAATAACAAACCATAAATAACAAAGCTAGCTGGCATATCTTCGCCTTCCGCAAGAGATTCCTCTCAATGGAGCGAAATGATAAATTACTCTTGGAGACTTTTGTGTTCCGGATCGCTAGGCATGCTTCTGGATTTATTCCTGGAATGGAAGTATTGGACATGCTTTATATGTACTATAATAATAATCCAGCTATGCTTTTCGAAGATGATGAAGGTTGAATTAAATAGTTGTATGTTTTGTTTCTTATAGATTATGTTCTTGTTATACGTTAGTCTCATTCGGGTGTTGTTTTTGTTGTTAAGGAGATTAGCATAGGTAAGGTTAGCATTTGCTAATGTAACGAGTAAGTGCTTTGTTTTGAATCGAGTATATACAATGAGTGTTGGCATAAATAATTCATCCATCAGACAAAGTCTTTATCCGACCGTAGAGTATAAAATCCTTGATAATTGAAACCACCTCACTATATTTTTCCGAGCCACATCTTTTCTATGTACTCCTAAATATGTATTTTGTGCAAATGAATGCCTTTAAACTCGAAAGTTAGACATTTTGATACTGTTATTTTTAAAGCCTAGTACGCTGCTGATGCGAAACGAAATTTTTCTGTGGTCTCCACTAGGAGAGCGAAATGCTAACGAAAACCACAGCGGAAAAATATTTGCGGAGAGTTCTGTAAGCTGTCAAAAACAATTGAAAATGATATTAAAAAAAATAGCTCCAGGAATACGCATACATCATTCTAAATATGCGTATTTCAAGAGTGATTTTTTGCAATAAGGCTTCTACATAAAAACTTTTGATGCTGATTTTGAGAGCATCAAGAGTAGATTACAAAAAGGTATCAACCAAGTTTTTAGGGTAACCCGTTCCAAAGATACACTTCAAAGTATTTTCAGATTATATATTCCAAGAGAACAGTGAATAGCTTTTAGAATATATTTTGGGAACGGGTTGCATTTTCACTTGTTCATCAGTGAGTTTTCTTAGTGGATTTGTACTTGACCGCTCTGCTAATGATTCCCATTTTAACTATAGGTCTTGCTTCCTCAATTAATACCAAAATCGAATGAATAGTAAAAATGCATGGCCTTATATGTCAAATCCAATTGACAAGTGACCAGCTTGCAAGCAGCTTGATTTGCTATCAAATCCACGAGCAGGGCATCTGCCATACGATGCGATGGTTCAATAACATTAAAAAACTTCGTCCAGAAAAGAAAAAGAAGGTAGCGATGGCAATGCGAGGTAAGTGATTTGTCATCATCTTCTTTCTATCAACACAACAAAGGACTAGCGAGGTCATCACCTGAAATTGTAGACTTAATAAAAATGTCCATCCCGTGCCGATTTTCACGAAGTAAACATTAAACAGATTATCTTAACTTAGAAATAAGTTCTGGGGTATGGTATAAAATCGCCAATCAATGAGATCGGAAACAGGCTTTCTAAATAGAGGTGGGTATCGTTTAAGATGGCCTTTTTGCAACCAAACATTATTGTGGTAACGATGATTTCCTTAATCGTCGTCGGTGCAGCGGAAGGCCGCTTACCTTTGGCTTCCGGCCTGGATACATCTTGTCCCGACCAGGTCGGAAATTCATATTCCTACTGCCACTAGCGGGCGGTCCATTTGATTTTTTCTTTGTGGCAATTGAGTTAATTTATGTGTTGAAAGCATGTAGTTAGAAATGGTGAGTGTTTTTTTTATATTTATATGGTGTCAAAGGTCGCATAGAATTTAAAAGTCGGAGTAACAAATGTATTTTGAAAATCATGAAATGGACAGTTAATTGCAGAACAAACTACTGAATCTTGATTATAATATTTTTATTTAGTAGTCACTTAAAATAAATTAATTTTAAAAGGACATAGGTTATTTTTAATCTAAGCACTAGCACTATGTATGAGAAAAGTCGATAGTTGGTTATAATCAGCACTCCAAATAAAGATCAGCTATATCTTGTTCGCCGATAAGATATGTGAAGGGTGTGCTTCTTTCCAACTTCCAATTTTCATTTTGCAGATTTAGTTTAGTCGATTTTGAAATTGGTTTTGATAAAAAATTAGAATTGAATTATTAATAATTTAATACAGGAAATGCACAGAAAAACCAGACACTAGAGAAAACACAAAGCCAAAGAAAAATCAAATAAGCATTACAAGAGCTTGCCTTTTTTTCATAAAAAAAATGAAATGTTAAAATTTCGCAAGCAATTAATGTGCCGGTCAATTAAATTGAGAACGAAAAGAGTGGAGAATTGTACTAAGAAATCTACTACAGCTATCCACTAAAATTACACATTTCGTCGTTCAGCAGCGTACTGGAAAACGAAAAGTAGAACGAAATTTTTCGTTCATGATTTCGTCGTGTCATTTTTGTATGGGATTTTTCGTTTCGCATCAGCAGCGTACTAGGCTTAAGAATTAAATTTCACCACCTCTCTCATTATGCGCTCTCAACAAAAGTAGGAACTATTTTAATTAGGGTTATATTCTGCTTAGGCAAGTAAGAATGTAAAACTATTTGAAAAAGTCTTTTAGAAAGAAAACATAAACAAAAATATATATAATATATATATTACTATAGCCCCTCGATAAAACAAGGCGTTTTCGGATTTTAGAGGTGGTTCACATTGTTGAAACAATTTCGTTAGCTAGCTCTTTTTAACGTAGTGTATCCATTTATAATAACACAAAACAATGTTTAAAGCACATTTTCAATATTTATTAATTTCAAAAAATAAAAATAAATATACATATACCGCAGATGCTCGATATAGTGAATCTCGTTCGAGTGAACTATCCAATATAGTGGACACACAAAATTTTATACACAGTGCTCTAAATAGTGAACAAGAAAAATCTACAATGTGTTCTTAGCTTGTCGATAGGGTTTTTTCATCAAAGGATGCTGTTATTTATATTGATAAGGTATTTGAATGAGCGGTACATAATAATGCAGATTATACTGACATTTTAGTTTTAAAACTTTTACAAAAAAAGCTGTCCAAAACGATTAAAAATTAAGAAAGATACAAACGAAAGCGCGGTTTCATAAGTCTATGGCTGGAATTCCTCATCTGTCAAACTAAGTTGCGAAACCAACTTTTTTTTCAGTTGAATGTCTGACATTTACGAAAATGGATCGCTTAACATCGCATAACGCATAAAAATTGTTAAAACCTACTACAAAAATTGTGATTCTGCCACAGCCACATATCGTCCTTTAAGAGGAGATTATGGCTTACATAATCGTCCAACTACGCAAGCAATTGGCAGAATTGTGAAGAAATTTGAAGAGACTGGATTGGTTACAGATATTAGCCATGTTTTATTGGGAAATTTATCCACCGTAAGTTTATCCGTCGTATCATTGATAATTGGATTGAATCTCGATGGATGTGTTCATGTAGTGTTATACTTATTAATTTCATTCGTAAGACAAATTGATCTAAATATTTGATCCTTTTTTTTTCTTTTTTTTATAGTTGGCCAGCTTATATTTCTAGAATCTTACATAACTCCATTTTTGAATGTTCTTCTGAAAAGTTTCTGACTTTTACTATTAAAAACTGTATTCTTTGCTCAATTATTTTCTGAATTACGTCTAAAATTCCACTTCTGTCTGCAATTTTGCATAGCCCTAATGTCACTTAATTAATTTTAAAAAAAATTCGTTTTCCATTTTGAAAAAAAAAAAAAAAAAAATCAGTATCTAATGAATGAATTTCGTTTTACTTTTATTTTTGACTAGCTAAGAACAATATTCGGTTTGTGTTCAATTTGTATTGATAGTTATATTTATTTATAGAAGGAGTTTGGTGAAAAAAATCATCTTTTTATTTAAATCTACAAAAAAGAAATTTGAGAAGACAAAACGCATTGGGCGGTACTGCACTAAAGAGGAATTGCCTGCAAAATACTTATTCGTATGAAATTCTATGAGCTATAAGGCTAGGCGCGCACATATGCAACTTTCAGTTTTGCAGCAGTTTGGTTGCCAAAGTGAAGACCATGGGCTTATATGAGAGTGCGCGCACATGCAAAAACTATTCAGTCCGCGATTCGAGCAACTTAAAAGTTTGTGTTATGGCAAAAATCGAACAATCGCCCCAAATAAGTTCTTCCAGTTTGTGTCGCATCGAACTATAATGTAACTGCGCGCACATTAAATCTGTGTGTTTCGTTCATTTCGGAAAAAATTGCATGTGCGCGCCTAGCCTAAACGCACTAAGCAGCATTGAACTTCACAAAATGTGCCTTTTCTTCACTGTTTAATGGACGTTGGCCATGGACGGTATTCGCTTCACTAAATATATGGACATGGACTGGGCATACATTTGTGATCCCATTGTTTTTTTTTTTTTCTGGACATGTGCATGGAAATGGCAAACCAAATGTTAACTATTTGTACCTTACTCCGCGTATGTTAAGTGCAGTCTGATGAGTGCATATTGAATTGAAAGCAAAACATACTCAGAAAATAAATTTGTAAATTGACTTGAAAAATAAAACTCTAGCTATCGATCTACTCAGAAAATAAATAAAAGCATGAAATATAAAGTGGAAATGTAAGGGGAGTGAGCCATTTAAGCTACGTTGTAGTGTGCGTTCAGAACCAAGAAACATTAAAAACAAATAAGCAAATTTCCGGCAATTTTCTTTCCTCGCGTGAAAGGCATAGATAATTTATAAAGTAATACAAAAATTGTCCTGTGAAAAAGGGTACATGATCATAGTCTATGAACAAACCCATTCACTTATCATGTCCTTTCTATTAGTGCAAAATGAATGTTCGAATTTAAAATTGCAAATGCAGAAAAAATGAAAACAAGAAATAGGTTTGAAACATACATTAAATATTGGTAGGTTTTTCTAATTTCTATTTAATACGAATAAAAGCTAATTATTGTTCATAATTTTGATATTTACTTAGTTTTACTTTGCAAAAGACTCTTTCATTACTTTTGACTGCTGTGCAGGGGTACCATTTTTACAAAAATAAAAAAGCTACGGTCCATGCTACGGCGGATGCGTTTTTGTGGGATTTACTTACGGTGCAATGGATAGATTCCTAGTAAAACACAGGTATTGTAAGGCCTGTGCATAATTGTTTCGCTCGTACCACTGAAAATATCGCTGCTGTAAGTGAAAGTGTTGCCGAAGACCCGAATGTGTCGATGCCTCGTCGATCTCAGGAATTAGGACTGTCTTACTGCACATTATGGCGTATTTTGCATTTGGATCCACACCTACATCCATATAAAGTCCAGCTCACACAACAACTGAAGCCAGCTGACCATTCACAACGTAGTAGATACGTCGAATGGATGCTTGAACAACAGGCGGTGGACGTCGATTTTTCGAACAAAATTTACTTCAGCGACGAAGCATATTTATCACTCGGTGGGTATGTTAATAAACAAAATTGTCGTATTTGGGGTTCTGGGAATCCTCAAGTAATTGAAGAGAGGCCATTATATATACAAAAAGCCACTGTTTGGGGAGCTCTTTGATCCGGAGGTGTGATTGGACCTTACTTCTTCGAAAACGACGATGGAACGACTGTCACTGTCAATTCCGAGCGTTATGGTCATACGATAACCGACTTTTTTTTGCCTGCTATTGAAGAATACGACTTGAAGAATATGTGGTTTCAACAAGACGGTGCCACATACCACACAACTTGAGCAAATATGGCTTTATTGCAAGAGGCATTTCCTGGCCGCATCGTGGCAATATCCACTGGCCACCAAGATCATGCGATTGGACCCGTTGGACTTTTTTTTTGTGGGCTACGCGAAAGACCGTGTTTATGCAGTTAAACATTGAACTCTTGAGCACTTGAAAACCAACATTCGTCAAGTTATGGCTGAGATACCGCCAATATGTGTCAAAAAGTGGTCGAAAATTACCTCAAAAGAATCGATACTTGCAACAATTCGCGTAGTGGTCATTTAAATGATGTAGTTTTTCACACATAATGTCAACGTTCAAACTTTATAATAAAAAAGAAATATCGATTCAAAATAGCTTTTAACGGCCTTTAGTCCACAAAATTTGCATTTCATCCCGGCAATCTCACTTGGACTCATCAGTTGGTTAGTGAGCACTTTAATATTAATTTCCGTCAATTTGTTTGTTGTTGGTTTTATAAGTTGTAAGGCCGTGTTTTATGTTTCTTTTTCTTTTTTGTTATACACGTGATGAGAAATGTCCCTTTGTTTTGTTTTATTGATGAAATTTTTTCAAAGAAAATTTAAAAACTTATGCTTTTTGTCAAGCCTCACTCTGCCTATATATTTTATTTAATGTTTGTAAAATTGCAAAGGTGTGTGTACTTCACACTACTTAATGTAGTTTTTATTAAATTTTGCTTTGAAAAACTAATTGAAATTATCTCTCGAAATAGTGAACAATCTCGAAATACTGAACATGTCTTGTTTTTATTACTTCACTATATCCGGTGTATAAGAAGAACGCAATCATTTCTACAAAAAAAAATTGTATTCTTGGAAAAATAATTCTTTATTTTTTACTGTAGAATACTTGGCTTGATCCTTCAATAGCTACTGCACTTAACTTCAGTAGATTTGAGAACGTTTTTGCGTCCAAATAATTTTGATCTGAATACTCCAGAAGCGTATTTATGCATTTTATTGAATCACACCTTGTTACCTTAGGAGCAGCTGGAGTGCCTTCGTCGCATTGATTCTCTGAAATATGCTCATCCGGTTCACCCATTTATTAAATAAGTTATGTCTGATACTCACCTAAACGAATATATTTGTGAACGATTCGAATATTTTAGCTGAGAGCAGTCAAAAATCATTAATTAATTTTGGTTAATTATGTATGTTTTCTTTTCTTTAAAAAATTGTTTCCCACCTATTCATGTACAGAAAATAAAAATTACTAACGCAACAAACTGGTCCAAATATACGTTTTATTGATTTGTTTTGCTTTATAAATCATATTAATAAGCATAGGTAGGGTGCGCTCTTCCACTTTAAGTAAACGTTGAAGTTATGGCCTTTTCGATTGGCCGTCCAGTACTGTTCTGACCCCCACAAAATGACAGCTGTTACTCTAAACAGAACAGAGAACGATTCTGGATTTCAATTCAGAATCGAAAACAGAATCACACACACATTCACACTTTTTAAACGTCAAGACAGTAAAATGTCAATTATGACTTAAGAATTCAGTCTGTTTGCAAAAAAAATTTATAAATTCAAGCGATATAAATTAAAGAACAATAAACGTACAATGGCTTTAAAAAGAATTGCGAGTGAATTATTATTATCTTCATCATCATCATCAAGTGATGATGACATAATTATAGTGGACTTACTATTACAGGGATTTGTTAAAAGACCACAGGTCGAAAATTTTATGGAAACGATTCAAAAATATACCGAGGAAGAGGTAAGCTTTGATTCACGATGTTATTATTCCAAATATTTAATAAATTTATAATAGTTTCGTGCACAGTTTCGGATCAGAAGAAGAACTGCAGAAATTTTAATTCATAAGTACGAGAACTCGGAATTTATCAAACGTAGGATACATTCTGGTGGCAAGAAAGAAGTTCCGGCTGAAACCCAAGTATTGGTATTCCTCTGGTGTGTTTATAATATAATTTTCAATAATATATCTCAAACTATTTTAAATAGGTTCGCTGGAAACATAAATTCCTACCGTGAAGTGGCCAACCTTTTCAACATTGCTATTTCAACAATGTATACAATTTTGTCGAACATTCTGGATTTCATTTATAAAATTTCCCCAAATTACATCAAGTTTCCCTTAACAAATGAAGAAAAGGCCCAAGCTACAGAGAAATTTGAGCAGGTAAACCAATTATCATTCCATTCGCCAAAATACAAATTAATTTGCTTTGCAGATAGCACGATTTCCAGGCGTTCTTGGATGTATCGATGGGTGTTATATATATGTGACAAAGCCGGCACATAAAATTCGGTCTACATATATCAATCGCCACGATCTATTGTCGCTGACACTACAAGGAATTTGCGACCATGAAAAACGTTTATATGTGGAACGAACTACCACATATTGGGTGATGCTGCTTACCCTATAAGGGAATATTTGCTGACCCCGTATAGGAAAACTGGAAACATGTCCAACTCAAAACTCAAATATAACAAAAAGCACAGCCAAACGCGAGTAAAAACTGAAAACACCTTTTTTGCAATAAAAACAAGATTGAGGCAGCTAATGAGGCTAGACTTTCACTCTTTGGAAAGAATGAGCATATTCATTTTATCATGCTGCGTTTTAAATAATGTGCATTAATGAGGGAGACCTATTAAATGTAGAGGAAGAACAAGAAAATAACACCTATGAAATTCCTTCCCATTCCGAGCCGACTCAAACAGACACAGCACTTCAGCGTTTAGGAGCAGTCAAAAGAAATACAATTTGTAATACATTTCAGTCTTAATTTTTATTAAAAAATTATACAAAACAAAACAATAAACATAACAATATCAACTTTAACAACACTTAAAGATAGTCTGTACTTTGTACTTCACATTTTTGTTCACAACAGTCTTTGTACTTCACAAATTTTTATTTTTATATAGATGTGCATTTCGGTAGGTATTTTTCGGAACCAAAAATTAATTACTTGGTTGATGGCTGGCTTCATTCGCCAATGAACCTTGCCTTTGGATGATCTCAGACAACATCTTCATCCTCTCATTATGCCTGCGCTCCTTATTCGCTTCCTTAATCTCAAAGCGAGCATTTCTATCCGTTATCAATTGGTCGATCATTTTCTCTTGGAAACACTCCTTTTTTTTCGGAGGATTTGCACTCAACCCCAACGGTTCCAATAAATGTTTCTGCTCCGTTGAAACACGTACTGCGTTAGAAACGTCAGGAATTTCATTTGAAAGAAGTGGAGAAACAGATCTGGAAGTTGAGGGTCGTGGTTCGGTTGTCAACTGTTCTTGTTTGCGAAGAATTTCATCTGGTCCAATGACAACTTCCGGCAAAAGAGAATCGTCGTTTTGTAGGATCCCTCCAACGACGTCTCAAAAGGAATTCTCCTTCTTGTTGCTCCACTTGTCTGGTTATTTTTTACAATTTGCTTAGTTTTCCTCATAATTGTTTTAACCCGACCCTCAACCTGCTCCCATGTGAGGTCAATTTGAAGCATTTTCGACAGCTCGCGTGAAATCTAACCCCAAATTTCTTTTTTATTTCGGAGCCTTTTCAGCGGACCAACACTACCTTGGTTCTCGCTATACATCTGTAGGAGTGAATGAGTATCCTCATCCGACCATTTATATACTTCTGAAAAAAGAATATTGTTAATATCAGTTATATTTTTGTTTTATATGTAGGTATTATCATTGTGTTGTTTTTTTTTTTGAAGTTTATTTGGGTCGTCTTTCACTCCAAACAATGTGTCTTCACTTCTTTCTGCCGGAATTAGATCACCAGCTATTGGAATGGAAAAAAATGTAATTATATATGTATGTAAATATATATTTTTATAATTTCCTTACTAATAATATTTTGAAGCAATATTTTTGAACCCAGAAATTGATGCTCCCCATTCTGTCCCAAAAAAAGAACATATTCCTTCATTTCTGCAAATTTCTGTTGTTCCGACATGCTATGCTGCTTTCAAAATAATAAACAAATTGTTTTGACACATGCGTCACATTTCACAAATACAACCAGACACAAACTTAAGAATCGAGTTGTACTTACGGATGTTTTATTCGTGTTCGTTGTTCCGGATGTCCAATCGAAAAGGCCATTAGATTATTGGTGCAAAACTGCCAGATCAAAGATACTTAAATAAAAGATATTTGAGTGGCTTTGTGTCAGTTGCTGTCAAATTGCGCAAAAAACTAAAACTTGAGCAGCGCCCCCTACCAAAGCTCTAAAATTGGAAAAGCAACAAGTATTTAAGGAGCAAGTCAGTGCATATCTTTTAATTAGTAATAAATAAGCACTCACTAGCAGCACGTACATAAGTGTATGTTATCGATAGAGCACATATAACACCTGCAAGACATAAACTGTCGAATTCGATTGTGAAGATTATTAAGATTTCGTTAATTATTTACCAACAATTGGAAATTATAAGATTTAATTTCATCTGCGGAAAAGTGTGATATTTTAGAGCTTTTTAGCAAGAAATACATTTTCTTCTGTGAATTATACGATACGACATCTGTACAGGAATTTCCCATAAATGTACCAAAAATTATTTGATTCTATGAAAACTAAATTTCCCTTCTAAAATACACTTCTGGTTGTTCTTATTCTGAGACCGAAAACCAATACTCAAAGCGGTGGTTTTATTCTATTTTTATTAAACTATATTTTAATAATGAAGTGTGAGTCCTGACTGGCTCACAACAAATGCCCAGACTTTTGTTTTGACGTTTCCCTTCTTTTATTGTAAATGGAATTATAAAATAAAATGCACGAATGGATCGCATGTAATTGCTCTTATGTTTGATCACATCGTATGTAAGATATTTCTATTAAGAATCTAAACATAAATCTACTAGTTTTAAGTCGTGTTTACTTAATTTCTTATATGCAAAATTTCTTTAATTTTTCTCTAAAAAAACTGTTTTGCCAATTTTGAACATTTAATAATATAAACCTCAAAACGAAATTTCAAAAAAAAAAATCATCGACACGTTTTCGAAATATTGAATTTTCAAAAATTACAAAAAAAAAATCGAAAATTTTGGTATGCAGTATTAGTTATAATTCGAGGGAACTCCTATATAAGACAAATTTGATTGAAATCCGTGGAGCCGTTTATGAGAAAGTCGAAAATCAAACAATTATTGGGAAGTAACGTTTAAGAAAAAAATTGTATGGCAAGTACCGCTATTTTTATGCCTATAAAAGTACGCCAGCAAAATAAATATTAAAAAAAAAAAACGTGAAAATCGGTTAGATAGTTTCGGAGTTCATCGTGCACAACAACGTTACACGAGAATTATAAATATATAATCTATATCGCGAGTAAAAAAATGCGTATTCGTCAGAGTTCTTATAGTGATTTTATAAGTGTCAATCTTTGGGACGTTTAACATTTTGATTTTGTATTCACCAACAAATTTTAACATTAAGAACATTTACAAACAAAAATATTTTTACTGAAACAAGAATTGGTTTTAAATTAAAACTTTTTTTTAGAACTTTACTTTACTTTAAGGTCTATACCACTCCAACAAATTTCATTATTCTACAGAAATCGGAAGCACTCCATATAATTGACATCAATTCTGGGGCTGATACAAGCCTCTGAATTTAATACCTCTGATTTTCAACTGTTTTCTTTTTATGCAATTTAAGCACAACCGCTCTACCAAATTGAATCGTTCCACAGCAATCGGAAGTGAAACACTCAATTAACACCAATTTTTTCGAAGTGGGGTGATACCACACCCTCGGAATGGAAAACCTCAAATCTATTATTTTTAATTTTGTATACAATTGAAGCTCTACCGCTCTACCAATCAACCGGAAGTGCACCATTCAACTAAAACCAATTCTGAGGAAGTGGGCGGTTTCCACGGCACTGAATAGGAATCCTCAAATTTTCAATTTTTTTTTCTTTGGTTGCACTACATGACCTACTGTTGTATAAAATTAAAAGATTCTACGATCTCAGAAAGTGCTCCATGATTTTGATGATCAATAACAAATTTTAGTGACGGTTATTGTGATTCCAGGAACCACTTATATTTGGAATTTAGTGAGGCGCCTGTGCTTGCCTATACTCTGTCCCAGAAAAATAAGCAGTACACGTCTTATGGGAATGCCTTTTCAAAATCAGTAGCGTGTCATATTTTGGCACCATACCAAATTGAAAGACATTTTCAATAAAAAGTGTTTGCACGCCCGTAAATATATAAAATAATAAAAAAAAATTTCATTGCATCTGACGCAGACCCAACGTCCTACTATGCACATCTGAGTGTCGATGTCGACTGAATTGCTTTTGCTGAGGCCTGTGGCTGATGCTGCTATTCAACCCACATTAAATATTGATCTGATTTTAGAGTTACCCGTGTCCATTTGTTAACTCTTTTAGTTTTTTTCCTTGGGTTTCTGTTGAGGTGCTTTTGATTTGAGAGCTTTAAAAAAAATTTGAATGATGAGTGATATCGTAGACTGTTTTCAATTCTTGCACTTCTTTTAATGTGTGAAAAATACGTTAAAATGCAGGTACAACATTTTAAGCTGTTTTCTTTGAAGAAGGATATTTTTTGCGTAGATTTTAATTAATGTGAAGTAATGTATTTTTATATAAACTGTTTTTATATAAATGTATAAAAGGTGTATTTATTTGAAAGTTTTATACAATTTCAAAAGACTTAAGTTCAAAAAAAAAAAACTGAAATTGTTGAAGACCCAAAAAATTTCGTAATAATTTGCAAAATAAGACAGACACTGTTAAGCAATTAGTTGATATTTTTCCTGTAGGCGAACGCGCAATTTACAGACTCCTTAACGAAAACAGTTCCAAATGCCAAAACTTGCTACCAAAGAAAAACAAATCTCATAATGAATAGTTTTTTTATTTTTCCTTGTTTCTTATTTAAAATCGATTAGGCCTTCTTGGATACCATTCAAAAAACACGCTTACTTCATGGTGGTGTGGAAAATATTAATGTATCTTAACTTGTATAAATAAAACGATTAAATAAAAACTCCTATCAAAAAAAAAAAGAGCGGTAACCCTACATATCCCTATAACCCTACATTCTTTCATATTCGGGGACATTTACGAAACTATTGTGAGGGCTTTATTGAGCGACAGACTTATGCAATACACTGTAGCCAGAATAAGAGGCAAACGTCCTATCTTGCCTACACTGCCTATTTTTCTGGGACAGAGTATAGCTTGAAATATTCCGAATTTTAAGTTTCTGACCTTTTTGGTACTGAAGATAGAGGGAGTCAAAATCGCCTGAATTTTTTTAATGTATCTACATAAACTGTACTTGGCTGGTCACACAAGTGACCTCTGATCTGCTAAAATGCAAAAATTGTTCGGTACATTCTTCTTCAGCTAATACAATTTGACGGATTCTCGTATGTGGTTTGTGTAAACATTTTAAGTACATTGTTAAATAATAAGATTAAATCTAAAAATCTACAAGAAAAAAATAAAAATTAATATATGCTAATATTTATAGAACAAAATATTCTTAAAACTTTGCGAAGTAAAGCAAGTACAGGTCTACTAGTATGACATATCTTCCCATTCAAAAGCCGTGCCATAAAATGTTATCCCTTTTTAATTATTTTTCATTAATTCTACTTCCGTTCCGACAGACTATGTACATTTCCTTTAATTTTCCGTTAACCTTAACGAATAACGATTGCGAAAGAGGAAACGTCCTAAAATTAGTTTTGTACCCCAATAACATCCAACAATATTTCGTTACCCCATCATAGTATGCTTTGACCTTTTTTGAAATTGTATTTGTAGGTAGGTTGTTTGTTTTTCAAAATATTTTACTTGAATTCATATTAAATGGTAGGATTAAGGTAAAACGAAAAAGTCCCTGTTAAAATGTGTTCAGTGCGCCCACCCGTTTACGCCTTATCGGAAATTTAATCAAACTTTACGCTTAAAACTTGGTCCTTGACAAAATATAGAACTGTATTTATGAGCATTCAGATCTTTATGTGCAAAATATATTTACGTACCAAGAAGTCTTACAGCTTTGAGATTTCACATTTACAAAACATCATAATGGTACTTACAAATAAGATTTTGAATAGAAAGCAGCACTTTTTGTTTTAGAGTAGCTGTCATCTCCTTAGAATTTAGCCAAATGAAACGTGGTTTACTTTCCTGGCTATAATATATATATATTACATAGGAGAATCTTTCTTCCTGAGTTATATCTAATATTGACTGGCTTGTGGTACTGTTTAAATTTGGTTTGAGGAAGTCTATGAAATCTGAAAGGAAAATTAAATAGCAGAAATGGTTTCATTTATTAATTTATTTTTTAAGGATTTGCTTTTGCTTATTAAATATTTAATTAATTAGGTAATTAATAAAATAAAATTTAACTCAGAACGTTGACGATCAATTTCCTCTTTGCTTTGTCTAATGATTGTACGCTAGGACCACATATGAAGATGGCAATCTTTGGTAGGTTTCAAACTCCAAAAACCATTTTTATGTATTCGTAAGCAAAATTTTTTTCTGACAATCAAACAGGACATTACGATTATAGAGAACACCAACTAAGTGGGCCTCCCAATTCCGCCTGTCTGTCTGTCGGCGAGTCTGCAGCCTAAACGGCTGGATGGATTTGTTTCAAACTTGGTATATATTAGGTGCATTTTTTTGCAATCCCCGGGAGAATTGGTTGAAAAAATCGACCAAGGCGCTTAGTGAAATACTTGGTAGCATTATTTATTTGCAAGATAACATTTGAAGAACAGCTGTAATGCAAGAAAAAAATAAACATCACTGTTTGCCTTATCCTCATTCTTCTAAAAATCATCGGGTTGATTTGTTTTGTGTAATTTCGATATATTTATTGAATTTAAACTACTTTTCTATTAAGATAACATAAAAAGAACCAAGTTAATTATTATTTATACAAAAAAATGTGAAATAAGTAATTTGAAAATTGAAATCAAGTATTTTGGAAATTGTTTTTAGCCGATGAGATTTTCATTTAATTTAATTTTCACAAATACAGTGGTACATAGAATTCAACTACTTGAAAACTACCCCATTCGTCGGTCACTGGTGACATGATATTAGAGGACGAGTTGCATATTCGGGCGGGACGCTCAGTTCCTATGTCATGAGGACGACGATCAAGAAGATTGAAGTATGCCAAGGATGTAGCAGAGAATCCGTATTGGGTTGCTCCCGTGTACAAAAAACGCAGCCGAAAACAATCTTCTCAGAGAAGCCTTTGTTTTGTTGTTCATTCAATTCTTGTTAATTGAACGAATATCAACTTCAGGAAATACTTTTTTATTTAATAATAATTTCACAGTCAAGTTTTAATATACATATAATAAAAATAAACGCAAAAATGAAAATCGCTGTAGAAGGTTGTGCTCATGGCGAGGTGGAAAAAATCTACGACACCATAGAGGCAATACAAAAACGGCAAATGTTAAAATTGATTTGGTGTTGTGTTGCGGAATGTATATTAAAAGGTAGGTTAGGTTAGGTTGATATGGTCGTCAGGAAAACAACTAACACACTTAGACCAAAAGCTCAACCAAACCAAACAAAATTGATAATTATTTGACATGTCAAAATGTCAATTTTGAAGTTTCTATAAATTTTATCGATAACTTAGTGAAAAAGTTTTTGGTAGCACAGTTTTTATCCTCTCCAATAGCTAAGCCCCGAGAATTCTCTGGGTTTAAGCTAAGCACCCCTGGGGATTAGTTGTTGTTGGATTCAACATTCAACGGTACCTCCCATACAAATGTTAAAGAACCCTTAAGAAAAAAATGTATTTCTCGAAAATGGCTACAAGGATTTTTAAACAACAATGTGTGTGTTCTTAAATTAGTACAGACCCCTTTCATGTATAAAAATATATTTTTTGCGTACTTACTTATTACGGGACTTCAAATCAAACCATTTTCCATATTTTCGACTTTCTCAACATTGGATGAATCTATTAAAATAATTTTTTTATACAATTGTTCCCTAAAATTGTTAATAAAACTGCATACTCAAATTTAGTTTTCAAGGAATTCAAATGGCATCTTTGGTTTTCCCTCAAATTATAACAACTAAGCAATATAAAAACATTTAATTATTATTGATTTATTTCTACCTTATTATTATTCCTTTTTTACGTATTTTTGCGTACGTCACTGAATACTAAATATAATGTAGGCCCTTATACATTTATATATACATATGTGTCTTTATCACATGAATATTATATATGCATATTGCACCTAAATTTTAAAGTTATATACATATAGCACCCACCTACATCTTTCATTTTCATTATTATAGTTATATGTACATAGATACATTTTACTCTCCTAAATTACATAATTAAAATCCGTAACTTAAATTTAAATATACATTTGTATGTAGGTACTTATGCAACCATTCCTTTTGACATCCATTCGACACTTCATTATACTAAGAATCAATGTAATCTTACCTACATAGGCTTTAAACCTGTATAGGATATATACACCTAACTAACTAATCCTCAATGGTTAGCTATATTTTATTTTGTTGTTAGCTACAAGAGCAAGTTTGGAAATGTGACTTTCTATCCATTAATAGATGCGAAATCGAACAACCATCAAAAACGTACTAGGGCTGTGTTAAGAAATTCATATTTTGATGGCGTAGACATACTTTATTTGTGGCAAAAATGTGTTTGCATGAAAAATGATCAATTTACAGATTTGTCATTAGGGATTTTGATCCGGGATTGCGTATTTTTTGTGCAAGAACAACTCAAACATTTTCTTTTTAGTCATATGTGTGTGTGTTGTATACAATCCATGAGGATCAATTTTTTTGTTGAAATAAAAACGAGGTAATTTTGCTGATTTCGAAAAAAAAATGGCAAACTAAAATTTTAAAATTTTTTGACATTGACATTAATTTATGTTCGATTAACTGAATAGAATCATAACCGTGATTCAGCCAAGGTTCTATATTTGAACTCGGTTTAACTCCTATGAAGTGTCGTGCAATCGAATATTAGACATAACTCACAGCTGAATTTTTCATTCTGGTGTTCGCTTGAGCTCGTTTTATACTTTGTCAGAATTTTCGTGCGCTATTGGAAACCAAGATTTGGTGTTGTATCTAGTTGTTAAAAATTAATCCGAATTAGATCATGTGAAAATATAAAGCAGCTTATTATACATAACTATACTGTTAGGTATTGAACCGAAACTTCAAATTCCAGTTTTATAAATATAAAATTACAAATCCGGATTTGACGTTAGAGAATCTGTGTCTAGAACAAAAAAGTATATGGGATACATCCGTAAGACTAAGAATATCTCTCTTAATAAGTGCTTCTCACTTTAGCTATTCAAATTAGGCAGACAATTATAAAGCCCTCTTCAACCATACGGTACGGCCGGAGCGATGCGCCGTTGGTCAAGTGATTTGGTTCAAGGTGTATAAGGACTTACATAGCGGCTACATAAGTTTTTTGCACTGTATAACTATACACGCGCAAATCATATATATAACACAAATACAACGAAAAAATGCTTGACGTGGTTTTTCCAGTTTTTAAATTACTTTAAATATTTTTAAGTAGTTTTAATAAATTTAAATAAATTATCATATTACTAGCAGACCCGGCCGCGCGTTGCTGCGACTTTATTGTATTGCTTTCTATTTTTATATATTAAAATTGGTATTGTTAAGGAAGTGAGTGGTAAAGATTCTATTTAATAGCAATCAGTGGTAAGAACTAAATGATGAACAATATTACTCGTTTATCTGTATTTCGTAAAACAAATAAATTTGGTCTAATCGTACACCGTTGAACAATTTTGGTGGATTTAAGTTACGCAAATGAATGGCCGGTGAACCAATTTTCAGACAGAGCTTGTGTGGCCGCATTCCTGGCATATCTAGAGAATTTAAAATTTCAATCGGAAAATTGACGATCCCATTTCCATCAATAATAGTGCCAATTGACTTAAAAGTCATCAAATTACCTGGCAAATAAAATTAAAAAAAAAAAACAAATTTAATGTCTCAAATTTATGTTTTGACGCTGGATAAGGACGATGCTGGTAAGAACACACAAATAATGTTATGTATATTAATTTGCTAATATTTTACTTTGATTTCATGGTATCCGAAAAAAAAGTCTCAGTACTGAGGACGAAGCGACTACTTTAACCATTCTATATAAAATCTTTATATATTCAATGCCTCAATGTCAGCCATCCTCATCGACGCAGCGATTAAGAGATACACACAAATTTTCAAAAAAGTCACAGGCGCAGGGCACTACACAACAGTCAAAACAGACTCATTTACAAAATGAATAGAATATAACGGGTGATTTTTTTGCTACTTGGTTTTTGACGTTTATATTTTTGACAGATCAGACATGACAAATTCCACGAACATTTGACATTTCGATTCAGTATTGTTTGCCATTTCATCATGAATAGACTTACGCCTAAACAACGTTTGCAAATTATTGAAATTTATTATCAAAATTCGTGCTCTGTGAAAAATGTGTTTCGCAAGCTACGTCCGTTTTATGGTCGTCATAATCGTCTTCAGCGACGAGGCTCATTTTTGGCTAAATGGATACCTGAATAAGCAGAATTGCCGTATTTGGAGTGAAGAGCAGCCAGAGGCAATTCAGCAGCTACCAATGCATCCCGAAAAATGCACTGTTTGGTGCGGTTTATGGGCAGGCGGCATCATTGGGCCATACTTCTTCAAGGACGATGAAGGCCGTAGGGTTACGGTCAATGGAGAAAGGTACCGTTCGATGATAACAGATTTTTTTTTGCCGAAAATGCAAGAACTGAACTCGGTCGACATGTGGTTCCAACAGGACGGTGCCACATGCCACACTGCACGCGAAACCATGCATCAATTGAGATGCGAATTTGGTGAGCAGTTGATCTCACGTTTTGGCGCAGTCAATTGGCCACCAAGATCATGTGATTTGACCCCGTTAGACTATTTTTTGTGGGGCTATGTTAAGTCTATTGTCTATGGGGACAAGCCAAACACGATTGCTGCCTTGGAAGCCAACATTAGCGCGTCAATTGGTGAGATTCCGGCCGAAATGTGTGAAAAAGTTTGCCAAAATTGGACCTTCAGAATGGACCACCTGAAGCGTAGCCGCGGGCAACATTTAAGTGAAATTATTTTTAAAAAGTAAATGGCAGAAATTGATTTATCGATCCAAATAAAAATTTCATTCACTTTTTACAAGTTTCTGTGTTTTTTTGAATTTTCAAAAACCAAGCTCTTAAAAAATCACCGTTTATGAGGGACACATACAAATTTACTAAAAAATAAAATGCACTACTGGATCGCACGTACTTGCTCCTATGTTTCATCACATTATATGCAAGAGATTCTTAATAGAAATGGCTAAATGTATTTTTTAAATCGTTTTTCACTTAATTTTTATATATAAGAATTCTTAAATTTTTTCTAAAAAAAATTGGTATGAACATTTAAAATGTTTAATAATATAAATTCAAAAACAAAATTTCAGAAAAAATTGTTCACCCGTTTTCAAAATATTGAATTTTCAAAAAAAAAAAAAAAAATGTTTTTCCGAAAATCCAAAAATAACATTTTTCGAAAATTTTGAAATGCAATACTATTTGGAATTTGAAGGAGCTCATGTATAATTTTTTTTATCGAAATCCGTTGAGTCGGTTATGAGAAAGACGGAATAAAATGGTTGCATGGCAGGTACTGTTAATAACAAAATATTTAAAAATATTTTTAGCCAAAATGTAGACTATAGTCAAAGTAGTACACACGCCAATTTTTGTCAAAATCGTTAAAGCCGTTTTCGAGATAAATAAGATGGTAGAAAAATGTACTGTAAATGATGGTATGGTAAGTACCGTTACTTTTGAGGCTAAAACAACGATTCAAAAACCTATTTTGGGAAAATCACCTAAAACGCTTAAGCACCAAGTTTGAACCAAATCGGTTCAGCCGCTTAGGTTGCCGATCGTTCTACAGACAGACAGACAGGCAGATAAACAGACAGACGGAATTGCGGGACCCACTTTTTTGGTGTTCTCTATGATCGTAATCCCATGTTTGATTGCTAGAATTTTTTTTTTACGAATACATAACTTGCCTTATAGTACGTATAATCGCAAGTAAAAAGTCGGTGAATATCCCGTTATTTTTTTCCATAAGAAAGCGTGTATTGAACAGAGAAGTTACAAGCGCAGTGAACAATATATGAAAGGAGAGGAAAGAAAACAAATTTATTTTATCCAGCCAGAAACTTTATAACCCGAGATATTGCGTGTTATTTTGTTGCTGGTATAATTTTATGTTTGCCTAGGAGTGAGCTGAAAAGCAAACATGTGTATAGAGAAGCAATGAAAGTAAAGTTGGAATGGTAATGTTGACAGCGTGTGCAGGTGTAGGGTTAAACTAGATTCATGTTGTCAGAAGCTTAAGTTTTTAAGGATGAGATTTTCAAAGGTAAGACGCAAGGAATCGAGTTATATGTCCAGCACTCGCCGACGTAGAGTAGAACTGGTAAAATTAGCGTTTTGTATAGCGTGCATTTTGTGTTTCGAGACAGGAGTTTTGAACCCATTTGTTTGGCCAAACCGAAGTAGCAGCGGTTTGCTAAGGCAATTCTTAATGTGATGTCTACTAAGGTGTCGTTCGTGGAGTTGATGTTTGTTCCGAGGTAGGTGAACTCCTTGACTACCTAGAAATTACTGCTACCAACAATGACGTTTTGTCCTAGGCGATGGAAAGATGAAGCTTTGTTTGTTGATAGCATATACTTTGTTTTGTCCTCATTCACTTTAAGACCCACGCGTTTCGACTATTCTTCAAAGCTGTGAATGATTCCACTACATCTCGCTTGGAGCGGCCGATGGTGTCGATGTCGTCAGCATAACCGAGCAGTTGATAAGACCTATTGAAGATAGTGCCTTCCAGGTAAACGAAACTCTTGCGTACTATCTGCCCCAGGACTATGTTGAGGCAGTCACATGATAGCGCATCTCCTTGCTCATCCCTGTACAAGTCTGGAATACATCGGATGAGCTGTTACCCATTTGTACATTGCAGCGCGTATTATGTAACTTCATGCGGCATAGCTAGATCAGTTTTTTCGCGTTCCCGAGTTCCGACATCGCCAATGGAAGCTCTTGGCGACTTATGCTATCATATGCAGCATTGAAGTCAATGAAAAGATGGTGCGTGTCGGCTTGAAATTCGATGGTCTTTTTCAGGAATTTCCTTAATGTGTAGATTTGGTCTATCGTTGATCTGCCTGGCCTGAAGCCACACTGGTACGTGTCGATGATAGTATTGCAGAAAGGTCTTAGAAGCTCACATAGTACGTTCATTAGGATCTTGTAGGTAGGCAACATTAAGCAGGGATATGCCTTTGTAGTTTTTGCAGGACATAGAATCGCCTTTTTTGTAGATTGAGCAGACGGAGCTATTTGACCAGTCGTCGGGCATGCTTTCCTTTTCCCACACTTGGTTGATGAGCTGGTGCATGCACCCTATCAGGACATTTCCTCCATACTTGACGAGTTCTGCAGGTAGGCCATCCGAGCCGGAGGATTTGTTGTTCTTAAGCTGGATGGCTTTCTTAACCTCACCAGTACTGGGCGCTGGGACTAGATCTTCATTGACTGGTCTCATGCTTCTTTGTTCTCCTGTTGCTTCCTCTACATAATACCCATTTAGCAGTTGCTGGAAGTGCTGCTTAAACACGTCTACAATTCCCTGTTCTTCGGTGACTAGGTTCCCTCGCTGTTTCGAAGAGCTTGCGTGCCAGAGTCCTATAACCAGATGCCAGTAACTTGGCTGTTTTGCAGAACCGGCGGGTGTTGGTGGAGGTGCTAGATTCCTCCAGATACCTGAACTGGGAGGCTGTGGATGCTCTTTTCATTCTTCGCAGGGTTTTTTTCTCGTTCCTTCTCTTTGCACGGTACTCCTATCTTGCTGATCTTGTTTTCCGTTGCAGCATTTACATTCGTGCATTTTCCGTCTCCTGCTTCAATACCGCGCATTCATCATCATACCACGGGTCCTTTTTCTTGGGTGGTTGGTAGTGTATGGTTATCTTGGCTGTCTCCTTAATGATGTCGCGATATTGGTTCCACTGATCCTTGACGCTTGTGGCTGGGGGTACGGCAGAGTTTCCTGGTCAATTGCTCACTGTAGTCTCTGGCTTTCTCAGATGTGCTAAGGCGGGCGATGTTGAATTTCTTCCCTTGGGTGGTCTCCTTAGGCTCCGTTCAGGAGGTCGTAGAACTCCTATTTCTTTGACACCGCAGCTTTATTGGTAGGGGCGTGTGCACATATTAGGCTGATGTCTTGGAAGGTAGATTTTATGCGGCTCACAGCCAGGCGATCGGCTTAAAATCCATGACTTTCGACCTGAGTCGATTTCTCACGACGAATCAGCATCCCAACATGAGCATTCTTTGATGACAGCTGTAATAAATATCGCAATCGTTTCTTTTCGTTATTCCTGATCCTAAACATCGTATCTCCTGGACCGCGGTAATGTCTACCTTGTACCGCGAGAGGGCAGATTCAAGGTTTTGAGTAGCACCTGTCCTATAGAGTATCCTTATATTCCAGGTGCATACTCGTAGGTCGTAGGCATTTTATCTGCATACATACATACATACATTTCTGGTTATTCTTTTTCTTAGACCAGAAACCAATTCTCAAAAAGGTGGTTTCATTCTAATTTTACTAAACTATATACGAAATAAAATTAATGAAGTATAAGCAGCGTTTTTGACGTTTCCCTTTTTCGTAAATGGAATTTAAAACAAAATGCACCACTGGATCGCACGCCCTTGATCTTATGCTCGATCACATCGTATGGAAAATATTTCTGTTAAGAATCTTAGTAGTTATATCGTGCTTACTTAATTTTTAATAGCTATACAAAATTGATGTGACAATTTTAAATATTTTAATAGTATAAACTTACAAACGAAATTTCAAAAAAAAAAAAATCTTTGACCCGTTTTCGAAATATTGAATTTTCAAAAGTCTAGTCTTATGAGAAAGTCGAAAATCAAAAGTGTTGTATGCTATGTACCGTTAATAGCAAAATATTAACAACAAAAATGTGAGGTCAAAATGTAGACTATACTCTAGATTGTGCACAGAGTTTTTATTATCAATATCAGAAGGTGTTTTTTTTTAATAATACAATTCTATAGTATATACGTACTACAAAATTTTCCAATTTTAATGATTAAAATTTTATTCTTGTTAGATATAGTTCACATTGTTTTTTTTTGGTAAGGCCCTCAGTAGCCAACTGATGAGTCCATGTGAGATCGCCCTTAAAGCTATTTTGAATTTAATCAAAATCGTTACAGCTATTTTCGAAATAACCAAGATGGTAGAAAAAACGGTATGACTAGTACTGTAATTTTAAGTATTAAAAACTATCCTGTCTTAGGAATGTCAGCAAAATAAACATTTAAAAAAAAAGAACATGAAAATCGGCTAGACAGTTTCGGTGTTCATCGTGTACAAGAACGTTACACGAGAATTATATACCATTATTATTATCATTTTAAATTACTAAAATAATTTAATGCAGCTTCCTCGATTAAATAAACTTCGTTAAGGAAATGCTGACTTTTGAAACAAGCGTGGGGATTACAGGGAGCTTTTGATAAGTGATGACTTCTTAAAAGCTAGTTCCTTATTGTAATACTGTATTTCGAAATAATAGGTACACAATTAATAAAGCATTTCTTTGTCATAGTAAAATATTTGGTTACTTTTAGGCTGTATTCGCATAAGACAGTGAAGCTTCAAATTTATCTTCTGATATGATCTTTAAATGAAAAATAAAGGTGAGTACATCTTTCTCTTTGAATCACACTGTTTTATTAAGTACATATAATTTGTCTGTAGCTTTAATACAAAGGAACAGTTCACAGAAAATCTGTTGTCAAAAAAGGCATATCTGTATACTTCAAATGTCTATCTGTCTATTTGTATTGCTTTCTTCAACAACGCTTCTTTTCAAATAATAATTATCATGATAACAATTATCTACCTATGTACACAACTACCTATACTATTCTTCTATATTTCCGCCTTGAGTCCTGACTCACTTTCAAAAGGCCTTAGGCATAATGCCACCGTGTTCCAGGCCAGGCAGTTGGAAAATTGTTCGCTGAAGAGTTTTATGTGAATTAATTAAATTTGTATGCGCTTTGTTTCCGACGATGCTCATTCCGTATTTTTAATTAAAATATAAACCACTTAAGAAAGACAAAGAAATCTATGAACACAAGAAATATAAATAATAAAATCATGGGTAGGTATTTAGGAGGAAATGAAAAAAAACTGTTTTTTTTTATAAATGTAAGCACACTTTCACAGCAAATAGTTTTAATTAGTTAGGTAGAGAAGGGGTAGATTTGATTTTTGAAAGAAAATCATTTTTGATGTTTTTTTAAAGCTGTTTTTATTTTAAGGTTTTAAAGAAGTTAAAGGCTTTATTGCAGAAGTATCTATCTACATAGCTACATATGTATATTACAAAAAAAAACTTTATAAGTAAGGTATAGAATTAGATAATATTTTCTGATGCAAATTCATTTTTCGTGTCAGCTAATTGGATTTTGACATATAATGGAACAACTCGTTCCACTGATTTGAATTCCATTCTCGTTCAGTTCCAATGACAGATTTGCATCCGAACTTTGTATATAGATAAACGGTGATTTTTTAAGAGCCTGGTTTTTGAAAATTCAAAAAAACACAGAAACTTGTAAAAAGTGAATGAAATTTTTATTTGGATCGATAAATCAATTTCTGCCATTTACTTTTTAAAAATAATTTCACTTAAATGTTGCCCGCGGCTACGCTTCAGGTGGTCCATTCTGAAGGTCCAATTTTGGCAAACTTTTTCACACATTTCGGCCGGAATCTCACCAATGACGCATTCAATGTTGGCTTCCAAGGCAGCAATCGTGTTTGGCTTGTCCCCATAGACAATAGACTTAACATAGCCCCACAAAAAATAGTCTAATGGGGTCAAATCACATGATCTTGATGGCCAATTGACTGCGCCAAAACGTGAGATCAACTGCTCAACAAATTCGCCTCTCAATTGATGCATGGTTTCGCGTGCAGTTGCGAAACACATTTTTCACAGAGCACGAATTTTGATAATAAATTTCAATAATTTGCAAACGTTTTTCAGGCGTAAGTCTATTCATGATGAAATGGCAAACAATACTGAATCGAAATGTCAAATGTTCGTGGAATTTGTCATGTGTGATCTGTCAAAAATATAAACGTCAAAAACCAAGTAGCAAAAAAATCACCCGTTATTAATAGTACTATCATGACGACGAAATTCATCCAGCGTGCAATAAGGTCCATTACTCATCATGAGTTCCAGGTGACACAATATGATGAGACTATATAAAAACGAATTATCTTAAGAAATATTCGACAAAGAAAAATCTACTGATTTGATTTTGTTCTTGAATCGAAGACTTTGTTTTTAGCAGAAACACTTAAATGTATTTGAATGCAATATTTATTTAATATATGGTTAATATCAACAATGACCGCCTGGTCACGCATGACCTTTCTTCTTTTAAATTGTGCATTTTTAATGATTACTCGGTCGAATATAAATCAAACCGCTCTTTCAAGGATTCTTAAATATTTTATGTTTAAAAACATGGATGTAATTGAGAGAAAAGCATAAAACGGGCTCACTTTATTGTTAAAAGAATTTAGTAAATAAGGTTTTCTTTCTAATTAATTAGGTTTTCTTAGACGATGCAAGAAATATTTTCCACATCTGATCTGATTGTAATCTATAAAGCCAACATTCGATCAAAGCTTGTGTACAATTGTGATATACAAATTGCCAGCTACTCCCACAACTCTCTTAAATCTCTTGACTACAATTAAAAAAATAGCTTTAAAATAATAGAACAATTACGGAAACAATTGCACCTCCCGAACACTTTCTTAATTTTTCAGGTAGAACAATTCCTTACACTATTACACTGAACTAAATTTGGTATTGATATTGATAAAAATGTAGGTAGAATTGAAGAATGGGTGATCAATAAACGGTCAACAAAAACTATGTGTTAATTTGACGACTAAATCGTTAATTTTCTAGAATTTGTGTTAAGTTGTTAAATCCACATAGTTTTGTCAAATTGAATCATACGTAATCTTAATATTTAATGCTAAACGATTCTTCAAATTAAATAAACTTTTTTTTCATTTTATGAAGATATTCTTCAATTTGACTCCTATTCATTTTCAGATTAAATTTTCTTCGAATTGAAAAAAAAAATCTTCACATTTTCAAACCTATATTTTTAAATTGATAAAATATTCTTCAATGTGACTGCTTTTAGGCTTCAAGTTTATGAATTTTCTTCATTTTCACATAAAATTTTCTTCAAATTGAAACAAATTCTTCATACTTACACACCTTCATTTTTAAATTGATAAAGTTTTCTTTAATTTGATGAAGTGAGTTTTGTACATTTTTAAATTTTTGTTTGTATTTTAATAATAGGCAGTGTTTTTTTAAATAAACGTATTTATTCCATTTAACCCAAATTTGGTTTTAAATATGAACCACCTTGCACAACATCAAAAAATCCTGAAAACAAATCTTTTTCATTTATTAAAAAACTATACCAATTTGATTTTAATCTAAAACCATTTTATTTTTTTTTATTATACACAAGCATGCGTTTGTACGAAGCGGTTCAACTCCTCCACACAAACCGCTACTGTCGATCCAACTAAAAGGAAACTCCCTTATAGAAAATCGAGTACGTGATTTGTTTCCACGTCTGCCACTCACCAATTTAGCCTATGTAGCAAATGGAAAATTGCACATGATCGACCATCTGAAATACAGTAAAAGTAGTTTTTATAAGCTTTATTTCAATATCAATTTTATTCTTTTGTTAAAGTGAAAACTAAGCATGAAATGATTAAGCTCTAATGATGATATTTACAAATTATTGGTATTTTCTCATTTCAAAAATGTATTAGACTTTAATACTTTTGTTAAGTTTTCTGTAGCTATTATAAATAGTATCAAAAAGCACCCGGTTGCTCTTGTCTTTAATTCCTTCCTCAAAAATTGGAATATTTTTTTTTTTTGAAAAATCATGGAAGCAGGTGCTTGATATCAATCTGTAATGAGGTACAAAATGTCATGAGTTCTTATAATTTATGCAAGCCTTTTAACATTACCAGTTTAAAGCTCATATTATTCGTATTCTTATTATTCTTTTGTAGATTTAGACTCTGCAAATTCCGGAAGCCGGTAGTTCTTTGAGGTAGCCCAAATGCACGGCGAGAAAATGCATTTTGTTGGTATTCTATAATTAAATAATGAAATGTTTCAAAAAAAAGGTAAAGTCAATTAAGAATACAAGGAATACATAGGAAAAACATCACACAAAATATGTAAACACTACAAAAAGTACAGTGAGCGATAAATGACTGATGCATGACTTAATGAATTCGATTGAAAACAATTTAGAAATGTAAGTTCTTCACAAATTCTAAGCAAATTTATATAAATCATAATTTTTATGTATCACATGTAATATTTTCTAATTTGTAACATTAATTTAATAAAAAGTTGAAAGCACTAAATTCCATAATTCTCATTTTCAATTTACACATATAAAACAAGAGTAATTATCAAAACAGAAGTCACGAGAAATGCACACTATTTAAACAAACACGATTTGACGTTCTTTTTCTAATTTCATATTAATTAAACTATTGTTCTAAGTTCCTGTTTTTTTTTTTAATTTTGCTTAGTTTTTACTGATATGACATAAATGAATTAACTTTTGTGGAGTGTTATTTAATAATTCAATAATTTGCATTGATCTCTAAAATTTAATGTAGGCTCTTTTTCACAATTTAATACACTTTCAAGCTCAAGCTTTAAATTAATGTTTACACATTGAACACTTTACGAATAATGAAAAAATAATTATTTATGAAATGCCTTCCTTTATTTAACGAAATTTATTGAGTTTTAATGGAATTTATTCAGTTTGGAGAATATGACAAAATTTTGTCAAAATGATTATTATTAATTTGCAGAAGAGATTCCGTCAAATTGAGGAAAATTTGTTTAAATAAAAAGTTTTTAATTTATATACACTACTGAAGAACACCAGGATACTTTTAGTATTAATGAAGTTTTTTTTCAATTTGTAGAAATTATACATTTGGACAACGCGACAGTATAGAATTTTATTAACAAGAATGGACTTCTTTTAACAGATTATTTTTCATTTACCAAAATATTTTTTTTTCGTAAATAATTCTTCTATTTGAATAATGTACTGATCTAGATAAAAACGGAAGAAATCTTAAAATTTTGCAAAAAATTGTCAACTTGAATTATTGTTTCTTCAATGATTAACGAAATATTACGCCATTTGGTTCAGTGTAGGGCCTGTCCGTTCCCACATCCTGGGATCAAGAGAAAACCTACAGTATAATTCTAATGCATCAAGTTTCCTTCCTACTACTAGAGGAGTTCCTCAGGGTTCAATTTTAGGGCCTCTCCTTTTCTCTCTTTATATCAAAGAGCTTCCGGAAATGATTAATGAATGCTCCACCCAAATGTATGCTGACGATGTCCAATTATACAAAAATTATCCACTTGGGTTTTTCGAAAATTGCGCGTACATAATTAACAGGGACCTTGAAGTAATTAATCGCTGGTCAACATCCCAAGATCTCAGACATCCCCGTTATGCTTGTCTGGCTTCGGAGCGAGACTTCTTAGTTAATGTCATACGACTTTGGAACTCACTTCCGAGGCACATAAGGAGAGTAAGTGGTGAAGTTCAGTTTCGTAGAGCGCTACGTACTCATTTTCAAAATTAATTCTGTTTTTTTCTTTTCAACATAAAAAGAATAATAATTTTATCATTTTTTTTTCAATAGAGATGTAATTATTATACTTTGTTTAATTGTTATATTTTGTTTGCTTTATTTACTTATTTTTTCCTTTTTGTTTCGTTTTCTCTTTAAAATGGATGCTTATAAAACTTTTAAAATTTAAAGTTCTGAAAATAAAAGTAGAAATCAAAGTAGCTTTCATTCAAATGGTTACAAAATTTAACTCTACACTAATTTATAAGAAGTTTTGTGCTCGCCTGTCAACCTCGTGGTTGCGGTTCGATTCCTGCCGTTGTCTATGTCTTCTTATATTCCATTAAAAACCAATTCTAAAAGTTGTCATAAAGTAAGTTGCCGCTTTGCTCATTACATGCTGTTTTGGCATAACACTAACAACATGTGATTGAGTAAACTAGCATACCCATAAAATATGACAAGGAAATAAATAAAATAATGCGAATCATAAGGGACATAAATAAATAAGACACGGTAATTCTCTCCGCATTAGTTCAGCCGCCATCCCTGGAGATACATCTGAGATAACAACCAGCTCTAGTCTCAGAACATCGCGCCACACATCTTTCCTATCCTTCTTTCTCTTCTTTCACCGGATGCCCGCGCTGTGTTGAAAACATATAAAGGGTATTCATAATCCCTTGAGAACGTGCAAGTTTATAAACAAAAAAAAAAAAAAAAAAAAGAAGTTTACTCTTAATGTGGAGTATTCATTGTATTCAATAAATATAAACATAATGTTAGCTTGAGTAAGGGGAAATATCCTAGTTCGGAATTTTTGTATTGAAAATTTCTCGATGCATATACATAAGTTGGGTATTTTCTACGTGCCCATAATTGCAGTAAATAACTATTAATGTTATGTAGGCGAGCGAAACATAAACTCAAATATTCAATATGTTTAAACAGTGCACTTATAACAACAATACCTAATTTTAAGTCTCGCAAAAAATCTAGAACTGCTCAACCAATTTCGCCGCAATGCATCGGGTATGTTAGGAAAAAAGAAAATTTAAAAACAAATCAAAAGAAAATCGAAGAAAACAAAGCATTCGTTTTGAACAGAGTTCTAGCGCATAGAGTATGCTCATAATTTGTTCCGAACAGAGCTAGCTCTGAGCACACCAAACAAACCAGAATAAATTTTCATTTAAACCACTAAAAAACAATACAGAACAAAATAACCCTAATTTTGCACACCAGATATACCCCAGTTACAGAAGATAAACAAGCGAGCAACTTTTTCCACCATTTTAATTGTATCTGACTACTTTTACTTGCGATATAGGTACTACAGCGCAAGTTTTGTATTCGAAAAAAAAAAATCGATCTCGACATTTTAATCAAAGTTGACATTACGATGATAAAGAACACCAAAAAAGTAGGTCCCGCAATTCCGTCTGTCTGTCTGTAGAACGATCTGAACCGATTTCGGTTAATCTTGGTGCTTAGGCGTTTTAGATGATTGTTCATAATACATTTTTTAATCGTTGGCTTAGCCAAAAAAATAACGGTACTTGCCATGCAAATTTTTCTACCATATTTATTATCTCGAAAACGGCTCAAATATTTTTATATAAAAAAAAGTGTAGAACTTTAGGTATGATCTACATTTCGGCCAAAAAATGTTTTACATATTTTGTTATTAACGTTACATGCCATACAACGATTTTATTGATTTTCGACTTTCTCATAAGCGGCTCAACGGATTTCGATCAAGATTTTCATACAGCAGCTCCTTCAATTTCTAAATATAACTGCATTTCAAAATTTACGAAAAATAGTTTTTTCAATTCAATTCAATATTTCGAAAGCGGGTGGGCGATTTTTTCTGAAATTTTGATTTTTAATTTATACTAAAAATTAAATTAAATATTAAATATTAAATGTTAAAAACGTTCATAACAATTTTTGTTTTAGAAAAAATTTAAGAATTTTTATATACAAGAAATTAAGTGAAATATTTTTTTTTATAACTTTGCACGCGCTCAATGGATTGTATTCATACCCTTTATATGTTTTTCTTAACACAGCCCGGCATCCGGTGGAAGAAGAGAAAGAATGATAGGAAAGATGTGTGGCGCGATGTTCTGAGACTAGAGCTGGTTGATGTCTCAGATTTATCTCCAGGGATGGCGGCTGAACTAATGCGGAGATGACTAAAGTGTCTTATTTATTTATGTCCCTTATAATTCGCATTATTTTTTTTATTTATTTTGTTGTCATATTTTATGGGTATGCTAGTTTACTCAATCACATGTTGTTAGTGTTATGCCTGAACAACATGTAATGAGCAAAGAAGCAACTTATTTGATGACAATTTTTAGAATTGGTTTTTAATGGAATATATACCTTAAAAATATATTTCTATTAAAAATCTTTTGCATATAATGTGTGTGATCGAAGATAAAAGCAAGTACGTGCGATCCAGTCGTGCATTTTACTCTCCACATTTTCCTTCGTGACACACATGATGTTTCGTGTGCTCAGCAATTCACTCAGAATGTTCAGCATTTGTCCGAGCACATCGAGCGCGATCTGAACATGTTTAGATCAGAACGAAAAAAGAAACACACAACAAAACAATTTTTTGACCACCCAGACGCTACTCTGAGCTTAAAAATGCCTTATGTAGCTTATGTAGCCTTTTGAGATTATTTTAAATAAAACAGATGGCTTTGGTGGTAGACCAATCGTTTCAGATGTTTGATATATATTACATTTTTGATGATTCACACCGAACAATCATTTTTTATCCAAACGGGCTATCAAATTCAAATATAATTTTTAAGAATCTACCAAATTGTTTCGAGGGCCCGGATTGGAGAAGTATAAAAGGATAAAATTTAGTTAATTTCTTGGATGAATTAATTTGTGAATTTTAACTCATTGCGAGTAATTAGGTGTTTTTAATAAAAATGATTAATTTATAAATTTAACAATCCCACCACGAAAAAATTAATTTAAACTACAAATGTCTTCATTTTTAGAAAAAATAATTATGTTACTACATATGTATTATTCTTAACTAAAAAAATTCTGTACACTACTGTAGGTAGTCTAGTTATTAGCGGTACCAACGTTTCTCTTCGAATTATAAAAAAATACTTCATACCAAAATATTCGAAAAATATTTGTATGGATTTTTGATAAAAATAATAAGATTAGTATTATTGTTATAATTTGTATTTTTATGTATTAAAAATTACCATACTTACATTATTTCTAGAAAAAAAATAAAGAAATTTTGTTGTTTGGTGTAAACGAACATAATAGCAAGTACACTTGCGATCTGGTATCTTATGTACACTATCCAGTAAATATTCCCTAGACTTCAGATTTGTTATGTGTTTTTTTAAATTTTATTTTTACTTGCGATTATAGGTACTGTAAGGCAAGTTATGGATTCGTGCAAAAAAAAATTCTAACAATCAAACATGACATTGCGATTATAGAGAACACCAACAAAGAGGGTCCCCGTATTCCGTCTGTCTGTCTGTCCGCGAGTCTGCAGCGTAAACGGTTGGATGGATTTGCTTCAAACTTGGTATATATTGTTTGTTCGGTAATACGCCCACAAGTTTTTTTAAAAATTTTTTTAAGACGTCAAATAACAGTAGATCCCATACATTTTTTTTCTGGCCAAAAATAAAAAACTTATTTCTCTCGAAAACGGCTCCAACGATTTTTATAAAAAAAATCAGTTCATTAATGAAACAAAAGGGAACATTTCAGTAATTTTTGTTTTGGAAAAAAATTGTTACTTTTGGTACCTCTAGTAGTACCATTTTTTTGGTTTTCGATTTTCTGGAAAACGGTTGATTTGATTTTTTTGAAATTTTTTGAGCAGAAGCTTCTGAAAAGTTTAAACACTATTGGAAACCAAATTTTTTTTTAGAAATTAAAAAAAAAAAAACTTTTTTTTGTTAAAACTCAAAATTTCGAAAATTACCTAATGGATTTTTGCGAAAGGTCGTATTTGATAGTTTGTTGATATTATCTTGAACACTTAAAAAAATTATATTCCTAAGATATGAAAACAACGGTACCTCCCATACAAATGTTTAAAAAAAACCGTTAAGAAAAAAATTTATTTCTCGAAAAGGGCTCCAAGAATTTTTATCAAAAAATGTGTGAGTTCTTAAATTATTACAGTCCACTTTTAAGTATAAAAATATTTGTTTTGCGTACTTATTAACGGTACTTCCCATAGAATAACTTTTCATATTTTCGACTTTCTCAACATTGGATAAACCGATTAAAATAATTTTTTTTTGCATAAATGGCGCCTTAATTTTTTAATAAGACTGCATGCGAAAAATTTAAAAAAAAGTTTTTCGATTTTTAAAATATAAATACATTTTTTTTTGAAAAATCGATTTTTCAAAAACCAGTCACTGATTTTTTTTTTAACTTTAATTTAAAAGTATATTAATAATATCTCCAAAATGGCGTTTAAATTTTTGATTCTTAAATTGTTTTAAAAATTTTATACATAAAAAATTAATTTTTGTTAAAAAACCGCTCCAACGATTTTTGATTTTTTTTATATATTCCTATTTGTCCAAGAATTCAAAGTGCATCTTTGTTTTCCCTCAAACTATAACGACTAAGCAATATAAAACATTTAATTATGTGTATTATCCATTTATATCTACCTTATTATTATTCCCTTTTTACGAATTTTTGCGTATGTCACTGAATACTAAACACAATTTAGGCCCTCATACATTTATTTATACATACGTGTCTTTAAAAATCACACGAATCTTATGTATAGAAAATATTGTAATGCACCTAAATTATACAGTTATATGCATATAGCTACCTACCCACCTACATTCGTCATTTTCATCATTGTTAGTACATGTTTACCTACTTAGGTTCCGTCTATATATGTATGTAGATACATTTTACTCTCCTAACTTACATTATTAAAATCCATAACTTAGATTTAAATATACTTTTGTAGTTAGGTACCTATGTAACTATTCATTTTATCATTAATTCGACTATTCATTATATGTACTAAGAATCAAGGTACTCGTAATCTAACCTACATAGGGTTTAAACCTGCATAGGATAACTACAGCTGACTAACTTAACCTCAATGGTTATAGCTACATTAAAGTTGTTAGCTACAAGAGCAAGTTCATACGATCCAGTGGTGCATTTTATTTTTAATGTTATCATATAATTCATTACACTGATGATAAATTTAGTATCCTCTGCAAATAAAAAAAAATCAACATTCCATGCCGATAGGGTTCAATTGAATTTTGAACAGTTCCCATTACTTATAAATTCTGTTTAACAATTTGTTTTAACTTTTTGTAAAATCCTTTAAATTATGTATTGATACATTTATATAACATTTAACATTATGCCTTTAGCACTCTCAATAATTTCGATGTCATTCGTTTCGCTCGCCAAACTGTTGAGTTTGTTGTGCAATTTTCAAAACCATTAACGTCCGCACTTTGCAAAATTGTGTGCCGCCATAACTATATTAACCTCGGGAGACCTGACCTGACCTGACCCAAATCTCAGTAGGAACTTTAGATGTCCTTTCTCAATTTAATTTTTTATTTTAATTTCGAGCATGTCATTTTTTTTGTACTTAGGACGTGCCAAGTGAATGTATAATGAAAGGCAAAATTCAGAAACAGGAAAAAGTGAAAGAACAGAAATGGGTATTTATGTATGTATATGTATGTATGGATAATAAGAAAAAGGGGGTTTAAGGTTGAAGTATAAAAGCTGTAGCTATACTCTACATGTTCTCTAACCAACATGAAAAAACGAAATATATCAAGGAGTGGGGTTTGGATTATGATTTTTTTCCCAACATCGTTTTCTGGAGTGAGAACGTGGAGAAGCGTTACAGTGTCGTGATCGTACTTCAAGACAAGCGAAAGGTTGAGAAACATAGAGTGCCGGTCATGACTTTAAATTTAATAGGTGCCCTGGTTTTTTATTACATTAATATTGAAAATAATAAGGTGTGATGTAACTTCAACAATGACATAAAATTTACTTAAAATCATAAGGTAAGCGCACGGAAATTAATATCAACACTCAAAAATAAACTGTTCAACAAAGTTTGATACTTTATTTGTTTTCTGAAACTAAGGTACACTCTTTCCATGCCCTGCATTTGAATTTGAATATAGCTCGTCTCTATTTTGGCACTGGATTTTGAAAAGGCATTCGACCGAATAGGTATCCATCTCATCCTTAGGAAACTGAAAGAATGGGGAACTGGACCCAAAATCTTTCAATACATAAAAGACTTTTTAACAAACAGAAAATTGTCTGTCAGAATAAAAACAACCTTCTCAAAAATTGTTCCATTTGAAAACGGCAGCCCTCAAGGGTCCCCGCTTTCTGTAATTTTGTTTTCAATCGCATTTGAAGAATTAATTCCAATAATATTAAAATACAAGGACCTAGATCACTGTGTCTATGCAGACGATGCATACATCCTTTGTAAACACAATGACCTAGTGAAAACCAAAATATTGATTTTGAATTTGGCCAAGGAAATAAAGGACTGGTCCATCAGCTCTGGATCAAAACTTTCATCAAGCAAATGCAAAATTCTCCATGTGTGCAGAAAAAAAAATTGTACTAAAATTGACCTAGAACTTAATAATATTAAAATTGAAAATGTTGTTAATGTTAATATACTTGGACTACTTTTTAACAATAAATATAACTGGAAAAATCACTGTACTAATTTAAAGAACTCACTAGTAGCAAGGCTCAGTATAATTAAGTATCTTTCATCTAATAAAAGTAAGGTTCAGTTTAACTCTTGCCATATAACTAAAATGCTTATTCTAAGTAAAATCGATTATGGACTAGCTTGTCTTGTCCAAAATCGACCAAAAACATATTGAAATCAACTTATCACCAAGCTGCAAGGAGGAGTATAAACGCTTTTCCAACGACTCCAATTAAAAATATACTCGCCGAGGCCGGACTACTGACAATAGAAGAGAGATATTTAAAAGTTAGCGCGTCACTTCTTTCTAAGCTAACTTGTCAAACCGGATCAGTAATTGGCAAAGACAAAACGCAAACTATATCGAACCAGGCGATTTACTTCCACAATTCGCACTATTTTGGATCTAGGTAAGAATCTAGATATACCTTTTAGGCATCAACCCAAATATTCGCCATCACATCCACCCTGGTTGCTGGACAGCAGCTCAGTTATACTCGACTTATTTCACCTCAAAAAACAAAATACCAACTCAGATATGTATAAACAAGTCTACCTCGAAACATCAGCAAAACTATCCATCAATGGTTGGGAACACCTATTTACTGACGGCTCCAAGAATCAACACAATAGCACAGTCGCAGTCGTTTCAGAAGTTGGTAGCACACTTATACAAGGTATCTTACCAAACACATCATCTATTTTTACTGCGGAAGCGGTGGGAATATTTGAAACCATAAAAAAATGTTCCAACACATCAGGCAAATGGGCAATCTGTTTCGATAGCCTCTCAGTCCTGCATGCCATTCTTAACCCAATGCATGAATCCGTTATAATATCCAAAATAAGACACATCATAATAACAAAACCATCAAAACTAAAGCTAATTTGGACCCCAGGACATGTGAGAATACAGGGTAACGAATTGGCAGATAGAGCTGCTAACGCTGTTCATATTACGCCGGTCTACACATTTGATAAGTACTCCCAACGTGACCTGCAAAGACTGATACATTACAAGATTCATGAAAAAGAATTCATAGAGTGGACGGAATAAAATAAAATACAACCAATCTATCCGACAATGAATTCTAAAGAAATGATAACACACTTTGTCCGGCTCCGACTAAGCCACACCCGTGTAATGCATCAATATCTCCTTAAAAACGAACCCCCACCGACCTGCCCAACATGTCAAAACAACATCACCAGCTGCCACCTCTTCGGGCCCTGCATCCTCTCATCAAACTCAACTTTAAGCAAAGTCAGCACAAATTAAAAACCCATTGAATTATTAAAAGAACCTACTGAACTTAACATTTTAATTATTAACCAAATATTATGCTTACATAAAATTAAGTTAAGCCATCCTGCTGAAACCAAATATTGCCAATATCCTCCTCTTCAATTTTTGTGAACAAAAATTCGTTCAACATGGACCGATAACGATCGCCATTGACTGTAACGGCCACTCCTTGCTCTTTTAATTATGCATCTGGACCAAAATCCGCACCAAACAGTGACCTGTTTTGGGTGTATCGGCTTTTCAATGTATGCGTGCGGGTTTTCTGTGCCCCAAATGCGACAATTTTGCTTGTTTACATACCCGCCAAGAACAAAATGAGCTTCATCTGAAAAGATGATTTTTTTTTGGCAAAATCGGCATCTTCTCTAAGTCGATCGCAGGCCCACTTAGCGAAGCGAAATCGCATTGGATGGTCAGTTGGCTTCAACCCCTGAACCAATTGGACTTTATATGGCGTCATACCAAGGTCTTTATGCAAAATTCGTCTGAATGATGTCTCCGAAATGCCCAATTGTTGAGAACGACGGTGAATTGATGTTGATGGCGCTTTACGCACACTTTCTGCCACAGCAGCAATATTCTCGGGTGAACGAACTGTTTTTGGCTTTTCACACTTTGGTTTATCGATGAGGATGCCAGTTTCTCTCACTTTAATTATTTACAATCTTTTATGGGCCAATTTTTCAATAGTCAGTTAATCAGTCAGTTAGTACATATTTTCCAAATAGACAAAAAATCAGTTTTTCAACAGCCAGATGCAACTTAATTTAAGAATAAATTATATGTGGAATAAAATAAATATCTATTTTCGATGTCAAAAACACTTTGAAAAATTATTGCTTTGAAATAAACGTTAAACAAATATTAATTTCTTTGAAAAGTTCGGTACTCGAAAGAAAAGTGACGTTCAAATTAAATTATTCTATAGATTGTTGATTGAAAAATTCGATATTGTTATCCCTATCTCTATCAAAGCATTTAGGCTGTAGACTCGAGGACTGACAGACAGAATGACAGACAGACGGAATTAGGGGACCCACTTTTTTGGTGTTCTCTATGATCGTAATGTCATGTTTGATTGTTAGAAAAAAAAATTGTTTGAGAAAAATTATATTTACCTTTTTGGACAAAAAGAAAGTATGGCAGGTAGGTAGGTACTGTCAGTTTTCGTCTTAAAAAAGCTGAAAGAAATACTGGGGACATGTTTATGAAAAAAACGTTTAGGCTGTAAACTCGAGGACAGACAGACAGAGAGACGGAATTGCGGACCCACTTTTTCGTCTTCTCTATCATCGTAATGTCAAGTTTGATCAAAATCTCGAGTTCGATTTTTTTTTGAATCCATAACTTGTAATATAGTACCTACATATGTAATATCGCTAGTCAAAAAAAAAATTAAAGAAATACTACCTATATATACCTACTTTATTTCCTAATAAAACTGTCTGTGGAGAAAAAATTAAATTATTCTCAATAGAATATTATATTTGAAAAAGAAGAAAAGTACTTTTGTATATACATATTGTATGTAGGTTGGTATCTGGGTACACATGTACCTACCTAAACAAAACATATTGAAATATCTCAACATTGCTTTGTTATTTTCGCATAGAAAAAGTGAAAAGTAGCATCGTTGCTACAATTCAAAATCCTAAAATCCACCAAATATCTAAAATTTGAAAGAAAAATTTAAAATAAATTCTATAATAACCTATACATGTATGTATATCCATACACATTCTTACTTCAAATTCATGTATACGTCAATAGGCTTGATATAATTTATTTATACCCACCATATTTTGAAGGTTGCCATGGCAAAAACAGCTTATTCGGTTTTCTCCCTTACCCTCTATATTGTTGTCAGAACTAATGAGTTTTGACCGTCTCCCTTGCTTTTTTGCGTATTTGCCTCTACATTTACTTCTTCCACATCATAAATTCAATTTCAAGAAAAGAGAAACTAGCGCCCTCATCGACGGAACTACTAGCTAAAAAATTCAGTCTCGTAGTAGTACTATGGGTTTCATATACAATTATACTCGTACAATGCTAAAAGGTACCTTTTCTCCTCATTAATGAACTGATTTTTTTGCATAAGAATCGTAGGAAACGTTTTTGAGAAAAATAAGATTTTCGGTTTTGGCCCAAAAACAAATGTATGGGAGCTACTGTTATTTGACATCTTAAAAAAAAAAATTAAAATAAAACGTGTGGGCATATCTACCAAGTTTGAAGCAAATCGATCCAACCGCTTAAGCTGCAGACTCGAGGACAGACAGACAGACAGACATACAGACGCAATTGCTGGACCCAATTTTTTTTGTGTTCTCTATGATCGTAATGTCATGTTTGATTGTTAGAATTTTTTTTTATGAATGCATAACTTGCATATTAGTACCTATAATTGCAAGTAAAAAGCTGTACCTACTACATACTCATACTTACAAATGTATAGTCTATCTGAACAGGATTATATTTTTTTTTATTTTTTTCTCTGTGCAATAGTGGCCTATCTGATTTTAAAATTAATTATAACGTTATTTTGAAGGACCATGAGTATCAAATCAAAAAAATTTTATTTTTTGAACATAATTCAAACAGTAAAACAAAAAACCATGTTTATTTGTTTTCAAACTACAAGAGTTTTAAAACAACTTTTTTCTTATAAATATTTAGGGCTGGCAACGAGACGAGACCAGGCGAGACTTTTGTAATTCTCGTCTCGGTCTCGTCAAAATCGAAAAATTTCAGTCTCGTCTCGGTTTCGGTCCAGGTCTCGCCTAACCAAGTCTCGTCTCGGCCTTTGTCTCGCCTTTTTCTCGGGAAAATTTTAATAGGCGGTCTCGTCTCGGTCTCGGTCTCGGTCTTGGTATCATCGTTAGTCTTGGTTTCTTTCGTGTTTTTTTTGGTAGTAAAAAGATGTAAGATAAAGATAAGACGCATTTTTCGGATTGCAAATATAGACTATGGTTGTGGTATCTCAGCAGTTCTTCGGTAAGAAAAATTCGGGAAAATGTATGAAACAAACTCGTGAGTCTGTTTTGTCTTTTGAGTTAATTATTAATATATTTCATAGCAAAAACAAATAAAATATTGAAAAAAAGAGTAACTACATACAACGCTCGATTTTTTAAAAATAAATTAACCGCTTTTGTCAAGCCACGAGCTGTCAAAAACCATTTAAGGATGTTTCCGTTTTAAATGAATTAAAAAAACCTCTACAAAATTCAAATTTTACCTTAAAAAAATCGAAATTTTTCGATTTAATATATTGCTCCCTAAAAAGTTGATTTTACACATTTTAGGTGAAATTTCAAAAACAAAATATTGCTCAAATGTCAAAATATATTAAGTTGCCTACCTGTCAAGTCATAAACTGTCAAAATCCATTAAAGCATCGCTCCGATTTAGATGGAATAAAAATCCTCTACAAAATTAAAATTTTACCTCAAAAAATATTATCAAAACGTCAAAATATAGTTCGCTGCCTACCTGTCAAGCCATGAGCTGTCAAAATCCATTTAAGGATTGCTCCGATTTTAGTGTTTGGTAGCGTGAAAAATCGTACGAATGGTACAAATTTTCACATTTAGCTGTCAAAACCCATAGAGAAAAAACCCAAGTTTAGGAAACTTGGTGAAAATCAACGTACAATATGGATCTCAAGAATTCGGTCAAACTTGGCATCTGCACGTCTTTTGCAAGCTTTATTGTGCTTGTCAATTATGAATGAATCTAATAATGATATGTCCTTGTACGTTGCTTATGCTAAACAAATCATAAACTGGAAATTTTGTTCTGCAGTACGTACTCGTAGTTCCATGAAGCTAAGGCCATAGAATTTGTCACGGTAAAATTTACCGCGACAAAAAAACTATCGTTTTCATATTCCGCATCCTTGTTCCTACCTTTTTATCCACTCCATCCTTACAGGTGTTGCCCTCAATATGCTGGGAGAGAGAAGGGCAGCCATGGTCCATCAGCCATCGGTACACTCTCTCAGTATCGCGAGGAAACAAAAACGAACCACTTATTTGGCTTAAACAGACGGGCGGTCGGTAGACAAACTGAAATAGCGAAAGTGTGAGTGACCCTCAACGCAAGAAGTAACTCATACTGAGAATGGCCGAGCGCCCAACATATTTAATTAATGATTGTAAAAGATGGAACGTTAAACGCAGGTCCCCAATATCCCCCCAAATCTGCGCAAAAGCCCAACGCATTAGTAAATTTTCAAGTTGTAGGGATATACGACCAATCTCTTCTTTAGTTGTTGTTTTGTATTTAATTATTTTAACTTCTCACTATGAATTGCATAGCACATTTTTATTTAGGAGGGGACAACTAAACGTGTGTATCTCGAGTTTCGTTTTGGTTTTCGAAAACTTTTTTTATCGTATTCTAAATATTAGTTTTCTGACTGAATGCATTCATCTAATTCGCCACTCCTGAGAGTGAAACCAGCGGTCGGCGAATTATAGATGACGAAACATAAATATGGGAGAGCGATGTGTGAGTAAGCAGGGCCGCCGGTTTTCTATACGGTTAGCTCTCTCCCGCCAAAGTGCGGATAGTAGCCCGACGAGAATGCAACCGAAAACCGCGGCCACTGATTGGCCGAAAACAATGGGGAGCTGGAAAAAAAAGGAGAGTTCGTCCAGGAGTAAAATAAAACTTGGACGGACACTTCTAGCTTGGATAGAGAAAAGGGCAGACACAAAGAAAATTTTTGCTAACAAAAAAAAAGTTTTGGAAAAAGAAAAAAAAATTCGAGGAAGAAATCCTAAAAATAAATTTGTTAACGGAAAAGTTTTTTTGTGAAAAGGAAGAAAATATTTGATGAATTTAGAGAAGGTGGGAAAAGTTGGCCAGGAAGATTTGGCAAGAAATCTGGATAGTTCAGAACTTTGGAGGAGATTGGCAGTCATATAAAGAAAAAAAAAAGCTAAGTATTATTGTTAATTTTAAAAGTCTGTTTTCGATAGTTTCGTGTAGTTTAATTTACTAAAATTTCGTATAGTTTGGGTTTTTGCTTTTGTTCGAGATAATTCCGATAAAAAAACGGAACTCGCGACCCGTTCTTAAGATTCTGTTGTTCTTTCAGGACCGAACGATAACGGTCCATCTTATCTTATCATTTTTCTAAAAACTGTTTTTTTTTTATCGAAAAAATTTTGGGTTTTACACCTATATTTAAAAAGGTTTCCCAAATAAATTTTAAAAACTAACTCTAAATTTCGTCTCTCATTACGAGCATCATTGGCTCGTCTCGTTTATATAAATTTTGTTTCACCGTCGCTCTTCGCTTCAAAAGGTTTGTAATTTCCTTTATATCAAAAAAGAATTGCTGGCGCCCACTTTTCAGGTCTACGGTCCTGTGGTAAGATCAAATTAATAAATTAATTCAACTTTGAATTAATTTAAGAATTCATTTTTTTTGTTTTTATCTCTATTAAGTTAATTAACTGAACCCACCCCTCACTGAGCATAGCTGTGGCGGCAGCACTTACTATTGTCGCTGCTGGTTACGTTTTTTAATTCGCCCATCTCATACTCTTGTCTCTCTGTTTAGTTTGGCAGTTCATTTTTTTTATCCAAAGTAAATTGTGCCGGCACAATCGGGATTGTTTTTATTCGTTTTTTTTATATAAATTTTATTGCTGTCGACGCGAATTATAAGTGTAACAAATTTACTTGAAACGAGTAAGTTTTCTTGTGTAAATCGAAAACTATGACTTTAAGTTGAATTTTATTAGTTGCGTATGAAAGCGCTCCGAATGGCTTATATCTTGTGCGAATTTAGTTTTCAAAGGTGTGTGATAACGTAAAAAATAGGATGTGAAGTAACGTTATCAGACACCTTTGAACAGCCGTATTTCCAAGATAAAATTTGAGTTTTGTACAGTTTTCTAATCCATTTTAATCGGAGCAATCCTTCAATGAATTTGACAGTTCATGGCTTGGCAGGTAGTTAACGAACTATATTTTGACGTTTTCATAATATTTTTTTTCCAAATGTCATACAAGAGGCTTAAAATCAACTTCTTCCGGAGCAAACATTTTTTTGATGCGAAATTTGAATTTTATAGAGGGTGATGTTCTTTTAATACGCCTAAATCGGAGCGATCGTTCGATGGATTTTGACAGTTCATGACTTGACAGGTATGCAACTTACTATACCTTGATATTTGGATACTATTTTTTTCTCAAATGTCACCCAAAAAGTCTAAGATCAACTTTTTCCGGAGCAATAAATTAAATAATTCTAATTTTCTGAGGTAAAATTTGACTTTTGTAGAGGTTTTTTAATCCATTTTAATCGGAGCCATCCTTCATTGAATTTTGACAGCTCTTGGCTCGACAGCTAGGAAACGAACCCTATTTTGACGTTTTGACAATATTTCTAACCCAAAAGAAGCAACACATACATAAATCGTACATATTGTTCTCTAGATTTTCGCAATGCGCCTATCTCGGTATAACTATGTACATACATATATGGTTTGATATGTTAATGCGCATATAATATTTCGCAGAAAAAAACTTGTGAATATTATAAAAATTGAACATGATTAGATACTAAACAATAATTAAATAAAAACAAAATTTTCTTCCAGCGAAAACCGAAACCAAACCACCGAGACCGCCGAGACCAGCGAGACTCTCGTCGAATTTCGGTACCAAAAATACGGTCTCGTCTCGGTCTCGTCTTCGGCCATTTTAAAGGAGTCTCGACTCGTTGACGAGACAGAGACCGAGACGAGACCGAGACTAGTCTCGGTCTCGTTGCCAGCCCTAAAATATTTGCTTTACTGAAAATAATGACAATTGCATTTAGGCCACTATTCCACTTACATCCTCATATGATGGGCGCCAAATAACTGACATAACAGTGCTTTGAAAATATATATATTTATAAACTAAAACATAAGTTTAAGACTGTTTATGTATCTGCAGTGAAAATTTCTCTTTGTTAAAATAGCAATTAGAGCATTTTATTTAGAAAATATTCTCGGATCATCAGAATTGCTTTCTAAACTTGGTTAACGCTACTCCGAGAAAGAACAAACTTTTAGCATTAAAGAGAAAACTACCGTTATGCCGATAAGATTACAATTCAATTATGAGCTATGTATTGTGTGTATTGAAAAGAAAGTAGGAAAATCCTTGTACTCGTAGTTGTGTTTTCAAAAGGTAAACGATTGGTGTTAGGCGTTTTTGGCTTTTGTTCACCTGAATGCTTTTTGTTTACATTGTTGATGGATGCTCATCAACTGTGAAGAAAAGATGGGTGGGTATTTATTGTTTACTAGGGGGAGCTACTAGGCAGTGTTAGTGGTAGAATAGTCATTTCAATTTGTTAGGCTGCTTACTCGCCGTGAATGCGATAAATACTTTGTTACCTTGGCGATGCTATTGAAATTTTGGATGTCTTTCTTATTTCAATGGGAGCTGATGTCGCATTGTATTCATGTTCATGTACACAATGGGATATCAGCTCATTAGCTCCTTGGTTTTATTTTATGTAAAAATTCGTAAGATTTAGATGCACATTTGTAATCTAGAATTGCCTATAAATACTTTGCTGGGCTTATGTCTATTTAAACAGCAACTTTTTTCGATATAATATAAAATGCATAAATGTGAATTTAGCAAACATATGTAAACACAAAATAAATAGTTATAAGCTGATATCACATTCTTACTTCTGAACAGTCTAAGACTGCCAATATACATATAGGTATGTACATAATCGTTCCTCCTGTTTCGCCTTTCGTCTAAATATGGCTGGCAACGAGACCGAGACAAGGCGACGAAAAAAGTTGATTTAAAGTGACTTTTGAAAAAAAAAATTATACAAAAGTCGAAATATTGATCCACTGGCGGATCTTCGCGGGGGCGTTTCGGTTCCGGACCCACCCCTTGAGCATTGGAAACGTTAACTTTGTTAACTCTTAATATGATAATATGACGGTTAGTTTCTTTTCGATCAATGCTGTCTAAGTTATTAGTTTCACCTGACCATATATACTTATGTTATATGATTTTTCCATTTTATGTTGACATTCATTGAAATTAAAACAACATTTTCGCGCCACTTGATTAGAATATGCATTCAGTTTGATTGTTAACTTTAACAAACACGTGGACTCATATTTTTCATTGAACAAACTTTTTGTTAATTTCGACAATTTGATAAAAAAAACCTAAAATGGGTCGAGGAAAGCATTAATCGAGACAAGAAAAATCAAATCAAAGCTTATAAGGACGCTACGCCGCCGGCTTATCTATTGCCAAAAAAAATAAAAAGAAATCGACAGGAGCCGAACACTTATTTCCAGATTTTTAAGTAATGGGGAAAAAATATGAAAGGCCGCAAACACAGTGTGCTTACTAATGCGAAAAGACGACTTAAATTAAGAAAAGCGTCAAATTCTCACGACTTTTTAGCAAAAATCAAAAAGTGTGGTAACCCAAGTCTCATAACTATGCGTCACGTTATTTCAAAAGCTAAGTATATAAAAAGACTTACAATCAAGAAAAACCACCACTTAACCCTGTTCGAAAAGAGCAACGCCTCAATTTTTGTCGGGCACATGTGACCAGGGGCCAATTTCACAGATCATACACTATATACATTTCATACATCAAACACCAAATCGATTTTCATACATTACATCAAAATGTCTGTTTCACAGATACCATTGGAAGGTAGTGTATGATTCGTTTATACCTTCCATGAAAATGTATGATTTGACGTTTGATTGACAACTGTCAAATGAAATATGACATTTTAAAGAACGACACTTCTTTTTTGTCTTATGATGTCACCGGAGATTAAAATCCATTAACCCACAAACAATAACAATTTGCAGATTTTCAAGAGGATCTATACGGAATCTATAAAGGTATTAACCATTCTTCTAGGTGTAGTCGTTTCTTGTGGACGCGGAATTTTGTTCAAGTTTTTTTTTGAATTTGCACCAAACGGTCAAGGTTTAATGACCACTTGGGTGTAATTTTTTTTTCTAACAATTAAAATGAAAAATGTTTGACGCAATTTTCAAGAGGATCCTATAGGGAATCTAGAAAGGAATTAACCATTCTTCTAGGTGCAGCCGTTTCTTGTGGACGAGGACAAGCATTAATTTGCCTCAAACATTCAAAGTTCAATAACAATTTGGAAGGAATTTTCTAATAATTAAAAGGAAAATGGTTAATGCAATTTTCAAGAGGATTTCAAAAGAAATCCATAAACAAATTAGTTATTTAAATAAAAATTTAGCCGGAAAGGACCGCTGCTAATTTATAAAAGAAGTGGAAAAACTTACTTTGGAATATTTTCTTTTATTTGATTGCATGTTGAAATTTTTTATTTTAACTGTAGAACTCGAACAACAATGATAACCACAAATCAAGATATATATGTATAAACGCAACTGCGCCAGCGAGCGGCACCAATTTTTTCTATTGTATTAAATGTATGAAAAGATGACATACATTCTAGTCATACAATTCGTACAACAATTCTGTGAAACAGAAGATCACTGGAAATATTCCATTCAATTTTTGTATGTATGACAGTGAATCATACAACAATTCCATGAAACAGAATTGATGTATCAGTGCCGTCAAAATCATACAATGTATGTTATGTATGATCTGTGAAATTGGCCCCTGGACTTCTGAGTTGCATTAAAATTAATTTGGAAGGCCCCAATGACACTAGCTACTATTTTCATGTCCTCCGCAAAGAAACTCATTATTTGGGCCAACTGCATAGCAGAGTTGGAGGTGTGGGCGGCAATTTCCTATTATGGCACCTGCAAACTTCAATTTTTGTCCACTACAGTTAATGCATTGACTGACAGCGGTATATTAAAAGAGGTTTTCGATACTTTCATACCCTTTTTGGACCTTTGCCGTGGGCTTATCAACATCATAACGTGCTAATACATACAGACTGGGTAGTTGAAAGGTATATTGAGAGCCAAAATGTGGAACTAATAAGTTATCCGACCTTGAACATATTTGGGGATGGTTGACACGTCAAATATATGGATCAGGACAACAGTATTGGAGTATATCCGAACTAACCAAAGCTTTGTATGCATCCTTACCAAACCGTATGTATGAAGTTCTACAGCAAAAAGTGGCTCAACAAACTATTAAAAAAAATTTTGTTTAATCAAAATTGCCTTTAATATGTTAAATTTAAGTAATGTTTTAAATAAAAAAAATAAAAATTCTCTAAAATGACCCCGCATTATTTCGGTTCTTAGTAAATAATTATTTTTAATGCTTAAATCAATAGCATTAAACTTTTCTTATAACTTTAAATAACAACAATTATGAACTTTGATTTAAAAAAAAATAAGTCTCTATGCTCTGTTCAATTTATACTTTGAGTATAGGAAGATATGATATTTGCTTGCACTCTAACTGATAGAGTTGCCAATAAGTTCGTACTGTCTTAAAGCTCTTACAGGGTTGTAGTAATAAGCTTACTAAATTACCACAAACGTAGCAGTGGTAAATCTGATTCAATAAGTTTATTTTAAAAGCATACAACTACTACGAGGGTTGAGTGCGTGGAGAAGGCAGTGTTTACTTGGATCATGGTGGGATAACAAGATTGCAAAAATAGTTTGTATGTAACTCAGTGGTTCTTTTCAGTGGGAATTTCAGCGACAGGAACCAGTGTGTTTGAAAAAGCTCTCCCATAAGACATGTACTGAAAATATAAATTGAACAGAGTATAGCATGGTTGGTTTAGGAGCAATGAATGACGCAAAACAGAACTAAGAGGTATCCTATTAAAGTGGCGAGAAGTGTATGTAGAAGCAAACAATAGGCGTTTTTCTTTTTTAGTTCAGAGCAGAGTCTGAGTTGTCAAAAAATTTGTTTGTGTTTCTTTTTAACTCAGAGCATGCAGAGCTCCAAATGTGTGCTTCTTTTTTCGTTCTGATCATGTGTAGATCGCCCTCAATGTGCTAGAACATAATTGACTGAACATGTGAGTAAATTACTGAACGCACCAAATGCCGTTTGTTTCAAGAAGGAAAATGTAAAGGAAAATGTGAAGATACATAAGTTGGCGTATCGAAATTTATAGTTTATTGATTTTCTGTATTTGGGTGTGTATCAGTGTACAAAAAAGGGTAGGTATTGGTTTATATTGCTTTTTATGGTTAAACTGAAAATGTGTTCTCATTTGTGTGGTTCAAGTGTGTTTATAAAATATATCAGTGTTCAGTGCTCCCTCTGTTTGGAACAAGTTCAGTGCATAATCTATGTGGTCGAACTCTGTTCAGTGCTCTGCTTTGAACGAAAAAAGAAAAACGCCTAATTATAAACGCCTAGAGTTCTCGGATATGTGTGTTTCTCTTTATCTTTCGTTTTGATTTTGAGCTGAATCGTATCAAATGGCTACAACTGATGTTGTAGCTGTAGTACAATAAAAAATTAAGTTGCATTTGCATGGTTGAATTTGCCAATGTTGAATATCATACCATGTATTACTTATTATTTAATGACAATCTTAACTTTTTTAAATCGTTGGACCCCCCCCCCTGAACAAAATCCTCGTTTCGCCAATAATGATCAGAGTTCCTAGCGGAACTGGCTAGTTTAAGGTTTCTGAGAAGAATTCTGCACCAACCACAGGGCTTATCTTTTTGAGCCATCGCATCGGTGTAAAAAGCTATTGTCGGACTATGAGCCAGGTTCGAAGTTCCCCTATACTTGTCTATCAAGGAAACGAGTTGTTAAGGGTTTGTTGGAATATTAACGAGAAGAAATTTGTGTACCTAAAAGAATATTGCTGCTGCGAAGTATTGAATAAGTCGCTGAAATGTCGAATCATATTTAAAATTAAATGCAAGGAAAAACAGATGGTCTAAAAATTCTGTCCGTCTGTATGTATGTTTGTCTGTCTGTCAGTCTGTCTGTATGTATGTATAGATACATACAGCCCAAACGGGTGGGCCGAATTGCTACAAACTTGGTATATAGAGTTTCTTGGGTAGTTTACAGAGGGGAATTTGAAATTTATTTTGGCTCAAAAAATAACTGTACATGTCATGTAATGGTTACCTTAAATTCTATTTTTTCTCGAAAACGATTTTGACTAAAAAAATTAGTACAGCTTTTAGGTACGACCGATCATACAGGGTTGAAAAAAAAATTTAAAAATGCCTACAAACGGTACTTTCCATAGGACCGTTTTTTTTTTTTGCTTTCGACTATCTCATACATGGCTTAACCGATTCTTTCGAAATTTCACACATATATTAGGTGTAGATAGCCCAATTTATACTGCATACAAATATTTTTAATTAATATTTTTTGGTGTTTTAAAGAGCATTTAAAAAAAATTAAAATTTATATTTTGAAAACTACTCAATCGATTTTTTTCGAAAATATAGTTATGTATATTTATTTATTAATTATATTATATATTATTGAAAACCTATGAATTGGTTTTTTTTTAAATTTTTTTTTAAAATTTACAAAAAGTTTTTAAATAAAAACTTTTTTCTCAAAAACCGCTCCACTGATTTTTAAATTTTTTTTCTCATAAATTCGAATTTATGCAAGAAATAAAATGGCATACTTTTTTTTAGCTCAAATTAGTTAAAGTATTTATTTCAGAATTTTGAATTATTTAATTATGTTGTCTTTGATGAGGCCGATTTAATCTTTTGTTTTTATTAGTAGTTATATATTAAATATTTAAGATTGTCATACCAATATTTTTTAGAAAAAAATTAAAAAAAATTTATATATAAAAAAAATTAAGTAAAAAACGACCTTAAAAATATATTTAGATTTTTAACAGCAATATTTTTCATACAAATATTGGGATCTTCATTCGGCTCAACCTTCCTTTTAGTATCTTTTCTTTTTCTTCCGGAGACTTGGAGGTTTTCTTCATTTCAATGAAACTGAGAGAAGTTAGAACCTCTACTAACTGCTTACGTCTTGAAAATATCGGCACTGGAGTTTTGGATAGTGGTTGCAGGATTTTTGATGGCGTTTGGGTTTTCGAAAAATGATGAAGTTTGTTTTTCATTTTCGGAATGATTGCAATCATGCGATCTATTCCTGGTGGTTCGAATTACTGGTTCCAAGATTGTTTCATGATGTGAAACGGTATTTTCAGAAGTAAGAGGTTTCTTTAAAAAAATGATCATCTTTTAATCGTCTCGATTCGTGGTCTAGCTGGTACGCCAAATAGTTTTTCTGAGAGACATTCCATTATCAATATTTTTTTCGGGCTTCTTTCAGTGCATCTTAAGTCCAATTACTAGTTGCAGTCTTAAAGGTAAACAAATTTAATATGCTTATTAACTTATTTATCATATAAAATAAAATTTCACTTGTAAAAATACGCGATAATTCTTTCCGCATTACCTTTTTGTAGCAAACTGAAAAATTTCCATAGTGAGTAAAGAAGCGTAAAATAAAACAAATACAGGGTGTCCGCCGGGAAGGTATACTACTTTAATTGATTATAATTTTTGATTAAATGAAAGAGAATGTATCTTATATTGATTGGGGTGGTCGTGGCGCGATAGTTGTGTGCTCGCCTGTCAACCTCGTGGTTGCAGGTTCGATTCATGACGTTGTCTATGTCTTCTTATATTCCATTAAGAAACCAATTCTTAAAAATTGTCATAAAATAAGTTGCTGCGTTGCTCATTACATGCTGTTTAGGCATAACACTAACAACATGTTATGGAGTAAACTAGCATATTCATAAAATATCACAACGAAATAAATAAAATAATGCGAATTATAAGGGACATAAATAAATAAGACACGGTAATTCTCTCCGCATTAGTTCAGCCGCCATCCCTGGAGATAAATCTGAGACAACAACCAGATCTAGTCTCAGAACATCGCGCCACACATCTTTCCTATCCTTCTTTCTCTTCTTCCACCGGATGCCCGCGCTGTGTTAAGAAAAACATATAAAGGGTATTCATAATCCTATGTGATCGAACATAAGAGCAATTTCGTGCGATTCAGTCGTGCATTTTATTATTTGTACTATGATTGGAAGTCAGCTTGAAATCTATACATTCACAAAAGTAAATTCTTTCGTGTTCCATTTTTATGTGTCTATTTTCATAATGTGTAGTCAAATAAGAATTTCTGTATTTTTTTCTAAATTCATTTCGACCACAATATCGATATAGTCATAATAAATTCGAAAGTCTAAAAATAATTATTTCTGAAAAGAATTTGAAACGCTAAACAGAGCAAGAAAAAAAAAACAGATGCACATGATGTCCTTCATTTATCTAAGATTACGTTTTATATTGCCATTCACTTTAAATAGTATTGTGATAAGGGCCAAAATTATGCATTTTTTATATATCCTAAAGTGTGAGCGGCGTTTTCAAGCATTCCCCGTATATTTCTCTAATACGATTTCATGCGCAAACATTAATACCACCACTAAAATATAGAAATTGCAATAACCATATTCATGCGATAATAATATTCGTTCGTAATACCCATCTCCAGTAACAATTTTACTTGCGAAATAGGTACTATGGGGCTAGTATTGCATTTGAAAAAAAAAATAGAACTCGAGATTTAATAAAAATGTTATTTTTAAAATAATAAATAAATAAAATAAGTTTTAAATTTTAATTTTATTTATTTCTTATATTATATAAGCCCATTAACAACTTAAAATTTTAAAGCTGCTAGTCGGTTTATATAATCTATATATAATAAAACAAAGTCGTGTTAGTTGGACTTTTAATAACACAAGAACGGCTAAGCCGATTTGGCTTAAAATTGATGGGGTGGTAGCTTAGAACCAGTAGACGGATATAGGTTACTATTTATCACATTCGTCCGCGTTCCCGTGTGACGTGACATAAAACGTCAATAAGAATACAAGTCACTTTAAAACGCCAAGACAGATACGCACATTATTTGCTATCATCATTTCGACATGCTTTCCATCGAACCCATCTAACCTGTGGCACATATACAAGGATAATATGTCAGAAGATATTTTACATTAAATTCGTGTCAGTTCCAGAAATCACGATCTTGATATGAATGAGGAGATACATAATCGGGCTTTACTCTTTATCGAAGACATGTGTTACCTCATGTGTGGTAGTTTATTAGTCAGGTTAGGAATGATAGCGCCATATAGTACAATGAATGACGCATTTAATCGAGAATTGTATCGGGAACGTGAATGTGATCACCAGGAATAAGATTTAGTAGTTAAAATGAATGTACCCCTGTTGACCCCAAAAAAAGAAAGTTTGTGATACCTACATTAATGAAGGCTATTTTGGTGAAGGGAAAGGTGGTTTATATTTCCTGGATGCCCCTGGTGAAACTGGTAAGACATTCTTCATGTCAGCAGTTTTAGCCACTGTTTGTGCGAGAACCTACATTGGGGTTGCAGTTGCTTATTCTAGAATAGCAGCCACATTATTAGAAGGATGCCGTACGGCTCATTCAAAAAATAAAATTCAAACTATTGAAGAACCAACATGTAATATTGTAAGAAAACTCAGCAATGGCCAAAGTTTTATCAGCATCGAAAATCAACATATGAGTCGAATGCGCAATGGCGCATAAACGGGCATTAAAAGAACTTAACCGAACATTGAAAGATCTACGCAATGACTTAAGATATTTTGAAGAGCAATGATTTTACTGTCGGGCAATTTCCGCCAAACACTGTCAGTAATTCCAAGACCAACGGCTGCCGATGAAATAAACGCTTGCCCCAAATCATCAGATCAATGGCTCTATGTGAAGAAACTTCAGTTGTCAACAAATATGAGAGTTGCAAGGCTTAATGGCTCTATGTGAAGAAACTTCAGTTGTCAACAAATATGAGAGTTGCAAGGCTTAATGATACACTGCTAACGATTTCTTTGAGCACTTGCTTAATATCTGTAATGATCGAGTACCTGTAGACGAATTGAGCGGATATATTACATTTCCTCATAATTTCTGTAATTTTGAACAATTATATGTGGCATGTTCAAGGGTCGGAAGACCATCTGCATTATTTGTTCTAGCGCCTGATAATAAAATAACTAATGTCGTGTATCACAAGGTATTTACTTAACTGAAGAGTGCAACCTATGCACCAAAGAATATGAACAATAATGAATCATTAAAATACTAATTTGTTTGTAACGGGTGATTTTTTTGCTACTTGGTTTTTGACGTTTATATTTTTGACAGATCACACATGACAAATTCCACGAACATTTGACATTTCGATTCAGTATTGTTTGCCATTTCATCATGAATAGACTTACGCCTGAACAACATTTGCAAATTATTGAAATTTATTATCAAAATTCGTGCTCTGTGAAAAATGTGTTTGCCACACTGCACGCGAAAAAATGCATCAATTGAGAGGCGAATTTGGTGAGCAGTTGATCTCACGTTTTGGAGCAGTCAATTGGCCACAGAGATCATGTGATTTGACCCCGTTAGACTATTTTTTGTGGGGCTATGTTAAGTCTATTGTCTATGGGGACAAGCCAAACACGATTGCTGCCTTGGAAGCCAACATTGAACGCGTCATTGGTGAGATTCTGGCCGAAATGTGTGAAAAAGTTTGCCAAAATTGGACCTTCAGAATGGACCACCTGAAGCGTAGCCGCGGGCAACATTTAAGTGAAATTATTTTTAAAAAGTAAATGGCAGAAATTGATTTATCGATCCAAATAAAAGTTTCATTCACTTTTTACAAGTTTCTGTGTTTTTTTGAATTTTCAAAAACCAAGCTCTTAAAAAATCACCGTTTATTTGTATTTCCTAATGAAAAATTGAACTTAATAAGATCTAAAATCAGCTTATTTATTGAATCTTAGGCGGAACAGAGTTCGCCGGGTCAGCTAGTACAAACAATAAATACAATTTTTTTTATTTGTATTTATTTATTATTTTAAAAATAACATTTTTATTAAAAAACTAACAACTCGGATGCAAAAAAAAAACAACATGTATCGAGATTTAAATCAAACTTGACATTAGTTTGGTAAAAAACACCAAAACGATTGAGTCTCGCAATTCCGTCTGTCTGGATGTCTGTTTGTCTGACCCATTGGGTCAACATACATAGAGTCCTAACCGCTGAAGCGATTTTCTTAAGCCTGGTACTTATGCGTTTAAAGTGATTGCCTCGCCGTTTTTTTAAGTTTTTCTTAGTTTCAAAAATAACGGTGCCATCCAAACAAAGTTTTAAAGCAAAAATGGTAAATCTCAATTATCTCGAAAACGGCTGTTACTATTTTGATTTGATTAAAATTTCGACTAGGTATCTCATAAAGCTCTTATAGGATTTCAATAAGTTTTTCCTTCAATTCTAAATGATATTGCAAACCAAAATTATGGAAAAAGTTTCTTTTTTTGACAAAAAAAAATCAATTTATGTTTTTTTTTGGAAAATTTAATATTTTTAAACGGTTGGAAGATTTTTTGAAACTAGTATATTTTAAATTTTTTAAATACTTAAAATTCCCATACCATTTTTTTTTTGAAAAAAAAATAAATAATTTGAAAAACAAAATTAAATAAAAAACGACTTTAAGAATAAAATTATTTAACCGTTTCTACTAAGAATCTTGTGCTTACGATATCATCGAACATAAGACCAAGTACATGCGATTCAATACTGCATTTAATTTTTTTTTGCAAATGCATATGTAAGTATGTAGGGAAACAATGAGCTTGCAAGGAATCATTGTTTGATTTTCCACTCTAGAACGCCCCGACATAGCGCCATGTGCAGCTATGGCAGTTGTTGATATGTACTAAAAATGTACACACATGTATTTTGCGCAATGGAAGAATAAAGGGCCCCAGAGCTCCCTACAGTGGAGCGTAACAATGAGGAAACCAAATAATAAGTATATGCATTGTTCGTTGGTTTCTAATCTCGTACATACTATACTTGAATTTTGCTTTTAATGAGAAAACTCTTTCCTCGCTGATGCTGCTTCTGGCCGATGTTAAGGGAGCTATATTAATATACTATGGTATGTGTTGCATTTACTTTTACTGTGTTCTACTTGAGCTTTTTTATTATTATTTTCTCTGATTCGAGATCTTAATGAGCAAAACTGACGTATGACATTGTACATAAATATTACGTACTTTTTGCATGCTAAGATTTTCCTTAAAATACTTTAGGTTGGAATGGTTTGCCTCCGGAAAATGTTTGTCAGTACCAATAGTCTGAATACTAGGACATTAACCTATATAGTTACGCATTTTATAATATATCGAACAATGTTCGATCCAGAACTACAGGATGACCCACGAATCGTGCTACAATAAGAAATTTAAATAACTTTTATTTTAATCGATGTATTTCATTAATTTTTTTTTATTTGATTAAGAATTAAATTTTATTTTAAGTAGCTAATGGTTTTTAAAGATGAAAGACCGCAAATGGGGAACCTGATCGTTAAAATTGTTCATTGCGGCCTGAAGGGTTGAAATTGGGATCGGCTGAATTATTGTCTTAATGGACTGCTTCAATTCAGTCAAATTCCTGGGTTTCGTTTCGTACACTTCCTGCTTGACAGGTGACCTTGGTGGCCAGCGGAAAGTGCAGTTTCTGGATACCAATTTGTTAGGGAATTTTCGTTGGAGCTCCGCCATAACTTATGTGGCTACGTGTGCGCTTGCTCCATCTTATTGAAAACAAATCCTGCTGAAAGGGATAAGTCTTCGGCAAAGCTCTGGCTAAAAAAAATCCTTCAACATCTTTAAATAACGGTCCCCATTGACAGCTTGTGTTACACCGTTTTCTTAAAAGAAGTATGGCCCGACAATACACCTTGATGAAACAGCGCACCATACTGTGACTCGTTCTGGGTGCAGTTCCGTTTCATGGAGCATTCCTGGATTAGATTCACTCCACATACGGTAATTTTGCTTGTTAACATTACCGTTTAAGTCAAAATGGGCCTCATCAGACATGAACAAATAATTTATCAATGTGTTGTCTTCTTCGGCCATTGCAATCATTTTTCGGCAAATCCTGAGGGTCTCACTTGCTTGTAATTTGTACTTTGTACGGAAACAAGTTTAAGGCATCATGAAGTATCCGTTGTAATGACCGTCTGCTAACTCCAATTTGGCCCGATAAATTTCGAATCGAAACACTAGGATTTGCCTGTATTGCCGATGCAACAGCCACGATTGTATATTGAACCCGAACATTGGGATCTCGATGATACGATCTTCGTTCGATGCTTCCAGATTCGGCAAACATGTTCACCAGCCTCATAATGGTCCATCTACTCAGGGAGTACCGCCAAAATCCAGTCTAAATTCCCTTTGGACTGAAATGACGGACTGCAAAGAATCACAAGTAGCACAGAATTACTTAAAGAAACATTAACGAATTCTAAATCGCTACTTGCATTCAGAAAAAAGGCGCAAGTGGGCGGTCCGATAGAAGGGACTTAGAAGCTAAATTGATTCTTAATATGTTCTTAAATGGGAATAAGATTCTTCTTAAATACTTCTTTACTCGTTTTTAAATAAGTATTTATTTTATTTGCGCTTCAAGCAGTCTTGTTTAATACTTCTTTACTCCTTCTTTAGGAGGTGGCATTTCAAAAAAGAATACAAAATTGAAATCACAAAAATTCAAATTAATTTATTTTCTTTATTTTTTGTTATTTATTTTGGTTATTTATTTGGTTTTCCTATTTTCCATTGTCTTACTTTTGTAGATTTTCCTCTTTTTTGCTTTTTCCTGTAAATGATATTTATTTTTATTATTTATTTATATTGGCGCAAAATTTTAAACGATTTAGTAAAATGTTAAGGCCACTTTTAGTAATTTACTAAGCTAAAAAGATAATTGAGCTAATTTTAAATGATTTAAACATTTTCGTCTTTTAAGCTTAGTAAATTGCTAAAAGTGGTTTTAACATTTTACTAAATCGTTTAAAATTTTGCGCCATTATATTTAATTTTTTTTGTATTTACCTTGCCACCACCCAGATTTGAACTCGACTCCTTTCGCATGCCGTGCCTATGCGCTACTCACTCAGCCAACCTTAAACATGTCTGCGCGTGTCGAAAAAGTCTAACTTAAATTACGTTTTCGTTATCCAACTGTGCAAATGAATTGGCATGTATAAGTTGTATTTATAATATAATTCTAAGCCCATAAAAGTTTGGATTATTAAAAAGTGAAAAAAATACGCTCAGGGACAGAAGTCCATTTTTTTTTTAACTTATGTCCTTGTGGGACCCACCAGTTTGACCCAATTATAGGATTTGGGGTCGGGTCCAGTTTGGGTGTATGCAAATTTTTATTTGATTTAATTTTTTTTTCGATTTATTGCGAACAAAATGAAGCCGCTAATTGTGCTGCAAAAATGCGCTATAAGAAAAGTTTGTAACTCATCCCGTCTCTCTCATTCCATGGAGCTTTTTAGACGTACAAAGATTTTGCCTGTGAGACAGTTATTTTATTACAAGGTTTTCAAGATTTTTTTTATTAGAGGTGGGTACTTGGAGAGCCCAATAGCTGAAGGCTACATCTTACGCAGGAAATACCAATCCCTAGTTGTCATTCCTTCCTTTCGTACTACAAGCTTTAGAAACTCGTATCATGTTGTCTCCTGCAAATTGTATAACCGCCTCCCAGCTAGCCTACGCAACCTACCAACTCTATTCGCCTTTTTGAAAAAAGGAAAACTGTGGCTTCTTGTTTTTGATCATAATGAAATCGAAGTTTTGCTGAGCTATATTGTTTAATTGTTTAATTCAATTTATATACTGTCAATGAATTTGAATTTATCTTAACTTGTTTTTTTCTTTGAATACGCATTTTAATTTAATCCTGTTTTTAAATTTTTAGCTTAACTTTCTTATATTGCACACCCCACGAAGAATTTTTGTACTATGAAGTGACATTATCTCTATTTTTATGAAATACCAATATCACTAACTGTTCTCTCTTAAAATCACTATCGTACATTTTGTTAGAGCAATCTTAAGATTTATCAAATGTTATAGTTAATAAGATGAGGATAATGATTAATAATAAAAAAAAAAATAAATAATTATAATTTTAGCTTTTAAGAGCTGGACGGTATTTTACCAACTTTTGGTTTTCTAGCCAAATGAAATACGGCTGAGTTCACCGGTTAAACCTGTTATGTCCCATCAAAATGGGATATAGTTCCAAAATTCAATTTTGGATTTACGAGTATGTCCTACCAAAATGGGACATACGCAAAAGAAAAAGAAATTTTGACTTATTTCCCGCGGAGTTATGTCCCTGCACTGAAAAAATATAGTTTTGATAATCTACATCTAAAAAGAAAATGTTTACAATTCTATAGGTAAGGTTTCCCACTTTCGCATATTTTTGAAATAGTCTAACTTTTAATTTGAGATATTGCGGGTGAATTCAATGAAAAACATCTCACTTCGCTTTCAATACGTTTGTTGTTAACTATTGCAAACCATAATGCATTACATCCGTTAACTCATTAAGAAACTGACGCATATAGAATTCAAAGCTTAAAGGTTTGTCTATATAATAAAATGAATTATACAGGGTGCGCCAGAGAAACTTACTTATTTGAAAAAGTTCCCGCGCGGTGATTTGGGCGGTTAGAATGGCGAGAGGGGTCGCATGTGGAGGGGGAAGTTCCCAAGTTTGTTTCTCCCTCCAGTCATTTGCCATCATGCTCTGGTCTAGCAGCGGGCCCTCGCAGTTGAGAGCTTCTTTTCTAACGGTCGCTCACTTGTTGCTACGCAACGTGCCTTCCGCGCTCACTTTGATATTCATCCTCACAGACTCGTTCCTGGCTGTAATTCGATTCTGTCGTGGGTTAACTCATTTCGGGAGTGTGGAAGTGTCGCTAAGCCCAGAAATGGACTTCAACGGACCATCAGAACTCCGGAAATTATCGAAAGAGTGAGGCAGTCAGTTGTGCATTCTACCCGGCGGCGTTCGGCTCGCAAACACGCAGCTGCTATGGGAATTTCTGACACCACTGTTCGACGAATTCTCCATGAAGACCTTCAATTTCATCCCTATAAATTGGCTGTTGTGCAAGAATTAACTGAACGCGATTTTGTTGCCCGCGACGCCGTTGCCAACATACCGAAAATTGGACCGATCGTGTAGGCTACTGCATGGCCAGCCGAGGCAGTCATTTGAATGAAATTATTTACCATTATTAACCAGAAGGATTGTGCTTTCAAATAAAAAAAGAAATTTGAGAAAATATTTAGTAGTTTTTTGTTATAGCATTTTCAGAAAAAAAAAGTTATTTGGCGGACCCTTTATAATCAAAAGTAAAAATGAATCATGTTCAAAAAGTACCGATTTAATGCCTTAAAACCAAAACCAAATAATTAAGATTAAAGACGTATTAAAGAAACAAAAAAATATTGATTTTAGAAATGCCTATTTAGGAAGTATTTAACAAAGCTTAAAGTAGAAGTGAACGTACAATTTAAGTTCTTGAATAAAACACTTAATAAAGTAGAAATAAGGACTAAATAAAGAAGCCGCAAATAAGCATACCGGTTTAAGAATGAATAAAGTATGAATTAAGAAATGTGATACCGAAAATATACTATTTTGTGCTACTTGTGATGGTATAGCTGCACTATCCAAATCCCTTTTTACAGTATCCCAAGCATTAATTTTGATAAATCTAAATATTTAGTAGCCTATAAAATAAAAAAAAAATAAACCGATTACTCACACTAAAAAAAAGTTATTACGTTTTATTTTTGTAGCACGATTCGTTTGCCACCCTGTATATATACATTATTGCTGTTAGATTAACTGTGAATGAACATAATGAAAAGTTGAAAGTGCTTTTACTGTCGGGCACACAAAAACAATTTATCAAAATTCTTTCAGGTGTAATTGGATGTGTTATTTTTGGTTAAAAAAATGCTTTGAAATTTTCTCAATAGTATTCGAAAATGGCAAGATGCAAATTAAAATTAAAAATGAGTGCGTTGTTATCAAAAAATTTAATTCAGTTTTCAAAAAAAATATGTATCTCTCTTATATAAAGAACAATCCAAATTATGTTTGTGCGCTATCTTCTTTTTTCGGCTTGATCCATTTGAATGAAATTTTCAGAAGATCTTAGGACATGTTTGGAGAGTGCATAGAAGAAATCTATTTGCCGTCAGATGCCTAGAACCAGAGTTATGACCAAAAATGTCACTCACATGTTTGTTATTGTTTTATTCGTATAAATAACTAGCGCACCAGGCGAACTTCGTCTCGCCCTATTTTAACGCCTTCAAATGTATTGCAGAGCTATAATAAAACACAGATAGTTCTAATTTCAATGTGATTTACTTGAATGGAATAAAAATCAGTAGAGAGTGAAATGATAAACAATATTTTTCGATTTGCTTTCCGGTGCAAAATCAAACAACAAAAACCGTTTATCAAGCGATCGACGACTTCCTTTTCCTTCGCTGCAAGTATTGCCCGTTCACAAATCCAATAGAAATTCTTATAATTTTTTACATACCGGGGAACACTTTACTTTGGTGATAAGTTTCTCTTTCGACGTTGTTAACTCCCAAAATTTGCCGGAAATGATATCAACAGGATTTTGGCCATTGCGAAGCGCCAGCAGTTGTCTTCAGAATTCAGCGACCGATGGGTCGTTCTGCAATTCCACTGTCATATTTGTGGTCAATTTCAAATTCTTGACATGCCGGCGCAAAGACGACGATTTCAAGCATGCGTTGAATTCATCGGCAGCAGTAGATATTGGGATGACGGGAAGCATTTGAGAAAATCTTCGCTGACCACCAAATCACCTCGAATCACCTTGTAAATAAATCATTGTTAGGTCAACTGCATCCAATGCTCGTTTATGAGCCTTTGTGCATTCATCCCAAATTATGATCTCGCATTGTTGGTCATTGTCCAAGTTATTAGTTTGTCAACCGTGAAAAAATTCATCGCCAGTTTCAAAGCGGAATGTGTAGTTCGACCGCCTTCAAACGGTGTGATATCAATGCCATAGGACGCAACAAGCAACGAAAGAAATCTTGGCTGAACTGTTGCTAGAATCAACTAAATGACGAATGTCAAGTATATGCGATTGCGGTATCATATTCCATAGGAGCGTAGTTGAAGTCCACATTTACCACTTTTCTTGTTCTAATAACTTTTAGTCAAATTTGTGGTGGTGATTGTGCAGTTTGAAGCTGAACAATATGGGCACATATATTTCTTCTGCACTTTATTATCATGGACATTTTGATTAATTATTATTGCAAGAAGTGTAGGTACGTCGTCTAAGGTTAAATCCGAATCAGTGTAATAATACGAAAAACTTGAATCAATTTCAGCAAGAAAAATAGCACATTTTCTGAATAGAAAATTAAAATGTGAAAAGGACAACTGTCAAAACGCGTTCAGCCTAATACTACGTTTCCACCGACCACTAAACTGAGATTTAAGTAGATTTAGCTAAATCTCCTACAAATCTTGAGGATTTACCATACAAGTTTTAATCTTCTCAGATGAAGATTTAAAATAAATCTCATTTAAATCTTCAATCAAACTACCCTATTTCTATATCGAAATGAACATATTCATCGGGAAAATGAATTTTTCTCTTCGGTTGACACAGATGAAGCTGCCTGTCTCACTTCTACTCCATAAGAAAAAATGAAAAGATATATGCATTTTGAATAGAGCTGTCAAAATTAATCTACTTTTGGAGCGGTGGAAACACTTTTTGAGAAATCTGCAAGAGATTTAAGTTTGGTGCACAACCCGATAGATTGCATTATAGATTGACTTAAGCTGTGATGCACAGGTGTCCTTTTCACATTATCATTTTCTATTCAGCAAATGTGCTATTTTTCTTGCTGCGATTGATTCGAGTTTTGCGTATTATTACACTGATTCCAATCTAACCTTGGATAATGTACACGTCTTGCAATAGTTAATCAGAATGTCCGTGATAATCAAACTCAAAAGGTAACTCTTTCAGAAGAAATAAATGAAGACGTGCGCATATTGCACAGCTTCAAACTGCACAATCACCACCACAAATTCGACAAAAAGTTATTAGAAGAAGAAAAGTGGTAAATGTATACTTCAATCACTCTACTTTGGAATATGATTCCCCAATCGCATTTACATTCTCGATGCTCCCGGTGGGACATGCAAGACATTCGTCATTCAGTTGATTCTAGCAACAGTTCGGTCAATATCTCTTTCATTGCCTATTGCATCCTATGGCATTTATGGCATTGCTGCCAAACTATTTGAAGGCGATCGAACCACATAATCCGCTTTGAAGCTTGCGATACATTTTCTCACAGGTGACAAGCCAATAACGTACTGTTGAAGCGAGAATGCAAAATCATAATTTGGGATGAATGCACGATGGCGCATAAACGAGCTTTTGGAGGTAGTCGACCGAACAATGAAGGATTTACAAGGTGATTCGAGATGATTTAACAGGGATATGATATTGCTCAGCAGACATTTTCGTCAAACGCTTCCCATCATCCCGAAATCTACTGCCGCCGATGAATTTAATGCATGCTTGAAATCGTCGTCTTTGTGCCGGCATGTTAAGAAGTTCAAATTGACCACAAATATGCGATTCGCAAAACTAATAATTACGTCGTCGGTAGCTTGAATTTCAATATTCAAAGTCAAATCGCTGCCGAACTGCATTGGATTACAAGTACAGAAATCCGTTGACAGCTTGACCGACGATGATGAAGCGACCAACTATCCGACGAAATTGTTGAACACACTTATTGTGCCAGGAACTCCGAAGCATTTTTACAGCTGAAGGTGCGATCGATCATAATCATGTTGCGGTGACTCAGCCATGATCATCAACAGCAAATTCAAAGGAGAGGAAGTGCTTATCCCACGAATTCCGAATATTACAACTGACCTTCCATTCGAATTCAAGCGGATTCAGTTCCACGTTCGATTGGATTTTGCGATAATAATCAGTAAATTGCAAGGCCTAGGTGGCAATGGCGCAGTGGACAAAGTGCTTGATTGCTAACTAGGAGGTTTTGGTTCGATCCCCACGCTAGTCGCATTCTTTTCTATACCTCCAATTTTAATTGGATGCCCCCCATGGGTTAAAATGAGACAGTCAATACCTGATTCTCAAACCCACTGTGCCAAACTAGATCCGTGCAAATCAGGTTTCATTAAAAAGATCTTAGGTCTTACAAGCATATAGTTAAATAAAAAAAAAAAAGGCAATCGTTATATATTGTAGTGTGGAATAAATCTCGAATTTCTGTTTTTCGCAGGGTCAAACCGTATTCGTTATTTGTTTTTGCGCCTGAAAATAAATCGAAAAGCATTGTTTATAACTTATCACTTTTCATATCACTTCACTCTTTAGGGAAGGAATGACACTGGCTATTTAACTAGACCACTGTTTATAAAAATACCGCTAAAACAATGAAAGGCATGAAACTTTACGACGGTGCTCGAGAGATTCAATTGTTTTATTTTTACTCACCTGTCATTTTAAAGATATTATTTTGATTCTGTCCAGAAACTAAAGTGAGTTATGGGAGTACCTTCCCAGATATGCCCGTCGTACTCAGGCCTTGGACAAATGTAGGCCTTATAGATTACATCCAGATAAGAAGGGAAGAAATATTTCTTGCATCGTCTCAGGAAACCCAAACACCTTGCAGCGTTCTTGGCGACATCGATGTTAGCATTGGATTTTTGACAATGCTGCCAAGATCAGAATTTTATGAGCTTATCACACGCTGCCGTTCAAGCTCCACATCTAAAGAACGAATATGAAAAGCTGAGGGTATTTTGTCGTCAAGCAGAAAATATAATGGATTCGAAGTTTCACAAAGAGATAATTTATGAATATGAGAAAGAGAGTCGGAGATAGAGCGGATCCCTGGGGCACACCAGCATTTATTTTGTGAATATCAGACTTGAAAACTTCCAATACAACTTGTATTGTGCGATCGGAAATGTAATTTTCATTCCAACTAAGGAGAGATTCATCGATAGCAAATGCACTGATTTTCGATATGACAGTTGATGCCAAACTCCATCAAATGCTTTTGAGATATCATGCTTTCTCCAGAACGATGTAAATATTTCTGCCACTGTTCGGTGAGATATCCGAATACCATCTGATCACAAGTGGACTATTGCTATGAAAACCATACTGCCGGTCATTAAGGAGCTTTCGCTTTTCAAGATATTTCTTAATCTGATAATTAATCAGCGTTATCATGACCTAGGCAGTGGTTTTGCCAGCGTATAGAAGAACACCTCTTCAGAACAATAGTTGAAATACTGTCTGGACTAGCGGATTTGTTTATGTCAAGATCTTTTCTAAAGCAACTGGATGGGTACAAAAGAAGATACGTCCCATGAAAATGAAGGGTAGAATTAACAGTAAACTCTGCTACGAGCAAATTTGTGTGTTTTTTTTTCTTGTGAGCTTACCAAGGGAGAATTATTGTAAGCGAGCGTTGGAACCGACGATGGGATAGAAGTTCGTACATGTTTTACAAATGACCAGAAATATTTACTACATTTGCAACATTGTATAGAATTTTTGCATTAATTTTTGCTCATGAACAAATTTGGTTCTGTGACTATTACAGGTCTTTCTAACGCGTTGAACATATTGCGGGTTTCTCAGATGGGTTGGCTTTATAACATCGGAAAATTACCTCTCTCAACCTGATAGCCTCTTTACAGCTCAGATCGAGGGACGAGTTTTCTGTTGGGTTGATTCTTTTGGTTTTATGAATTGTGTGCACTAATTTAACACATGCAGTTCTTATTTAATGGAGATCTGTTCATCGGTAAAGGCTGTGTAAGTATATCGACCTACAAGCAGATAGACGCAATTGCGGGACCCACGTTTTTACTTGCGATTATACGTACTATAAGGCAAGCTATGTATTCGGCAAACAAAAAAGTTTTGAGATAACAATATCCAGTAAATCTATCGATCGATCTACTGCGACGTGATTTTTTGTATTTTTAAGTTGGTATTACCGACTTTGTGTCAAATAACTAAATGCAAAAAATCAGCAATTGATTTGTTTTTATTTCTTCAGATAAAAAGCATTTAAGATAACTAAAACTTGAATTAAAAGATGCAATTAAAATGAAATACAGATGATGCAGTAAGAAATAACAAAACGTTGAATTTTCCCTATATGTGTGTTCCAAAATGTTGATTTTAAAATTATTTTGTGTGTTTGAGATTTTTTTTTCAATAAATCAGATCTTGTGCCAATAGTAGGGTATGTTCGCATTTTGTTCCCTTGCAAAAATGATCGCATTCATTATTTAACTATTAAGTATTTTTAAATTTAGTTTACATGCGGTTCAAAAATCGAGTTGGAGTAGAGATGTGAATTAAAAATGATTTATATATAATATGGACAGAAAACCCCTTTTAGAATTTCGTAATTTTGGTAAATAGTCGTGTTTTGGCAAAAATTATTAAAGTCGCAACAAATAAACACTGAAAAAAAGACGAATGTGTCCACTTTTATATTCACTGGTTGGTCAACGGTCCACTTGACTCTGAATTCAAAATGACGTAAGATAGAGAAAATCTAATCTGGCTTGACACGAACTTTAGTGTCAAGTTGCTTATCTACTAGTTCCGTCACTAAAATTTGACATTTTCTGACTAGGCAATTGTATATTGAATTAAAAAGAATGTATTTCTTGCCAAACTTCGCTGGAAAGCTCTAAAATATCACCCTTTTCCGCAGATGAAATTAAATCTTATAATTTCCAATTGTTGGTAAACAATGAACGAAAGCTTAATAATCTTCACAATCGAATTCGACATTTTTTGTTTGGCACGTGTTATAAATGCTGACTTGCTCCTTAAATGCTTGTTGCTGGGGGGCGCTGCCCAAGTTCAAGTTAGTCAAATTTTTAGGCAATTTCAGAGCAGCTGGCACAAAGTCACTCAAACATCTTATATTTAAGTATCTATGATCTAGCTTTTTCGCACGAATTAGCTAACTTTAACTTTTACTTAAAGTGGAAGAGCGCCCTTTCTACCTATGCTTTTTAATAATGATTTATAATGCAATAAAAATAAATAAAACGAATTTATGGCTCAGTTTGTTGCGTTAGTAATTTTTATCAACTGTTCGCTAATATGTATGAAACAATTTTTTTTAAAGAAAAAAACACATAATTAACCAAAAATTATTGATTTTTGACTGCTTTCAGCTAACCTATTCGAATCGTTCACAAATATATTCGAATAGCTTATTATCAGACATAACTTATCTAATAAATGTCTGAACGTGCCCGTTAACAAAGAGAAGAACTCTACGAACAAGGCTTTCGTGATTCATCAATGTCATCGGAACTACCAACTAAGCAAAATAATATCATTCGATACTCGAATAAATGTCACAAGTCTATCCAAAGCAGACTTCTGCTTTTACTTTTGTCGAAAGTAAATTCTTGTATTTGTAATGTGTGTAAATGCTGCCTTGCTGCCGATGACTTTTGCCAAAAGAACACGGCTAATTAAACATGACATTACGATGATAGCGAAGACGAAATAAGGTAATCTAAACATTCTCTTTCAAAAATTATAGTTACATATATGTATTTGCTAATTACCTATGAATTGGCGTTTCGGCGTTTTTTTTGAAAAATGTTTTCAAAAAGTTACAAAAAAACTTTTTTTCTCAAAAACCGCTCCACTAATTTTTAAAATTCAGATTTTGAGCTAAAATTAGTTTAGGTAAGTATTTATTTCAGAATTTTGTATTTTTGTTTTGACTAAGCCGATTTAATCCTTGTTTTTTCAGTTTATATCATTATATATTCAAAATTGGCTATATTTAAGAAATTTTGTATAAGTATTTATATAGAAAATTAAGTAAGAACGACTTTTATTTTTTTATTTTATTTTTATTTTATTTTGTGATTGCTTACAAACTGTAAGATATAAAATCTTATAAGGTAGTTTAAAGCTAATTTTAAAAAATAGAGCTAGAAAACTGTATACAAAATTAACAGATTTATAATATATAATATTTTAATTTTAATTTTAAAAAAAGTATTTACAAAGTTGTTGAAAAATAAGATTTTAAGGCCTTCTTAATGCTTGTTGGGTTTAGTTCTACTCTTACATTCCGCGGTAAAGTGTTCCAAAGACGCACGGAATTTACAAAAAATTGACGCTCAGATGTTAAGCATGAAAAACGAGGGACTATTAATTGACAAGATCTATGCGAGGTTGCAGTTCTAATTTTATTAAAGCAGTACTGTGGTTGGCGGGAAAAGAGTATATCTGAAAGTAAAATTAAATTAAACATCGAAATTCGAGATATTTTACAAAAGGCATACCCAAGATGCTCTTAGAAAAAACAGATATTCTGTCATATCTGCGTAACCCATAAACATATCGAATCGTAGAGTTAAATGCGACGCTAACTTTACGCTTGCAAATGTAGTTACAATTACAGAAAATTTCGCAACCTTATATTAAAATAGGAATAACCAATGTTTTTGCAACTAGCAAACGAGTTTTTAACAGTGTGAAAGCTTGAGTTACCCGTAAAGAACGAAGTACGCCATATACTTTACCGACGAGTCCATTAACATGATTATCCTAGGTCAAAAAGCGGTTGAAAGTTACTCCAAGATTTTTCGCGGTTTCAGCATATTCGATATGAGAATTATTTAGTACTATCTTTGGCATATACGAAATTTCTAGACATTTTCTGGATATGACGAGGCATTTGGATTTCTTAGGGTTCAAGAAGAGACCATTTGACTCAGACAATCTTACCACATTTTCTAAGTCTTCATTAACACAAAACACTCTATGCTCAATAAGACCAAGAGCACAACTGAGATATAGCTGGACGCGCGTCGTCTGCATACATATGTGTAGAACAGTTGGCCATCAAAGATGGAAGTTCATTAACAAATGCTGAAAATAAAAGAGGCCCAAGAATTGATTCCTGAGGTACACCCGTAATATTGGGAAGGAAATTTGAAATTCTGTCTCCAATTTCCACTGGTTATCTTCTATTACTCCAGTAAGAGTAAATCAATTTTGTTACCCCCCTGAAAAATTGAAGTTATGTATAAGCTTCTTATAAAAATTGATGTGGTTGACAGTATCGAATGCCTTTGAGAAATCGAGTGAAACCTAAAACGTCACCTCGCCTTTATCCAGTGCTTGCTTAAGATCGTCAGTAACATTTAAAAGTGCGGTGATACAACTGTGTTTCTTACGAAAACCAGACTGTTTTGGCGTAAGCATAGAATTGGCAGTAAAATAAGCATTGATTTGCTTCTGAACAATCCTCTCGAAACCTTTAGATAGAAAAGGCAAAATGGCTATATGCCTGAATTCATCTGCCTTGGCATTTTTGGGAAGTGGTATGATTTTGGCCACCTTCCAAAGATCTAGGTAAGTTCCAGACATCAAAATGGTGTTACAAACAAAGGCTATATGAGGCAGCACGATAGGCAGAATCATGTACAAAAAAGAAGGGTGAATATCATCAAGTCCAATAGCCTTTGACTTAATATAAAGCCGACTTTCAAAAACATCTGCACTATCTACAGCAGAAAAACCAAACCCACCCTGACTTTCACCAATACAATTAATGTATGAAGGCGCACTTTCGATATTGAGCAAAGGGACCTGTCTTGAAGGCACATAGACAAATGTTTTATTAAGGGCATTTTCATCAAGATCTTCAGTTGGTACAACTCTTGGCTTGCCAATCCCAACTTTACGGAGGTTTTTTCATAGTTGACGGCCGTTTGTTGATAAACTTAGTTACTGAGAGAAGTGTATGGATTTGGCGGCACGTATTTCCAAAACGACTCTATTACGAAGTCAACAATACGCACGCCGTAACTCATCCAATCGATAACTTTTCCAAGTTTTATAAGCTTGATCTCGTTGTTCCATAAGTTGTCTTATGTTACGTGTAAACCATGGTTTATTAGTTGGTTTAATAGTTTTCGTTCTTAGAGGAACATGATCAGCACAAAAGCGAGTGATGTTTTGGGTTAAAAACTGTATCCCAGTTTATTTCTCGAGTTCGCTCATCTAGTTTCTGAACATTTATATTATGAAAATCACGAAAAGTGAATTGAGTAACTTCGTAATCAAGACTAAATCGGAGAGTTAAAAAGATCAAATCGTGCTTTGAAAATCCAGGGGCTGAAAGCTGGTTATAAAAAGCTACTTCATTGATGTCACTTACAAAAATTAAATCAAGTAATGTCGCATCTCTACCGAAATAATGAGTTGGAGAACTTGTGTTCACCGGTCTTAAGTTGTAGGTTCACAAATTATTTGTCGGAATATTAGGGCTTAGCAAGTTGCAATTAAAGTCTCCAGAAAGAACAATATTAGGAGTGCTCAGAGAAATTTCTTCCACTACTGTTAGTAGGGGTGAGAAATCTATGTATCTATTAGGTCTGTAAACAGCACCTTAAAGTAAATTTCCTTCCCAACCTATAATATTAACGAATAAATATTCTATAAGGCTATCGGTAGCGGCTGAAAGCTTAAATTTACTTTCGATAGAACTCTTAACATAAATCGCGACGCCTCCCCCAACACGGTGCTTCCTATTAAAGCGAAAAACGCGACAACCCTATAAGCTACAAATATCATCACATAGGTCATGCTTCAACCACGTTTCGGCGCACAAATAACATCCACGTCAGAACCAACAAAAGTATCGCGAAATTCATCAATCTTCGGAAGCAAGCTTTGCGCATTAATGTGACAAATTCAAAGTCCGTATTTTTGCTTGCTCAGAACTCTAACCATTGAACGCAATGATTGGGTATATTGCATAGTAAACTGATATAACTTGATTTTATTAATTTACTTTAAAAGTATAACAAGCAACAAGCAAAAAAAAAATGTATAGAAAAAAAAGTAAATAATTATTATAGAAAAAGAAAAATATACGAAAAATTAATTGTCATTTGGAACTGGTGATCTGGCAACTTCTTCAAAATTATATTTAGATTTTCTAATAGAAATCTTTTGCATACGATGTGATCGAACATAAGAGCAAGTTCTTGCGATCCAGTCGTGCATACTAATCCCAACCTAACCATACTCGTATAGTAGGTACCTACATATATGTAGTTATTTGTGTAGAATTTTTCTTAAATAATTCTGGCTTTAAAAAATGCTTGCAAGGGTACTTTGAGTTTAAAATATATATACGTATTGTGTGTATGTCGTTTAACATTACAAAGTAATCTGCTCTAAAACCAACTGCCACATCCTAGTTACACCAATTTATACATAAGTAGCTGTAAATCTAGGGAAACAACCTTCTTTAATTTAATTTTTTTCCAATTTGATTTAACGTTCTTTTAAAGCAAAGTAAAGGGTTCAGAAACCAAACACAAAACTTATTTTACAAGTGAATTTTTGTAAAACAAAATTTAACCTTTTAAAGGTAGCTATGTATACCTACATAGGTATATTTTAGGGAAATGTAAATGAGAGTGACATTCTAGAAGAGTGCCTTATTATTTGCCTTCAAAACTTAAATGAAGGTTTATAATAAATGATGAAAAATAAATACATATACTAAAATATTTTTGTAAGCTTTCAAAAGAAATTTATAAGGAATAATTAATTAAAACTAAGAGCTGACATTGCTATAAGGACTATCAAACGTAAAGGAAATTCTTAAAAAAAAAGTTGTTCTCATAAATATTCGATTTAAATGCAAAACTTAGATGGATTTGAGAACTTTGAAAGAAAATCTGATTGACGTTTTTGGAAGAAAATAAAAGAAAATGCACAACTGGATAACAACGCTGTTAGTAGGTATAGGTAGTCTACTTATCATTAGACGCGCTTAAGCCCAGTGTAGGTAGGTTTACCTTCGGTCTTATTGTAATGCATTTAAGCTTCACTATGGATTTTAATAATGTAAAGTATGAAGACATCACCTAGATACATAGATGAAGCGAGAACCTAAAGGTATGATACACATAATGTAATGAAAATCTAGGACGTAGGCAAATACGAGTGTGCACGTAACATCATATGATAGGCGCAAGGTATATGATATTCATATGATTTTTAAAGAAATAATAGGTATATGCTTGGATAGGCTCACATATGTAGTTCTTTAGTGACGTAGGTACCAAAAATATTTGAATGTATTTTAGTTAAGGTCAGTATCCTTCGTAAAAATAAAACATTTTTTTTTTGTAATTCATTTTTATTTATTATTACCTTATAACTATCTTAAAGCTAGACAAAAATTCATAAAACTAACCTAATTATTAATAACGTACAACTAATTTACTGGCCCTTTACAGGCGCTCTAAACTAAACTATAACTGTTAGAACTAATGTCTTTCGACATAAAAACTATTTTAATTAAATCTAATTATTTTATTTTTATATAACCAAGAAAAGTTATTAAAAAAAACTCGGTACCTTATCATATTTTTATTTTTTACTTATAAACTTAACCTAAAGCTAGACTAAAAATAATTAAAACTAAATAAAACTAACTTATACTAACTAAAAATAACTTAAACTACTTAAAAAGTTAAAAATACCCAAACCCACTTAAAAACTAGAGCAGCCACAGCTGCATTTTTCATTTAATTTTTTTTATATTTTATATACGTATGCATACATGTATATACGTACATACATACATATTTTTTAATTTTGGTTCCACCCCGACTGTTCCTTATACCTAATTTCCCTAAATCTATGTAAGTCGGCCAAGACATACATTCTTATGGACTTTAGCTATCAAACTGCTATTCAGGGAGCCACCAGAACTGGTTCTCTTGTTTCGACTTATCCTTTCGGTCCCGATCGGACACAGTCCTACTGAACCGAAGGCACTCTTCTCCAACCTGAGCGATGACGTACGACCATACAGGAGTCGCCCATCTACGGTTTTGCGGCAGGCGTGGTGGATGAGCGGAACCGCTATTCTATCCTGTATCAGCCCTCGACTGTCTTATTAGAGGAATGCCTCGGGAGGGATGTAGCCACTTAACCGTGCACTCTCAAATTATTCATTATTGGGGTAGTAATCCCCAAAAATTAAGCTGTTGGTTAATGACATCGCTCTTGCTGTGTGACCCCGAATCAGCTTAAACAAGAAATTATCTATTCTGTTTATGTTAGCTCCGTTGTATAGAACCTGGTTGGAATAATATCTTGCGAACTCCGACTCTGGTGTTCTGTGCAATCCAAGGCAACGTGTAAGACATTGCCTCTCAAACACCCGAATCTTTTCCATTTGAGATGGGGCAACGTTGAACCACACCGGGCATCCGTAGGCAATCATCGGCCTGATGAGGGCAATGTAACAAATCACCTTCACCCTGCTGTCAAGACGGCTGCTATAAAACAGTCGTTTTGTCAAGGCAAAGGCTCCCCTAGCCCTGGCCAAGGCAGCACCTATATGTTTGTCGAAATACAGGTACTGATCCAACCAGATGCCAAGGTACTTTACTAAACTTTTACTCGCCAGTGGATGTCCATGTGACCCTATGATCATCAGCTTGCGCCAGTTCTTTCTCGTATCCCTTGAGGCGCTAGACAACGGTCCTAAACAAAATAGATTCTGATTTCTGGAAGTTGATTTTCAACTTCCAGTCATCACAATATCGCTGAATCTTGTCGAAGTCACTCTGCAAGAGACTTTTGATGACCTCAACTGTATTAGCTGTTCTGTACGCAATTAGATCGTCGGTGTACGCAATTGCCTGAGTTAAGCTACCTATCAGGTCGCTGGTGTAAATGCTGAACAGAATCGGTGAGTTAACCGCTCCCTGCTGAAGACCATTATTAATGTTAAAAATTGCGGTAGAAGTTACATTGCCACTCTTGACAACAAACTTTCTACCATTTAGCATGTCTTTACCAAATTTGGTGCGCACTTGATCCTCTTTCTGCGCTTGATATTTACACCGGCTGATGTTGCCGTTGTTGTTATGGCTGTTGATGTTGTTGCTGCAGAATCACTGCTTGTTTGGGGAACATCTTTCGATGTTCCCTCAGCCTCTTTGGCCCTAGGACACCTTTCGATGCCCCATTACTTAAACTCCTCCTCCTTTGCTCGTTTTCCCAACCAATAAAGTTTTCCACTTCACGATTCTGAAAGAAGCTTGCTAAGTTTTGATACCCAGCTGGGAATCGAACTGGCGACCCTTGGATTCCCGGTCGGCCACTCTACCACTGTGCTATCGAACTACTTAAAAACACTTAGGTTAAATTTGTACTTGAAATCATACACGATTTTTACTTGGAATTACTGCGAAAGCCGAAGACCAGTGAACACTTCCACAGTTCGAGATCTACTGTCATGCAGAGCCATGTATGGTAATCTAATAGCATTTCCACAAAACTCCCCCGAAAAAATTCCATATTAAACAAAATTCTGAAATCTGTATGAAACATACCTATACACATACAATGGCTACATGTTTAATCTGGTTTAACAAATGTTAATGAAATATTTTATGAAAACCTTATCGAATAAGAGATTTGGTCGTACTTAGGTAGGTGCATACTTGCATTGGTATAAATTTAATTCCGCTGTAAGGTGAAAGATTTTAATTCCGAGAGGCACGCTGATTTTTCGGTTGCTACTTGTTCAGCCCATACCTATCATAAATGTTAGAAAAAACGTCAGTAAAGACATTTTGTTTATCAAAACCATTTACAAGAATTCCTAAATATTTATTTTAATTTGCGTTCTTATTAACGGTACCTCCCATAGAATCTTTTCTTATATTTTTGACTTTCTCAATATTGGATGTAACAATTAAATTACGTTTTTATACAAATACTACTTAAGCGTTTTATATTCAAATTCTATTTAAAAAAAAAACTGTTTTTTTGAAAAATTGATTTTTCAAAAATGGTTTGATGATTTTTTTTTAAATTAAATATACGCATAATAATAATAACTTTAAATTGGCGATCTAAATTTTGATATATATATTCATGAGATTTTAGGTTATTATTTTCGCGGATGATATTCATATTACATAAAGTTTAAATTTTTTTCGGAACTTACCGCGTTAAATTTAAGAAATATTTTTAATTTCTTTTTCCCGACGTTTCGAAGAACTTTCAAACTTCGTGGTCACGGGATTAAACTGGCGATGGATGGATGTTGTTTTAGTTATTGTTTTTTTAGCTCTCGCTCTCGAACAGTACCGGTGCGTAGATGTTGTTGCACTTGCATTGCTTGTGGGTGGTGTACTCGTTCTGGGTTGTTGTTGGGTTGAGTCGATATATTCTTGTACACATACAAAGCTTACGATATCGGCTATAAGTTTTTTGATTGGCTTTGCTTTTGTTTTACTTATGAGAGGATCCCACGTTGGCGATAATTTAAAGCTAGAATTCCTATTGAAATTTGTGTGTTTCTTAATTTCAATTGCTTCTCTGACAATTCCTGGCACATAAAATCTTTCATTTGCGATTGATCTGGCTTGATCAAAACGGATAAAAAACGGATCACCAGTTTACTTATTGCTACGAAAGCCATACTGCCGGTCATTAAGGAGCTTTCGTTCTTCAAGATATTTCTTGAGCTGTTAATTAATCAGCGTTTCTCTGACCTTGGAAAGAAGGCACGTAAGTGCAATTGGACGGTAATTAGATGGTGAAGAAGATGCGCCTTTTTTAGGGACAGGCTGGTCAAATGCTGTTTTCCATCCACTCGGAAAGAGACCTGTAGAGTAGGACAGATAGAAAAGCTTACGCAGTGGTTTTGCCAGCGTTGAAGAACACTTCTTCAGAACGATGGGAGGGATACTATCCGGGCCAGCGGATTTGTTTATGTCAAGATCTTTGAGGACTCTAGCAACTGCACGAGTGCGAAAGAAGATTCGTCCCATAAAATCGTTTTATATTATATATTTATTATATATTTTAGATTATAGTGAAGATGAACATGTTAATCTTTATTATAGCATTTTCATCTGCACTATAATTTGTTCCGTTTAGGGAACGAATTTTCGAGTTTTGTTTTACCATTTCATCTCAGTTTGCTTAAAAACAACGAAAATTTTCCTCACAAAACTACATACCTAAGCGCTAAGAACAAGTGATTGTGAGATGTATCAAGAAAGTTATACAGAGTTTGAGTAAGTTATTAGTGTGTGCCCTGTCTTAATTTTACGTTTGTTTTTTATTATGGTCCCGCCCTACTTTTCTTCAAATGATCCATGTAAAGCCTCCTTTACTCACTATGGTTTGCTACAAAAAGTTAATCCGGAATGAATTATCGCGTATTTTTGCAAGGGAAATGATCTTATATGTTAAATAAGTCTTATAACATAAGATTACGTGTGTTTATTATTTTTGTTTAATGTTTTTCTTAGGTCTTAAAGTGTGGCCATCACTTTGGGGAGAGATTCCGCAGATTTATTTTTTGAAAAGATTCCGCATGTTAAATTTTTTTACCTGCAACTAGTAATTGGACTCAAGAGACACTGGAAGAAGCCCGAAAAAAAATATTGATACTGGAATGTCTCTCTAAAAAACGGAAAAACTATTTGGCGTACCAGCTAGAACACGAATCGAGACGATTAAAAGATGGAATTTTTTTAAAAGAAATCTCTCCCTTCTGAAAATACCGTTTTATATCATGAAACAATCTTGGAACCAGTAATTCCAACCACCAGGAATAGAACGCATGATTGCAATCATTCCGAAAATGAAAACCACACTTCATCATCTTTCGAAAACCCAAACACCATCAAAACTTCTGCAACCACTATCCAAAACTCCATTGCCGATTTTTCCAAGGCATAATCAGTTAATAGAGGTTTTAACTTTTCCCAGATTCATTGAAATGACCTCCAAGTCTCCGGAAGAAAAAAAAAGATACTAAAAGCAAGGTTGACCCGGCTGAAGATCCCAATATTTGTGTTGAATGTTGGGAGAATTATTTTGAAAGAAAACTAAAAGATCTCTCCCACACATGCAGGGCACACCTAATGTATTTTTATTGTTTGTTATTATTTATGAAAATTTGTATTTTTTTAATTTTAATAATTTTTTATGATAGAACATAAATCCATTGTTAAGTTTTTTGAATAAATAAAGTTAATTTTACTAATATGAAAAAATTTCATTGTTTTTTGAAAAAGCGCGACATCTCTCTGGCAATTACACTAGATAATTATTTTCAAAGGAATTATGGTTATTTTATGTAAATATAAATCAATATATCAATCGATTTTCATTTATTAATTTTTTCACTAAAAATGTACAGAATAAAAAGATTATATTTTTATTATGGATTCAAATATCAGTGCAGCATGGTCTCCTATTAAATTCAATACACGAGACAATTTTATACTCTTGTCGTCAATGATTTACGTTAGAAAGGAAATTTTTAGTTCCTACATTAGCGTATATGATGATGATATTGCAATTCTTTTCATTATTTCCCAATGGAGTTACTCCTTCATCGTCCTTATTATTTCAATTCCACCGATGCGATATATGACTGGTCGGATCGTATTTATTAAGTCAATACTTAGTATATGTGTGTCGAAACGGATACGTTCAATATATTCAATGCCATATCTTGTATAATAATTACTATGCACTTCAAGGGACATGAATTAAATATAAATAAAATGTAGATATGAATTGCAAACCTTATTTAAATATAAAAAAAAAATAATAAAAAATAGATACGTAGCATTAGTAGAAAGAAGGAAGTGAATAAAATATATTATGTATGGATATTACGTTTGTGCAATTGCAAACTGATGGCTGCAGTTTGAGAGGTTTCATACATTATTGTATGAATTTCAAGCAATATTTTTGAAATGGTACTTTGTACAGATACATACTTTGATTATCTCCTTGTACTTGCATGCATATATGTATTTGGAACTTGTGTGTCGATTTTAAGATATTATTGTGCCGAAAGTTAGGGAAAGAGCTTAAAGGAAAGTTTTTAACTGAACTTTAAAATAAAAAAAAAATAAAAACTGATTTACGAGTACTGATGCTAAAATCCAATCACTTTTATGTTTTCAAATTTTTGTATTTAAAAGAAAAAATATAATATCGAATCGCATTAAAATGAAACACTAATTTAAAAGCATTTAAATAAACTAAATTCAAAATTTTCGGTTCATCAATAGTACTTATGAAAAAGAAGAGTTTTGAAATCTTATTTAAGGTCAATAAAAAGAAAACACTTTTTCTAACAAATTTTTTTTCGAGAGTTGGTAAAATATTGCCAAGCTACCAAGAACTATAAATTGGGTTTGAGTCAAAATTCTGTCAGGGACAAAAGTCTTTTAACAAAATTCTGCTTTTAAATTTCTGCTCAACAAAACTCTGCAAATAATAAAGAAACCGAACGTATGGAAAAAAGCGCTCACTTTTTAACATTTTGCAAACTTTTGGTTTCTTTATTATTTGCAGAGTTTTGATAAGCAGAGCATACTCTTAATTTTTAAAAAGGTTAATAAACAATATTTTTTTTTGTTTCTTATCTACAACATTATACATTGGTTCAATTTCTTAATTGAATTTTTCATATAGTGTCTATTGTTAACCCTTCGCGAAAATGTTTTGAGTACCTAGTTGAAAATGATTTTTTTTGTAATTTTTGTCACTAGTCCCTAGTGTAAGAAAACTTGGTAAGCACCGACAAAAATTAAATGTATGTGCATTCTTATTACTTTCTGTAGGTTGTAATTAAAAGTGGCCCTCTGGCAATACTGTTATTAGATTGTTGGAAACTCTGTGGAACAAAACGAACTGTAACAAAATTGTGGTTCTTACAAGGTGACGGTCGTGTTTCTTGAGTTGAGTTCAATAATTTTGATAGTGATTGATTGAAGTGTTAATAGGTTAACAAAAAAAAGGCAGAAAGAGTTGAGTTATCTCACAGAGAATTGTTTTATTATTTAAATTGCTTAAGTATCTTAAAGTATTTTACGTAATATACGACCAGTTGTGTGGGGCGAAATAGTCTGCTCACTTCACCCCTTTTCCGCTTGTGTGTAAATGGTCAGGTAAAGGACAGAAAGCCGTGTTTGTGGGATTAGTTAGATGCCGGTTCCACTCGATCGTTTTAAGAGAGGAACGCAGCTCGTGGATGTGTGCTCGTGGGTGTCGCCGGTTCCCATTTGTTTCGACATCATAGGCGTGTGTGGTGGGCTCATGTAGTTCCGCTACTGTGTTTCGTATTTCGCTTTTTAGTATTTGGTTGTATTTACTGTGCTGTCAATACTTTCTGCGGTTCCACTTTGCTAAGAATGTGTGGTGAACTCCGTGGTTCCGCTAAAGTGATGTACGTAGACTATTTAATTTGTTTCTCTGTATTGGCATGTTCTGTGTTTGTGTATGCTCTCTGGAGCTTAGCTTTTATTAATATAGCTTTCTCACATACATTTGTTTATTCTTTTTATTTTATTCTTCACTCAAAATTTCCCTGATTTTATTCTCTAGCCTAGGTGAATAAAAGTTGGATTTCTTTTTTAACAAGTAACTTTCCTCTCATAACATTTTCCAATAACATAATGAGACTAATTTAAGGGGGCCAAAATAATCTTGAAGAATTTTTCTAGATTATTACAAAACTACTAAAAGCGTTAAATGGCCTAGTTATGAGAGCCTCTCTATACTCCCTACCAGAGTTGAATTCTTCTTATGAATGACGGATATAGAATATTAAAGAAAAGGCCTCTTATATGACTCGAATAAAGCTCGGCTAAATATTGTTGTAAGAAAGCGTTTCTTGCAATGGGAGTTGCTAAATGAGAATAGAGAAAATAAGAAGAGAAAAGAGAATAAACCTTAGCAAAATTATATCTTTCTCATTAAATTTTTTTTTGAAAGAAGCAAACCCTTTTATAGTTTTTGCATATATATGTCATGACTAAAAACTGATGGGCTTGATATGTATTTGTGATAGTGTTTACTTTGTAAGTCAATTATTCATTATTTTGTAATGGCGATACATTATTTTATTTTATTGTTTGTTCGCATATGGAACTAAAAATTAATGCGGTTGAAATTGTTTCTACTAATTTATAGATTTAACCTCAAAAAAAAAAAAAACAGAATGCCTTCAAAATAATGCCTATTTAAATTATTTAATTTATACTTTTTATAAAGGATATGGTTACCTTGGAAACTTTTGGGAATAAATTAATTTTTAAAATTATGGTGGATGATATGCAATCCAAAAAGCATAAGAATTAACTTGTGAGTCAAATTAAATCTGAAAAGCAATCCATATAACACACTAAGAGCATTAATGCTGCATTTACACAAATGACAAAATGTAATTGTTGGTAGATAGTTTAATGTCACAAAACAGAATTACCCAAGTAAAATTTTTCATTTCACAAAAGGTTTGAATAGAGAAACGTTGAAAAGTTAAAGTAATACCCAGTTCGATTGTTAAATATTTTGTATTGAGATTAGAAAGAATCTTTTTTAGAATTAATTTCAACATATCCACATTTTGTATGTGTGGTAACCATCAAAATACTCAGAGAATATTTTCTGCGCACTTAAATATGGTTGCTGTTGAGATGAGAGAATCCTTTAAAAATTAAAATAAGACCATTATAAGAGTTTGGTTTCCTCTACTTTTACTCACTCACTCTCATTTACTGAGTTTATATTAAGTCTTCTTATGGGAATATTCAATATGTTATGGGGTAACATCCAAGCATGCCATCAATTGTACAAAATCTTGGTACCGGAGGAGCTTGGCTTGCTTGATCGTATGGAAGATAATGCCAGGCTTGCGATGCTTGGTATCATGAACTTTGTGTAATGGGATTAACGGCTGATGACGAATAATTCTGAACGTCCAGGTAGTTATTAAGTTTAAAATTTTTTTTTAATTCAAAAATTAAGTTTTTTTTTTAAATAATTATCTATTAAAAACGAATTTATTTTTTCAATTAGTTTTAAGATTTCTTAGTCAAGAATACTTTATAATAAAAATTAATTTATTTACTTTAAGGTTTCTATAAGTTTTTTTTTTTATTAAAAATTCATTTATTTAATTTTATGATTTTTTATTCAAGAATACTCTTTTTTGTTTTTGTTGAATAAAAATTATTGAAAATTATTTGAATTACGAATCGTTTTTCTATCATTTTATTTTATTTTATATTTTATTTCAGCAAGAATTCAAATGAAATTTAAAAGAAAAATCTAAGGTAATGTAAGGTTTTTCAAAATGATCGAAAATATATTTTCGTTTCAAAATTTTAAATTTAAAAGACTGCTTTCCTGTACCTATGTAATATAATTATCGTTTATAATATTTTAAGTTCGTGTAAATATTTATCAAGCTGTTAAAGTTAATTAGGAAAAATTATAAGGTGGACCTTAATTGGTTCACCATCCTTACATCATAATTCTTCGAATAGCACTGTTACGATTAACTAAAACGGTTTCGAACTAATTTCTTTTATAAATTTAAAGTTAAGGACCTTGTTTTCCGATCGTAGGGCGACATGGACATCCACTGGCGAATAAAAGTGTAGTAAAGTACCTTGGCATCTGGTTGGATCAGTACATGTATTTCGACAGACATATAGGTGTTGCCTTGGCCAGGACTAGGGGAGCCTTTGCTTTGACAAAACGACTGTTTTATAGCAGCCGTCTTGACAGCATTGTGAAGGTGATTTGTTACATGGCCCTCATCAAGCCGATTATTGCCTACGGATGCCCGGTGTGGTTCAACGTTGCTCCATCTCAAATGGAAAAAATTCGGGTGTTTGAGAGGCAATATCTTAGACGTTGTCTTGGATTACACAGAACACCAAAATCGGAGTACACAAGATATTATTCCAACCAGGTTCTATACAACGGAGCTAACATAAACAGAATAGATAATTTCTTGTTTAAGCTGATTCGGGGTCACACTGGAAGAGCGATGTCCTTAACCAACAGCTTAATTTTTGGGGTTTTCTACCCCAATAATGAATAATTTGAGAGTGCACGGTTAAGTGGCTACATCCCTCCCGAGGCATTCCTCTATTTAGACAGTCGAGGGCTGATACAGGATAAAATAGCGGTTCCGCTCATCCACCACGCCAGCCGCAAAACCGTAGATGGGCGACTCCTGTATGGTCGAGACGTCATCGCTCAGGTTGGAGAAGAGCGCCTTCGGTTCAGTAGGACTGTGTCCTATCGGGACCAAAAGGATAAGTCGAAACAAGAGAACCAGTTCTGGTGGCTCTCTGAACAGCAGTTTGATAGCTAAAGTCGATAAGAATGTATGTCTTGGCTGACTTACATAGATTTAGGTAAATTTGGTATAAGGAGCAGTCGGGGTGGCATCAAAAAAAAAAATAAAAAAATATGTATGTATGCGGAGGCATAGGTGCATGCATCTGCGCGGCTGTATGTGTATGTGAGTGCGTATATGTATGTACGTATATACATGTTTGTGAAGGTGGCATGTTTTAAACATTTTTGTCTAGCTTTAAGATAGTTATAAGTTAAGATTAAATAAAAATGAATAAAAAAAAAATCATGTTTTCCGTGTGAAATCAGCCACTTTTGGGTTAAGTTAAATCCAAGTTAAGCCCCGAAAATAATTATTTCAGCCAATATAGATCCGGGGTTAACTCTGGATTAAGTGAGTACATAAATATGAAAGACTCTTGTCAAATAACTATTTGAGTCGTTGTGTGAAGCGGTGGAATGTGTGAGTTATATAGTGGCGTACATTACTTTCGATACATTTTCCACAACTCAAAATTAATGATACCTAATCCTTTACTGAAAAAGTGTTTTTAAGTTAACTCGATGTTAATTTATTTAAAGGATTCACTGCCTTAAATTAAAGTGTACATAGCCACTCAAAAACTGGAAGTAATATAATTACTTACGAAAGCATTTGTATTGGTCCTTGAATGAGTTTGCCCACCACCACTAATCAAAATGCTGCATATGCCTTCGAGTAGAAATTTTGATAAGACTTCGTGAAAATGTTTAATTTGTCATGCAAACCAATATTAAGAATGCCTTTAAAATATCTATGCTGAGAGGGCGTTTTCTAATGAGCAAGAACGTAAATTTCAATTTACAAGGAAGATGTGACTTTTGAGTTATTTTTTTTTTATTTTTAAAAAGAAATGTAAAAACAATTCAAACGCATGTGCATGCGTAGGTATTGCTTTTGATCTTTTTTGTGTGGACTCAGCTTTTAATTTTAATTTTGTTTGCTTGTGACCTTTAGACCAAATTATGCGTTTCGCCCAGGTACTACAGTTGGGCTCATCAGTTAGATGCTGTAGTACCCTTCTAAGATGCAAAATATTAGTCGATGGCTACCGACACAAATAAAATTTATAGCTTTCAATCACTGTGAATTATATTTTTTTAGGGAAATTCGGTCGAATTCAGACACCTAGAAAATAATTTTGCGTCTTAAAAAGGTAAAAAGTCTACAGCATCTAACTGATAAGCCTAACTGTAAAGGGTTTTCCATTTCGCGGTTTCAAAAGTATAGGGCTGGAATTCAACATCTGTCAAACTAAGTTGTTAAACCAATTTTTTTTTTCAGTTCAAATCTTCACATTTACGAAAATGGATCGCTTAACTATCGCACAACGCATAAAAATTGTTAAAACCTACTACAAAAATGGTGATTCTGCCACAGCCACACATCGGGCTTTCAGAGGAGGTTATGTTTACATAATCGTCTAACTACGCAAGTAATTGGCAAAATTGTGAAGAAATTTGAAAAGACTGGATTGGTTACAGACATTGTAAGGTCTGTGCATCATCGCTTCGCTCGTACCATTGAAAATATCGCTGCTGTAATTAAAAGTGTTGCAGAAGACCCGAATGTGTCGACTCCTCGTCGGTCTCAGGAATTAGGACTGTCTTACGGCACATTATGGCGTATTTTGCGTTTGGATCTATACCTACATCCATAAAAAGTCCAGCTCACACAACAACTGAAGCCAGCTGACCATTCGCAACGTCGTAGATACGTCGAATGGGTGCTTGAACAACAGGCGGTGGACGGCGATTTTCGGACAAAATTTTCTTCAGCGACGAAGCATATTTATCACTCGGTGGGTATGTTAATAAACAAAATTATCGTATTTAAGGTTCTGAGAATCCTCAAGTAATTGAAGAGAGGCCATTGCATCCACAAAAAGTCACTGTTTTCGGCGCTCTTTGGTCCGGAAGTGTCATTGGACCTTACTTCTTCGAAAACGACGATGGAACGACTGTCACCGTCAATTCGGAGCGTTATGGTAATATGATAACCGACTGGTTTTTGACTCCTATTGAAAAATACGACTTGAAGAATATGTAGTTTCAACAAGACGGTGCCACATGCCACACAACTCGAGCGAATATGGCTTTATTACAAGAGACATTTCCTGGCCGCGTAATTTCTCGTCGTGGCGATATCAACTGGCCACCAAGATCATTCGATTTGACACCGCTGGACTTTTTTTGTGGGGTTACGCGAAAGATTGTGTTTATGCAGATATACCTTTAACTCTTGAGCACTTGAAAACCAACATTCGTCAAGTTATGGCTGAGATACCGCCCAATATTTGTCAAAAAGTGGTCGAAAATTACCTCAAAAGAATCGATACTTGCAACAATTCTCGTGGTGGTCATTTAAATGATGTAGTGTTTCACTCATAATGTCAACGTTCGAGCTTTATAATAAAAAAGAAATATCATGAAAAAAAAATTTTATATGTGTTTTATTTACGTTCACTTTTGAAACCGCAAAATGGATAACCCTTTAGTACCTGGGCGAAACGCATAATTTGGAATAAAGGTCACAAACAAACAAAATTAAAATTTTTGAGTTATAGTTGATGTCTAACAGAATAGGGCTGTTAGTCAGTTATACACTAATTACCTATATGTAAGATGAACAAAAGTGTGGTTTAATTTATCCACTATTATAACGACTGCTTACTAATTCTTTATACCGATAAATATATAAGGATATAGTTTCGATAAAACTACATTTCACTGCGCACAAACAATACGAATTGAGCGAATTTGAGAATTTCAGAGAAAATCCGATTTTTCAGTCTAAATTATTGAAAACCACTGGGTGTGACAATTGACCTTAATTTTTTGAAATGATCCTTTTTTAAATTTGAATCTGTGGTGCGTTCCAGAAAACATGAAAATATAGGGTTTTATAAACCTCTGACACACGTATGAGTAAAATTATTATTTATATCTTTTCAATGAACACAAGGGATGCTTTTAAGTGAAAAGTGTCTATATTCATTTAAAAATAAAAACAAATCCTCACAATATCACAAATTCAAAACTGAAATACTGAGACTATAGATACATACATACGCACATAACCACAATGCCTGGAAAAAGTGAAGGCATTCATTTCCCATTGGTTGCTGCACCCGGAAGCCCGTATATCTCTCCCTAGAAATAATGTTTATTTCTTTTGACATGCAAAGTGGTTGTCTTTTATCTATGGAATAGCAAAATGCAAAAGTTTGCTTTTGATGTTCGCCCACTGCCGGCCTTGCTGTCTTTTTTTGGTAGTGTGTTTTGAGCAACAGAGCGCACCTAGCTTGCTCCATGTAATACACAGAAGAACGTTTCCTTTAAACTGCACCCTCACACCCCCTACCAATCGGTACTAAAAAAAAAAAAAAAAAAAGCGAAATCTTTTGTGTACACAGTGTTGTATTTTTTGCGGTTGGTACTTTAGCAAAGGAGTTGTATACTGCAATCATTTATCTACGCCAACTCAACTTTCCAAATAGAAGAGGTACACGATGATGCAAACAAAATAAAAATGAAACCCCCATCCTGGACGGTTGACACCGATGTCGCAGAAAGCAAAAGCATACCAAACGCCTTAGTTCAACACTTTTTGCTGCAGTAATAAAGGCTGTTCACCGACTTCCTGCATAATATTCGTTTACTCCTTTGTATTACTTTTTATGTTATTTGATCCTGTTTTTTTCTTGTTATAAATAATGTTGTTTGTCCACCTCTGAACTAATGGAGGAGGCGGTAAAAAGAAGTAACACCAGGTCAAAAGTTAAGGGATAGAAAACTGTCTAAGTGCCAGGCTATCATACCGTGCCACTATACCACAGTATGGCTTAAGTGCAATCTGTAATCCTTTTTACAGAGATTTTTTCTGCTGGATAATATTCACTGAAACTATTCTCCCATTGGATTCGTTGGGTACGTACACTTGGGGATGGACAAATTCAAAATGCATGTATTCGATCAGAGAGGTTCTGTTTGGTATAGGGTACCTTTTTACTTGTGATATATAGTTACATTCTAAGTATAAGGCAAGTTTTGCATTTGGAAAAAAAATCGACCAACTCGAGATTTTGATCAAACTTGATTTTCAAGCTTAAACTTGGTACTTAAGCTTCTTACGTCCATTCCTTTTTCTAATATTTTGTTAGCCTTAAAGATGCACATCAGATAGAATTTTTAAAACCAAAAAATCCTTAATATTGATTATCTCTAGTGATTTTGATAAACAATTTTCAGTGCATTATTAAGGAGTAGTCTACATTTTTGTTCTAAGAAAATTTTTACATAAAATGTTATTTTGGATATTTGCCATAACACCGTTTTTTAAAATTTATTTTCGACCTGCTCATTAACTGCATAAGGGATTTTGATGAAAATTTTGGTACAGAGTTCCAGCGGATCATATAATACCAAAATCTTCGTAAAATATTTTTTTTGGATTTTTGGAAAATTCAATATTTCGAAAACGAGGGGACGATTTTTTTGTTTGATATTTTGATTTTAAATTTAAGTATAATTATATTTATAAGCAATTACAATTAATATTTTTTTTTTTAGAGAAAAATTACGAAATTTTGTATTATGGGCTTACGATGTGACCGAACTGAAGAGCAAGTACCTGCGATCCAGTAGCGCATTATATTTTTATTGCTATACCTATTCGTTCGATGAGAATAAGTTTTAATCCAAGAAATGTGTTTCATGTTTCTCTGGAATGGAGAACCAAGAGAATTGGATCAGAAAAACTTTTTTTTTATAACTCATGTTTCCTATAAGATTTTCATTCAAATTAAATTTGTAGAATTGTTGAAAAGTTGAAAATACTCGTAGCGAACACAATCTGTTCCTTCAAATCAATTTTAAATTAAACTTATTTTGTATATAGGTTATGTTGATTGTTTTTTTACTTGCGATATAATATGTAGGTACTCTAGGGCAAGTTTTGCAATTGGAAAAAATTATTGAGCTCGAGATTATGAATAAACTTGACATTTCGATGACATAGAACGCCAAAAAAGTGGGTCTCACAATTCCGTCTATCGGTATGTCTGTCTTTCCGTCTGAAGGTCGATCTACATACTAAACGACAGAAGTAATTTCCTTCAAACTTGGTACTTCGTTGTAGCTTGCTTTTTAAATGAACATTGTTCCATTGAATGGTCTCCTTGTCTTGCTTTGGGTACGATAATCGGCGGCATGCTTGAAGAGTCAGCACAATACAAATATTGTCATTTTGTAATTCAATTGACCCAAAACAACATACGTAAAATGATACCAATTGGGAAATCGAATAGATCGAGACAATTGAGCTGAATTATGTGCCACGCCCGACGATACGGGAAGCACAACATTCCTCCAAACCTGGGAAAAAGCTCGCCACACGCCAGTGGCGGATAAACCTTCTCGACACCATAAAGCACGCTCAGATGTTACCGCCCTCCTTTTTTTAATACTGTCCAAGGATCCTAATTTGAATGGGTTAAGATCGAAGAGTATTGGGTAATCGCCCAAGTAACATTTTTCCTCTCATAACATTCTCCAATAACCTAATGAGACTAATTTAAGGGAGCCAAAATAATCTTGAAGAATTCATCTAGATTATTATAATACTGCTAAGAGCCTTAAATTTCCTAGTTATGAGAGTCTCTCTATACTCCCTACCAGAGTTATATTCTTCTTATGGGATGACAGATATAGAATATGGAAAAAAGGACTCTTATATGACTCTAATAAAGCTCGGCTAAATCTTGTTGTGAGAAAGCGTTTCTTGCAATGGGAGTTGCTAAAAGAGAATAGAGAAAATGAGAAGAGAAAAGAGAATAAACCTTATCAAAATTATATTTTTCTCATTAATTTTTTTTTGAAAGAAGCAAACTCTTTTGAAGGATTTGCGTGTACATATATGTCAGGGCCAAAAACTGATGGGCTGTATTTGTGATAGTATTTATTTTGTAACTCAATTATTCATTATTGTATGGCGATACATTATTTTATTTTATTGTTTGTTCGTATATGGGAGCTAAAAATGAATGCAGTTGAAATCTTATCTACTAATTTATAGATTTTACTTCGAAAAATAAATAAAGGGCCTTCAAAATAAGGCATATTTAAATTATTTAATTTATACTTTTTATCAAGGATAGGGTTACCTTGGCTACTTTTGGGAATCAATTAATTTTTGAAATTATATTGGATGATATGTAATCCTAAATGCATACGAATTATGTGAGTCAATTTATACCTGAAAAGCAATCGATATGACACACTAAGAGCATTAATGCTGCATTTACACAAATGCCAAAATGTAATTGTTGGTAGATATTTTAATGTCACAAAACAGAGTGGGTGGCAATGGCGCAGTGGATAAAGTGCTTAATTGCTAACTAGGACGTGTGGGTTCGATCCCCACGCTAGGCGCATTCTTTTCTATACCTCCAATTTTAATTGGATGCCGCCCATTGGTTAGAATGAGACAGTCAATACCTGGTTCTTAAATCCACTGTGCCAAACTAGTGCCGTGCAATTCAGGTTGCATGTAAAAGACCTTAGGTCTTACAGGCATATAGTTAAAATTAAAAAAAAAAAAAAATTACCCAAGTAACATTTTTCATCTCACAAAAGTTTTGAATAGAGAAACGTCGAAAAGTTAAAGTAATACCCATTTCGATTGTTAAATATTTTGTATCGAGATTAGAAAGAATCTTTTACATGCTATTGTTTTGCCATTTATGTTAGTGAAATTTATAACGCATATAAATTGTTTCAAAAAAAGGGTTTTTAAAATAAATAATTTTTAGAATTAATTTCAACATATCCAAATTTTGGATGTGTGGTAACCCTCAAAATACTCAGAGAATATTTTCTGTGTACTTTAATATGGTTGCTGAGAGAATCCTTTAAAAATTACAATAAGACCATTATAAGATCTTGGTTTCCTCAACTTTTACTCACTCTCACTCTCATTTACTAAGTTTATATTAAGTCTTCTTCTGGGAATATTCATTATGTTATGGGATTATTTAAAAAAGGCGAGCGAGATAACAAAATGCATATATATTGGATTTTAAATCACGGACATAGTAAGGGAAGGGGGCCTCAGCTACAATCGTAAAACATGAATTTGTTTTTATCATAGCACGTCACTAGAAGAATGCAAGAAATCATACATTTGTTTGTAAATTTGATTTACAAAATTATAAAAATGTTTCTATTTTGATAACACGTTTTAGTCGAGGGTGACGATCAATCTTCTAATAAAATCCACAGCCCTTTAACGACAAATGTTGAATGCTTCGCTATTTGATATGTGTTATTTTTTGGTCGCGAAACACTTGCAATTCACATCCATTTAATAATCTCGACTACGTCCCTGACTTGGCGTGTGACGAGTAAGTATGTTTTTCCATGTGCCAATTCGAAAATGCATCTCCTATTTGAATCCTGTAATAAAATGTTGTATATCTTAAATTCTATAAGGTTCTTTATAGAATTTAAAAATAGCTTAGACTCCGATAAGTCAGTTGTTATGGGATTGAAGATATATAGTCGTTTAAATTTCATAACAAGATTTTTATAAAACTCTAAATTCTTGGAATCTTGTTAAAGGAGGCAAATATGTTTTAAAGTATAAGATTTAAATTATTTTAAAATTGTAAAGAGCTAAGTTCTTATAAAAAAAAAACGTTATGAGAATGATTTAAGTTTCGTAACAAGAAATTAACTCTATAGATAGTAATGGGACCTAAAAGAGGCTTACAAGATTGTTTTTCAGATTTTGGGAGCTTAACCCTGGAGAGTATGTTAGTTGGGCGGTTATAGCCTCACCGGGAGTGAGATATGCTTGAAAAGTATTATGGCTGAATAATCAACACTTTAATACAAATATTGTATTACATACAATCTTACAAGTTACAATCTATAAATAACATAAACTTTACGAATCATTTAATGCAGTTTTTTTCGAACTTTTAATAGGTAAAAATAACTTCGACTTATGGCAAATGGCACACGATTAACAATACTTTACCTTTCGCGAACAACTCACAAAGTCAGTTAGTAAATATTCTCCAGATTGAGCAAAAATCAGTTTTTCAATGGTCAGATAGAACTTAATCTTAGGAATAAATCTAACTTTAGTGGAAGGAAATTAAGTGATCATTTTAGAAAGGAATGAGGAGTTATTCTGAGGAATAAAATAAATAGATATGTTTTATGTCAAAAACACTTTGAAAAATTATTACTTTGAAATAAGCGGTAAACAAAAATTACTTTTTATGAAAAGTTGTTCACTCGAAATAAAAGTGACGTTCAAACTAAATTATTCTATAGATTGTTTTTTCTTAATTGAACAATTCGGTGTTGTTATCCAGTTGTTTAACAGTCAAATAAGTTTATTCCTCTGGAAACTAACTGCATATTTATCTGGAGATTGAAAAATCGGCTCTAATGCCCTAAACAGATGTGCAGCTTTTCACATGCAGCGAAAATAAATTACACAGGTTCTTATGAGGGTGGATACATTCCAAGGGCTGCATGCAGCGCCCGCTGCACGATGTCTATTCCTAAATTGGCTGCAAAGTTTCATTGCAGCCACAACAGCAAAAAAAAAATTTGAAATAATTGTTCATTGGCATTACTCATATTGACTTAGAGCCGATTTTTCAATCTCCAGATAAAGGGGCAGTTAGTTGCCAGAGGAATAGACTTACTTGACTGTTAAACAACCGAATAGCAACATCGAATTTTTCAATCAAGAAAAAACAATCTGTAGAAAAATTTAATTTGAACATCACTTTTATTTCGAGTATCGAACTTTTTATAGAAATTAATTTTTGTTTAACGTTTATTTCAAAGCAATAATTTTTCAAAGTGTTTTTGACATCGAAAATAGTTATTTATTTTATGCCTCAGATAACTCCTTATTCCGTTCTAAAATGAGCAGATAACTTTATTCCATAGATAATAGATTTATTCCTAGGATTAAGTTGAGGACCATTGAAAAACTGATATTTGCTCTATCTGGAGAATATGTACTAACTGACTGCTTAACTGACTATTGAAAAATTGGCCCTTAAAAAAATATTTTTTGTTTTATGATTTTAAAAATGCAAGAAAATCTATGAATTCGTTAAGGAAAATAAATTTTTATATCACAAGCTCTTGTTAAAGGAATCTTCATGAGGGACAAAATGAGCCTACGAATTTGTTTTTGCCTTTTTAATTCATTAATATCCATTTTTAATAAATTTAATCTTTTTACCCCACAATCACTGTTCTCATTGGACACGTTCAGATGTCGGTAGGATAGCCAATCTAAGATAGATTAATATCTATCTAAGTTCCTGGACACCCAAAACCGGATAGATTAAATTTGTATATTTTCGTGCATATGTTATTAAATTTCTTCATGGGATACAAGAGTGTACAAAAGTTTTTCGAATTTTTTTTTTTATAACTGCACGCGCTCAAGTGATTATGAATACCCTTTATATGTTTTTAACACAGCGCGAGCATCCGGTGAAAGAAGAGAAAGAAGGAAAGGAAAGATGTGTGGCGCGATGTTCGGAGACTAGAGCTGGTTGTTGTCTCAGATTTATCTCCAGGGATGGCGGATGAACTAATGCGGATAGAATTACCGTGTCTTATTTATTTATGACTCTTATAATTCGCATTATTTTATTTATTTCTGTGTCATATTTATTAGAAGAATAGTTTACTCAATCACATGTTGTAAGTGGTATGCCTGAATGGCATGTAATGAGGAAAGCAGCAACTTATTTTATGACAATTTTTAGAATTGGTTTTAATGGAATATAAGAAGACATAGACAACGGCAGGAATCGAACCCGCAATCACGAGGTTGACAGGCGAGCACACAACTATCGCGCCACGCCCCCCCCCCCCCAAATAGCTTGAGATTTATTTTTTGGTAGCAGCTATTTTGTCACCAGCTGTGGTTTTAGGCGGGATTACAACAACACCAGCCTATACGGATATCTATGTATCGATTTCTGAATGCGGACATAATTATGCATCATAAATGTCAAAGAGTATGTACATGTGTTTCGGGCGATGCGTGCAGACATGCTGCACATCTGTTTTAGCCATAAGTGTGGTGAAAATATATTTTTCCTTATATTTCAATGAAGAACCTAATAAGTTTTTAAACTGGGAACTTGCAAAATATTTTTTATACAGTAAAAGCTTATTGCGTATAAGCTATGGCAATTAATTTAATAATTAGAACAAGTAAGAAATATATAAGATGTTGAATCCCTTTGTCATTAAATGAAATGGTGTATATATTAATTTTGTTCTTTTTTTGCAAATAATACTTTTTTTTTTTTAGTATTGTAATACAATATAGGACTATATTATATATTTATTTTTGAATATTACTTTGAGTAAGTGGTATTAGCCAAATGTCATTAATATAACGATTAAAATAAAACACTTAATATAATATATCGCAATATAAATTAAAATTCACATATATTTACGAATACTTTATAGACCTCGACGAAATAATGTTGTAATTGTGGTTGTAGGCACTATGCTGCAGAGAAACTAGTAACTACTAACAAACAACAGAAACTTAATGTGATTATCTGAAATAGATTTTTGAATCTTTGATTTAAGCCCCAGAACTAACGGTACCTGCCATACAATTTTTACTAACATCTTAATTATCATGAAACAGTTTGAACCATTTGGATTAACAAAACATCTACATATTGGTCTAAAATAATTTTGAAGTTTTTAGTTTTTTTTTCGACTTTCTCACAAGTCGGCAAGTCCAATTAAATATAATGTTAAGTCTTCTACTTGGCTGAGTAATTTTGTAGCATATTGAATTGTACTATAAAAAACACCTGGCTGGACAGATTGCGATCAAAATTTTTATAGGAAACCCTTCGAGTTCTAAAAAATATTGGATACCAACATTTTTGAAAAATATTTTTATATTTTTTTTTAAATTCAATATTTCGAAAATTGTGGACGATTTTTCGGAATTGTATTTTTAAGCTAAAATATATTAAGTAGCCATACCAATGTTTTTTTAGAAAAAAAAAAATTAAAGAAATGTTGTATTTAAAAAAATTGGTAAAAAGCACGACTTAAAAATATATTCAACCGTTTCTACTAAGAATCTTGGGCTTACGATGTGATCGAATATAAGAGCAACCAAATGCGATTCAGTCGTGCATTTTATTTTTTTTTTAACATAAATTAATAGGTAATTGGGCTGACAGTTGATGACGTTATCTTCGTTGTCATTTTCCCAACTAACCGCTCAGCCGCTCAAGAATTGTCTTTACAGCCTTACCGCTTGCCGCTCATTGCGTGGCCAGGGCCGTACGCGTATTGCGTAATAATGCAACTTACAAGTTATAACAAGAAACAAGTAGCCAATAATTTCTTATTGGGCAATTTGTCATCAAGTGTTTTCGAACCGTTCGCGCAAAATCGCCGGAAAATCAGCCAGAAATTTGAATTTCGTATTTTCAGATACCCCATTTGAATGTGATTAATCTTTTTCTTTGTTTTTACTTTTATTTTTCAGATTAAAATAAAATAGGGTCAAGGGGGGTAATTGTAAGCGATTTTGCAATTTCTTTTTTTTTTCTTTCAACTTATATTGTTCAGAAAAGCTAAACTATGCAATATTGAATATTTTTGTTGCTGTAGTTTACGTTTGCATTCTCTAATCTATGAAAAAGTAATAATTTTAAACGCGTTCGCTGATTAGTTTTTATAAAATTTGATAATTAATTTCACCACCGTCTTTTTTTCGAAAAACTAGAAAAAACGAGTTAAATGAAAACAAGGATCTTAGTAACTTAAGCAGACAGAATGAAAACATTTGGTAAGTGCCCTGGTTTTCTTAATGAAGGCTCTTGATGTCGTGACATGAAACTCCGCTACCCATCTCTTGGCTTTCCATTGTGGAAAGAAGTGAACAGGTTAATTTTCGTTATGAAGAAACCAACTAAATGAACGAGATCCTTCTTATTAGACGTGTAACCAGTATGAGCTCTTGAAATAAGACATCTTATCTTGCTACAGTGCCTTCCACGTTTGATGACAGTGCAAATTTTCTGCCTCAAGATATATTGGCCGTAAGATTTTTCCTGCCATCGATATGCTAATAAATAACCGATATCGGAACACTGTATACGTTTCTGCGGCTTGTCGACATGTTTTATATTTGTTGCACACATCGTCTACTGAATTTAAAATATCATCTGATGTGTATGATATAACCGTGATTTTTCGTTGATATGTAGAGTAAATCTTTTTGATATAAAATAAAGTTAAGTCAACGCCAAAGACATTTAAAAATGTGTGTTTACAATTACCCCAAAATGTTCACTTTTACCCCATTTTGGTGTTTACATTTACCCATGGTATGAAAAAAATGGGGTAATTGTAAGCAGCTAATAACTTTAAAATGTTGTTATTAAAAAGAACAAAAACATATGGCAAGCATTAATAGTTGATTTTGACTGCTTTAAACATAAAATTTAACTTACTTTGATCAATGTTATTTGTTTTTAAGCAACTTAAGTAAACAGCGAAAAACTGTTAAACAGGAAAAGAATACTAAACGCAAATGAATAACACGCAAAAAACTCTTTGATAGATATCACCTTCCACGTGTCAGTATATTGGAAATATAATGTGTTTTCAAATTATTAAATTGCATTTGTCGCCCCCTACAAGTGGCCGCCCTAGGCTCGAGCTTCACGAGGATAGTGGTTAATCTGCCACTGCCCCAAGCCAGATGACGATGTGCAAGGTCAAACAATAATTATTTGAAATGGTGACTTAATATCTTACACTCTTATATATTATTATTGGTTGGATCTTGGATTCTTCTTTTTTTTATTTTTTTTTATTATTGATTAAAATTCGTTTTACTTGGGGCCAATTTTTCAATATTAAGATAAGCGGTCAGTTAGTACATATTCTTCAGATAGAATAAAAATCAGTTTTTCAACTGTCAGATACAACTTAATCTAGGAATAAAGTTATCTGCACATTTTAGAACGTAATAAGAAATTATCTGAGGAATAAAATAAATAGCTATTTTCGGTGTAAAAACACTTTGAGAAATTATTGCTTTGAAATAAATGTTAAACAAAAATTTATTTCTATGAAAAGTTCGATACTCGAAATAAAAGTGCCGTTCAAATTAATTTAGTTAGACTCAGATGCAGATCCATGTAAAGCCTCCTATATTTTGAGAAATGATATGCTGGCGTGAAGTTAGCATCTCACTTTTTTAAATGAAGTTTTTTTCGGTGAAATCAAGCAGAACTATTTTGGAAAATTATCAGGAACTAGACAATTGTTATGCTAACTTCACGAACACCTCTGCTTAGAAGTATTGAGAGGCTCTCATAACTAGGCCATTTAACGCTTTTAGCAGTGTTATAATAATCTACAAGAATTCTTCAAGATTACTTTTGGCTCCCTTAAATTAGTCTCATTAAGTTATTGGAGAATGTTATGAGCGGAAAAATGTTACTTGGAAATGATTAAGCATGCCTTTTTAATTGGAAAGCGTTGCCTGGTCTGTTAATAAACGATTAAGTCAGTCATAGTTGAGCGTAAATATGATTTTATTATTTTAAGTTTTGAAAACCTAGCTTCTGCTGTAGCAACACTTACAAGAAACGTTAATAGACCTTTAGATATATCATCCTTTTGAACTTCGTCGACAGTTCTTTCTGTTAAAACTGCTTCAAGTTTCTAGCAATCCTTAAACTCCACATTCTTTGAAATATCGCAGAGAACTCATAAGTTTTCGTTCAGAAATTGATACTGATACTGTCCAAAATGATCATCGAGAGAAGATAAGGTCACATCGAATGTGGTAGAAGAAATCAACTTTAAATTTAAAGTTTGGATCAATTGTTTGAGATTGTTCCGACTGATAATGGCGACTACCTAAGTTCATCGAAGCGAACACAATGAAACCCACTTGCTTATTCATCTTTTAGCAATATACCCATAGCATTCTTGTATAATGCTTCAATTAAATATTCCTCAGAATGGTACTGCCGCAGTTTATCTAAATCTTCTAAGCATGTTAAAAAAATCCATGGATTGGACTGAAGCATCTTTGAAAGGACATTTATTCATCCTAAAAACTCATTCCAAATAATCGCTAACAAAACAAAATTTGAATTTGTATATACATACTCCTAGTTGATTTGCTTCGAAACTTGAAAGTTCATCAAATTCTGCACTTTCTTCGATTTCAATTAAGGAATCATACATTTCAGAGAAATGTTCATTAGGAAAGTTAGTTGCTTTTGCTCTGCTTGACCAACTTGTATCCGATAAATTTTTCAAAACTATTTGTTTAGTTTAAAATTGTTAGCATTTTTGTGCAGTACCAGCACCTATCAAGCTTTCGTTATCTTAGTTGCCAGTGTTTTCCAAGCACTATCTGAAATGCAATGACATAACGTGGAAATACAACTCCACCTACTCAAGTCATCGGTTTTTGAAGCTGTTGAAACAAATAACAAGATGGAAAATCAGTTTATCTTAAAACATGGAACAAGAGAGACAGAATTGCGATACCCACTTTTTTGGTGTGGTGTTCTACATAATCGTGGTGTCAACTTTGATTAAAATCTCGATCTGGATTTTTTTTTTCAAATGCAAAACTTCTTCTAAGTATACATAGTAGGTACCTTTAAAGCAAATAAAAACAATTAATTCGTACAATTTTTTTTCACAGTTCGTTAGGGGGGGTCAAAAGTAGTCCAAATCTCGGTTTTCGGGAAAATCGCAATGGAGCTTCAGCCGCTATTTTGAATTTAATTGAAATTTTTAATTTGGGCAATAACTTCGCCATTTTTGACTCTTGACAAAAATAATGTAGGTAAAACTTGTAAGAAATTTAATTTTCTACAACTTTAGTCTTCATATTTTGTTTCAAAAAAGTTAACGTTCACGAAATATTAATGAAAAACTGTTTGGGGCTTGTGACCCCTCTATGGGACTATGAAATATTAATACGTACAATTTTCTTTTATAGTTTGTTGGGGGGACCATTAGTAGTCTAAAAATCGATTTTCGGGAAAATACTGCTGGAGTTTTAGTCGCCATTTTCAATTTAATGAAGAATTGGTTATCTTTTTTTATTCATATATGTACAACCCTTTAACGCAACACCGTGAATGTTGAGTTGAAGTACGGGCGTTTTTTTTTGAAAACTCAAAACAGTTTTTCAATTATATCTCGCGAACGGTAACTTTTTTGGAAAAAAAATATTAAGATTAAGTATAAAATTAAATTTCCTACAAGTTTTACCTTTATTCTAAACCGAGATTTAGACTACTTATGACTCCCCTCACGAACTGTGACAGAAAATTGTACGAATACATTTTATCTACTTCAAATGTTTAACCCGACTGGATTATTTCAACTCGTGGACCAATTGAATGTTATATAGAAAAAGGTATTGTTCCTGTGGAATTTCTTGCAGACCGCCTAAATCGACCGTTGCAAGCTATGGGGTTTTTCTCTTGCTTGCATCCCTCGCAAAAAAACCCCTTTTGTTAAAAACATTGAACCACTCGGAAATTTGTTGCACCACTAGGCATTTTTCGAATATAGTAATAGAGACATTTTGATATGATCTTTGTGATTGAACAATTGATTGTCGACTTTCAAAATAAAATTGAACAATTTTCGTTTTTACTTGCGATTATAGGTACGGGTCAATAAGTCCGTGACTTTTGGAATAAAACACAGATTTTTTGATAAAAAAATAATTTTATTTTTCAACGTAGTCTCCCTTGAGCTCTATACACTTTGTCCAACGCTTCTCCAATTTTTGTATCCCTTCCAAAAAAAATGATTTGTCGAGGTCCTCAAAATAGGCCTTTGTTTGCGAGATGACTTCATCATTGGAGTCAAATCTTTTTCCACCAAGCCATTTCTTCAGGTTTGGGAACAAGAAGTAGTCGCTCATAGCCAAATCTGGAGAATAGGTTGGATGAGGGAGCAATTCATAGCCCAATTCATGGATTTTTGCCACGGCAACTGCGCATGTGTGCACCCTTGCATTGTCTTGGTGGAAAAGAACTTTTTTCTTGGCCAAATGAGGTCGGTTTTTTTTCAAATCGTCATTGAATCGGTCCAATAAGTTGGCATAATATTCCCCATTGATTGTTCTTCCCTTTTGAAGGTAGTCAATGTGGATTTTCCTGCGTGCATCCCAAAAAACAGTCGCCATAACTTTATTGGCTGACAAACTCACCTTGGCCTTCTTTGGCGCCGATTCAACCTTAGAAACCCACTGTTTTGACTGTTGTTTGGTCTCTGGTGTGTTGTGATGGATCCATGTTTCGTCCACGGTTACAAAACGGCGCAAAAACTCCTCCATATTGCGATTAAACAACGCCAAACCTTCCTGTGAAGTTGTTACACGATTGCGTTTGTGGTCGACTGTGAGCAAACGCGGCACCCATCTTGCGGAAAGCTTTCTCATGCCCAAGTGATCATTCAAAATTGAAACCACTGAGCCATGCGAGATCCCTACGGCTTCCACAATCTCTCGCACTTTCAATCTTCGGTCGGCCAACACCATATCGTGAATTTTTTCGATTGTTTCGGGTGTAGAGACCTCAACTGGGCGTCCAGGACGTTCGGCATCTTCAGTGCTTGTACGGACACAACGAAATTCAGTAAACCACTTTTTTACCATTGAAATCGATGGTGCAGAGTCCCCATAGTATATCAAACTTAGCCTTGGTCTCGGTAATGGTTTTTTTCGCAAGAAATAATGCTTAATAAGCACACGAAATTCACTTTTTTCCATTTTCTCCTAAAATTAACTGACGCAGCAAGTTTAAATTTTGACAGGAGTCAACTGACAGATGCCTGTTGACAGGAGCAGTGTTGCTGTTTCAGTAAAGAGGTCAGAAATTCAAAAACTTATTGACCCGCCCTCGTACTATAAGGCAAGTTATGCATTCGTACAAAAAAAAATTCTAACAATCAAACATGACATTACGATAATAGAGAAGCCTAAAACAGTGATCGGCAAAAAATGTCTGTCTGTCTGTCAGTCTGTCCGTCTGTATGTATAGCGACCTACAGCCTAAACGAATTAAGCGATTACCTTCAAATTTGGTATTTGCGATTATTTTGGCATTCCTCAGAGGGGAAATTGAAATTTTATTTTTAGGCCTATAAATAACAGTATATGCCATATGACCTTGGAGGAAAATTTTATTTTTCTCGAAAACGGCTCCAACGATTTTGATAAAAATTTTTGAGAATTTTTTTGTTGATAATAGCTATTATTTGATATGAATCAATATTACGGGAAAAGTATATTAACTGTACTTTTCATATAACGGTTTTTTAAATATTTGGCTTTCTCGGTAACTGTTCATAGGATTTCTGTTAAATTTTATATCTGAAAAGATCTAAGTAGCCAAACTAATTCTGCGTATTAAATTTTATATAACATTTTTTATACATATAATTAAAATTAATTTTTGATTTTTTTTTTGAAAAATCAATATTTTCAAAACTAATCAAAAGAAATAATTTTAAATTTTATATTCATATATATATTAATAAACTCTACAAAAATGCATACCAAAATTTCAAAAAAAGTTTGCTTTCAAAAAACTAAAAATATGAAAAACCGGATTTCATCAAAATCCGTCCTACAATTTTCGAGATACTTTTTATAAAATTTTCATTGACCCGTGACATTTAATGGCGTTGTTTGTTTTTTCCAGAAACTGAGTGAAGTGATCGTTTTAAACTGATAAAAATCAGTTTCAAACACGATTTTTACCCACATATACAACATTCACTTTCATTATTATACATATGTATAATATATACATAAATATGTACATATATTTACATACCTAGGCGCGATCTATATAGGTAGGTATACATTACCCTCCTAATTTACATAATTAAAATCTTTTTAAATATACATTTGTAGGATGGTACCTATGTCACCATTCCTTTAATCATATGCATTCGACAATTCATTATACTAAGAATCAAGGTAATCTTACCTACTTTGGCTTTAAACCTGCACAGGATAACTAAACTAGACTACCTATACCTACAACTTCAGTTGTTATCTACTACTTTACACTACTAAGTTGTTAGCTACAAGAGCAAGTTCGTACGATCTAGTCGTGCATTTTATTTATTCTGTCCTGGCTATTTCCATCATAAATTTTCAAAAGTTAATAAAGTTAATAATAAAAAAAATATGTAAAGAAAAAAATTATTTAATAATAAGATCATAATGTAATTTATGCGCCACCACACTCACTAGTGTGTTGCCAATTACCCGTGCTCACAATTAGACCCCTTGACCCTATATAGAGATCAATATGTAAATAAGATATTAAATTGAATTCCCAAAAAAAATTTAAGAACATCCAAAAATATGAGGCTCAAGCGAAGTGTATTATTTAATTTTTCCCCATTTCACAGAAAAAGGATATATCTATGAGATTGATAGTATAACCCTTTTGTATCCATTACATAACAATCAACAGTTTATTTCCATATGTGTGTGTGTGTTATGTATACATACTATTACTATGCTTTTATGCTTTACGAGGGAGCGAGGAAATCGCCCGAAATGGCTGAAAAGCTAATTCGCTTTTGTATAGGTACATACTTAAGGAATTCTTAAAGAGATGAAAATGTATATATGGAATTCAAATGGATTAGATACCTATTTCTAACAACAGATATATATAATACTTATATGTTTCACATCCTTTCTAGTGTCAAAAACGGCATTTCTATAAAATAAACATAGATGAACATATATGAACCTTTTGAACCAAAGTTCTATAGCTGGATAAATAACGATTTTCAAGAGTAGTGAAGACCAGAAGCAAAAAAAAAAAATCGGGATGGAAAAGAAGCATGAACTACTTCTTTTGCCAAGTGGTGTGGAAAATTGGATACTTGCTTCTAACCCATGCTCCTCTTCCCCGCGGAACACACTTTATTATGCCTGAGTTTTCACTTCATGGAAAACTAGCTTTTCAAGCAAACTTAAATAGATATTCTATAGAACCCAACAACGAAACGTTGGAAAACTATTTCGTTGATTTTTCCCGTTCCCTAGTGAATCTTAATAAGTTACTCCAATATCGAGTTAAAATATATTGTGGGTTTATAGAAGACAAGTGGTTTTCGCGCTTCCTTGGTTCTTAGCACAGGAGCTTTTGTCTAATTGCGTTTGTATAGTCTTAGTCTTAAAACCAATTCGGCATGTGAAATTAGATTATTGATTGACACGTAACTATAATATGGTAAGATTCGCTGATGAATTTTGTAAGTTTTAGAGTGTTGCTATTTTAAATTGATGATTTAGTATTCCAATAGGGCTGAGTTCTTAAGTAAATTCCTATAGGTCTTGTGTATTGCGTATAATACACGCGTACACGGGTATATATTATTTTTAATGAGAGAGTGTTAATGATGTGTAAATTTCCTTACTACATGAAATGTATAATGTAGTAAGTTGAAAATTCTGCAAGAAATAATTACAGAAACCTTTAAGATTCAGGTATATTTCGTCTAGATATTTTGTCTGATGCGTATAATGCTCATTTTTTTTAACATGGATGTATTTAAAACTTTGAAAGTCTACAGAGTGAGTTGCATACAATTAGATGCACCAAATGCAATGTAATAATGTTAACTGATGATATATTAAGTTGAAAAAGAATATCTTTCAAATGACTATTTTTTGAGTCGACGAATATTTTGCGATCGCTTTACTGCCGTTTGAATTATTGCTCGTAAGACATCTGACTCCAAATGCATAACCTAAAATTTCAAAGAGGCACAAAGGAGTAAGCCAAATTGCCTAAAGACATCACTCGACTCGGAAATCCTATTTCAAAATCTAAATTGTTGCTTCTGCAAAATACAAAAGATACAAGATACAAAAAATACAAAGTGGTTCCCGCAATTCCGTCTGTTTGTATGTAAGTCGATCTACAGCTTAAGCGATTCGGTTGAAGCGATTTTCTTCAAATTTGGTAATTAAGAATCTTAGGTGAATGCATAAATTCTTCTTTTAAAACAAATATAACAGCTAAAAAATCCTGACATTTTGCCGTCTTCCATCGGTTGCGGTCCCTCGCACGCTCCCTCCAGTCGTCGAGACCAAGCGCTCTTGCGTCTGTAACCGCCTGGTCCCTGTAGCGGAGGTTCGGTCTTCCTGGTCGTCTCGAACCTGAGGGCTGGGATTCGAAGATTTTCTTGGCTGGAGCGTTGTTGTCCATTCGCTCGATGTGGCCGAGCCAGTGTAGTTGACGCGCTTTGGCTCTTTGGAATACATCCACATCTTGGTACAGCTCGTACAATTCTTTTTTTTTACAATTTTTGCACGCGCTCAAGGGATTATGAATACCCTTTATATGTTTTTAACACAGCGCGGGCATCCGGTGAAAGAAGCATAGGAAAGATGTGTGGCGCGATATTCTGAGACTAGAGCTGGTTGTTGTCTCAGATTTATCTCCAGGGATGGCGGCTGAACTATTGCGGATAGAATCACCGTGTCTTATTTATTTATGTCCCTTATAATTCGAATTATTTTATTTATTTCGTTGTCATATTTATGGGTATGCTAGTTTACTCAATCACATGTTGTTAGCGTGATGCCTAAACAGCATGTAATGAGTAAACCAGAAACTTATTTTATGCCAATTTTTAGAATTAGTTTTTTTGGAATATAAGAAGACATAGACAACGGCAGGATTGAACCTGCAACCACTAGGTTGATAGGCGAGCATACAACTATCGCGCCACGGCCACCCACTTCTCGATTGAGTCTTCTCCTCCATTCGCCCTCTTCGCATATAGGACCAAATATCCTCCGAAGAATTTTTCTCTCAAAAGTGCCCAGTATCTTTTTTACTTATCGTCCAGTACTCGGCGCCGTAGAGTAGAAATGTAAAATTAGCATTTTGTAAAGCGTGCACTTTATCTTTCGAGACAATAGTTTTGTACCCATTTGTCTGGCCAAACCGAAGTAGCAGTGGTTCCCTAGGGTAATTCTTCGTCGGATTTCCACTAAGGTGTCGTTCGATCAATTGATGTTTGTTGCGAGGTAGGTGAACTCCTTGACTACCTCGAAATTACTGCTACCAACAGTGACGTTTTTTCCTAGGCGATGGATAGACGAGTCTTTGTTTGTGGATAGCATATCCTTTGTTTTGTCCTCATTCACTTCAAGTCTAACGCGTTTCGCCTGTTGATCAATAGCTGTGAATGTTTCAAGTACAGCTTGTTGGGAGCGACCGATGATGTCGATATTGTCCGCAGAACCAAGAAGTTGAGAAGACCTGATGAAGATAGTGACTTCAGGTTAACACCACTCTTGCGTACTATCTGCTCCAGGACTATGTTGAAGAAGTCATATGATAGCGCATCTCCTTTTCTGATCCCTGTACACGTCTGGAAAAGCTCAGATGAGCTGTTTCCCATTTGCACGTTGCACCGCGTATTTTGTAACGTCATGCGGCATAGCTAGATCAGTTTTTTCTGGATCCCGAGTTCCGACAACGCCAATAGAAGCTCTTGGCGACTTATGCTATCATATGCGGCTTTGAAGTCGATGAAAAGATGGTGGGTCTCGACTTGAAATTAGTTGGTCTTTCCAGGATTTGCCTCAATGCGAAGATTTGGTACGTGCCGATGATAGTGTTGGAGAAAGGTTTTAGACGCTCACATACTACGTTGGATAGGATCTTGTAGGCAACATTAAGCAGGGATATGTCTGTGTAGTTTTTGCAGGATATAGGATCGCCTTTTTTGTGGATTGGGAATATGGAGCAATTTGACCAGTCGTCGGGCATGCTTTCCTCCTCCCACACTTGGTTGATGAGCTGATGCATGAGCCCAACCATGCCATCTCCTCCATACTTGAAGAGTTCCGCAGGTAGGCCATCCGAGCCGGCCGATTTGTTGTTCTTAAGCTTGCGGATGGCTTTCTTAACCTCTTCAGTACTGGACGCTGGGAATGGATCTTCATTAACTGGTCTCATGCTTCTTTGTTCTCCTGTTGCTTACTCTACATAATCCCCATTAAGCAGTTGCTGGAAGTGTTGCTTAAACACGTCTTCAATTCCCTGTACTTCGGTGACTGGGTTCCCTTCGCTGTTTCGAAGAGCTTGCGTGCCAGTCCTATAACTACTAGCAGTATCTTTTTGTAAAGTTATGTTTTTAGCCGATATTTATTATTTGCACTACCTTTCTTTGGTGTTTGCTCTGGTTGTGTTGATTAAACTTGGGTCTTTTTTAATTTGGGTATTTGAGCATTTAACCTCTTAAGGGTCTTAAGAACTTATATAAATGATATTTTAAATAAATGATATGTAAACAAAAATAAAAAAATAAATAAAATAAAATATAAATTACTACAAATACATATTTCCAAAATATCCTTGCCATAATTGATTAAAAAAATTAAAATAAATTTTGTGTATATATTATGTACAATAGACCAGAACTGCACACATATTATATTCGATTTTTTAAAAGAAATATCCTATCTGTTAAAAAATATCTTATAGGTATACAGCAGCTCTTGCTTTACGAAAAGCTTAATATTATTAATGGTTATATACCTAACTATTGTAGGTATATAGAAAAGAGAAACTTCACATAGGCCATTATCAAAACCAAGAACAATTGAAAACTCATTTCAAATTTAATTGTTCCATGTCCGAAGGAAATAATATGCAGTGAATGTCACGAAAATTCCTGCAATATCAGCATTTGGCACAAAATCATATCATACTATGAACTGGACTAAAGTCATGGAACTTTTGCTGGTTGCATATTGTGGTTTCGCTTGTGGTGGTGGCTGAGTAATCAACCAAGTTACATCCCTCTTTTTTTCAGTTATATTCGTTAAAAAAAAAAATAAAATGACGACAGAACTTGAATACAGAAGTATTTTAAATTATAAAGGAGTGTTTCCGTCGTTGTCGTCCGGCTTGCTGGAATGCTATTCCACTTGAGATGATTTTGAATCTTAATGGTTTTTTAGGACGCAGACAACCACGAACGAAGTGGAGCGAAAATATACCTATTTTTTTTTTTTTTTTTTTTTTTTTTTTGAAAGAATTGCATTGTGGGAGAGATTAATTGTGTTTCATATTTTAAAATTTATTTGCTGGGCTTACCTACTAGATATAAATATTCTATAACTTTTTTAAATTAATTGTGTACAATGCTTTCACTTTATAAACATGGATATTGCTGCTCTTGCTTATACGAGTAGATTAAAATTATTTAATTACATTTGAATAATAACTACACAACTCGTAGCTATACAGAACAGTTGCTTTAAACAGACACACTCGATATTTTTATGAACTAAATTATGACCAAAAGCGCTTTACGACTTAAACTTTGTAATAATTTGAAAAAGAGGTAATTCCAGACTATTCAAAGACTTAGGTTCTTATTCAGAGCCATACGCTCTTACATGCTTTCCCAACCCAAAATTACAACTCTGGAACTGTAAGAAATACTGATCATAATGGGTTGTCCATTTTGCGGTTTCAAAAGTAAACGTAAATAAAACACATATAAAATATTTTTTTTCATGATATATCTTTCTTATTAAGAAGTTTGATGTGTGAAACAGTACATCATTTAAATGACCACCACGCGAATTGTTGCAAGCGTCGATTCTTTTGAGGTAATTTTCGGCCACTTTTTGACACATATTGGGCGGTATCTCAGCCATAACTTGACGAATGTTGGTTTCCAAGTGCTCAAGAGTTAAAGGTATATCTGCATAAACACAGTCTTTCGCGTAACCCCACAAGAAAAGTCCAGCGGTGTCAAATCGCATGATCTTGGTGGCCAGTTGATATCGCCACGACGAGAAATTACGCGGCCAGGAAATGTCTCTTGTAATAAAGCCATATTCGCTCGAGTTGTGTGGCATGTGGCACCGTCTTGTTGAAGCCACATATTCTCCAAGTAGTATTCTTCAATAGCAGGCAACAAAAAGTCGGGTTTCATATGACCATAATGCTCCGAATTGACGGTGACAGTCGTTCCATCGTCGTTTTCGAAGAAGTAAGTAAGTCTAATCACACCTCCAGGCCAAAGAGCGCCCCCAACAATGACTTTTCGTAGGTGTAATGGCCTCTGTTCAATTACTTGAGGATTCGCAGAACCCCAAATACAACAATTTTGTTTATTAACATACCCACCGAGTGAGAAATGTGCTTCGTCGCTAAAGAAAATTTTGTTCGAAAAATCGCCTGTTTTTCAAGCACCCGCATTCGACGTATCTACGACGTTGTGAATGGTCAGCTTTAACAACTTAGTTTGACAGATATCGAATTCCAGCCCTATACTTTTGAAACCGCAAAATGGATAACCCTTTACATCATCTTTTTATCAACCTTCCCTATGCGAATGATGGGGCTTAATCATAATATACACATACAAAATTATATATAATACAATAAATCAATAAAGGTTCCGAATTTCTGGAGTGGAAGTGCGGAAGTGCATGTAGCTTGGGATGTCGAAACAAAATGGTCACATAAGAATTCTGAAAAAGCCTAAACTGATTGATGATTATATCATAAAATTAAAATGTATGCCCATACTTTCCAGTAACTTTCAAAAATTCATTGGCGCAAAATTTTAGTCGATTTAAAAATATGTTAAATAATTTTCAGTATGATACTAGGCTTAAAAGAGGATTTTGATAAACATTTTACTAAAGTTAAAATTACAAAATGGCTACTTTATTTTTTAGTATCGTACTAAATCCATATGCCAATTTGACATTTACAAATATCAAACAGTTATGTTCGCTTACTTTTTTGCACTATTTTAGGCGTGTTTAGTTGTAGTTTATTAAGAAAATAATTTAGTATTTAGTGCTAGCTTAAAAGTGTTTAAAATTCGGAAAATATTAGTAAAGTGCTTTAGTATTAGCAAACTTTGTTAAGTAGTACCATGATAAGCTCTTAACATCAGGCTGTTTAAAATTTTGCGCCATTATTTTAAATACGATAATGTATAACCTTAATTACATTCATATATGCAAGCTACAGATTCGTGAAAAAAATCGAACTCGAATCTTGCATCAAACTTGACATTACGATGATAAAGAACACCAAAAAGGTGGGTCCCACAATTCCGTATGTCTTTTCCGAGTATATAGCCTAAGCTTTAGCTATACATTAAAGCTGTTGTAGAGCAAGTGCATTTTATTTCTTAAAAAAAATGACCAAAAAGTACCCTTTCTCTACATTAGTGAACTCATTTTTTTTTTATAAAAATCGTTTTTGAGAAAAATAAGATTTATCTTTTTGGCAACAAAAAAAAATATCTACGAGTATGCAGGTACCGTTATTTTTCGTCTTAAAAAATGAAAAAAACGTGTGGGCAAATTACAGAAAAAACAATATCTATTATCTACCAAGTTTGAAGTAAATGTATCCAACCGATTAGGATGTAGACTCGAGGACAGACAGACAGAATTGGGGGAACCACTCTTTTGGTGCTCTCTATGATCGTTATGTCATGTTTGATTGTTAGAATTTTTGCTTGCACGAATCCATAACTTGCCTTATAGTAGATACCTACAATCGAAAGTAAAATAAAATGCACGACTGGATCGTAAGAACTTACTCTTGGAGCTAACAACTTTAATGTAGCTAACCATTGCGTTAAGTTAGTTAGGTGTAGTTACCCTATACAGGTTTAAAGCCTATGTAGGTAAGATTACCTTGATTCTTAGTATAATGAATTGTCGAATGGATAATTCAAGGAATAGTCGCATGGATAGCCTCCTTCAAATGTGTATTTAAATCTAAGTTATGGATTTGAATTATGCAAGTTGGGAGGGTAAAATGTATCTACATATATTTGCATATTGATGGAACCTAAGTATGTTAACATGTACATATAATAATGGAAATGAAGGATGTAGGTGGGTAGGCTGCTATATACATACAACTTCATAATTTAGGTGCAATATGCATTACATAAGATTCATGTGATTTTTAAAGACGCATATGTCTTTATATAAATGTATGAATTGAATTTAGAATTCAGTGACGTACGCAAAAATTCGTAAAAAGGGAATAATAATAATGTAGAAATAAATGGAAAAAACACATAACTAAATGTTCTTATATTGCTTAGTCGTTATAGTTTGAGGGAAAACAAAGATGTAGTTTGAATTCATTGATAAATAAAAATATATCAAAAGAAAAAGTTTCAAAAATCGTTGGAGCGGTTTTTTAATAAATTAATTTTTTATGTATAAAATTTTGAAAACATTTTTAGAAAAAAAATTTGAAACGCCATTTTGAATATATTATTAATATATATGCACATGTAAAATTTAGATTAAAAACAAAATTCTTCGACTGGTTTTTGAAAAATCAATTTTTCAAAAAAAAAATTTCATTCACTTTTAGAAAATTTGAGTATGTAGTTTTATTAACAATTTTAGAGAGTATTTCTAGAAAAATAAAATACACGACTGGATCCCACGAACTTGCTCTTATGTTCTATTACATCGAATGCAAGATTTCTGTTAAAAATTTAAATATATTTTTAAAGCAGATTTTTACTTCATTTTTTATATATACAAAATATCTTTAATTTTTTTCTAAAAAAATTGGTATGACAGTCTTAAATATTATAATATTAACTTAAAAACAAAATATTAAATCAGCTTAATCAAAGAAAAACTAATTCAAAATTCTGAAATAAATACTTAAACTAATTTAAGCTAAAAAAAAGTACGCTATTTTATTTGTTAGATAAACTTGAACTTATGTAAAAAACATTTAAAAAAATCTGTGAAGCGGTTTTTGAGAAAAAAAAGTTTTTTTTTTTAAACTTTTTGAAAACATTTTTCAAAAAAAATCAAAAACGCCAATTCATAGATATTCAGTAAATACATATAACTACGAGTATAATGTTTGAAAAAAATTTAATGAGCAGTTTTCGAAATACAAATTAACAATTTTTAAATTATTTTAAAAATACAAGGAAATACTAGTTTAGTTAGTTTAGTTTATTTTTATTTTTTACTCTTTGTAACAATTAAAAAATAAAGATTTAACAGATTTAAATATAAATATAACAAAATCAATTATAATATAAGGTTACTAATAAAAAATATTGGTACGCGGTGTAATTTGGGCAACCTAAACCTATATATGTGTGAAATTTCGAATGTATCGGTTAAGGCGTTTATGAGATAGTCGAAAGCAAAAAAAAAAGTTCCTATGGATCGGTATGATCGGTCGCATCTAAAAAGCCGCAATGATTTTTTTTTTATCAAACTCGTTAGACCGAGAAAAATAGGTTTGAACGTAACGGTTATATGGGAGGTACCGTTATTTTTTGAGCTAAAAAAAAAATTCAATTTCCCCTCGGTACAATACCTAAAAAAAATCTATATACCAAGTTTGAAGCAATTCGGCCCACCCGTTTGGGCTGTATTTGTCTTATACATACATACAGACAGACTGACGGACTGACAGACTGACAGACTGACAGACTGACAGACTGACAGACTGACAGACTGACAGACTGACAGACTGACAGACTGACAGACTGACAGACTGACAGACTGACAGACTGACAGACTGACAGACTGACAGACTGACAGACTGACAGACTGACAGACTGACAGACTGACAGACTGACCGACTGACAGACTGACAGACTGACAGACTGACAGACTGACAGACTGACAGACTGACAGACTGACAGACTGACAGACTGACAGACTGCCAGACTGACAGACTGACAGACTGACAGACTGACAGACTGACAGACTGACAGACTGACAGACTGACAGACTGACAGACTGACAGACTGACAGACTGACAGACTGACAGACTGACAGACTGACAGACTGACAGACTGACAGACTGACAGACTGACAGACTGACAGACTGACAGACTGACAGACTGACAGACTGACAGACTGACAGACTGACAGACTGACAGACTGACAGACTGACAGACTGACAGACTGACAGACTGACAGACTGACAGACTGACAGACTGACAGACTGACAGACTGACAGACTGACAGACTGACAGACTGACAGACTGACAGACTGACAGACTGACAGACTGACAGACTGACAGACTGACAGACTGACAGACTGACAGACTGACAGACTGACAGACTGACAGACTGACAGACTGACAGACTGACAGACTGACAGACTGACAGACTGACAGACTGACAGACTAACAGACTGACAGACTGACAGACTGACAGACTGACAGACTGACAGACTGACAGACTGACAGACTGACAGACTGACAGACTGACAGACTGACAGACTGACAGACTGACAGACTGACAGACTGACAGACTGACAGACTGACAGACTGACAGACTGACAGACTGACAGACTGACAGACTGACAGACTGACAGACTGACAGACTGACAGACTGACAGACTGACAGACTGACAGACTGACAGACTGACAGACTGACAGACTGACAGACTGACAGACTGACAGACTGACAGACTGACAGACTGACAGACTGACAGACTGACAGACTGACAGACTGACAGACTGACAGACTGACAGACTGACAGACTGACAGACTGACAGACTGACAGACTGACAGACTGACAGACTGACAGACTGACAGACTGACAGACTGACAGACTGACAGACTGACAGACTGACAGACTGACAGATTGACAGACTGACAGACTGACAGACTGACAGACTGACAGACTGACAGACTGACAGACTGACAGACTGACAGACTGACAGACTGACAGACTGACAGACTGACAGACTGACAGACTGACAGACTGACAGACTGACAGACTGACAGACTGAAAGACTGACAGACTGACAGAAAGATAAAAATGTCCAATTTTTTTAAAATTAGTTTTTCGTGTCAACCGTTACATGGATTGAAAGGTGGCACTTCCAAGATCACGAATATATAATTTTTTAGTCGCTAGGGCAAGTATTTTAGCCGCAAATCGAATTTTAAGGGACTGAAAAAGTGTAAAGTTTGATGGGTCTAGGACGCTTAGTTTAGTCAGAAATCGCGTTTAAAGATAAAAATGTCCAATTTTTTTAAAATTAGTTTTTCGTGTCAATCGTTACATGGATTGAAAGGTGGCACTTCCAAGATCACGAATATATAATTTTTTAGTCGCTAGGGCAAGTATTTTAGCCGCAAATCGAATTTTAAGGGGCTGAAAAAGTGTAAAGTTTGATGGGTCTAGGACGCTTAGTTTAGTCAGAAATCGCATTTAAAGATAAAAATGTCCAATTTTTTTAAAATTAGTTTTTCGTGTCAATCGTTACATGGATTGAAAGGTGGCACCTCCAAGATCACGAATATATAATTTTTAAGTTGCTAGGGCAAGTATTTTGGCCGCAAATCGAATCTTAGTTTAGTCAGAAATCGCGTTTAAAGATAAATATGTCATATTTTTTTTAAATTAGTTTTTCGTGTCAATCGTTACATGGATTGAAAGGTGGCACCTCCAAGATCACGAATCTATAATTTTTAAGTCGCTAGGGCAAGTATTTTAGCCGCAAATCGAATTTTAAGGGACTGAAAAAGTGTAAAGTTTGATGGGTCTAGGACGCTTAGTTTAGCCAGAAATCGCGTTTAAAGATAAAAATGTCCAATTTTTTTAAAATTAGTTTTTCGTGTCAATCGTTACATGGATTGAAAGGTGGTACCTCCAAGATCACGAAGATATAATATTTAAGTCGCTAGGGCAAGTATTTTAGCCGCAAATCGAATTTTCAGGGACTGAAAAAGTGTAAAGTTTGATGGGTCTAGGATGCTTAGTTTAGTCAGAAATCGCCTTTAAAGATAAAAATGTCCAATTTTTTTTTAAATTAGTTTTTCGTGTCAATCGTTACATGGATTGAAAGGTGGCACTTCCAAGATCACGAAGATATAATATTTAAGTCGCTAGGGCAAGTATTTTAGCCGCAAATCGAATTTTAAGGGACTGAAAAAGTGTAAAGTTTGATGGGTCTAGGACGCTTAGTTTAGTCAGAAATCGCGTTTAAAGATAAAAATGTCCAATTTTTTTTAAATTAGTTTTCCGTGTCAATCGTTACATGGATTGAAAGGTGGCGCTTCCAAGATCACGAATATATAATTTTTAAGTCGCTAGGGCAAGTATTTTAGCCGCAAATCGAATTTTAAGGGACTGAAAAAGTGTAAAGTTTGATGGGTCTAGGACGCTTAGTTTAGTCAAAAATCGCGTTTAAAGATAAAAATGTCCAATTTTTTTTAATTAGTTTTCCGTGTCAATCTTTACATGGATTGAAAGGTGGCGCTTCCAAGATCACGAATATATAATTTTTAAGTCGCTAGGGCAAGTATTTTAGCCGCAAATTGAATTTTAAGGGACTGAAAAAGTGTAAAGTTTGATGGGTCTAGGACGCTTAGTTTAGTCAGAAATCGCGTTTAAAGATAAAAATGTTAATTTTTTTTAAAATTAGTTTTTCGTGTCAATCGTTACATGGATTGAAAGGTGGCACTTCCAAGATCAGGAATATATAATTTTTAAGTCGCTAGGGCAAGTATTTTAGCCGCAAATCGAATTTTAAGGGACTGAAAAAGTGTAAAGTTTGATGGGTCTAGGACGCTTAGTTTAGTCAGAAATCGCGTTTAAAGATACAAATGTCCAATTTTTTTTAAATTAGTTTTTCGTGTCAATCGTTACATGGATTGGAAGGTGGCAATTCCAAGATCACGAATATATAATTTTTAAGTCGCTAGGGCAAGTATTTTAGCCGCAAATCGAATTTTAAGGGACTGAAAAAGTGTAAAGTTTGATGGGACTAGGACGCTTAGTTTAGTCAGAAATCGCATTTAAAGATAAAAATGTCCAATTTTTTTAAAATTAGTTTTTCGTGTCAATCGTTACATGGATTGAAAGGTGGCACTTCCCAGATCACGAATATATAATTTTTAAGTCGCTAGGGCAAGTCAATCGTTACATGGATTGAAAGGTGGCACCTCCAAGATCACGAATATATAATTTTTAAGTCGCTAGGGCAAGTATTTTAGCCGCAAATCGAATTTTAAGGGACTGAAAAAGTGTAAAGTTTGATGGGTCTAGGACGCTTAGTTTAGTCAGAAATCGCGTTTAAAGATAAAAATGTCCAATTTTTTTAAAATTAGTTTTTCGTGTCAATCGTTACATGGATTGAAAGGTGGCACTTCCAAGATCACGAATATATAATTTTTAAGTCGCTGGGGCAAGTATTTTAGCCGCAAATCGAATTTTAAGGGACTGAAAAAGTGTAAAGTTTGATGGGTCTTGGACGCTTAGTTTATTCAGAAATCGCTTTAGAAATCGGTTTAGTCAGAAATCGCGTTTAAAGATAAAAATGTCCAATTTTTTTTTAATTAGTTTTCAGTGTCAATCTTTACATGGATTGAAAGGTGGCGCTTCCAAGATCACGAATATATAATTTTTAAGTTGCTAGGGCAAGTATTTTAGACGCAAATCCAATTTTAAGGGACTGAAAAAGTGTAAAGTTTGATGGGTCTAGGACGCTTAGTTTAGCCAGAAATCGCGTTTAAAGATAAAAATGTCCAATTTTTTTAAAATTAGTTTTTCGTGTCAATCGTTACATGGATTGAAAGGTGGCACTTCCAAGATCACGAATATATAATTTTTAAGTCGCTGGGGCAAGTATTTTAGCCGCAAATCGAATTTTAGGGGACTGAAAAAGTGTAAAGTTTGATGGGTCTAGGACGCTTAGTTTAGTCAGAAATCGCGTTTAAAGATAAATATGTCATATTTTTTTTAAATTAGTTTTTCGTGTCAATCGTTACATGGATTGAAAAGTGGCATCTCCAAGATCACGAATATATAATTTTTAAGTCGCTAGGGCAAGTATTTTAACCGCAAATCGAATTTTAAGGGACTGAAAAAGTGTAAAGTTTGATGGGTCTAGTACGCTTAGTTTAGTCAGAAATCGCGTTTAAAGATAAAAATGTCCAATTTTTTTTAAATTAGTTTTTCGTGTCAATCGTTACATGGATTGAAAGGTGGCACTTCCAAGATCACGAATATATAATATTTAAGTCGCTAGGGCAAGTATTTTAGCCGCAAATCGAATTTTAAGGGACTGAAAAAGTGTAAAGTTTGATGGGTCTAGGACGCTTAGTTTAGTCAAAAATCGCGTTTAAAGATAAAAATGTCCAATTTTTTTTAATTAGTTTTCCGTGTCAATCTTTACATGGATTGAAAGGTGGCGCTTCCAAGATCACGAATATATAATTTTTAAGTCGCTAGGGCAAGTATTTTAGCCGCAAATTGAATTTTAAGGGACTGAAAAAGTGTAAAGTTTGATGGGTCTAGGACGCTTAGTTTAGTCAGAAATCGCGTTTAAAGATAAAAATGTTAAATTTTTTTAAAATTAGTTTTTCGTGTCAATCGTTACATGGATTGAAAGGTAGCACTTCCAAGATCAGGAATATATAATTTTTAAGTCGCTAGGGCAAGTATTTTAGCCGCAAATCGAATTTTAAGGGACTGAAAAAGTGTAAAGTTTGATGGGTCTAGGACGCTTAGTTTAGTCAGAAATCGCATTTAAAGATAAAAATGTCCATTTTTTTTAAAATTAGTTTTTCGTGTCAATCGTTACATGGATTGAAAGGTGGCACTTCCCAGATCACGAATATATAATTTTTAAGTCGCTAGGGCAAGTATTTTAGCCGCAAATCGAATTTTAAGGGACTGAAAAAGTGTAAAGTTTGATGGGTCTAGGACGCTTAGTTTAGTCAGAAATCGCGTTTAAAGATACAAATGTCCAATTTTTTTAAAATTAGTTTTTCGTGTCAATCGTTACATGGATTGAAAGGTGGCACTTCCCAGATCACGAATATATAATTTTTAAGTCGCTAGGGCAAGTATTTTAGCCGCAAATCGAGTTTTAAGGGACTGAAAAAGTGTAAAGTTTGATGGGTCTAGGACGCTTAGTTTAGTCAGAAATCGCGTTTAAAGATAAAAATGTCCAATTTTTTTTTTAAATAGTTTTTCGTGTCAATCGTTACATGGATTGAAAGGTGGCACTTCCCAGATCACGAATATATAATTTTTAAGTCGCTAGGGCAAGTATTTTAGCCGCAAATCGAATTTTAAGGGACTGGAAAAGTGTAAAGTTTGATGGGTCTAGGACGCTTAGTTTAGTCAGAAATCGCGTTTAAAGATAAGAATGTCCAATTTTTTTTAAATTAGTTTTTCGTGTCAATCGTTACATGGATTGCAAGGTGGCACTTCCAAGATCACGAATATATAATTTTTAAGTGGCTAGGGCAAGTATTTTAGCCGCAAATCGAATTTTAAGGGACTGAAAAAGTATAAAGTTTGATGGGTCTAGGACGCTTAGTTTAGTCAGAAATCGCGTTTAAAGATAAAAATGTCCAATTTTTTTTTAATTAGTTTTTCGTGTCAATCGTTACATGGATTGAAAGGTGGCACTTCCAAGATCACGAATATATAATTTTTAAGTCGCTAGGGCAAGTATTTTAGCCGCAAATCGAATTTTAAGGGACTGAAAAAGTGTAAAGCTTGATGGGTCTAGGACGGTTAGTTTAGTCAAAAATCGCGTTTAAAGATAAAAATGTCCAATTTTTTTAAAATTAGTTTTTCGTGTCAATCGTTACATGGATTGAAAGGTGGCACCTCCAAGATCACGAATATATAATTTTTAAGTCGCTAGGGCAAGTATTTTAGCCGCAAATCGAATTTTAAGGGACTGAAAAAGTGTAAAGTTTGATGGGTCTAGGACGCTTGGTTTAAAAAGAAATCGCGTTTAAAGATAAAAATGTCCAATTTTTTTAAAATTAGTTTTTCGTGTCAATCGTTACATGGATTGAAAGGTGGCACTTCCAAGATCACGAATATATAATTTTTAAGTCGCTAGGGCAAGTATTTTAGCCGCAAATCGAATTTTAAGGGACTGGAAAAGTGTAAAGTTTGATGGGTCTAGGACGCTTAGTTTAGTCAGAAATCGCGTTTAAAGATAAAATTGTCCAATTTTTTTAAATTAGTTGTTAGTGTCAATCGTTACATGGATTGAAAGGTGGCACCTCCAAGATCACGAATATATAATTTTTAAGTTTGTAGGGCAAGTATTTTAGACGCAAATCGAATTTTAAGGGACTGAAAAAGTGTAAAGTTTGATGGGTCTAGGACGCTTGGTTTAAAAAGAAATCGCGTTTAAAGATAAAAATGTCCAATTTTTTTAAAATTAGTTTTTCGTGTCAATCGTTACATGGATTGAAAGGTGGCACTTCCAAGATCACGAATATATAATGTCGCTAGGGCAAGTATTTTAGCCGCAAATCGAATTTTAAGGGACTTAAAAAGTGTAAAGTTTGATGGGTCTAGGACGCTTAGTTTAGTCAGAAATCGCGTTTAAAGATAAAATTGTCCAATTTTTTTAAATTAGTTGTTAGTGTCAATCGTTACATGGATTGAAAGGTGGCACCTCCAAGATCACGAATATATAATTTTTAAGTTTGTAGGGCAAGTATTTTAGACGCAAATCGAATTTTAAGGGACTGAAAAAGTGTAAAGTTTGATGGGTCTAGGACGCTTAGTTTAGTCAGAAATCGCGTTTAAAGATAAAAATGTCCAATTTTTTTTAAATTAGTTTTTCGTGTCAATCGTTACATGGATTGAAAGGTGGCACTTCCAAGATCACGAATATATAATTTTTAAGTCGCTAGGGCAAGTATTTTAGCCGCAAATCGAATTTTAAGGGACTGAAAAAGTGTAAAGTTTGATGGGTCTAGGACGCTTAGTTTAGTCAGAAATCGCGTTTAAAGATAAAAATGTCCAATTTTTTTAAAATTAGTTTTTCGTGTCAATCGTTACATGGATTGAAAGGTGGCACTTCCAAGATCACGAGTATATAATTTTTAAGTTGCTAGGGCAAGTATTTTAGCCGCAAATCGAATTTTAAGGGACTGAAAAAGTGTAAAGTTTGATGGGTCTAGGACGCTTAGTTTAGCCAGAAATCGCGTTTTAAGATAAAAATGTCCAATTTTTTTAAAATTAGTTTTTCGTGTCAATCGTTACATGGATTGAAAGGTGGCACTTCCAAGATCACGAATATATAATTTTTAAGTCGCTGGGACAAGTATTTTAGCCGCAAATCGAATTTTAAGGGACTGAAAAAGTGTAAAGTTTGATGGGTCTAGGACGCTTAGTTTAGTCAGAAATCGCGTTTAAAGATAAAAATGTCCAATTTTTTTTAAATTAGTTTTTCGTGTCAATCGTTACATGGATTGAAAGGTGGCACCTCCAAGATCACGAATATATAATTTTTAAGTCGCTAGGGCAAGTATTTTAGCCGCAAATCGAATTTTAAGGGACTGAAAAAGTGTAAAGTTTGATGGGTCTAGGACGCTTAGTTTAGTCAGAAATCGCGTTTAAAGATAAAAATGTCCAATTTTTTTAAAATTAGTTTTTCGTGTCAATCGTTACATGGATTGAAAGGTGGCACTTCCAAGATCACGAATATATAATTTTTAAGTCGCTGGGGCAAGTATTTTAGCCGCAAATCGAATTTTAAGGGACTGGAAAAGTGTAAAGTTTGATGGGTCTAGGACGCTTAGTTTAGTCAGAAATCGCGTTTAAAGATAAAAATGTCCAATTTTTTTTTAAATTAGTTTTTCGTGTCAATCGTTACATGGATTGAAAGGTGGCACTTCCAAGATCACGAATATATAATTTTTAAGTCGCTGGGACAAGTATTTTAGCCGCAAATCGAATTTTAAGGGACTGAAAAAGTGTAAAGTTTGATGTGTCTAGGACGCTTAGTTTTGTCAGAAATCGCGTTTAAAGATAAAAATGTCCAATTTTTTTTAAATTAGTTTTTCGTGTCAATCGTTACATGGATTGAAAGGTGGCACTTCCAAGATCACGAATATATAATTTTTAAGTCGCTAGGGCAAGTATTTTAGCCGCAAATCGAATTTTAAGGGACTGAAAAAGTGTAAAGTTTGATGGGTCTAGGACGCTTAGTTGGGTCAGAAATCGCGTTTAAAGATAAAAATGTCCAATTTTTTTAAAATTAGTTTTTCGTGTGAATCGTTAATTTGATTGAAAGGTGGCACTTCCAAGATCACGAATATATAATTTTTAAGTTGCTAGGGCAAGTATTTTAGCCGCAAATCGAATTTTAAGGGACTGAAAAAGTGTAAAGTTTGATGGGTCTAGGACGCTTGGTTTAGTCAGAAATCGCGTTTAAAGATAAAAATGTCCAATTTTTTTAAAATTAGTTTTTCGTGTCAATAGTTACATGGATTGAAAGGTGGCACTTCCAAGATCACGAATACATAATTTTTAAGTCGCTAGGGCAAGTATTTTAGCCGCAAATCGAATTTTAGGGACTGAAAAAGTGTAAAGTTTGATAGGTCTAGGACGCTTAGTTTAGTCAGAAATCGCGTTTAAAGATAAAAATGTCCAATTTTTTTAAAATTAGTTTTTCGTGTCAATCGTTTCATGGATTGAAAGGTGGCACTTCCAAGATCACGAATATATAATTTTTAAGTCTAGGGCAAGTATTTTAGCCGCAAGTCGAATTTTAAGGGACTGAAAAAGTGTAAAGTTTGATGGGTCTAGGACGCTTAGTTTAGTCAGAAATCGCGTTTAAAGATAAAAATGTCCAATTTTTTTAAAATTAATTTTTCGTGTCAATCGTTACATGGATTGAAAGGTGGCACTTCCAAGATCACGAATATATAATTTTTAAGTCGCTAGGGCAAGTATTTTAGTCGCAAATCGAATTTTAAGGGACTGAAAAAGTGTAAAGTTTGATGGGTCTAGGACGCTTAGTTTAGTCAGAAATCGCGTTAAAAGATAAAAATGTCCAATTTTTTTAAAATTAGTTTTTCGTGTCAATCGTTACATGGATTGAAAGGTGACACTTCCAAGATCACGAATATATAATTTTTAAGTCGCTAGGGCAAGTATTTTAGCCGCAACTCGAATTTTAAGGGACTGAAAAAGTGTAAAGTTTGATGTGTCTAGGACGCTTAGTTTTGTCAGAAATCGCGTTTAAAGATAAAAATGTCCAATTTTTTTTAAATTAGTTTTTCGTGTCAATCGTTACATGGATTGAAAGGTGGCACTTCCAAGATCACGAATATATAATTTTTAAGTCGCTAGGGCAAGTATTTTAGCCGCAAATCGAATTTTAAGGGACTGAAAAAGTGTAAAGTTTGATGGGTCTAGGACGCTTAGTTTAGTCAGAAATCGCGTTTAAAGATAAAAATGTCCAATTTTTTTTAAATTAGTTTTTCGTGTCAATCGTTACATGGATTGAAAGGTGGCACCTCCAAGATCACGAATATATAATTTTTAAGTCGCTAGGGCAAGTATTTTAGCCGCAAATCGAATTTTAAGGGACTGAAAAAGTGTAAAGTTTGATGGGTCTAGGACGCTTAGTTTAGTCAGAAATCGCGTTTAAAGATAAAAATGTCCAATTTTTTTAAAATTAGTTTTTCGTGTCAATCGTTACATGGATTGAAAGGTGGCACTTCCAAGATCACGAATATATAATTTTTAAGTCGCTGGGGCAAGTATTTTAGCCGCAAATCGAATTTTAAGGGACTGAAAAAGTGTAAAGTTTGATGGGTCTTGGACGCTTAGTTTATTCAGAAATCGCTTTAGAAATCGGTTTAGTCAGAAATCTCGTTTAAAGATAAAAATGTCCATTTTTTTTAAATTAGTTTTTCGTTTCAATCGTTACATGGATTGAAAGGTGGCACCTCCAAGATCACGAATATATAATTTTTAAGTCGCTAGGGCAAGTATTTTAGCCGCAAATCGAATTTTAGGGACTGAAAAAGTGTAAAGTTTGATAGGTCTAGGACGCTTAGTTTAGTCAGAAATCGCGTTTAAAGATAAAAATGTCCAATTTTTTTAAAATTAGTTTTTCGTGTCAATAGTTACATGGATTGAAAGGTGGCACTTCCAAGATCACGAATATATAATTTTTAAGTCGCTAGGGCAAGTATTTTAGCCGCAACTCGAATTTTAAGGGACTGAAAAAGTGTAAAGTTTGATGTGTCTAGGACGCTTAGTTTTGTCAGAAATCGCGTTTAAAGATAAAAATGTCCAATTTTTTTTAAATTAGTTTTTCGTGTCAATCGTTACATGGATTGAAAGGTGGCACTTCCAAGATCACGAATATATAATTTTTAAGTCGCTAGGGCAAGTATTTTAGCCGCAAATCGAATTTTAAGGGACTGAAAAAGTGTAAAGTTTGATGGGTCTAGGACGCTTAGTTTGGTCAGAAATCGCGTTTAAAGATAAAAATGTCCAATTTTTTTAAAATTAGTTTTTCGTGTCAATCGTTTCATGGATTGAAAGGTGGCACTTCCAAGATCACGAATATATAATTTTTAAGTCTAGGGCAAGTATTTTAGCCGCAAGTCGAATTTTAAGGGACTGAAAAAGTGTAAAGTTTGATGGGTCTAGGACGCTTAGTTTAGTCAGAAATCGCGTTTAAAGATAAAAATGTCCAATTTTTTTAAAATTAATTTTTCGTGTCAATCGTTACATGGATTGAAAGGTGGCACTTCCAAGATCACGAATATATAATTTTTAAGTCGCTAGGGCAAGTATTTTAGTCGCAAATCGAATTTTAAGGGACTGAAAAAGTGTAAAGTTTGATGGGTCTAGGACGCTTAGTTTAGTCAGAAATCGCGTTAAAAGATAAAAATGTCCAATTTTTTTAAAATTAGTTTTTCGTGTCAATCGTTACATGGATTGAAAGGTGACACTTCCAAGATCACGAATATATAATTTTTAAGTCGCTAGGGCAAGTATTTTAGCCGCAACTCGAATTTTAAGGGACTGAAAAAGTGTAAAGTTTGATGTGTCTAGGACGCTTAGTTTTGTCAGAAATCGCGTTTAAAGATAAAAATGTCCAATTTTTTTTAAATTAGTTTTTCGTGTCAATCGTTACATGGATTGAAAGGTGGCACTTCCAAGATCACGAATATATAATTTTTAAGTCGCTAGGGCAAGTATTTTAGCCGCAAATCGAATTTTAAGGGACTGAAAAAGTGTAAAGTTTGATGGGTCTAGGACGCTTAGTTTGGTCAGAAATCGCGTTTAAAGATAAAAATGTCCAATTTTTTTAAAATTAGTTTTTCGTGTGAATCGTTAATTTGATTGAAAGGTGGCACTTCCAAGATCACGAATATATAATTTTTAAGTTGCTAGGGCAAGTATTTTAGCCGCAAATCGAATTTTAAGGGACTGAAAAAGTGTAAAGTTTGATGGGTCTAGGACGCTTGGTTTAGTCAGAAATCGCGTTTAAAGATAAAAATGTCCAATTTTTTTAAAATTAGTTTTTCGTGTCAATCGTTAAAATTCGATTTGCGGCTAAAATACTTGCCCTAGCGACTTAAAAATTATATATTCGTGATCTTGGAGGTGCCACCTTTCAATCCATGTAACGATTGACACGAAAAACTAATTTAAAAAAAATTGGACATTTTTATCTTAAAACGCGATTTGCTCTCTGCAGTCTACTATGCATTGGTTCAATCACGACTTGAATATGGTCTTGCATGTTGGGGCTGCGCTTACATAAGTAACCTGAATCCAATAATTGCAGTACAAAAAATAATAATTCGGTTATTATTACATAAAAATAAATATGAGCCTTCTCTACCATTATTTCACCTTGCAAAAATCCTTCCGTTACGTTATTTCTAACGGGTGATTTTTTTGCTACTTGGTTTTTGACGCTTATATTTTTGACAGATCACATATGACAAATTCCACGAACATTTGACATTTCGATTCAGTATTGTTTGCCATTTCATCATGAATAGACTTACGCGTGAACAACGTTTGCAAATTATTGAAATTTATTATCAAAATTCGTGCTCTGTGAAAAATGTGTTGCGCAAGCTACGTCCGTTTCAGCGACGATGCTCATTTTTGGTAAATGGATACGTGAATAAGCAGAATTGCCGTATTTGGAGTGAAGAGCAGCCAGAGGCAATTCAGCAGCTACCAATGCATCCCCAAAAATGCACTGTTTGGTGCGGTTTATGGGCAGGCGGCATCATTGGGCCGTACTTCTTCAAGGACGATGAAGGCCGCAGGGTTACGGTCAATGGAGAAAGGTACCGTTCGAGGATAACAGATTTTTTTTTCGCCGAAAATGCAAGAATTGAACTCGGTCGACATGTGGTTCCAACAGGACGGTGCCACATGCCACACTGCACGCGAAACCATGCATCGATTGAGAGGCGAATTTGGTGTGAGCAGTTGATCTCACGTTTTGGCGCAGTCAATTGGCCACCAAGATCATGTGATTTGACCCCGTTAGACTATTTTTTGTGGGGCTGTGTTAAGTCTATTGTCTATGGGGACAAGCCAAACACGATTGCTGCCTTGGAAGCCAACATTGAACGCGTCATTGGTGAGATTCCGGCCGAAATGTGTGAAAAAGTTTGCCAAAATTGGACCTTCAGAATGGACCACCTCAAGCGTAGCCGCGGGCAACATTCAAGTGAAATTATTTTTAAAAAGTAAATGGCAGAAATTGATTTATCGATCCAAATAAAAATTTCATTCACTTTTTACAAGTTTCTGTGTTTTTTTGAATTTTCAAAAACCAAGCTCTTAAAAAATCACCGTTTATATATTTAAAATTCTTAAAATATTTTTCACAAGAAGTGGTAATATTCAATATAGAAGAAATGGAGTGTATTCCTTAAGAAATTGCCTGGTAGTCGACATCCCTAGAGTTAACAAAGAGCACTGTCGACGTTTCATAACTTCTATAGCCCCATTCATTTTCAACAAACTGCCAGCTGATATATCCAATCTGGTATCGCAAAGAAATCAATTTAAAAAAAAAAACTCAAAGTTTGGCTACTTTCACAGTCTGATGTGGAAACTCTGCTTGAAGTTGTCTCTTAACCAAGTTGTAACATGTGTTTCGTTATAATAATTTTTTAGTAATTCTTTCACTAGCATCATGCTTCATTCAAAATCAAAAAATTCCTTGCCTCATTTACTTTCTTTTTGTAGTGTGTTTTACATTGCGCATTTCATTTCTTTCAATCTTCTCGGCTTTTAATCATGAATTTTTCGTAAATAGCTATACACTTGCTACTGGTTGTTTATACCACAAAGTGTATTATCATTATTTCCATAATCCCAGAGTTTCGTAGTATATTATATTGTAAATATCTCTTTTTATTGTATTATCATGCATATTTTAATTGAATTAGAATTAAATATTAAATATATTAAATATATATTACTTTTTGAGAAATGTTTAAAATTGGGATAAAAACTTACAACTTAAAAAAAAAAACACATAATTAAATGTTCCTATATTGCTTAGTCATTATAGTTTGAGGGAACACAAAGATGCAGTTTGAATTCATTAATAAATAAGAATATATCAAAAAAAAATTCAAAAATCATTGGAGCTGTTTTTTAATAAATTAATTTTTTATGTATAAAATTTTGAAAACATTTTTAGAAAAAAAAATTGAAACGCCATTTTAAAGATGTTATTAATATACATATAAAATTCATATTTGAAAAAAATTCTGTGACTGGTTTTGAAAAATCGATTTTTCAAAAAAAAAAATTATTTATTTTTAAAAATGTGAGTATGCAGTTTTATTAACAATTGTAGGCAGTATTTGTATAAAAAAAATTATTGTAATCGGTTAATCCAATATTGAGAAAGTCGAAAATATTAAAAGTGGTTCTATGGGAAATACCGTTTATAAGTATGCAAAAAGAAATATTTTTATACTTAAAAGTGAACTGTACTAATTTCAGAATACACAAATGTCTTTATAAAAATTCTTGGAGCCGTTTACGAGAAATAAATTTTTTTCTTAACGGTTTCTTAACATTCGTAGGGGAGGTACAGTTGTTTTTTATTTAAGAAAAATAGTTTTTTTAAATATTCTATTCCATTTTGAATTTTCAAAAAAACAAAATTAATTTCCAAAAAAAAAATTTTTGAAAAATTTTGGTATACAATATTGTTTAAACTTCTTAGTAGCTTCTGCGTAAATAAATTCAAAAAAAATCTAATAAGCCGCTTCCAAGAAAATCGAAAACCAAAAAAATGGTTCTACTGGAGGTACCAAAAATAACAATTTTTTCAAAAAAAAAAATTATAGAAAGAAAGGCACACTTTCCCTCATTAATGAACTGATTTTTTTTATAAAAATCGTTGGAGCCGTTTTTAAGAAAAATTAGAATTTTGTTTTTGGCCAAAAAAAATGTATGGGAGCTACTGTTATTTGTCGTCTTTAAAATAATTAAAAAAACGTATGGACATATTACCGAAAAAGCAATATGTACCACGTTGAAGCTCTAGAAAGAACACCCGTTATTTTTGAAGAAAGTATCACACGCTTAAAAACACAAAGACGAAGCAAGGTCGTTAAGGATTTTGCGTTCATATTTAATGACTAATGCATATAAATACATATACTGCTGCGAGCAAAAAAATAGCAGTGCATGGAAAATTATTTTAAATAAAACATAAAACATAAAAAGAGCTTTGATGTTGGAAATGTTTTTAAGTAAAACCCCTTAAGATTCATTAACATTTAATTTTTAGTAAGAATGGAATTTAATTTATTGCTAATTAGCTAAGCAGTAATCCAAAAACAAAATAAACCTCAAAATAAAGCGAGCAAAATAATAGCAGTGATTTTCTTTTTCTATTAAATTAAAATAAAACAAGGGTACAAACAGTTCTTTTCAACGGTATTTTATTTAATAAAAGCTAGTATTTGGTAGTATGACCATTATTTTTTATAACTGCTTCACAGCGACGTTTCATTGAATCCACAAGTTCCTGACATCTTGATGGTGTTATTGATTGCCAAGCCTGCTCAGCAACGCTCCATAACTCTCTGTTATTTGTTGGTTTTCCCTTAAATACTCCTTTTTTAATATCTGCCCAAAGATTCTCGATGGGATTGAGGTCAGGAGACTGTGCAGGCCACTGCATGACCTCAATCCTATTATCATGGAACCATTGCCTGGCTGCTCTGCTGGTATGCTTTGGGTCGTTATCCTGCTGGAAGACCCATTTGAGCGGCATTTCGTATTCGGCATATGGCAGCATGGTGTTTTGCAGGATATCTACGTAAGAGTGCTGGTTCATAATGCTTTTGATCCAGTATATTGGGCCAACTCCATAATAGGAGAAGCATCCCCAAACCATTATACTGGATCCCCCATGCTTAATAGTTTTTGTAGTGTATCTGGGGTTATATTCCATGTTCGGGGATCTTCTCACAAACTGCCGAGATCCTTTACCACCATAGAGAACCACCTAAATGCTCGCGCTCAAACTTCATCCTTTTAACAACATGGTTCTTCTTTAAAAGTGGACCCTTTCTTGGACTGCGAGCATTTAGGTTATGCTCCCTTAGTATTCTCCTCACCGTATGCACACCGCACGGAACCTCAAGCTCGTCCGCAATCTCTGTAGCTGCTGCTGTAGGATTATTCCTTGAAAAGCGAACCACACGTTTTATATGAGATGGTGTAAGATATTGTTTCCAATAACAATTAAATTTGTCTATCACTGCTATTATTTTGCTCACCTAAAATAATGAATCACACTACACAAAGCGCCATTTAACCAAAGCAATGAGAATTTACCGTCAAATTACCACTTGCACCTGTAAACATAATTACTCTGAGAACCAAAATACAGTAGAGTTGCGAAAAAGTGACTGTGTTATTGATTTATGAAAAATTATAGCTTGTTACCTATTACACTTTTATTATTTTACTCGCCACTGTATATATGTGCATACCTCAATTTTGTATTTTACTTAATAACTCCAACTCGAAATCTTGATAACTCGATTTATTTTCGTCGCAAGTGATTGTTGGAAATATCAAAGTTCGACTGATGAATATAGATTTTACATTGCGGAATAACGTAATTTTTACGGACGAAAAAAAGTAAAACGTTTTTCGGTCAGATGGACGTTCATGTGTGGAGAAAATTCAATGAAGTGTTACGTGTAAAAAAAATTGAAGCGAACAGTAAATCACAGTCTGGGATCGTAATGATATGTCAATGTATGAAAACCACCACAATATAGAAGGCATAATGGATCATATTTAATATTTTGAGATAAAACTTTTACGGAAAACGCTGAAAATTAGGTTGTGCAAACGATTTTTACTACAAGGGTAGCGATCCCAAGCACAAGGGATTTAATATGCGAAGTTGGCTCCTACAAATGCCTCCATTTGATCATAACTATGCCCCAATTGCCGGATCTAAACCCTAAAGTGTGAATATTGCAATTTGTTAAGGGTTTTCCGCGGATAGGTGCATTATTTGTTCGTTAATCATTCGTATTTCACTCCTAATGTATCTATTATCCTGCTCATACCTATGAGATGACAAAATATTAAAAGACCTAACAAATAAGCAACATCATTAATAACGTGATTTATGACAACGATTTGGTAATATCTAAGAAGTCTCATACATCTTTGTAAAACTATTGCTGAAAATGAATATACAAAATACGAAACAGATTCTTAATGACCACAAATCCCCACATAAAAAGAAGCAGAAAACATAAATAACCATTCCTTATAGCCATCGTCAGCTTCACGACAAAGATACATAGCAACTTAAAAGTAAAGTGCCAACACATTCGTTTGAATATTAATTCACATAATAAACGATTATATTTTTTTTTCTTGTCGCCGCTGTCTGCAGAAAGCTGACAAAAGACAAAACTTCCTATTCTAAACTCTATACACCACAGTCTTAAGCAAGGATATTTTCAGAAAGAAAGAGAGACTGCTTGCATATGGTAGAGTTTACTGGCTTTGGCAACCAAAAGCAGCTTTGCGCTTCAATTCACAATTTTATGTTTTATACTTTGCTTTTGGAATATGGGAATTTTCGCCTCTCCACCCAAATACACTAACCACCATTATTATATCCTGTTCTCCCTATTATGCTCGTGCAGGTTCTCGCATCGCCATTTACTTAGTACCTATACATACATATAGCTACCATCTATGGTTCCAAATGATATCTCTACATTTTATCATCCATTAAACTTTACCGACATTTTTCCAGTTACGTTAGCATTAAATTTATGACCGTCTCCGTCTCTCCGTATTTTTATGATTGGGTACAATACTATTCTGCATGAAAATTATAGATACAGAAATTACTTTGTCTATAACTGCAGAGGGATTAAAATGAATTGGCATTAGACGAACATACCAAGGGATTGCGAGTGTTTAATTCTCAATACTATATTAGTTGTCCATTAAGCCTGGTCCTTGAAAGGATTTTCATTGTATTCATTTCGTTCTATTTTAAGTTATTTGTGGGAACTTCAAAATTTCAATTCTTCTAGGTACGTTTTACGTCTCTATTGATTGATTTGTTATGGCAGCAGGGAAATAGTGTTGTTTTTTTTTGACGAATGGAGTTATTTCCCACAGCATATTAAGGAAAATAATTTAACCTTTTGTGGAAAACTATTTTGTTTTTTGAATGAGTTTATTTCATGGGAGGCTTTAGATATGAAAACAAAAATTATTATTAACTACGGGAACTACGGATTTAAATATATTACATAGTGAGTATGAAATGTAATACTTTCACGTGAAGTGGTGTGGTACGTCTTAATTGCAGCGCTTGCTACGGAATATATCGTACATAATCGTTTTTTTTTTTAGTTTATTGCGTCGTTTTTTAATTTTTATCAAAACACGACTATTGACCCCAATTACGAGATTCGTATCAAAAATGTTTGATGTCGTGTTGAAATTTTGGCTTTCTTTTTGGTGGTAACTTTTTGAAACTATGCAAAATTATTATGGTTAACAGGAGTAGCTAAAAAACGCTTTCTGTCCACATTTTATATAATTAATTCTTAATTAACCTCTCTACTCCAAGTCGAGCTTTGAACCGCATATAAACCAAGTTCATAAAATATTTAACTCTTAACGACTTACCACCTATTTCACTCCCTTAGCCACCTACGTGCAGTCCTGAAGACCGCTAAAACCTCAAAAATCATAAACAAATTTGAGATTTCATAAAATTTTTCAATTATTTAAAAAGTAACGTTTTTTAAGATAAAAAATTGATGCTAACATTTTTGCCAGGAACGTTTAGTTTTTCAAACTAGCTCCATAATACCTTTTATGTGATCTATGAACGAGCTTCTTGAATTTCCCTCATCTAAATGGCCGTTGTACAGCTTTCAACTACACAAATGCAATATAAGACGCTACAAGAGCTCTTAACAGTAGCTTTAGCTTTAGAAGTAAAATACTAACGCATTCGCATTTCGAAATGTCAAAATATAGCATTAAAAGACCAACTTCAAATCGGTTGTAGAGCTGAGTATTAATATCTTAACACATTCTACTCATGGACCCATATTATAATAGGGTGTTGCCCAAAATAAACCCAAAATATTTATTTTATCAAGAAAAAAAATTAATATTTTGCATAAAAAATAAATGAATGAATGTTACTATTCAATTTTTAGTGTAAGTTATCAATGTCCAGATTGGAACTAGAAATTTACTCTGTTAAAAAAATATTTAAAAAAAACTTTTTTTCAGGGCTTTAATTCTAATGACTTACGCACAAAAAAAATGATCCTACTTTAATTCCCTTAGAGAAGATAGATGTGGTTACACTTTAAGGATACCAATGTTCTGTATCACAGTGAATCTAAGCAGCTTTATAACCCTCGGAGTTCAATGGCAACAAGTGTACTTTTTAGAATCCCCCGACGACCAAATTGTATTCCTTATTAATAATAACGTCAACTTGTTTAACAGTTATATTCCTCTATGAACTAGAATTATAAAACCGGGTGAACGTCGTTGGTTTTCGAATGAAATCCGGCACCAGGCATACAACAAATGGAAACGTTACAGACTAGATAATGACCATCAAACGTATCGAATGCTGCGTAATCGAGTAGTTTGTAAAATAAGGCAAAGCAAAATCCAACTATATTGGAGCAAGTTATCTCATACCATGAATAGTCGTCAGTTATGGAAAAATATAAAGGATATGGCCTTAGGAAAACAGTCTCAACATATTGATACATATATCAATGTAGATGCCTTGAAAAAAGAATTCGTTACATTACCATTTCTACCTCTATCCGTCCCTCGCACAGTTTGTACTGATCTTCTTCCTAATGCTCGTCAATATCATGAGTTGTTCGATTTTCAACTTGTTGAAAGCAATGATATTGTTGAATGTATATTATCTGTTAAATCCAATGCTGTTGGTAAAGTCAATTTTACCTGTTATCTTACCCTTTATCACACATTCCTTTAACACGATTTTAATGACTTGTTTATTTCCATCCCAATAGAAATCGGCTAAGGTGTTGCCTATCCCCAAAAATGGTAATGAATACAGACCTATTTCCATTCTTTCTTTTTTGTTAAAAGTTTTTGAGCGAGTTGTGCAAAAGCAAATTAATGAGCACCTAAGAGCTCATAATATGCTTTCTCCAAAACAGTCAGGTTTTCGCCAAAAACATAGTTGCGCTACCGCCATTTTAAAAATTGTCGAAGATATCAGACTTGCTTTGGATGATGATCATGTATCTTTCCTTGTACTTCTCGATTTTTCGAAAGCATTTGACACAGTGGATCACTTCAATCTCTGTCACAAGCTCTTTGCAGATTATGGTTTCTCTTCGTCGGCAGTGCGCTTGATGTCATCCTATCTTCGGGATAGACAACAAGCAGTTTCACATGACAATAAAATGTCGAATTTCCTTCCGACTACTAGAGGTGTCCCTCAGGGTTCGATACTAGGCCCACTTCCATTTTCCCTGTCTATTAATTAACTCCCCAATAAGATCAGAGGATGTTCTATCCAAATGTATGCTGACGATGTACAACTTTACAAAAGCTGCCCGCTTGGGCTTATCGAAGACTGTGCTTACACAATCAATAAAGACCTTGAAGAAATATCGCTTTGGTCAACTTATAATGGTTTGTTCTTAAATCCTGCAAAATCAAAACGCATCATTCTTATTAGATTACTTTCCCAGTCTGTACATCAATAATTCACTAATTGCCTATGTTTCTTCGGCCGAATGTTATTTAATAGTACATTATCTTGGGATATGCATATTAACGCCGCCGTTGGTAAAGTTTATGGAGTACTCCGTATGCTTTGGTTCTCCCAGCATTATACCCCTTTCAAAACTCGATTGCTCTTAGCCAAAACACTAGTAACACCTATACTCACATATGGTTGTGAAGTTTTTGTCACTGCGGCTCAGTAAACAAGAGAAAGCTTAATGTCGCCTTTAATAACACTGCACGATACGTCTTTGGCTTGCGAAGATCTGACCACATATCAAGGTTTTCAATACAAATCTTTAATATCTCTCTCGATAACTTTATGCGCTTTCGTACTATTATACTTCTGTTCAAAGTGATCCAAAGCAAACAGCCGTGCAGTTTTTACAATAGGATTAAGTTTTGTTCCTCTAACAGATCGCAACAACTAATTATTCCGCGTCACTCATGTCTTACTTCGGAGAGACAGTTTTTCGTCAGCGCCATCCGCCTGTGGAATTCATTAACACGGCACCTAAGAGGTATGAGAGGTGAAGCAGAGTTTCGTCCAGCGCTACAAGTCCACTTATTAATTAATTAATTAATTTATTAATTCAAAAAAAAAAAATAACTGCTGTACATCAAGATTTACTTATAAATAGTACAGGATATAATACATTTTACTGATTAGGATAATGCAAGAATGTAAATAATAAATATTAAACAATTTTAGCAAAATATTGATAATAATTTAATATATAAAAATCAATTTAATAAAATTAAAAAGCAAATCAAAGTCGCAAGAAGAAAGATAAGTAGACAAAAAAAATTAAAGTACAAAAAAATTATATCAGTTCAAATTTGAGAAATATTCAAAACAAAGTTGATGAAACTTTCTATGTTCGATTCCAGACCGCATGTGACTGGGAAAATTATTCCACAGTCTAACAGCATAAACGAAAAATTGCCTCCGTGATGTCAAACAGGTAAACCTGGGGGAGCGCAACAAGGTAAAACGATTTGAGGAACAAAAATCAAGCTTGTTAAACAGATAGTTAGGAGTCTTGTTAGCAATTAATTTGAAGATATAGGAACAACACCGATACTTGAAAAAAGCTTCTAAGTTACAATTTAATAGTTGACGAGCCTGAGACGAAACGTGATCGTATCTTCGGAGGTTGAAGACAAACCTGGCAATGGCATTGAATGCTACCTTTAGCTTACGAAGCGAATGTGAATCAGGATATGCAAATATCTCACATCCATATGATACTATTGGTATGATGATAGATTTAACCAGCTTCAATTTAACTTAGTCTATTGTTGAAAATTATACCTAGGTTTTTCGCATTTGTTACATATTCGATTTGGCAGGCGTTTAAGAAAAGGGAAGGAAAGTTTTGAGGCTGGGTTTTATTTTTACATATTGGGATTGCTTTCGTTTTTTCCGGATTAAGTTTGAGGTCATTCCGAGTAGACCAATCGAATATTGAGCCTAAATCAATGTTCATTTAATCTATAGCATCTTCAATCATACCAATAGGGAAGCTTATATATAACTGAACATCGTCCGCGTAGATATGAAACTGACAGTAAGATAAAACAGATGGCAAATCATTAATAAACAAAGAGAACAGTAAGGGTCCAAGGATAGATCCTTGAGGAACACCGCCATTGACAGGAAGGAACGAAGACGTTTTGCCGTTACACGACACGGCTTGCATGCGATTTGTCAAGTACGAATAAATAAGATTTTTAGTTGTGTCAGAGAAATTGAAATAAGTAGTCAGTTTATCACAGAGAAGATTAGAGTTAACACAGTCAAATGCTGTGGAAAAGTCAAGTAAAGTTATCACAGTTGTATAATTATAATCTAAATTCTGTCTCATATCTTCAGAGACGTTTAAAAGGGCTGAAATGCAGCTGTGTCCAGATCTGAATCCTGATTGGAGTGGGTTAAGAAGATGTGTGTCTTCTATATATTTTTTTATCTGGTTACTTAATATAGATTCAAAAGCCTTGGATAAAAAAGGAAGGATAGCTATAAGTCTGTATTCTATTTTCTTTCCTCGTTTAGGGATGGGAATAATCTTAGATCTTTTCCAGGAAGTGGGATAGGTTGAGGTCATTATGATGGTGTTAAAAATGTGTGTTATGTGAGGAAGTATGAAAGGAAGAATGATTTTTAAAAAGTCTGGATGGATGTTGTCAAGTCCAGTCAATTTGGACTTAATAGAAAATATTGCTTTACCTACTTGATATACATTTACTGAACATACAGAAAAAGAATCGACTCTATCGTTCTCTGAGGCACTAGAACCAGTGGTGAATTGGCTTGGGGGATTAGATAACTTTCGATTCATCTCCTCTAAATCGATGTTATCGTCGGAAACAGAAGAATCTCCCCTTAATCCAATATTCTTGATTTCTTTCCAAAAATACTTGGAGGAACGATCCGAGTTGAACCTGTTATTATAAAAATTATATTCAGCTGATTTAATTAATTTTGTTACAAAGTTACGGGATGTTTTGTATTGTCGAAACATTTCTAGACAACGAAATCGTTTCCAACGACGGTGTGAGACGTCTCTTGCTTTAATTGCATTAACGATCTCAAGAGAAAGCCAGGGACAATTACGCGATCTTTTGAGCCGAGTTTTAATGGGAACGTGTTTGTTAAAAAGATAAGTTATTGCTAAATTAAGGCATTCAATTTGATAATCAACGTTTGATGTTGTAAAAATTGAGTACAATTCAATGGATGAGCAATCACTAAATAAATATTCAACATTTATGTTACGAAAATCACGATACTCGTAGTATTGAGGAGATTTGCTCCCAAGATTTATATCGAGAGTTGCAAAAACCCGATCATGATATGAAAACACTGGTACGGATAACTGACTAAAACATTTAACAACACTAACATCACTAACAATGAAAACATCAAGCAGGGAGGGGACACAGTCTGGCTTAAAATGAGTCGGTTCAACATAATTTACAAAGGAGAGCCCCAAAGAATTCATAGAAGTTGTGAAACATTTAGAGGAGTGAATAAACATTCAGCTAGTGAAAAAAGACTACTACTCAAAGACGGGTTGAACCAGGTCTCGGACACGCAAATAATATCAACCAAGCTATCTTCAAATATCATTTTAAGCTCATCGAATTTGTTAACAAGGCTCTGTGCGTTAATGTGGCGAATATGCAAACCATTATGATTTTTACAAAGAGTATTTAATAAAAATTTGTTTTTTTCGTTTATACTGTGAAAGCCAGCATCATTGTTGCTGCCCATTACAACGAAAGTCTAAAACGAGGCTGGAATCGAAAACAGAAATATCGTACACATTTATTTCGCAAAGAAGAAAGAAAAAATACAATAGAGAAACATTCTGAACTGAAACAACTTGAACATAAAATTTAAGTAAATAAAGGGAAAAACCCAGTTGCGACAAAGAAAGAAAGTTAAAAACAAACAAAAGAAAAACAAACAAAAATTCTTCCATTGAAATATAAATTTTAGCTACCATAATTTTGTAGATCATTGTTGACGTCAGGCCCGACGGCATTCCTCAGATCCTCGAAATTATAAATGATGAATGGATTTTCGTTGTTAGGTTTGCGGATGAAGACTTGACCATTGAATGTATGCACCGATGAGATTAGAGATTTTCGTTTCAGTCTTAATGCAAGGCGCTGCAGCTGGTAGTTGTTTTTCGTTAGACTATCGTTAATGAAAAAGCTTTTTGGTGAATTAAAGCTTATATCAGAAAGGCTAAGCGGAGCTTTTTTTGTTTTGCGAAAGTTCGCTACCGCTTGCATAAATTTTTGTTTCCCATGCTTGTCCACAAATTTCAGTATGATGCTCGAGTCGATAGGAGAATGTTGTTTGTTTTTGGCGCGAAAGATTTTTTGTATGTTAGGGGGCTGAATATTTACGGTGGCACAGATTTTGTTGTAAATGGTCTCTGGGTTTTCTCCAGGAGTCTCTGGCACACCAGCAGCTATGGCATCACAACATATTTTCTCCCTCTCCAGTTGATCAACAACGAGTTCAAGCCGTTTGACTTCCTTATGCGCTTTTTGCAATTGTTGTTCGAATATCAATCTATTTTCCTTTATCTGAGCATTTAGGCGATCCTCCAGGGCGGCGAGTTTAGCATCCAGCGAATGATTAAATGTCACCATCCACTCCTCCAACTTTATTTCCATGCGGCTCCACAGTTTGTCAGCAATGCCATTTGAATTGCTTGCACCATTATCTCTCGGAGAGGAATCACCGTCACTTTCTTGTTGTTGTACACGGAATCGCTTATTGTTTTTTGGTGGCATATTTAGATCGCGATAAAAGTACACAGAATATGAAAACTAATGTTTATTTTAAATTAAAAATAAAAGTTGAACTTCGGAGAAATAAAATGAGATGCAAGGGCAAAATTAAGGCAAAGTGTTGTGCTTTGTGCACTTAAACTGTGAGTTTAAATTAGAGAATAAGGAATAATCGGATGACGAAAAAAAACACGTCTAGTTACTTTGCATTTTATGATGACACTTTCATGATTAAATAAATTCTTTTCCTCCCTATCTGTTCTTTGATTTAATTTTTCTTTTGTCAACAGAGACATATTGTATTTATAACTATTTTTTTCTTTTTATTATTTTTTTTATTGCTTAAACTTAAATTTAACTAATACTTAAAGATTGTTAATTATTGTTATAGTTTAACTTTGTATACTTTTAGCTTAACACAATCTTAAAAGATGTGAATTCTTACTGTGTAAATACAAAAAACAAATACATACTATGAAACGATTCATTCATTCTTTAATAGTATGAGAATTTGATATATTGTTATTTTGCACTACACAAACCAATAAAAACAATAATATGCCAAAAGTGGTGTTTTAATAGTTTGATAACCATGTACTACAGAGCTGTAAATCACTTTTTCCACTGATAACAGGCTGAATAAGAGTAAAAAAGAGCTCTCAAACTCAATGAATAAGCTACATGGGAGCTTGATTTTTGCTCTAAATCCACATATAGAGCTCCTTGCAAAATAAACAGTTTTAAGATTTAGCTCTTGCAGGACTATAAATGCTTTTATACAGCTAAAAATGTTTCTTGGCAATCCCTGTGTTTACACTTCAAATCTTGAAAACTAACTAACTTCCTTAAATCATTATTCAAATCAATCCTTTTTTGAGGTGAATGAAGAAGAACCCCCGGAAAGAGTGCCATTTCGCAAATAGAATTTCGATGCCAATATTTTGTAAGCTTTTTTGAACTATCACGGCAACACCACCTCTCTCGTCTCTATATATGCAATAACATACATAATCTCTATTAGATAGTCTATAATTTGAAGTAAGATACATTTCAGACACTAATGGAATGCTTGGTAAGAAAGCAAACAATTAAATATATTTTTAATATACATATAAGATATAAGTAACGTAAATGTTTTGACAATGTAATAATATTATACTTCATTAACATTGTGAAACAAAAAATAATTATTATAACGCTGTTGCTCATATAGACTTTAACAGCCCTATTAATAAAGAATGCTTAGTCCACCGATAGCCCATGGTTTTACTAAACCATAGAATAAAAGTTAGTCTGCGGACTAAAATTTTCAATTAATTAAAAATCGAAAATTCACAAACAAAATCTTCCAAAATAAGTATCAACTCTATCTCGTTTTATTCTATATAAAAATAAAAACAAATTTGTACTAATAGTAAATAATTGTAAAAGGATGAAATAATTATAAGTGCTATCGAGTTGATAGAACTGAAAGACAGGCATTCGCTTTTGCCAGTAATTCAAACTAAACTAATAGAAAATATTGGTATTGAAGTCCAATTAATGAATCGTAGGACAATTAAAATATATTGCGTGTATTTTCCAGGTGGCTCATCATCGTTGCAAAAAAGATTATGCTTGAATCATGACTTGAGAAAACTTTTCGCTGTAAGTGGAGACTTTCTTATTGGTGATGATTTCAATAGCAAACACAGAGAATGGGGTTGCATTAGGGCAAACTCCTTTGGAAATGTTTTATATAATCTGTCCAATACCTTACCAATAAATGTGTTGTTTCCTCCCAGTCCTACTTATGTCCCCAATAGTTCTCGTGGAAGTCCCTCTGTTCGCAATTTTTTTGTAACAAACGTGTCTAGTCAATTAACCTCACCAATTACTTTAAATGAGCTCAGCTCTGATCATTATCCTGTATTATGTAAACTTCTTTGGTTGGGAATAAAACAAGAACTACATTACCTAGATTTTAAAAATGCAAACTGGACACGTTTTAGGTCAATTTTAAAAAGTAAACTTCGAAATATTCCTACTGGTCTAGAAAGTGTAAGCAGCAATAATGAAGTTGATAATATTGTGTATAACTTTACTCAAGACAACATTGCCTCTGTTAATTGTTCTGTTCCAAAAGTAAATAAAAAACCATTTCAACAAAGTCTTTCGCCGCATATATTGGAACTTATAAAAAATAGAAACATTCATAGAAGAAACTGGCAAAGATATCGCCAACCTATTTTTCGTGATATCGTTACATATTTAAATCGCCAAATCTCTTATGAATTATTAAACAAAAGAAATCTTGTCTGGAATAATAAAATACGTTCCTTAGAGAAAAATGCAAAACATTTCTGGAATATTGTAAAAATTGTAAAAAACAAACATCGCCAGGTTCCTTTTCTAAAAAACGATTCAAGAATCTATTATACGGATTTGGAAAAAGCAAATGCTCTTGCTCTTAGCTTCTCCCAAAACCACTCTGTAGCACAATACCTAGGGAATGTATCAACAGATCATCTGGTAGATACAACTGTTCAAAACTTAAACCAGATGATCTTTGACACACCACAAAATATTTTAGCAACTCAAGAAGAAGTAGCTGCAGTTGTTCACACACTTAAATCGAGAAAATCTAGTGGGCTTGATCAAGTTAAAAATCTTTATTTAAAAATGTTGCCTAAAATCGGAATAATCTTCCTTACATTCGTCATAAATGCTTGCTTCAAAATGCAATATTTTCCTACTACTTGGAAAACAGGTAAAGTAATACCAATTCTCAAAGCCGGCAAAAACTCTGTTAGGACTGAAAGTTATAGACCAGTCAGTTTACTCAGCAATATCAGCAAAATATACGAGAAAATAATTAAAAACAAAATTGTTAAAATAATAACTGATAACAACTTATATCCAAATGAACAATTTGGTTTCAGAAGATACCACAGTACATCTCATCAAGTGCTTCGTATAAGTAACTTAATTAAAAGCAATCGCTCCCAAGGTATGTCTACTGGAATGATATTTTTAGACATCGAAAAAGCGTTCGATTCAGTCTGGCACAATGGTATTATTTATAAAATGATTTCCCTCAATTTTCCACCTTATCTGTGTAAAATTGTTCAAAGTTTTTTTTTTCAAGTAGATGTTTTATGGTACATGTAAGTAGTAGTGTTTCAGAATTAATACATTTTGATTTTGGTGTCCCTCAAGGATCAGTCCTCGGACCGACCTTGTATAACCTGTATACCTCTGACTTTCCAAAATTACCATCGTGTGAAGCAGCAATTTTTGCTGACGACACTGCAATACTTTCTTCGCATACGTTTGGTCTCAACATTGAAACGAACTTAAATAATGCGATGAGAATATTATACCAATATTACAATCGATAGAAAATCAAACTTAATGCTGACAAGTTACAAGCCATCTTTTTCACTAGAAAAAGAAAAGCTTGTTATCTCCCAAGCAATAATTTGCAAATCTTAGGTAGAGCGGTTTCTTGGGACAATAAAGTGAAATATCTTGGTATTTTCCTTGATTCTAAATTAACATTCAATCACCATATTTCACAATCACTAAAAAAAGTCAAGATAGCAACCAAACTGCTGTTCCCTTTTATTAATAGGAAGTCTTTACTTTCAGTCGAGAATAAAACGATAATTTGTAAGGTTATATTTCAGGCAATTCTTTTGTACGGTTGTCCAGTATGGAAAAACGCAGCTAAAACTCATATAAAAAAACTACAAGTTGCTCAAACTAAAGTTTTAAAAATGATGCTCAATCTACCCTGGCATAATTCCACCTTAGATCTCAACGTAAAGGCGAATGTCGAATTGATCGAAGATAGAATAATTAAACTCACAACAAAATTCTTTGATCGACTTGATCTTGCTGAGAACAACTTGGTTAGTGAACTAAATAATCAAAATTAAAAAATTCTATTTTATTTTTCTTACCTGTGTTATCTATGTATTATGCAAACTTTATTAATTCATGAATCTATTTATTTAATTATTTATTTATTTATTTCTTTGTTTAATTGATTATTTATTTATTTATTTATTTATTTATTTATTTATTTGTTTATTTATTTATTTATATGTTTACTTGTTTGTTTACTTATTTATTTATTTAGTTACTTACTTATTTATCTATTTATTTATTTATTTAATTTTATTCTATTTATTCAATTATTTACATATTTATGTAATTTATTATATATTTATGCATACTTATTGTTAAAAATTATCATTTATTGGTTCATCTGTTAACCTGTTACACTTCATACCCTTACTAGTCATTAGCTTAAGATTTTATTATATTCTTACATTAAATGGAGGTTTTTATTGTTTTTTCCTCCGGACATAATTATATAAACCTTATTGATAAATTATAAAACTTATATACATACTATTTTAGTTGAAAGATACATTGTATCAAATCACTATATTTAAAATGTGCGGTAACAACCATTGTAAAATTTAAACAAAATCAATAAACTATTTAACTAACTAACTATCTAACTGGATGAAATATGTTACATTTTGGGGTTTTTCGCACACCAAAACTTTCAATTAAAAAAAAAAGTTCAAAGAATGAACTATTTTTTTAGCTTAAATTAAAATTTAAAAAAAATCAAAGATAACTACTCTCTTTATTTGTTAATTATTGTTTAGAAATAAAAATTAAAAAAAATTAAAAATTTGCGTGGTTTAGCAAAATCATACTCCCAATGAAAGTCAGTCCCGGCTTACGAAATATAGTCGGTATTTTTATTCTCATGGCCAACAAAAAAAATCAAACAAAATTAAAAAAATGTAACGCTTTAGCTGTGTTCATCGCCTAAATAATTAAATTTATTTCAATTATTTCTCCCTTGAATCGTAGCAGTTATATAATAATATGTAAGCGCCCGACCATTATTTGCATTGGCAACTAAGCCTTAAATGTCAATTCTTAGTCCCCCACTAGAACACCGTCTTCGATGGTCTAGCGAAGGACTGAGTTGGTGAACGTCAAATAGCAGAAATTCTATTTTATTTATAGCATTTCGCACTTAGTCCATGGAATAATTCCTAAACCTTCCCTAGTCCATATTTATTAATTTGGGTGTAAATGTATTAAAGTTTAAATATATATTTAAATTAAACTTCTAATTACGTTTGCCCTGTATACTGCTGAGTGTAAGAAATATTTGGAATAGCAGAAGATTGTCGCCTATACACCTTTCAATTAATGTCGGTAAACAAGCAAATTAATTTATTCCAATCGGCAAAAAAAAAAAATCGGCAAATTCGCTCCATGTGTCGTGCGGTGCGTTGTTTCTCATTATATCGATTCATTTCTAGGCATTTCTAAATCAATAGAATATCCTATTTGTGTTCTATAGAAAACCAGGGTTTTCAAACAAACAACATTAAATGCAAGGTAGATTGTACATTCATGTGGTGAGGATGGCAATTATCATTTATTTCAGTTGTTGGCAGCGATTGTGAATTACGTACTCTTTAGAAAATTACTGAATAGAGTAAATGCATCTGTAAAAGATAACGAAGGATAGAGATATAAACAACCGAGCTAAACGTTCATTTTCAACGAAAATAATGACCCATAGAAGGAGAGCTGTTTGCAGTTCAAGAACCAATGATAAATTATGTTGTGTTTTGAAATAGTGTGTTCTGCCGAAAGTTAATGGCTCGAGTTTGCCTTATGCATTAAGTAGGTGCTATGCGACTATGACACTGACAGAAAGAGCCATTTGTGAAATTGGCGGTTGATATAAAGCTCGAAAATTTCTAAATTAACGAGCACATAGACTCTGTGAGATATAATAATTGATATAGATGTACTCGTATGTATGTAAATATAATAAACAAAAACTGTAGTTTATATTATTGTTTTCCTTAGTTCATGTATGTCCATTGCATATTGATATTACATTCTTGTTTATATACAAATAGGTATACATGTACACATAAATACATACATACATAACATACGAGTACAATATATACCCAGTAGGAAATTTCGACATCAATGAATTTTTTTGGTGAATTCATCAATGGATTCATCGACTATTTCCACCCATGAGTAGTATGTTATGATTTCATAAGAAAACGGTTGCGCATTTTTTTATCAGTTAACTACATTTCCAGTTACAAAATCATAAACGATGATTCCACTGATGAAGAGTAATGTATAGATTCATGAGTTCGCAAATGATGTTTGGTTCTCTGCGGTGTGGTGGTTGTTTTGTTTTCTTCCCGAGAACAAAAAATGCAAAAAAAAACCTAAAAAAATAGAGGTTTTATCTGCATGGGAAGAGTGACGAACATTGCCTTTTTCTACCTGAAAGAAGAAATGCGCTCTAGTCAGTCTTCGCTGGTCACGACTTGAGTTCGTGGGTTTTTTTAGAGATAGTGAAAACGCATATAAACCAGAAATTCCAGTTTTGTTCGCCATCATTATCATCATTTAACACATCAACAAATGTTTTTTTTTATCAAAATGTTTTTTTTTTTGGTTAGAAATTGTATTGAGCCAGCTGAAAAGTTTCAATTATTAACCTTAAGATATTTGGCGACTGGTGGGTATTTCTTCGACTTTATTCAAAACTAAATTTTAAAATGCCAATATTTCTTTTAGCGCATTATACCTACTTAATACGTAATGCTGTCGACTGAAAGTTCAAAACCTACGCAGCAGGATTAACAAAATGAATTGCTAAGACCGACATCAGATCAAATTTAAAAGAATCAATTATTGATAAGGTTTACTTTCGCATAAAGATTTTATCAAGACTACATTTAAATTATTATTAGCTAAACGTATTTTTTTCTCTTAATTAAATGTTTATGTTATTGAATAATCGTCGAATTAAATTAATAAAATGATGGTTGGGGGTATAACATACATATATTTACAATGTTTCTGTGTCCTTAAAAAATATATTTCCTCTTTCACAGACAACTGACACTTTCATGTTATTTAATGCATACAAAATGAGGAAAAGAAAGAAGTAGGTATCATATGGGCTTTACCTAGTGATTTCATAATTGAACATTCATGGCATTTTTCATCATATAAAATTCATATGCGAATTAACGAGTTACATTAACAGAGTGAATTAATGGATTAGCATTCATGCCATTTTTCACCTGCTGAATAAGCAATTCTAAGTCAACTAGTGATTTCACAGCTTACTGTTCATGCCATTTGTCATCACATATAATTTGCTTATGAATAAACTAGTTACCCCTACATCGTGATTTCACTGTTAAATATTCACCCCGAAAATCACTTGGTGAACGTCTATGACAGCCCCATGTTAAATTCATCGATGTTTTCATACCAAATTCATGGGGTGTAGCTTCCACTCATTGATGAAAAAAATGGTGTTTCATGCATGAATTTTTTGAAATTTCCTACTGGGTATGTGCATAAAAAAGATTTTAAGCAGTGTTGTTCCTCTACGTGTCGACTTTAATTGTCTACATTTCCACTTAGACAATCGGTCGAACAACGTCAACAATTTAGACAATATGTCGACAATGTAAGCAATAACTTTTACATCTTAATTCTTACAAATAAAATCATTTCGAAAAGGCTTTACTACAACGATAGACACGTGGTTTTACCATTTAAATATAAGCAATAAATTAAAATATTTGCATTAAAAATAAAAGTTTAAGACATGTCTTGCCCAGCTAAAAACAAAGCCTTGAAGAGCTTGGCTATCTCTTAGTGAAAACCAATAATAAATACTCAGCTCTTTGCACAGTGTTTATTATAATTTTTACTGCGATATATTATATTAATTTAAGCGTTTTATATTAATCGTTATATTGACGACAAAATAAATATATTAGATAGTTTTGTTAAATATCATTTTAAAAAAGTAATAAAAAACTTAAAAATATAATTATGACTATACATTTTACACAAAGTATTATTTGGAAAAAACAATAAAAGTAATTGATTATTATTTAAACCATTTAATTGAAGAAAAAAATCAATCGACTTCTTATACATATATTTCTCACTGGATCTTATTATGAAATTATGTAATTGCAATACAAAATATTTGACGGGGTCCCATTTTTAAAACTTAATATGTTCTTCGTTGAAATAGAAAAGATATATTTTCACCACAGTAGTAAACACTTAGAGGCGATTTTTCAATCTCCAGATAAATATGTAGTTAGTTGCCCGAGGAATAAACTTACTTGACTGTTAAACAACCGGATAACAACATCGAATTTTTCAATAAAGAAAAAACAATCTATAGAATAATTTAATTTGGACGTCACTTTTATTTCGAGTATCGAACTTTTCATAGAAATTTTTGTTTAACGCTTATTTCAAAGTAATAATTTTTCAAAATGTTTTGACATAAAACATATCTATTTATTTTATTCCTCAGAATTACTCATTATTCCGTTCTAAAATGTGCATTAAACCTTATTCCATAGAAATTAGATTTATTCCTAGGATTAAGTTGTATCTGACTACTGAAATACTGATTTTTGCTCCATCTTCAGAATATGTACTATGTAGACTGCTTACCTGTCTATTGACCCTTAGCAATGTAATTTTGTTTACAAAAATTCTATCCAATTTATAAAAAAACAATGACCTGTGACATATTTTCGAACATACCGCCGCGCATATTTAAATCCATCACCCCCAAAAAGACAACCGTGTCTTAATCTCGTAACCGTTGTTGAATTTTATATCAATTTACCTATACATTCGTGCTTTCCGACGTTTCAGTTTTGAAATTATTCAAATATGGGGGTGGCCGTGGCGCAATAGTTGTGTGCTCGCCTGTCAACCTCGTGGTGCAGGTTCGATTCCTGCCGTTGTCTATGTCTTCTTATATTCCATTAAAAACCAATTCTAAAAATTGTCATAAAATATAAGTTGCTGCTTTGCTCATTACATGCTGTTTAGGCATAACACTTACAACATGTGATTGAGTAAACTATTCTTCTAATAAATATGACACAGAAATAAATAAAATAATGCGAATTATAAGGGACATAAATAAATAAGACACGGTAATTCTCTCCGCATTAGTTCAGCCGCCATCCCTGGAGATAAATCTGAGACAACAACATCGCGCCACACATCTTTCCTATCCTTCTTTCTCTTCTTCCACCGGATGCCCGCGCTGTGTTAAGAAAAACATATAAAGGGTATTCATAATCCCTTGAGCGCGTGCAAAGTTATAAAAAAAAAAAAAAAAAAAAAATAGTTTTGTGATGCTTTTTTAGTTTAGAACTGAGCTAGCGACAGCGGGTCCAAGGTCTGACCGAAGAAAGTAATGACAACACGGTGCATGAAGAGTTCAGAACTCCGTTAAATATCAATCTTTATTAATTCCTTAAATATTACATTAAATTCAATCAAAAATAGTATAACAAGGTATTTCATATAATAATGTATATTCTTTACAACTGTTACCCTTAAAAATAAACTAACGATCTAATATAGGTTGGGATAGAGTCACCGGCCCTGGTCGAAACCACAGGCACAAAGTTTAGTAGGATAGAGTCCCCTGCCCTGGTCGAAACCAAAGGCACAAAATATACGGCACAATGCCAAACAATTACGAAACTCCTAACTAGTGCACTACGCGCTCAGCAGTTTGCTTCTAGGCACTCCCCTTGTGTACGCCGGATTGATACAATACCACTCAAGGCAGAAGTCTAGGGCTGGCAACGAGACCGAGACTAGTCTAGGCCTCGTCTCGGTCTCGGTCTCGTCAACGAGACGAGACTCCTTAAAAAGTACCGAAGACGAGAGCGAGACGATACCGTATTTTTGGTACCGAAATTCGACGAGAGTCTCGCTGGTCTCGCCGGTCTCGGTGGTTTGGTTTCGGTTTTTGGTATAAGAAAATGTTGATTTTTATTTCATTATTTTTTAGTATCTAATCATGTTCAATTTTTATAATATTCACAAGTTTTTTTTTGCGAAATATTATATGTGCGTTAACACATCAAACAATATATGTATGTACATAGTTATACAGAGATAGGCGCATTGCGAAAATCCAGAGAAGAATACGTACGATTTATGTATGCATGGCGTTCCTTCCTTTTGGGTGACATTTGGTAAAATCGTCAAAATATAGTTTGTTGCCTAAGTGTCAGGCCATGAGCATTCAAAATCCAATGAAGGATGACCCCGATTTAAATGGATTAAAAAACCTCTACAAATGTCAAATTTTACCTCAGAAAATTAGAAATTTTTCGATTTAATTTATTGCTCTGGAAAAAGTTGATTTTAGACTTTTTGGGTGACATTTGGGAAAAAAATAGTATCCAAATGTCGAGGTATAGTAAGTTACATACCTGTCAAGTCATGAACTGTCAAAATCCATCGAACGATCGCTCCGATTTAAGCGTATTAAAAGAACCTCACCCTCTATAAAATTCAAATTTGGCTCAAAAAAATGTTTGCTCCGGAAGAAGTTGATTTTAAGCCTCTTGCATGACATTTGAAAAAAAAATATTATGAAAACGTTAAAATATATAAAATTATATTCGATTTTTAATCACCGAAAATTAAAATGAACGAGATTTTGTGGTCGTTATAATTAAAGAACAGAATAATATTATTTCTTATTGACCGCAAACAATCGATAAAATATAAAAAAACACAAGATGAAATTTTAGTTTGTAATATTTATTATTATAATCGTATGCATTTCGAACTTAAAATTGAAAGTTCATCTTCAGCGCGAGTTTAATAAAACAAAATGAAGTGATCAAAAAAAGCTAAATTACATTCAACCAAAAACAACAAACTTACAAAATTAACTTGCTTACAAAAGCTCACTTACAAAAATTAAACAACAAAAAATAAGGAATTACATACATTACAAAAGGTTAAAAAGGGATGACTCTATTGTTCCAGATTCTAAATTTATTAAATTGTTTGTTGTTTGTATGAAAAATGACTCATAAGCATCCAACTTAGAGGGGTTATTCACAGTTTTTAAAATTTTTATATTGTCAACAATTGGTGTAAGAGAGTGAGGCTCTGTGTTGTCAAAATTAAATATGTGTGATGGTATAGCCTTTTGAATTTCCTTGTTGTCTATTGTTCTTTCGTGTTCACTTGCTCTTGCTTTCAAAGCCCTCCTCGTCTGTCCTATATAAGAAGCATTGCAGTCTTTGCAGGTGATTTTGTAAACACCACTGCGCTCAAGCATCGGTATAGAGTCTTTGGTAGTCCCAAGAGATAAACATAGTTTGTTATTGTTTGTATGTACGATTTTCATGTTTGCTTTCTCATAGTATTTATGTAATTTGTTTGTGACTTTTGGAACAAAAGCGATAGTCACTCGTCTCTGGTTAGATTTATTTTTATTGGTGTTCTGAGCAAAAAGCGTTGACAGATTTCTTTTTCTTATTTTGTTAGAATGTTTTATTATTAACTTGTCTATTAAATGTTTGTTGTAACCGTTTATTGTAGCCAAATAAAGTATATGATCATACTCGGTTTTATAGTTTTTCAAGGAAAGTGGAAGGCGGCAAAGTCTATAAATCATCGAATGGAAATCTGCAATTTTATTTTGATGACTGCAGTACGAATCAAATGTGATGAAACGGTCAGTAGATGTCAACTTCCTATATACTGCAAATTGAACTTTACCATCAGTGCGTTTAATTTTTAAGTCCAAAAAGGTTAAAGAATGATCATTTTCTGACTCGAGTTCATATGTAAATTTAATGCTTTCATATCTGCTATTCAAGGTGTTCAAAACCGATTCAACATTTTCTTTTTTAACCACCGCAAAAGTGTCATCAACGTAACGCCACCATATTCGTGGGAGGAGGCCTTCTTTTTTTAAATCTGTTTCAAAGTTGGACATAAACGCTTCTGCGACCAGAGGTGATAAGCTGTTTCCCATACTGCATCCAAAACTATTGTTGTAAAACTGATTTCTAAATTGAAACGAATTGTATGTCATGCATTTTGTAATTGCATTAATAAATGCGTTTATGTGTTCATCGGAGACTGCTTTATGAAACAGATGTTTTTTGATGGCATTTATTGCGATATTTATAGGGACGCTTGGAAAGAGTGCTGTGACGTCAAACGAAATAAGTGTTTCATCTTCTTCTATTTTAATGTCTTTAATTTTATCTGCGAATTCGAAACAATTTTTTACTGCGAAACCGTCAAATGGAAGATATTGTTTGAGTTCAGCTACTAACCATTTTGATATGTTTGCAAATGGAGAGTTTACGCAAGACACGATCTTACGCATTTTATTTCCCGGCTTATGAACCTTTGGTAAACCGTACATAAGAGGAACTTTTGGGTTTGAAACGCGTAGACGAAACTTATTTACATTAAACACTTTATTTAAATTGTCAATCACAGAACGGGTATCATTTATCATTTTATTCAATGGTGATCTTCTAGAAACCTTAAAGTTGTCTTCTTGGATAGATGTGAACATCCTTTCTTCGTATTCATTTTTGTTCATGACGATAACTTGGTTTCCTTTATCAGCTTTAATGTAGAAAACATTTCGTTGTTTAAGTTTTAAGATAGCATTGTTCCACTTTAACGTATCTTTGTCATTGTTTCTTGAAATGTTTTTTTGTTTTTTAATTTCTTCAGAGGCACAATCTCTAATTTCGTTTTTGCATTCCAACGATTTAAACTGTATGGATGATTCAATATCAGCGACAAGATCCATGAACGGAGAAACAAGTGGTTTAACAGTAAAATTCAAACCTCTGTTTAAGAGTTCCGACTCATTATCACTGAAAACTTCATCTGATAAATTTACTACTAAATTCTCAACTTTTTCAATATGGGGTTTCTGTAGAGCTGGAATCTCTGCTACTAAATCACCTAGTTTTTTATTTTGTTTTTCTCTTTTTGTTTTGAAAATATTATCACACCGAAAAAGGACAGCGGATTGCTTCTGTATAAAGATTTTAAACATATGGTCATTCAAATTTTTTGTCATCTTTAAATGTAAATTATATGTTTCAAGTTCCAATTTATCGAGTCGACTGTAATGATAGTTGATTTCAAGTTTAAGCCAGGATCGTTTGGCTAAGCTAATTACTTTGTCAGTGCGATGATTTTTGATGGCGCAGATTACTTGGATAAACTTAGGAAAAACCTTTTTGGATTTGCATTCTTCTAAGAAAAGAATATCAGCTTTAATTCGCTTCACTTTTGTTACTAAACGCGAATAAACGTTCAAGTCCTGGTCGAAAACCATTATCATTTATATAAAATTATATTCGATTTTTAATCACCGAAAATTAAAATGAACGAGATTTTGTGGTCGTTATAATTAAAGAACAGAATAATATTATTTCTTATTGACCGCAAACAATCGATAAAATATAAAAAAACACAAGATGAAATTTTAGTTTTTAATATTTATTATTATAATCGTATGCATTTCGAACTTAAAATTGAAAGTTCATCTTCAGCGCGAGCATACGATTATAATAATAAATATTAAAAACTAAAATTTCATCTTGTGTTTTTTTTATATTTTATCGATTGTTTGCGGTCAATAAGAAATAATATTATTCTGTTCTTTAATAGTTAAAATATAGTTCGTTGTCTACCTGTCAAGCCATGAGCTGTCAAAATCCATTGAAGGATGGCTCCGATTTAAATAGATTAAAAAACTTTTGCAACATTAAAATTTTACCTCGGAAAATTCGAAGTTTTTCCGATTTTATTTTTGGCTTCGGAAAAAGGTGATTTAAGGCCTTTTGGGTGAGGTTTGAAAGAAAATATTTTAAAAACGTCAAAATATGCAGTCCTATTCTGTTAAACGTTCACGTGAATATTTGTATTCTGCTATCCGACGGAAAAAACGAATTGTTTCAAAAAGTACATAAATTTCGCTCAAAAATAAATTTTAACAATTAGATTCTCTTAAGAATTAAACAAAAAAGATATTACTAAAGCTTTGGACTCAAGAGATAGAAGACATTTGAAAATATCTAAATAGTGAAAAATGCACGTGAATCGAAAGATAGCAGAATAGGGCTGATAGTTTATTGCCTAACTGCCAAGCCATGAACTGTCAAATTCATTGAAGGATTGCTCCGATTAAAATGGATTAAAGAAACTGTACAAAATTCAAATTTTATCTTGGAAATACTGCTCTTTAAAGGTGTCTGATAACTTACAACTTACTTCACAACTAATATTTTACGTTATCACACACCTTTGAAAACTAAATTCGCACAAAATGTAAGCCATTCAGAGCGCTTTCATACGCAACTAATAAAATTCAACTTAAAATCATAGTTTTCGATTTACACAAGTAAAACTTACTCGTTTCAAGTGAAGTCTATGGCCTTAGCTTCATGGACCTACGTACTGCAGAACAAAATTTCTAGTTGTTGATTTATTTAGCATAAGCAACGTACAAGGATATATCATTATTAGATTCATGCATAATTGACAAGCACAATAAAGTTGGATAAGAAGTGCAGATGCCAAGTTTGACCGAATTCGTGAGATCCATATTGTATGTTGATTTTCACCAAGTTTCCCAAACTTGTTTTTTTTTCAATCCTTCAATGGATTTTGACAGCTCATGGCTCGACAGGTAGGCAACGAACTATATTTTGACGTTTTGATAATATTTTATTCCAACTGTCATACAAGAGGCTTAAAATCAACTTTTACCGAAGGAAAACATTTTGAGGTAAAACTTGAATTTTGTAGAGGGTTTGTAATCTATCTAAATCGGAGCGATGCTTCAATGGATTTTGACAGTTCATGACTTGAAAGGTAGGCAGCTTAATATATCTTGACAATTGAGCAATATTTTGTTTTCGAAATTTCACCTAAAATGTCTTAAATCAACTTTTTAAGGAGCAATAAATTAAATCGAAAAATTTCGATTTTTGTAGGTAAAATTTGAATTTTGTAGAGGTTTATTTTTAAATTCATTCGAATCGGAGACATCCTTATATGGTTTTTGACAGGTCGTGGCTTGACAAATTTAATTTATTTAAAAAAAAAATCGAGCGTTGTATGTAGGTACTCTTTTTTTTATATTTTATTTGTTTTTGCTATGAAATATATTAACTTACAGACTTCTTCCAAAATGTTATTTCCACTTAACTTAAAAAAACAAAACAGACTCACGAGTTTGTTTTATACATTTTCCCGCATTTTTCTTACCGACGAACTGCTGAGATACCACAACCATACTCTATATTTGCAATCCGAACAATGCGTCTAATCTTTATCTTACATCTTTTTACTATCAAAAAAACACGAAAGAATCCAAGACTAAGGATGATACCAAGACCGATACCGAGACGAGACCGCAGATCAAAATTTTCTCGAGAAAAAGGCGGGACCAAGGCCGAGACGAGACTCGGTTAGGCGAGAACTGGACCGAAACCGAGACGAGACTGAAATTTTTCGATTTTGACGAGACCGAGACGAGATTAACAAAAGTCTCGCCTGGCCTTGTCTCGTTGCCAGCCCTACAGAAGTCCCTCCTTTCCACTCCGATGTTACCTTCCCTTAATAAATTGCCCGTAAGCAGAAAGTGTGAATCGTAAACAAAAAACAACTCAAACCATGTAATTTATATGGCGTGACGTTTGATTGGGCGATCATTGTTTTGTTTTCATCATAAATCCTATGGTCACGTGTTCCCTAGCCTCTGTACATCTGTAATGAGTTTGAATTTAATGTATTCAAACTGAAGTAGCAGCTTTCAACTTCGTTACAATTTTGTTAGTATAGGCTATGAAAATTTTGTTAATTTTATGAGTTGTTCGTAAAAGGAAAAGTATTGTTAAGCGTGTTCCATTTGCCATAAGTGTTTCATTCGAAGTTAATTTTCCCTATTGAAAGTTCGAAAAAAAACTGCATTAAATCATTCGTACACTTTATGTTATTTATAGATTGTAACTTGTAAGATTGTATGTAATACAATAGTGTTGAGTATTCAACCATAATACCTTTGAACCACATCTCACTCCGGGAGCGGCTATACCCGATAACCCGTACTCTTCGATGTTGCCCCAATCAAATTACGATCCTGGGATAGTATTTAAAACAAAAGGGGATGTAACACCTGAGCGTGCCTCAGGGCGCCGAGAAGGTTAATCCGACACTGGCTACGGTTGGTGTAGTTCTTCTAAAAAGGCACTAGTTATGCTAGTCTCTGAATCTAAATCAAGGGCTTAAGATGTGTTGCTTTGTCCAGGGTTGTCCACCAAATAAAGTTTTCTTTCTACTTCAACCAACGTTGTGTAATTCCCCAAATTATGGTGGGTGGTTTATATTAGGAATGTTTTGTCTCATCGTAGATAAGCCTGAGAGGTTATTTGAAGTCACACGCTTATGCCACGATTGGCACTAATAGTCTTTAAAGACACATCGCACGCAGGTTATGACCGTCGTTCAAGCAGAAGTTTAGAAGAAATGAGGTATCAATTCTTACTAAATAATAATTTTTAATTTAAAAATAATTACCAGTCGGAAATGTATTCGGAATAGATCATAATGTGAATAAATGAATTATTAACAACAGAACAATTTATTATGAGGCATTTGTAATTTTTAAGTACTTAGGTAAACAAAGGATTTCAAAAAGTTAATGACGCTTTAATTAACAACTTACGCACTTAGGCGTGTCGTTGACATAACTTCAAAAATAATCCACTATTTTTTGTTAAATTATAATGTAATAAAACCAAAATTAACTTATTTAATTAAATTAAGCTTCGTTGACCGAAACAATTTACAGATTCTGAATAGGTATACAACTTTTGCTTTTCATCCCACAAACATTTTAAAAAATATAAAAACTCAACAAAACACAATTTAAAACGTAAGTCTTTCGTATCCGTTGGTTTCTCTTAAAATCTGAATTCGCATAAAATAAAAATTTACCTCGGAATTGCTGATTCTTTTTATCATACAAAATATAAACAATGACGTGAAAATATATATAGCTATGGACGTATCACTGGGCACTGGATATGACATTCCTAGGAATTACGCTACGCTTTACAGGAGATGTGATATCGCTGACAGTGCAACGTAGGTATTGATAGTAGTTGTGCCATTACAAATTGTATGTATGTATGGAGGGTTCAATTATTGTAAATGTAATTAAAAACTCCTGGTCACAAAAGCGTTCTCATGGTCAGATATACATAATGCAACTTAAAAAGAAAATAAAGCAACTGACACAGACAAAACAAACAATCTATGTAGCTACCTCCCGCTGCCTCTGCCAATTGACATGTCCATGAACTGCCAAGGTTAATGAAATGTAACACCAGAACTGAGTAATGGTCAACGATGACCATTCGGCATCAGCATTCAGCAATCAGAAGCTCCAGCTCAGTAACCGTGGAGTTAAGGCTATGCATTCTTTCGCCATTCTCCATACCAAGTTAATGCAAATGTATATGCTGAAAAAAACATATAATATTAAAATAATGTATAAATATGCAAAACGACTTCTCATATATATAAACGGTGATTTTTTAAGAGCTTGGTTTTTGAAAATTCAAAAAAACACAGAAACTTGTAAAAAGTGAATGAAATTTTTATTTGGATCGATAAATCAATTTCTGCCATTTACTTTTTAAAAATAATTTCACTTAAATGTTGCCCGCGGCTACGCTTCAGGTGGTCCATTCTGAAGGTCCAATTTTGGCAAACTTTTTCACACATTTCGGCCGGAATCTCACCAATGACGCGTTCAATGTTGGCTTCCAAGGCAGCAATCGTGTTTGGCTTGTCCCCATAGACAATAGACTTAACATAGCCCCACAAAAAATAGTCTAACGGGGTCAAATCACATGATCTTGGTGGCCAATTGACTGCGCCAAAACGTGAGATCAACTGCTCACCAAATTCGCCTCTCAATTGATGCATGGTTTCGCGTGCAGTTGCGAAACACATTTTTCACAGAGCACGAATTTTGATAATAAATTTCAATAATTTGCAAACGTTGTTCAGGCGTAAGTCTATTCATGATGAAATGGCAAACAATACTGAATCGAAATGTCAAATGATCGTGGAATTTGTCATGTGTGATCTGTCAAAAATATAAACGTCAAAAACCAAGTAGAAAAAATATCAGCCTTTATATTATACACACAATGTACGCTAAAGCTATGAGGAACGATACTCGCCTTTATTTTTAATTAAGCTTCGAAGCGATTGCGGTGGCTAAACAAATACGCATGTATATACAGTATGTCCATGTCATAGATTGTAAATGCATCCAAGATAATGGGCATTATTAATAATAAAACGCTAATGTCGACTATTCGTTAACTTGAAGCTTAAAACGAAGTGGTGAGCTTTAACAAAATACTACCAACAAGCAATTTAACCCTTTAACTAACTAATCTCAAGACTTTCCTTAAATCTATTACAAAATCTACTACAAATGAGAAAAGAAATTGGATCAACTGTCAGAAATATCAAAGATAATTTTCTTGTTTTCAAACAAAAATATATATCTTTAATTTAATTCTTTAAATATATGTCTTTGTGCTCTTTTGAATGATGATATTTTATTCCGCGATATTTGTTTTTGGCGGCTCCATTCAATTGTTTGGTGGAATTCTGATGCCCATTTGCTCGAAGACTTAACAGGCTGTTAAGCTTGCTATCGATTATGTGACCGAGTGGTTTTACACATGAAACTAAGAGCTCTTTCATTTCACACGTCCAGTTGCTGGCTCATTTACTTTTTAAATGCATATCCATAATAATAATGTCTAACATTTTCTTAAAACAATTTATTTTTCGCGGCATAGACGTCAGACGCACAGGCGCAAAATACATAAAAAAACAAAGAACTGTCATAATTTGTTCTTCAAAGGTAAGTATTGCCGTGTTCTTTTTAACAGCAAGTATTTTAGTACTAAATTAAAAGGAACCAAACCAGACAAAGCCAAAAATCACTTTTGTTTTAACAACATAAATTAACAGTTAACACTACTGTCAGCTCGTTAGTTCTGCTTTCCAACTTTATCGAAAAATGGTAAACGAAATTTCATTGAAATAAAAGTGACTTGAGATGATTTTGAAATTGCGTCATTGCATGGGAAATTGTGCAATTCCGAAGATGGTTTCGGCAAAATAATTTAAAATTGCGCAATTTCGTTCAGTAAGAACATAGTATTAGTGTGATATAGCTCATACAATTTCATACAAATAATATTTTGCTGCGTCGCGTCGTGAAGTGTAGTTCCGATGCAGTTGTGTGCGGTCTAACCTTAAAGCTTAACTATCGTACCTTTCTAAGACGCAATATTTTTGGTCGATATCTACCGACTCTAATAGAATGTGCAGCATATATATACTGCAAATTATATTTTTTTTGTTTTTGTTTTTGTGGACTGTGTGGATTAAAGCCAATTGAAATATTTTGGGCGAAACGCATTTTGGACTATAGGTCACAAAATATTTCAATTGGCTTTAATCCACACAGTCCACAAAAACAAAAACAAAAATAATATGTAAATATTGTTTGCGTTTTCTTCGAATATACTTAAAGCTCAACTACGAAAATAAGCGAATACAATTAAATCAAATGATGCGTTTATAATTGTGGTTAGTTGCTTTTTGTTCAGTTTCGTTCACTTTTTGCTTTCGGAGGGGAGCAAGCGCACGTTACTTAAGAAAAACTGACATCTCGCAAAATTAGGAATGAAAAAAAGAGAAAGGTGATTCATTTCACTTAAGTATACAATATGAGCGACTTCTCCTTTTGACTGTCCTGCAAGCTACTTTTCGTTGGTTTTTGACATAAACTTAAGTGTCCAGTCGACAATTATAGCTCACCTTAAAGAAAGACCACCAGAATTGCATGAAAAATAAACAAAAATAAGTTTAAAAAAGGTGGGAATATTAAATAATTTTTTTACACTGATTTGTCTTGTTTTATTTTCAGGGAATGATATTTGGATTATTGGCAATAATTAGAAACAGCTTATGTTGCACTTCAGAAACAACAATAAATAAAGTACTTCTAAATTAAGTACTTCATTTTTACTTTAAAACAAAAAGCTGAAGATTAAAACCAACACATAAATACACTTTTACCAATTGAAATCGACCTGATAACTTGGGATTAGATTTAACTATTAAATACAAATTTACGAACCACAAAACAGCACTAAGGCAACATTTTTCATTTAATGTTCGACTTTAAACATGGATTTCCGTGTATTAAAAATTGACATTTTCAAAATCTGGAGATTTTCTTTTAACATTAACACTAAATTTGATTATTAGTAAGGCCCAATAAGTTCAACTTGGTCTAGGTATAGATGCGACAGTCAAGAAAATCACAAACGCGATAACATCTGAAATTTCCAGGAAGGGTCAACAAAATTGATGAATGAATTAACAGATGGTCAGTTATCGATAGTTGCCAGTCTTATAGAAATCTTTAGACAGGCATCTCTAAGAAAAAATAACACAAAATATTTATTAGGGCTTAACAGACCTCAACTGTCATATCTGTCTGATGAGCATCCTAACAGGGCACAACCAGCGATACCACTTTACTTCAATTGAAGTAGATTTACTTCAATTTCTTCAAAAATAAAATGCACGACTGGATCGCACGAACTTGCTCTTATGTTCGATCATATACTATGCAAAAGATTTTTATTAAAAATCTATATATATTTTTAAAGTCGTTTTTTACTTAATTTTTTTATAGGTACAAAATTTCTTTAATTTTTTTCTAAAAAATATTGGTATGACAATCTTAAATATAAAATAATACTAGCCGACACAGCTCTCGAAATTCGAGTGCTAATTTATTTATTTAATTCATTATTGTTCAATAAAAGACAGAGAATTCATGATTTTTTCAAATTGTTGAATGCAATGAGAAGAACCTAATAAGCACTCAATCCTGGAGTCCAAGGGAAAACGGTTAATGGTACACAAACCTTCAAACCTATACGCATTTTTGGCACATTAACAATTTTTGTATAACAACAAATGTTCCTGGTTCTTATTCTTGCACCTTTCATTATTTCCATGCTAAACCAAAATACATACATACAACAATACTGACGCCTTAAAAAAATTCAGGAAATATCAAAAGAACCCAAAACAATGGACTTAGAGATGGGCACGCTTCACACACCTCGTATTTTCACCACACTTTACATCTTATAAAATGCCGCCACATATGAAATAAATAATGATTGTTTTAATTAATATAAATTTAATTATATTAACTTCGAAAATAAAACTTAATTATTTTCTAAGTTTATTGTGACGGTCTTTGTTCAAGTTGTACATAAGTTTTTATTAGAAATTAAGTATTTATTTACGCTTTTCCACCACTTTCCTGTGCTCAACTATTCACTATCCTAGTATTGCCCAGCACTAACCCAATTCAATAAATAAGTATGCAACGAACATTGGAGAGTATGCAATTTCTTATTCCTTTTAAATATGTCATTAAATTATCAAATGCACAAACCATTTTCGTTTTTCGGCAACAGATGTCACTAGTGTATGTGTGTATTGTTTGCATTTTTATTTATTGTTTTAAACAATTTCTGTGTAGTATATTTAAATAGTTTTGGCATTCTGCACATCTATGCAAAAAATTCTTTCGTTTAATATGTAGTGTATGCCCTTTCGGTTTTGGTGGGCCGCGAAAAGTGTACCACAAAAAACATGTTCGCCGTTTTATTATATGATAAACTTAAAAATAAAAGATAAAATCGACTTAATCAAAGAAAAAATAATTCAAAATTCTGAAATAAATACTTAAACTAATTTGGCTTAAAAAAAGTAGGCCATTTTATTTCTTGGATAAATTTTAATTTATGAGAAAGAAATTTTAAAAATCTGTGGAGCGGATTTTGAGAAAAATAGTTTTTTTTAAACTTTTTGAAAACATTTTTTCAGAAAAAAATTCAGTAACGCCAACTCATAGGTATTCAGCACATACATATGTACAACTGTATTTTCTGAAAAAAATTTAATAAGCAGTTTTCTAAATATAAATTTAAACTATTTTTTTAAATGCTTTTAAAAATAGAAAAAAATATTAATTAAAAATATTGGTACGCAGAATAAATTGGGCAACCTAAACCTGCATAGCTATGTGTAAAATTTTGAAATAATCGGTTGAGCCAAGGAAAAGTACCGATTTAAGATTTTTTTTTATTTTTTTTCAACCATTTGATCGGTTGTACCTAAAAAGCTGCACTGATTTTTTTAATCAAAATCGTTAGAGCCGTTTCCGAGAAAAATAGACTTCAACCTAACGTTTATATGGCACGTTCCGTTATTTTTTTAGCTAAAAAAAAATTTCAATTTCCCCTCTTTACAATACCTAAAAAACTCTATATACCAAGTTTGAAGCAATTCGGCCCACCCGTTTGGGCTGTAGGTGTCTATACATACATACAGACCGACTGACAGACAGACATACAGACGGACAGAATTTTTAGACCATCTTTATTCGTCTTCGCTATCATCGTAATGTCATGTTTGATTGTTATCTTACAACTTTTTTTTCGACGAATGCATAACTTGCCTTATAGTACCTTTAATCGCAAGTAAAAATTAAAATCTGCTCAACACTTCGCACTATTTTTAAACTCTTTCAGCCCTATTTATAAAAACCGCCTGGTCCTCCACTAGTACGCGGACTTACAAAACCATTGAATAAGAGTTAGACCATGGACTAAAATTTCCTATTAATAAAAAATCGAACAAAATCTACTACAATAAGTATCAACTCTATATATTTTTATTCTATATCCCTGTAAATTTTGTTCTTAAATGTCAAATCTTAGTCCTCCACTAGACCACCGTCTTCAATGGTCTAACGAAGGACTTATTTTGCAAGCGTCAAATAGCAGAAAATTCTGTTTTATTGATAACATTTCGTCATGTGTGTCAAGTTAGCACTACTACTTCAAAATTTTAAAGAAATTCTCGTAAATTTAATTGTCGTAAATTTGTCGTGAAAGAAAAAAATTTGTCGAGCTTGTTTTTTAAAAAATAACCCCTGGTAATGCTAACTTGACAGTCAAGTTAGCATTACCACCCCTCAAAAACGGTGTATATAAAGTCAAAAAATAAAAATAGGTATGCCATTAACTGTCGTAAATTTGTCGTAATCCAATTGCGAAACAAAAAAAATTGTCGCGTTCGTTTTTTTTTTAAATAACCCCTAATAATGCTAACTTGGTAGTCAAGTTAGCATTACCAGCCCTCAAAAAAGGCGTAAATTAAGTAAAAACATAAAAATGGGTACGTCATTAACTGTCGTAAATTTGTCGTAAACCAATGGCGAAATAAAAAAAATTGTCGCGTTCGTTCTTTTTAAAATAACCCCTGGTAATGCTAACTTGACAGTCAAGATAGCATTACCACCCCTCAAAAACGGTGTATATAAAGTCAAAAAATAAAAATAGGTATGCCATTAACTGTCGTAAATTTGTCGTAATCCAATTGCGAAACAAAAAAAATTGTCGCGTTCGTTTTTTTTTTAAATAACCCCTAATAATGCTAACTTGGCAGTCAAGTTAGCATTACCAGCCCTCAAAAAAGGCGTAAATGAAGTCAAAACATAAAAATGGGTACGCCATTAGTTGTCGTAAATTTGTCGTAAACCAATGGCGAAATAAAAAAATTTGTCGCGTTCGTTCTTTTTAAAATAACCCCTGGTAATGCTAACTTGACAGTCAAGATAGCATTACCACCCCTCAAAAACGGTGTATATAAAGTCAAAAAATAAAAATAGGTATGCCATTAACTGTCGTAAATTTGTCGTAATCCAATTGCGAAACAAAAAAAATTGTCGCGTTCGTTTTTTTTTTTAAATAACCCCTAATAATGCTAACTTGGCAGTCAAGTTAGCATTACCAGCCCTCAAAAAAGGCGTAAATGATGTCAAAACATAAAAATGGGTACGCCATTAATTGTCGTAAATTTGTCGTAAGCCAATGGCGAAATAAAAAAAATTGTCGCGTTCGTTCTTTTTAAAATAACCCCTGGTAATGCTAACTTGACAGTCAAGATAGCATTACCACCCCTCAAAAACGGCGTGAATTAAATAAAAACATAAAAATGGGTACGTCATTAACTGTCGTAAATTTGTCGTAAACCAATGGCGAAATAAAAAAATTTGTCGCGTTCGTTCTTTTTAAAATAACCCCTGGTAATTCTAACTTGACAGTCAAGATAGCATTACCACCCCTCAAAAACGGTGGATATAAAGTCCAAAAAAAAAAGAGATAAGCCATTAATTGTCGTAAATTTGTCGCAAATCAATGGCGAAAGAAAAAAAATTCGCTTCAGATTTGTTTTTTTAATAATTAAAAGATTTCTACCTAAACCACGATTTTCCACCTAGCACTTCCATACTAAAAGAATGTGTTTTACTACTCTTTTTTGCAATAAAACTTGTCTAAACAATTGTCGCTCGACGTCCTTGAGTAAGTTGTGCAATAAACTAATTTGTCTTGCGCCTTTTTCTTACAAAAAACGCCCTTTTAGTATAGCCTATACCATAAAGTAGGAATTTTCACTAAATCTATAACTACCATACCAAAAGTATTTGTTTAACTACTTTTTCCCAATAAAATTTGTTAAACCAATTATTATTATATATATTAAACCTGATAATGCTAACTTGACTATCAAGTTAGCATTATCAGGGGTTATTTTTAAAAAAACGAACGCGACAATTTTTTTTGTTTCGCCATTGGCTTACGACAAATTTACGACAATAAATGGTATACCCATTATTATTTTTTGACTTCATATACACCGTTTTTGAGTGGTGGTAATGCTAACTTGACTTTCAAGTTAGCATTACCAGGGGTTATTTAAAAAAAAACAAGCGCGACAATTTTTTTTCTTTCACGACAAATTTACGACAATTAATCCAATTAGACACACATGATTAAGTCCTAAGCCTTTCCTAGTCCATGTTTAATAATTTCGGTGTTTATATCTACTTCACTTTTAGAAATCCCTTTTTAATCCACTTCAATTTAAACAAAAAAGAAACTTAAAAATACTTCAAACAAAAAATATTTAAGAAATGTTTTATACTGTGTCATGTAGACCCAGATTCACAATTCAAAAGAATAAATTGCATCTAACTTCACATCAAACAAAAAAATTATTACAATTTTCTGACGTTTATTATTGTTTTAATCTTAAGTTCCTTTCAAACGAGTAATGCGTTTGGTTTTTCCCGGGTTCCTGTCTATCTATGCTGAAATCTGAAAATTGAATGTGATTTGATTAATAGCCAAACACGCTATGAAAAAATATTTTGAAGTAATCAAGAATGTGGATAAAGATTCGTAGGCAAAAATATAATTTTGTGAAGATATCCTTGTGTACCTAAGCTCTGTCAATCACGATTTCCCACAAGTTATAAAAATGGATTGTCTATGTCCTTTCATTGGTAATCATTGAAGAAGAAGATGCACATATTTCAGCAAGGTTATTCTTATTACTATTTTCATTCGCATTTCAAAAAAGTTCCGTCGCTGCTGATAAATACATACAACTAATTTGGAATTATTTGATGATTTTGGAATTTACTTCCTTTTTAGGAAATTATGTACTTCATTTTTTTAACACTTCAGATTCTTTGCTGTAGTGAGCTTAGAGCAAGCTTCAACTACAGTCAGACTCATCATAAGTGCATGTGTTAGTGGTTAGTAAAATAATGCAAGCCAACACATGCAACAAATAAAATATAATACAAAATTAAAAAATTAACAAAATAAAACAAATTATACAAAATAATAAAAGGCACTAGACATTCAGGACATCTATTGTTAAAAATAAAACAATATCACGACCGAAGACCAATGGTTCGAGACGAAGATTTTAGTCTTAGTTTACTCAAGTTAAAATCGATAGATGAATGGTTTAAATTAAAAAGCTTGCATATACGGTTCAAAGGTCCATGCAAGCCTATGGAAATAAATGTGTAAAAGTTCAACTCTGCGTAGGTGGTGAGATCCTCCGCGGTAGTTAATGCCGATGCAAGCTAACAAATCAGGAGCATCGATTTGACCATTAATGAGTTGATGAAGGAATATGAGATCATTATTGACCCGTCTTTGATATAAAGGTTGGATTTGCAGAAGTTGGATTCTGTGTTCATATGGTGGTAGATTGCAAGCGAATGAATTTATGTTGTATTGATTCAATACGACTTTTATATGTTTCGTGGAAAAGGGACCATACCTGTGAGGCATATTCAAGATGAGGACGCACATAACAATTGTACAAAGGGAGAGTAACATACGGACCGTTAAATTCCTTTGCCCAACGTTTAATAAATCCAAGTATAGAGCTGGCTTTCTTAACAATAAAATTTATATGTTCCATGAACTCTAAATTAGAGCTAAAATGAACATCCAAGTCCTTAAAGCTAGAGATACGACCTAGTTGTTCTGCGAAACAGAATAATCAAAAGAATTTGGAAGATGTTTTCTTGAGAAAGTAATTGTTTGGCATTTAGCAGGGTTTAAAGTAACGCCATTTTTATTACAGCAAACAGTAAAACTATCAATATCGGCGTGAAGAAAATGGTGACCATGGTTTGTTTTTATTGTCTTAAAATTTTTCATATCATCTGCAAATATGAGAATCTCACTTGAATGTATACATGATACGACATCATTTATAGCGAGAATAAATAGAAAATGGCCCAAATGGCTTCCCTGATGTACACCAGAATGGGCAGTGAATTGACTTGAAAGTCTATTACGGAATTTTACATGGTAGGATCTATTTTCAAGATATGATTTGATCCATGCTATAAAAAAGTGTGCGGAACAGAAGGCTTTTAGTTTGAACAAATAATATTGTGGCTCAATTGAACGAATTCTTTAGAAAAATTGGTATATATACAGTCAATTTCATTTCCACTTTCCAAAGATTTCGAGCATTTATGCACGAAAAAAAGAAGATTTGTCACGGTTGATCTTTTTTGTACAAATCCATGCTATTTTTCACTTATTAAATTCCTGCCATGAAAAGACAGGCTTTTACAAACAACTTTTTCAAAGAGCCTATAATTTTGTATATCAATCTTTTCACCTTTTTTATAAACGGGAATTAAAAATTATTTTTTACAAGAGCAAGGAAATTTGCCTGATTTAATAGAGAGCTTGAACATAAATTTAAGGGGTTGAACTAGAATATGTCTACACTTTTTTATTACTATTGGGGGAATGCCATTAGAGCCAGAAGAGTAATCATCATTCAACGAAGAAAGATATTCTAAAACAGTGTTTTAATCCAAAAAAATACTGCTACAATTTTTTTGGGCATAGATATGCAAGTTTTTAAAATATTCTTCATCAACAACGACAGGTGCCTCAACGAAAGAGTTACGAAAATTTTTGGCAAAAGCGTTGCAAATATCGGTGGTTTCACGTAACGAGCAGTTTTCATAAATAAAATTCGCCGGATAACCATCTAAATTTATTTGAGTTAACGAGTCTCCGAAATGATTTAGGGTCCTGTTTCAAAGAGCTTCCCGTTTCATTTACATAATTTGTATACAAAGTTTTTGAAAGGGTTTTAAATTACTCGAAAAGAGCAATATAAGAAAAGTGATCAATTGGTGAAAGAGTTTTAAAGTATAATTTCCATGCTTTATTTCTTTTATTACGGAGTAATCTAAGCTCTTTCATATACCAAGCGTGACAAAAATTCAAGTGTTTTGATAATTTTAATGGGACAATATTATTCGCACAAGTATTCAAAATATTATAGAAAATAGAAACTACATCATCAATATTAGAAGAAGTGGATATCCGACCAACAACATCAGACTTAGTTAAATTTTCAGAGAGCAAACGAAAATCTGCCTTTTTGAAGTCAAAAACGTACGAACGGTCATAAGTGTTACTATTTTCAGTAAGATGACTGCTCAAGTCAAGAAAACTATCCAGGGGTGGATGATAGGTAGGTCAAATCTACTTCGCTTTCTTATTTTGAAGTGGCAACGCTGGTCACAACTCAATGGGAACCAACATGACCAGAATGGGCATCAGCACATCTGACTTATATAGACGTTGTATGGCGAAGAGGCAGAACATGTCTCATATTACTTATTTTGTGAATGCCCCAGTTTATCCCGAACCTGGAAAGAAGCTCTCGAAGATTACTTCCTTGACGACCTGGGTGATATCTCTAGTAAGTTACTTAAGCATATCCTGAAATTTATTCAAAGGTCACAAAAGTGTATGGAGGCGCCTAAAACTTAATCTACCCATTTACTCCCCTGCAGCCCTGCTTAAACTTCCCCTTTCATACCCTAGGGTTGTTTGCCGTTTCACAACCCCGTCTGACCTAACCTAAGGGTCAAAAATCAACCATCCTAATTTTGTCACATTTGACTTGGTGATTCATAAAAACATTTCTTACTGTATTAGTCCCCAATGGCCAAAATTAAAACTGTTGATATTCGTCAACGACAATTTTCAAATAAACTACAAGCCATTTGGATTTTGATATTCAATATTCTATCATTCTATAGTTTTGGGCATTCATGAATTGGGATTTGAGAATTTCATGCCTAATCCATGATATAGAAACAGCTATAATTTTACAATCGTTTCTTACTCAAGTAATTTATATTGGCGATATAAGATATATAGGTCAAGTTTTGCATTTAAAAAAAATCGAGATTAGTCGAGATTTTAAACCTTGACATTTCGATGATAGAGAACACCAAAAAAGTGCGTCCCGCAACTCTGTCTGTCTGTTTCTCTGTCTGTCTGTACAACCACCTACAGACTAAATCGCTGCAGTGATTTTCTTTAAACTTACTGTTTTAGCTTTTAAAGTGATGTTTATGCTTAAATAAATGTTTGAATCGTTTTTTTACCCACAAAACTAACGGTACCTGCCATACAATTTTTTCTACCATCTTAATTATCTTGAAAACGGCTCTAAGGATATTGATTAAAAAAATCTGTGCACTACTCTATTTTTTTTTTTTACATATTTTGTTGTTAACGGTACCTGCTGTACAACCATTTTTTTTTATTTAAGACTTTCTCATAAACAGTTCGACGGACTTCGATCAAACCATTTATGTAGGAGGTCCTTAAAATTATAAATAATACTTCATATCAAAATTTTCTTCAAAGAAAATAGCTTAACATTTTGTTCCTTCATTTTAACGTATTTTCCACACATTAAAAGAAGTGCAAGAAATGAAAACATTCCACTATAACACTTATCATTCAAAACTTTTTTTAAAGCTCTCAAATCAAAAGAACCTCAACAGAAACCCAAGGGAAGGAAAATCGAAGGAGTTAGCAAATTGACACGGGTAACTCTTAATCAATATTTAGTGGGGTTTGAATAGCAGCAGTAGCCAAAGGCCACAGCAAAGGCGATTCAGTCGACACTCTGATGTACGCTCAGTAGGACGTTGGGTCTGCGTCAGATGAAATTAATTTTTTTTATTATTTCATATATTTACGGGCGTGCAGACACTTTTTATACAGCGATATTGTGATGACTGGAAGTTGAAAATCAACTTCCAGAAATCAGAAACTATTTTGTTAGGACTCCGTTGTCTAGCGCCTCAAGGGATACGAGAAAGAACTGGCGCAAGCTGGTGATCGTAGGGCCACATGGACATCCACTGGCGAGTAAAAGTGTAGTAAAGTACCTTGGCATCTGGTTGGATCAGTACCTGTATTTCGACAGACATATAGGTGCTGCCTTGGCCAGAGCTAGGGGAGCCTTTGCCTTGACAAACGATTGTTTTATAGCAGCCATCTTGACAGCAGGGTGAAGGTGACTTGTTACATGGCCCTCATCAGGCCGATGATTGCCTACGGATGCCTGGTGTGGTTCAACGTTGCCCCATCTCAAATGGAAAAGATTCGGGTGTTTCAGAGGCAATGTCTTAGACGTTGCCTTGGATTACACAGAATGCCAGAGTCGGAGTACACAAGATATTATTCCAACTAGGTTCTATACAACGGAGCCAACATAAACAGAATAGATAATTTTTTGTTTAAGCTGAATCGGGGTCACATTGCAAGAGCGATGTCCTCAACTAACAGCTTAATTTAAGTCTATCTTTGGGTTTAGTTTATAAGTAAAAAAGAAAAATATGATAAGATACCGAGTTTTTTGGCAATAAGTTTTCTTGGATAAAAAAAAATAAAATAATTAGATTTAATTAAAATAGTTTTTAGGTGGAAAGACATTAGTTCTAAGAGTTATTGTTTAGTTTAGAGCGCCCGTAAGGGGCCAGCAAATTAGTTATAAGTTATTGATAATTAGGCTAGTTTTAAACATTTTTGTCTAGCTTTACCATGGTTATAAGTTAATATTAAATAAAAATGAATTAAAAAAAAAAACACTTTTTATACAGAAGTTCTTTTATTTTAGTATGGTTAAAAAATATGACACGATACTGATTTTTAAAATGCTTTCCCCTTAGACGTGTACTGCCTTTTTTTCTGGGACAGAGTAAAGTGCATTTTCACAAATCTAAGCAAGGTTCATCAACCGTATGGCGCTTGTTTTGGAGTTATGTAGTTTATCCAGGGCAATATTTTTAAAACTTAAGATTATGTTTATGTATTTGTATGACAAACATGTATGTAGCCAATGAAAACTGACATTTTTGTATAGAGAAGTAATTAAGCACTAGTTTTTCCACAATTTAAAATTTGTTTTTTTTTATTATTTTTTAAAATAGTGCCTTGAGTCCTAACTAAGGCGCCAGTTATAGCTTTCATTGAAACTCATCATTGAAAACTTTGACTATCAATTCTGAGGCACCTAAACAAATAAAACTGATGTTGTTTTGGTAACAAAATGAAGGTATAAAAGGTTTATAATATTTTTTGTCAAAAAAATATTTTATTTGTTCTACCACTTTCTTGTAAATTTACTTTTGATTTTTCAATGATCATTGAATGATCATTGAAAATGCTTTTCATCATTGAAAAATCAAAAGTGAATTTACAAGAAATTGGTAGGGCAAATAAAATATTTTGTTGACAAAAAATAATATATATCTGATTGCCTTCATTTTGGTACCAAAACGACATCAGTTTTATGTGTTTAAGTGTCTCAGAATTGATAGTCAAAATTTTCAATGATGAGTTTCAATGAAAGCTATAACTGGCGCCTAAGGCGAAATGCTTTGGCCTTAAAATATTTTTTTAATTATTAATAAAAAAAAAACAAGTGTTTAATTACTTCTTGATACAAAAATGTCAAAAATTACCTACGTTTGTATTGTGTTTGTTTTTCTTCTTATTTATTATAAAGTTGGACAAATGGGCTTACTCCCAGTTTCACAGTGCGAGTTTAAACTCCACTTTTGGTTTAAACTTTAGATCAACAATTCATTCGGTTTCACAGTGTCGTTTAAACCTCAATTTGTAGATTAAGTTAACCGAGACTATTCTGCCGCTTAAACTTCAGTTCAGCGTTTGTATTGTTTTCTTGTTTTTAGGAAAATATTATGAACAAAACAAAATTGTGTACTCAAATTTTATCGCGTTTTTATAGTGATTTTAAATATTATTTTATTTATTATTCTAGTTGTTTCGCGTCTTTTTTCTGTCTAGAGAGAGAAAGGGAGGACGAGGCAAGAAAAATGCTGCCAACTATTTTCATAAAATCTAGTTAAACTAAGTTAAACTGATCTGAAGATCAGATTTCACTGTGAAACCGGACGAACTAAACCAAAATTTAAACTAAGTTTAAGGTTCAGTTGCGCTTAAGTTTAAACTCCCACTGTGAAACTGGGGGTTAGTGAAATAAAACTATAAGCTTTAGAAGGGTTCATTTTCTTATTTACTGCCGAAATGTTTGAGACCAGTCTTGAAAAAATAAGTTTTTGACATTTGTGTATACTCTTACTACTTTTTTGTTCTCATAACATGATGTGAGAAAAAGACGTCTATGTGTCATTTATAAGCTTTAATGTGATCAAAATAATTTTCAGTGTATTTTTTTCGTTTTAACGGTAAGGCATCTTCCAATTTAGAACTAAGTTTTCTCATTATTTACTATTATATTCACCTCTCAAACAATAGTTAGAGCAACTATAATGAATGAAGGAAAAACACTGATACCTAATTGAAACCCCTTATATGTACGTTTTTCTCATTAGGACCAAAAAATGTAAATACTCAAGAAAAAAACTTTTAATTAGGCTCAATGACAAGACAAAGCCACAATAACACCAATAAAATCTACCATTGTACAAGAGTGGAGTAAGCAAAAAATATAACTTACCCTACATAGCTACACAGACACGTTCTACAAGTCTACTATGTTTTCGATAGAATCAGTCTATTCGCATTTCAAAAGAAAAAGGATGCCAAAGAACGGAAAATAACTTTCACTTGGAGCATTATCAGCGTAATTATTTCCGTTTCCGTAAGCGCGATAGTTTCCTGTCTCGGGCTCCAAAAGTATTTCAAGCTTAAATAAATAGAAATACCCAAGAAAATTAAGCGATGACAACAAGAACAGTGGAAACAAATAACCCCTTTTGCTTTATTAAAGTTAAGTCTGATTATTTGTTTGTGTGAGCAACATCCACTATTTGGAGACTACATACTTCTTTCAAATGTTTGGGCATTCATACCTAGTTCCAGTGTGTTTATTTTATTCTTAACATCTCTGTTGTGTTCATACGGTTTTGTGTTGAAATACTACTCGTATTAGCTCATCGAAAAATGTAATTAATTCAAGTTAGAGCAATTCTATGAAACATGGACGTGAACTTGTTTGAATTGTTTGCGTAAATTTTAGGATTTTTTCCTATTATTTAATATTTTAGGGATATGAATCATTAAAGACCAGTTTCTATTGAACAAGTTAACTCTATGAACAGAGTAACTTAACCCTAATTAACTAGCAAACAGTTTTTCTGTCGGGGGTAAACTTTTACTTTTGAATGTCAAAAATCTCGTCGAAATTCGAAATGGACTTACGGCTCTATTAAAATCGGCATTTCACAATCAAAATGGAAATTGCTACACTTGAGAAATAGTTTTGCACATTGATATCGTTGTTTTTTTAAATATCCATTTAGTTAATCCAGAGTTTACTCTACGAATTTCTTGAATTAACTCGAGAAAATAAAAATAAATTGAAATAAAATTTAATTGGCTGAAAAAAAAACACTTCGCAGAAGTAACTCTGATTTAGCCCTGAAGCTAGAAGGATACAGCAATAAAAAAAAAAAAAAAACGGACCCAAGGAGTATGAGATATGATGAAATATCTTATGCGTGAAAGAGATTAAACTACCACTGGTACATAGCATTAATAGGAAGCAACACACTAACCAGAAAAAGTGTTTCCATTGCAACGACGTCATATCTACATTTGGTTTTTATTTTTTGCAGTTCGGTTTCGATGAATATAGTAGTGAAGAGTTGTTAGCAAGCCATCAGCCATAATAATTTTAGGACTGTAGGCTAATTTTGCCGTTGCTGCAGCTGGTCTAGTGTTTGCCGAATAATTGAAATACAGTGGTTCTAAATGAATACCGGCCGCCGTTACTTAACAATGCTGGTGCTGGCTCAACCTGTTTCACACATTAGCTTACAAGTGACATTAATTTTCTAACGAAGAGGATGCTAGAACTATTGCCTTAGTTCTGTAAGATATTATCGGCAGTTTACAACTGCCCTACAGTTTGCCGATTGAGTATTCAGCGATTTTGATTAGGTCAAAAGGCTTACACAGACAATAAAAGCGACTTCCAATAATCTGTTTTACCCAGGCAGTAGCAGATATGGAATTTCCTAAATGTTTTTATAAAATTGTACATGTGAAATGATGTATTTTGTACCGACCAGCATCCCATCACATCATTTGAAAGAGAGCACTCGTGGAAATTGAAGTATGTTTGCTAAATTGTCGTGTTTTTTTTCTTTTTTTTAAATTCAACTATATGCCTGTAAGACCTAAGGTCTTTTAAATGCGACCTGAATTGCACGGAACTAGTTTGGCACAATGGATATTGAGAACCAGGTATTGACTGTCTGATTTTTAACCCATGGGCGGCATCCAATTAAAATTGGAGGTATAGAAAAGAATGCGCCTAGCGTGGGGATCGAACCCACACGTCCTAGTTAGCAATCAAGCACTTTATCAACTGCGCCATTGCCACCCTTGTCGTGTGTTGTGTATTGTGTTTGTTGCCTTTCTTTTAAAGCTCATGCATACATATATAAATTAAATGCACAGCTGTATGGCATGTATTTGCTCTTATGTTCGATCAGATCTTAAGCAGATGATTTTAGTAGAAACAGCTGAATATATTTAAATATTTTTAGAATTTTTTACTTAATTTTTTATATACAAAATTTCTTACATTTTATCTAAAAATTTATATAAAAAATGTATTACATTTTTCCTATAATATATAAATATTGCGGTTTCAAAAGTATAGGGCTGTAATTCGACATTTGTCAAACTAAGTTGATAAGCCATTTTTTTTCAGTTGAAAGTCTGACATTTACGAAAATGGATCGCCTAACTATCACACAACGCATACGAAGTGTTAAAACCTACTACAAAAATGGTGATTCTGCCACAGCCAAATATCGGGCTTTAAGAGGAGATTATGGTTTACATAATCGTCCAACTACGCAAGCAATTTGCAAAATTGTGAAGAAATTTGAAGAGACTGGATTGGTTACAGATATTTTAAGGCCTGTGCATCATCGTTTCGCTCGTACCACTGAAAATATCGCTACTGTAAGTGAAAGTGTTGCCGAAGACCCGAATGTGTCGATTTCTCGTCGCTCTTAAGAATTAGGACTGTGTTACGGCACATTATGGCATATTTTGCATTTGGCTCTGCACCTACATCCATATAAGGTCCAGCTCACACAACAACTGAAGCCAGCTGACCATTCACAACGTCGTAGATACGTCGAATGGGTGCTTGAATAACAGGCGGTGGACGGCGATTTTTCGAACAAAAATTTCTTCAGCGATGAAGCACATTTCTCACTCGGTGATGGGTATGTTAATAAAAAAAATTGTCGTATTTGCTGTTCTGAGAATCTTCAAGTAATTGAAGAGATGCCAGTACATCCACAAAAAGTCACTGTTTGGGTCGCTCTTTGGTCCGGAGGTGTGATTGGACAGTACTTCTTCGAAAACGATGATGGAACGACTGTCACCGTCAATTCGGAACGTTATGGTCATATGATAACCGACTTTTTTTTGCCTGCTATTGAAGAATACGACTTGGAGAATATGTGGTTTCCGCAAGATGGTGCCGCATGCCACACAACTCGTGCGAATATGGCTTTATTGCCAGAGACATTTCCTGGCCGCGTAATTTCTCTTCGTGGCGATATCAACTGGCCACCAAGATCATGCGATTTGAAACCGCCGGACTTTTTTTTGTGGGGCTACGGGAAAGATCGTGTTTATGCAGATAAACCTTTAACTCTTGAACACTTGAAAACCAACATTCGTCAAGTTATGGCTGAGATACCGCCCAATATGTGTCAGAAAGTGGTGGCAAATTACCGCAAAAGATTCGATGCTTGCAACAATTCGCGTGGTGGTCATTTAAATGATGTAGTGTTTCACACAAAATGTAAACGTTCAAACTTTATATTAAAAAAGAAACATCATGAACAAAATATTTTGTATGTGTTTTATTTACGTTTATTTTTGAAACCGCATAATGGATAACCCATTACCTTGGTAAGTAGTTTCTAATTGAAGCCGTGAAATATATATGTATTTTGTTTGGCTTCTTAAGCAATATACATTTATTTATAACAGGATCGATTGTATAGGTAAAATTTGATGTCATTAATGAGATATTCTGATTTCAAAGAAATAAAGGAAAGTACAGTGAAAACATAAAATCGGATTATCAAAATATTTGAATCCTTTTTTCCAATTCACTGAATCTACTATATGTAAAAGTTCGTATAATTACAACGACATCCCGCGGCATTGAATTATTGTTGAAAACAACATAGTTAAATTAAACTTTTAAGCAACCGAAGCATCTGAAAACAAATGAAGTGGATGTAATTATTCATCCTGTTTTTAAAGCCTTTTACAAATTACTAAAAATTAAATTCCCTACGCATGTACACGAGTGGGTATAGTACATTGTAATTTGTATATCCTTTGTTTTGTTTATGATTCTTTCCAATAAAAGTACCAACTATTATCCAATAAAGGAGTTAATTAAAATGCTGTATCGTAAAACTATAATTTCGTTGTGTAATTGAAAACCTGTAGGCTCTTTTTTAGCAGCAACTATATGATACTACTATGCTATGGTATTATATTATAATTTTTTCACACCTACAGGCAGCCACATGCGATAAAATAATAAAGTTTTCAATTAACCTAATTTCACCATAAATGGATAATCAAATAAATAATTCAATTCAGTACAGCGCTGTGTATACTAATCCAATGCAAATAGAAAACCACGACAATACCTGTGTAGATAGATACAAAAAATCATAACAACCGAGGTCTGGCTTGAAGCTATCATGTTTCCTGTAAAAAAATAAAAGATGGCCTGGCCATGGCCACAGCGAATAAAAAATACACAAAAGTATACAAATGTAAATGAGTATAGTTTAACTTAGAATGGAGCACAGATATTGTAAAAAAAATGGGAATTCTGTAAAACAGTGAATAGTTTTTTTTTTACAAATTTATTTCAGAACGGATATTACGTTATTAAATGCCAGAGTTATCATTGTTAGTTGAATCCTATTTTTAAGGTTAGAGTTTCCCGTTTTGTGTTTTGTCTTTTTTTATGATTTTTTTATTAGCAAAATAAATAAAATTAATAATAATTGATAAATGTCTTTCATGGAATATGACCACTAAATTAAAACAATTGTCGGGACGGGACCCCTTCACATTGATTGCCAAGCCAATTTTCTATATATTTCACTGTGTGCCAATAACTTTTTTTGTTATATCAAGTGATTCTCTTGTATAAATATATTTGTGTATACATATATTTATGTTTGTATTGTCCTAGGAAGTTTTGGGAAGGACTTTTGTCTGGCAATCAAATATAATAGCCATGGCACAGCACAAATAAGCTTGACATCTATCTGTCCGTCAGAGGCCATGGCTATTATAAACGGTGATTTTTTAAGAGCTTGGTTTTTGAAAATTCAAAAAAACACAGAAACTTGTAAAAAGTGAATGAAATTTTTATTTGGATCGATAAATCAATTTCTGCCATTTACTTTTTAAAAATAATTTCACTTAAATGTTGCCCGCGGCTACGCTTCAGGTGGTCCATTCTGAAGGTCCAATTTTGGCAAACTTTTTCACACATTTCGGCCGGAATCTCACCAGCGACGCGTTCAATGTTGGCTTCCAAGGCAGCAATCGTGTTTGGCTTGTCCCCATAGACAATAGACTTAACATAGCCCCACAAAAAATAGTCTAACGGGGTCAAATCACATGATCTTGGTGGCCAATTGACTGCGCCAAAACGTGAGATCAACTGCTCACCAAATTCGACTCTCAATTGATGCATGGTTTCGCGTGCAGTGTGACATGTGGCACCGTCCTGTTGGAACCACATGTCGACCGAGTTCAATTCTTGCATTTTCGGCAAAAAAAAATCTGTTATCATCGAACGGTACCTTTCTCCATTGACCGTAACCCTGCGGCCTTCATCGTCCTTGAAGAAGTACGGCCCAATGATGCCGCCTGCCCATAAACCGCACCAAACAGTGCATTTTTCGGGATGCATTGGTAGCTGCTGAATTGCCTCTGGCTGCTCTTCACTCCAAATACGGCAATTCTGCTTATTCACGTATCCATTTAGCCAAAAATGAGCCTCGTCGCTGAAGACGATTAAGACGACCATAAAACGGACGTAGCTTGCGAAACACATTTTTCACAGAGCACGAATTTTGATAATAAATTTCAATAATTTGCAAACGTTGTTTAGGCGTAAGTCTATTCATGATGAAATGGCAAACAATACTGAATCGAAATGTCAAATGTTCGTGGAATTTGTCATGTGTGATCTGTCAAAAATATAAACGTCAAAAAGCAAGTAGCAAAAAAATCACCCGTTATATGATAGCCTGTTTATTTTTTTTATTTTTGTTTATTTTCATTTGGTTCTTTCTTTGGTTTGCATATTTCAATTCAAAACTAATTCATAATGCGTAGAAGACATTGCTCAAACTGAAACCGATACAGTGTCGTAAATATTAAAAAAAAAGCACTCATATCTTGTTGGTGGATCCTTCATATGGAGATCTTTTTTGTTCGTCCTTTTATTTTTGCTTATTACAAAGGAGTAATGATAGCGGGTCATTGTAGCGACGAAAGTTTCATTTCATAGTCGATTTATCAGTTCGGAAAAGTTTTCCGATAAATCGGACGTAGCAAATATGTATAATAAATAATACAAAATAGCTCAAAATAAAGTAAAAATAATAGGTATTATCCAGCCTGTGTTTTTGTAGTAAATAGGTACCTACTTATACTTACAAAAAATTATAAAAAAGAAAACGATAAAAATAAAGGTATGAACAAAATTTGTGTTAAATTTTCTTAAAAACATATAAATCATTTCTTTAATTGTAGTATCATGTAACAATTAAGAAGTCCTAGGAAGCTATAAAAGCCAACCAAGATGCAAATAAAATATTTTCCAGAGGCTCACCGATAAAATATTCAATCATAAATGAATAATAAATAAATAATTCACTTATGATGCAATTTGAATCCTTTTACCTGGGCTCTTAGACACCGATTTGAATCATTTTAATGATTCATTTATGATCTAAAAATTCTGCAAATAAATGAACGTATATAATATAAGGGTTCCATATATTCCTGTAAATGATTAATCCCTGAACCTTTTCTGATTCGCAAAAATGATTCATATACGATTAATTAAAGTGAAGGTATATGCTTAGAAATACTTCACTTAAATGAATTTTATTGGAATTATTTTTATGATTAAAAAAAGAATCAGGCAATAATCATTTAAATGAATATATGGAATCCATATCTACGTTCATTTAAATGACGAATTTTCAAATCATAAATGAATCATTACATTGATTCAAATCGGTGTCTACTCGTAAGAGCCCAGGTAAAAGGATTTAAATTGCATAATAAGTGAATTCTTTTCATCCGGTTTCTTCACTTTTATGAATAAATTATCGTACATTTCTGAATTAAAATGTTTGCTGGGTTAGTATATCTTATTGAGTGAAGTGAATATTTATTTTTGTTTTTTTTTTTTTTGATTGAAAGTGTTTGTATCAAAAGTATTTTTTTTTTGTTAATAATAATAATAAGAAAGGTGTGTGAATTCATTGAAAGTATAGCCTGTACAATTAAAAGTCGGCTGTTCTTTTTAGTAAATACATATAGCCCTTTGAATTACATCAAAGAGTAGGTATCTTATATTTTGTATAGTATCTTAAAATATAATATTTGTAACAAATAAAAGAGACTTATGAACAGCTGGACTCAGGACTGCAGTGATTTATCTTCCATACCAAGGTAAATGACCAGAGCATCCCCAGCAAACATTTATCTGAAGGTTCAGATTCTAATCACCAAAAATGAAGAATAATATTCAAGAAACCTTAAGTTTTTTGAATGAATTATGAATATATACAAAGATCCTACAAATTTTTACCAGAGACACAAAGAGATATGTATTCTGTGTCAAACAAAAAAAAAAAACAACACTCAGATTTTTTTGGTGGATCCTTTATATGGAGATCTTTTTTGCTCGTCCTTTTGTTTTTATTTTTACAAAGGGGTAATGATGACGGGTCATTGTAATGACAAACATTTCGTTTGCATATTTGATTATCAGTTCGGAAAAGATTTTCGAAAGATCGGTATAGATAGGTATATAACCAGCTTGTGTTTTAATAATAAATGGGTATCTACTTACTTAAAAAAATATATATAAAAAAGCAAATGATAAAACATAAAGGTATGTAAAAAATGGTGTTAAACTTTCTTAGAAACATAAAAATTATTTCTTTAATTATAGCATCGCGTAACAATTAAGAAGTCCTGGAAGCTATAAAAGCCAAACAAGAGGCAAATCAAAAAATGTTCCACAGGCTCACCGATAAAATATTCAATCATAAATGAATCGGAAATAATGAATTCACTTATGATGCAATTTGAATCCTTTTACCTGGGCTCTTAGACACCGATTTGAATCATTTTAATGATTCATTTATGATCTGAAAATTCTGCAATTAAATGAACGTATATAAGGGTTCCATATATTCCTTTAAATGATTAATCCCTGAACCTTTTCTGAATCACAAAAATGATTCCTATACGATTAATTAAAGTGAAGGTATATACTTAGAAATCCTTCACTTAATTGAATTTTATTGGAATTATTTTTATGATTTAGAAAAGATTCAGGCATTAATCATTTAAATGAATATATGGAACCCTTATATACGTTCATTTAAATGACGAATTTTCAGATCATAAATGAATCATTACAATGATTCAAATAGGTGTCTAAGAGCCCAGGTAAAAGGATTCAAATTTCATATTAAGTGAATTCTTTTTCGGCCGGTTTCTTCACTTTTATGAATTAATTATCGTTCATTTCTTAATTAAAATGTTTGCTGGGTCGTATTAATATGGTAATATATTTTTGTTTGTATATTTGTACCTACATACCTATCTGTTTTACATTGTTTTCTCAAAAAAGTTATTCTTTCTTGCAGGCAAGGAAAATAGACAAGTATATCAAAGTCCTAAGCATAATTTGGTTTCTTCAAGAACATAACCTCGTTCAACTTTTTACAAATAAAATTAAAATTTTTGTAAATAGAATTCACCTGTTGCAAATCAAATCAAATCAAGAAGGTACATACCCACATGGAGTTTATATAGAAGTTTTTTTTGTGACCTTCTTAGATGGTTATTTGGGAAATTGGAAGATTCTAGTCTGAACGCAGTTTCGTTAATCTTAGACAAGTATTCTATCATTTGTTTAAATCCGTTGGACTATTTATTGAATTTATCTGTTTTTATGTCCATATCATTTTAATTTGCAATTGTTTTATTTGAATTTCATGTAATAAAATATATGCTTTTTTACGTTGTTATTCTCATGGTTTGATTTTGTTTTTCAAATAAATTTATTCAAAACGATTTAATTTCCGAAAACGTGAATTAAATTTGCAAAAAGTTGAACTTGATTTGTAAAAACGTCAATTTAATTTGGAAAGGCTATATGAAATCGACATCATATTTTTTGATTGACTAAAAATTTTCAAATAGTTTTTTTCTTAATTGACAAAAGTGAAAACTTTGATAATTTTTTTTCTTAATATGAAATTTGAAAGAAGACAAACATTTTTGAAAAAAATATTAAACATCGAAGATAAGCTAAATTTTGTTACAATACAAAACGATGTGACGAAAAATCCTGATTAAAAACGCACTTTTTATGGACTAAAAATAAATGGATAAATGTAAAAAATGGTAAGAATCGTTGGAGCGGTATTTTTAATAAATTAATTTTTTATGTATTAAATTTTGAAAACATTTTTGAAAAAAAAAAATTGAAACGCCATACTGAAGATATTATTAATATACATACAAAATTTAAATTCAAAAAAAAAATTCCGTGACTATGGGGGTTGGTCGTGGCGCGATAGTTGTGTGCTCGCCTGTCAACCTCGTGGTTGCAGGTTCGATTCCTGACGTTTTCTATGTCTTCTTATATTCCATTAAGAACCAATTCTAAAAATTGTCATAAAATCAGTTGCTGCTTTGGTCATTATATGCTGTTTAGGCATAACCCTAACAACATGTGATTGAGTAAACTAGCATACCCATAAAATATGACAACGAAATAAATAAAATAATGCGAATTATAAGGGACATAAATAAATAAGACACGGTAATTCTCTCCGCATTAGTTCAGCCGCCATCCCTGGAGATAGATCTGAGACAACAACCAAACCACACATCTTTCCTATCCTTCTTTCGCTTATTTCACCGGATGCCCGCGATGTGTTAAAAACATATAAAGGGTATTCATAATCCCTTGAGCGCGTGCAAATTTATAAAAAAAAAAAAAAAAAAAAAAAAAAATTGTGACTTGTTTTTGAAAAATGGATTTTTCAAAAAAAAATGTATTTATTTTTTAAAATTCGAAAACCATTTTTTTTTAAAACTTGGGTATGCAGTCTTATTAACAATTTTAGGGAGCATTTGTATAAAAAAAAATTATTTTAATCGGTTTATCCAATATTGAGAAAGTTGAAAATATGAAAAGTGGTTCTATGGGAAGTACCGGAATAAGTACGCAAATCATAAAATATTTTGATATTTGAAAGTGCACTTTATTAATATAAGAATACACACATTTTTTTTATAAAAATTCTTGGAGCAGTTTTTGAGAAAAATAAGATTTTCGTTTTTGGGCAAAAATTATTATTTGTCGTCTTAAAAAAATGAAAAAACGTTTATGCAATTACCGAAAAAAAAATGTATCAAGTTTGAAGCAAGTCCACCGAACCGTTTAGGCTGCAGACTCGAGGACACATAGACAGGCGGAATTGGGGCACCCACTTCTTTGGTGTTCTCTATGATCGTAATGTCATGATTGATTGTTAGAAAAAATTTTTTTTCCGAATCCATACATAACTCGCTAAAAATTATTTTTAAAAAAACCACTCCAAGATTTTTGGAGTTTTTTGTATATAATCATACCTACCCTACATAGGTATCAGAATTCAAATTTAGGTTACAAATATTATTATTTTTATATTATTATTAGAAATATACCTACCTTGAGTGTGCTACCACCAAGTACTTTCTCAGTTATTTTTGGTGGAATTATAGCTATTTCACGACTTGCCAAGGTCGATCATCAGATTCCTTTGCTCTAGTGGTGCTGGTCTACCTTTTCATTTTAATTGAAAAACTTCATATGCCTTCATCGTGTATTGAACCATGAGCAGCCGCTTAGTAACCAATGCACTTCGCATCACGCCACCGAGCCCACAGGATCAGATCCAACCTAATGCAGGTTTTTTTCTGTTTATCAATTGCATTGAAACGACTAGCGCTTTTATTAGCCACACAAGTTTGTTGTTGTTTATTCGGGTTCTTTCTTATTTTCTCCTTACTCGTTAATAAGCCAACATTCTTGTTGTTCATATAAGGAGGGAGATTTTTTATGTGAAAGATATTGACACTGGTCATTTTTATTTGTATTATTGTTGGGCATTCAAAGTCAAAAAATGATACGAAAAATGGCTTTAAAAAGCAAGTATGTAATCATACAAATACTGAATGAAATATACCTACCTACACAAAAAATCAAAAATGTAAAATTAGGTAAATAATGCATAACTACAAAAAAATTTGAAGTAGTAAAAAATGTTTAAAATGTAGGTTGTATCTTAAGTCTTATAAAAAATTACTAGGTATCTCCAGTAGTTCAGAAGTTATAGTATTTTGACATTTTTCTCGATTTTCTATTGACACTTTTTTTGATTCTAACCGACACAAACATCAAATAAGAACATCAACATTACAACCATACCTACATCCCACATTACTGGTAGTTATATCTACAACGTTGCTGGATTTCGCACCAAAATTCAAAATTCTAATGATATTACCTACAGAAAAATCTATGAATTCGTAAAAACTACACACCCAAATCAAATCAACATCTACAGAAAAACATTGCCGCAAAATGTTAAACAACCCATTGTTAAGGGCTTAACATTTTACTAGTTAGCAATTTCCTAAGTGCTTATTGATTGAATAACTATTTCAAAATGTTTAAACCTTTTCTAAACTAGTAAATTGCTAATTAAGCCGAAAGCTGAGCATTTGTAGGGTTTGCATTTTGATGAACACGATTATTGTTGTTATGCGTTGTAAATTATTTATATGTTGATGAAAGCCCAACATGTGCTCTAAAAAGGTATTAGTTATTTCTACTTTCATCATTTTAACTTCATTATTTACAAAAAAAAAAAAAAAAAAACGTGCACCATCAGGACTCGAACCTGGGCACCCCGCGTGCAAGACTGATATACTATCAGATTCCATAATAGATTTAGCAAATTGCTAAAAGTTAAAGTAGCCATTCCGCGATTTTAACTTTAGTAAAATGTTAAAATCGTTTAAAATTAGCTCAATCATCTCTTGAGCTTAGTAAATTGCCAAAAGTGGCTTTAACATTCTACTAAATCGTTTAAAATTTTGCGCCAATCGCCTTTAAACAAAAAAATATCTTTTCATTCATAAGGAAATAAACTCCCAAACCAAATCCACCTACCTATCTACGCACCTACAAAAATGTATGGCTATGTTTCACATATATATTTAGGTATATGCATGCAATACAATACCGAAAAATACATTTTTTCCGTTTTATGTTTTATTTGTTTGTTCACTCCAACTCTCATATATTTTCTATATGATGTTCTCAGTCACGCATTTTTCATTTACTTTACATTACTTTAGATGGCGCTTACAATCCAGGATGGATCACGGCCTCAACCAGTAAACCTCTCCAGCTAGCCCGGTCCCTAGCTAGCTGCCACCAGTTACGCACACGAAGTTGGTTGAGGTCGTTTACCGCTTGATCGCGCCACCTAAGATAAGGCCTTCCTCTGTCGCGTTGCCCACCGGGGCTGGCTACGAAGACTCGTCGGGCTGGTGCGTCGATGTGCATGCGCTCCACGTGACCTAGCCATCTCAGTCGCTGTATTTTGAGCTTTTTGACCGGGTTGATATCGCTGTAGAGCCCATAACGTTCGTCGTTAAATCTTCTCCTCCACTCATCACCGATGCACACTGGGCCAAACATAACTCGAAGAATCTTTCTCTCAAAGCAACCCAGCTGGTTTTCATCCGATTTGGTCAATGTCCATGCCTCTGCCCCATACAGCAGGACTGGGATGATTAAAGTTTTATACAGATTCTCTTTGGTTCTTTGAGAGAGGGCTTTACTACTCAAATGCTTTCTAAGCCCGAAGAAACTGCGATTTGCAAGTGTAATTCTTCGTTTGATCTCCGCACTGATATTGTTGTGCGATGTAATAGTGGTAAACAAAATCTCTGACTACTTCGAAGTTATAACCACCAATCTTTACGTTTTGTCCCAGTCGATGGTGTTGGACTTCTTTTCTCGATGACAGCATATACTTAGTTTTCGTCTCGTTAACAGCCAAACCCATCTTCGCGGCTTCCGCTTCAATACTTGCAAATGCTCCACTGACAATTCGCTTTGTTCTGCCTATGATGTCAATGTCATCAGCATAAGCAAGGAGTTGAACGGACTTTTGAAAAATTGTGCCTCTGGTGTGGACATTTGAGTTACGCACAATTGCTTCCAGCACGATATTAAAGAGATTGCATGATAGCGCATCACCCTGTCTCAAACCTATCTCGACATCAAAGTCGTCGGTGAAGTTCTTACCGGCTCTGACGGAGCAGCGATATTCCTTCATTGTCATTCTGCAGAAGCGGACAAGTTTGGCAGGGAAGCCGAGATGTAACAAGATTCTGTATAACTCGTCTCTATCAACGCTATCAGAGGCGGTTTTAAAGTCGATGAAGAGATGGTGCGTATCGACTTGGAATTCTTGGTTTTTTTCCAGGATCTGCCGGAGTGTGAACATCTGATCGTTAGTTGATTTTCCTCGCCCAAGGCCACACTGATAAGATCCGATCAGGTCGTTAGTAAAAGGTTCTAGGCGGATACATAAAATAGCCGCCATAATTTTGTATACGATGTTGAGGAGACTTATACCTCTGTAGTTGGCGCAGTTCAGGGCCGAGCTTCCATTCATTGGGCATACTTTCCTCCGACCAGATTCTAGAAATGAGTTGGTGTATGCTCCTTACCAAGTCATCTCCCGCTGCCTTAAACAGTTCAGCTGGCAGGCCTCCTGAACCAGCGGCCTTGTGCGATTTAAGTTTGGATATCGCCGTTCTAACTTCTTCTAGGTCAGGTGGGGCAAATATTTTGACCATCATCGTCCAAGTTGAATGGGTTGTTCTGCATAGCAACGGATGGTTGGCAGTCATCGCCGCTTAGCAGCTTGGAAAAGTGTTCCTTCCAAATTCTCAGCACCGTCTGCGTATCTCCTACGACGTTACCATTTTTATCACGGCAGGCTTCTATTCTGGGCTGGAATCCTTGGGTTAATCGTTTCACACTTTAATAGATCTTTCGAGCGTTACCCCTGCTGTAGCATCCCTCAATAGACTCGACCGCTTGCTTTTCGTGCTCCCTCTTCTTCCTACTAAGGAGTCGGTGTTCCTCTCTTCTTTTTTGCTCATAGACCTCGCGGGCTGATCTCTCACCAGTTCTGGTCCTAGCTTGCAGCATTGACTCATAGGCTTCGTCCTTAGCTGCATGTGCCTGCCGACAGTCCTCATTGCATTTTTCATTTATCCCACCATAATTCAGATTTATGTGTCTGCAGTCTGAAAGTTCCTCAACATTATTTGTATATTAATATACGTTTCCGCAAATTTTAGGGTTGAGAGAAAATATTCGATTTCGTCAATAGATGGCTACTAATTGAACGAACCAATTGATATTACTATAGATTATATATACAAAGTTTCTAACAACGGAACATTACAGCTTTTACTCACACTTAACTGAATCACAATTTTCAATACACACATAATTATACAAGGTCGTAAAACATACAAACACAGTGCCTTCAGACGCAATGCATTATGAAATGAACCTGTAAAAATCCACAGAACTTTATAATTTACATAAAAAAATTCGACTTATCGATGGTGACGCCAAATAATATCTTCGCGTTATCGAGACATTCGAGTTATAGAAGTTCGATTTATCAAACAAAAATTACATGTAAGCTTTTCGAGTTATCAAATATTCGATTTATCGAAGTTCGACTTATCGAAGTTCGACTGTATTACAAACAATAATTAGTGATTCTCTTTTTTTAAGATTTTTTAGAAATTAATACACTACTAGTCTTTCCATATGTCTAAACACCTTCAGTACTCGCCTAACTCTATTTGTATCCATAGTGTACCCAAGGGATTTTCATCACCATATTCATTTATGTATAAATTAAACATTAACCTGTCAAAAAAAAAAAAAAAACATCGTGGTATGTGCGTTGTAAATGCCTTTGTCTAAGCGAGGCTGGCTTTTTAGTTGTTAACTTTTATATTAAGATGCGACAAAGACCGTGAGACCACACGCTTCCACAAATTCCCTTGGGTAATAGAAGTATTTTATTAAAATCCTATATATGTACACGGATAGGTATACACATGGCAACCAACTTTATTATCCTTGGAGAGGGGTAGTAGAAGCATATGAAGAGGTTTATTCCTGTGGTGTGTAGTGTATGTAATGTAGGAAAATTCTGCGGATTCTAACTTTATAAACAATGTAAATTAGTTTTGAAAATTTTCATCGCGCTTCTTTTGCCCTCCCAACTCCCTAGTGAGCTGGGCTATGTGGTTGGTAATTGGATTTTAATTATCCGTTCCGTGCTAAAATATATGACGGCAACAATAGCTTTGGTTCCTTGGCGATTGAGGCGCGGTTGTAATGAAATTACACCCTATGCCAACGACCAATTACGTATTCATGAAGCAGGTGGAATTATAGATTAATGCAAATTATGTAATTGGCACTTAATTTAAAAGGTTCAAGTGACTTGGTTAATATGTGTGTGCAATGAATGATGTTGTCAGATTGAGGCTGCTGGCATCAAAACAACTCATTGAGCTTAAGTATATTGGTATTATCGATGCTTTTTGCAGGTTGAAAAAAAAAACATTAACACGGAATACAAAATATAAGATTTTCGGAACAGAAAAAAATAAATGGAAAATAAATTCAAATTTAATTTGAAAAGCTCGACACAAGAGAAAGTCCAAAACACGCATTAGAAAAACCAATGGTGGATAAAAAGAATGAAAAAAACAGTTGTTAAATATTGTGAAATTGTGATACTACGCAAATTGCCTTTCTTGTCTATTGTGTTATCTATTTTGTGATATGCCTGTCTACTGAAATGGGTACGGGGAGTATGAGGTGCACTGAATTATTTTCGCTTTTCGTCTTTCAACAAACAGTAAAATTATGCAAATTACTGCCTAATGGCAAATAAATTGAGCGTAGAATTTGTGTATGCGAAACTTTGATTATTATTATACATAGATAATCTGATTTGATAAGTCAATGTGATTCGCTTCTTGCACATATTTTTATTTATCTATGAACGATTAGTGAAATATATATACGTACTTGTTATATCAAATCCCATATTTGTGCAGCCCCACAAGCACTTGACTTTAAATTCAATCAATAATGTGATTGCAGGAAAGCTCAACAACCGGCAGAGAAAGTACAGAGGTTCCAATACCTTGGAAGTATCATCTTTACCGAGGGTGGCACCGAAAACGACATCAGCAGCCGAATCGGAAAGGCAAAGGCTGCTTTCGGTATGCTTAGAAATATATGGAGGAATAACTCTCTAAGCTTAAGAACTAAGCTACGTCTGTTTCGATCCAATGTCGAATCCGTTTTACTGTACGGTTGAAGCACTTGGAAAGTAACAGTAGCTGTCACTAAGAAGCTGTAAACGTTCATTAATAGATGTCTACGAATCATCCTTAGAATTTTCTGGCCCAATCGTATATCAAACCAAGAGCTCCTCAAAAAAACGGGTCAGGAAGCTATCGACTCTATTATACGACGTCGAAAGTGGCAGTGGCTCGGTTACACGCTTCGAAAAGGCGGCAACTGTTGCACAGGCAATGCAGTGGAATCCGCTCACTCAAGAAGGAAGAAGAGTTGGACGACCGAGAAGCTCATGGAGAAGGAGAGTCGAGGATGAGTCAGCCTAACTAGGCCAGAGTTGGAGGGAGTTGCGACTCATATCCAGGAACCGAACACGATGGCGAGCAAGCGTTGTGGATGCCCTATACCCCACTATAGGTCCCCCATGGACTTAAAAGGCCTGAGGACCTAAGTAAGTAAGTAAGGAAGGAAAGCTGTTTTAAATTTGAAGACAACACTTTTGCAATATAAATTTATCTCATCACTTGATGATGTATTTTAATATAGAGATTCCTTTAAGTTTAAAAAGAACTTCACATTTCAGACAAAATCATTCTTCTTTTAACTTTATTCGAAAGTAGTAGTCTCTTCGCATAAGCTTAAGATTCTTACCCAAGGTAACGAATCTAAGGCTTAAGACAATTAATTATGAAATAACTGATCAAGGATTTTTTTGAATAATTTATAAAAGATAAATTATAATTGACGCAGTCGGTAGGATTTTTCCAAAAATTAGAACGAATATCTAGTAAGGATAAACTGTCTGTGAGACGGATCTATGAATAAGAACAATTCCCATAAGAACCTACACTCACAGAATAAAAAAGACAGGCTAAATTCAAGTACGAGCAGGCTTATATTTATATATTTTAGAATTCTTATTTACTTTATCCTAAAAACTCACTGATTCTGAAGTTAAGACCACTCAATCTTGAATTAAGATTTAATGACTTAGAAATAATACGAAAGTAACTTACAAGATTTGTTGGTCTTATTTTAAGTTTTTTAATGCTTAATTTAGGAATTAAAATAACTTGATTTAAGCGTGTATTGTTCTTATCTCTTGTAAGTACGTTAGTTAGTAAATTTGTTTATTTCAGAAATTCTAACAATATAAAAGTAATTCTTGATTTTATCTTCAATCAATTGATTTAAAAAATAATCGTTCAATATCTTGAAGAATCATTAACCAAAAAAAAAAAAAATGCACGACTGGATCGTTCAAACTTGCTCTTATGTTCGATCGCATCGTATGCAAAAGATTTCTATTAAAAATCTAAATATTTTTTTAAAGAAATTTTTAACTTAATTTTTTTATATATACAAAATTTCTTTAATTTTGTTCTAAAATAAATTGGTTCGACAATAGTAAATATAAATTTAAAAACAAATGATTAAATCGGCTTAATCAAAGAAAATTTAATTAAAAATTGTGAAATAAATACTTAAACTAATATGAGCTGAAAAAAAGTACGCCATTTTATTTCTTGGATAAATTTGAATTTTTGAGAAAAACATTAAAAATCTGTGGAACGGTTTTTGAAAAAAAAAGTGTTTCAAAAAACATTAAAAAAACGCCAATTCATAGGTATTCAGCAAATACATATAACTATAATTTTTGAAAAAAAAATTTAATGAGCAGTTTCCAAAATATAAATTTTTAAAATTTTTTTCTTAAAAATACTTTTAAAAATTCAAGCAAATATTAATTAAAAATATTGGTACGCGGTATAATTTGGGCAACCTAAACCTTTATTTTTGTGAAATTTCGAAAGAATCGGTTAAGCCATTTATGAGATAGTCGAACGCAAAAAAAACGGCCCTATGAAAAGTACCGATTTTAGACATTTTTATAATTTTTTTCATCTATATGATCGGTCGTAGCTAAAAACCCACACTTATTTTTTTTTATCAAAATCGTTAGAGCGTTTCCGAGAAAAATAGGTTTGAATGTAACGGTTATATGGCAGGTTCCATTATTTTTTGAGCTGAAAAAAAAAATCAATTTTCCCTGTGTACAATACCTAAAAAATCTATATACCAAGTTTCAAGCAAATCGGCCAGCCGTTTGGGCTGTAAGTGTCTATACATAAATACCTACATTTATCATGATTTTTCACCTGCGTCTCATGAAATCATGAATTTATTGAAAATCTCATGATTTTTTTACATTTTACTCAAAAAAATAATCGAGATTACCTTGTTAAAATTTCACGAATATTGTATGATATCGATCCATGCAACTGCTTTGTTATAATTATATTAGGAAGATTCAAACAATTCCCTATTCAACATTCTTACTTACTTACTAAGGTGGCCCTACAGTTCGGGGCGAGCCTGGGCCTCAACCAACATGCCTCCCCAGCTAGCTCGGTCCTTGGCTAGCTACCACCAGTTACGCACTCCAAGTTGATTGAGGTCATATTGCACTTGAGCGCGCTACCTTAGGCGAGGTCTTCCTTGACTGCGTCTTCCCTCTGGGTTGGAATCGAAGATCCTGCGAACCGGAGCACTGTTGTCCATACGCTCTATATGACCTAGCCATCTTAAACGTGATATACGTATTTTTTGTACCAGGTCAATGTCGCTGTACAGCGCGTATAGTTCGTGGTTGAACCTGCTCCTCCAAGGCCCGTTAACGCAGATAGGGCCGAAAATCTTGCGAAGAACCTTACTCGAAACGACTAAGGATAGCTTTATCCGCTTTTGATAGAGTCCATGTCTCCGCGCCATAGAGCAGGACTAGGATGATCAGAGTCTTATAAAGAGTCTTCTTTGTTTTTCGAGAGAGGGCTTTACTACTCAATTGCGTCCCTAGCCCATAGGAACAGCGATTGGCAAAGGTTTTTCTTCGCTTTATTTCTAACGAGATGTTACTGTTAGATGTTATAGCGGATCCGATGTAGACAAGGTCCCTAACTACCTCAAAGTTGTACCTGTCTTTTGTGACATTTTGTCCAATCTGCCGGTTTTGTGTGTCCCTTTTTGTGGACAGCAGGTACTTCGTTTTGGCCTCATTGACTGCTAATCCCATCTTAGCCGCTTCAGCTTCAATGTTAGCAAACGCTCCAGTGACAGCTCGCTGGGTTCTGCCATGTCTATTTCATCAGCGTATGCTAACAATTGCACAGACTTGAAAAAAATTGTACCAGTAGAGTTAACTTGGGAATTTCTTACAATTTTTTCAAGTATTAAGTTGAAGAAATCGCACGATAGCGCATCACCTTGTCGGAATCCTTTCTTGACATCAAAAGCTTCTGTAAGTTCAGTACCAACCTTGACGGAGCAGCGAAAGTTCTCCATCGTCGTCCTACACAGGCGGATGAGTGGGGATGCCAAAACCAGACATGGCTCTGCATAGCTCGTCTCTATAAATGCTATCGTACGCGGCCTTAAAATCGATAAAGATATGGTGGGTATCGATTTGGAGTTCTTGGGTAGTTTCCAGGATCTGCCGTAGCGTGAACATTTGATCGATTGTGGACTTTCCTGGCCTGAAACCGCACTGATAGGGTCTAACCAGGTTGCTGACAAATGGTTTCAGACGTTCACACAATACAGCGGAAAGGATCTTGTACGCGATATTCAAGAGACTTTTTCCTCTATAGTTGGCGTAGCTTAGAGGGTCTGCTTTTTTGTGGATCCGGCAAAAGATGCTGAGGTTCCATTCATCAGGCATACTTTCTTCTGACAAGACTTTAGAGACGAGTTAGTGTATGCACTGTACCAGGTAATCTCCGGCTGCTTTAAAGAGTTCGGGGGGTAGTCCGTCTATTCAACATTCACGTAACTGAAATGAAAGTCAAAACAAAACGAACGAAATAAAAACAAGAAAATCAAAAAAAAAAGAATAGCAAACCGTTTACAGATACTTTATTGTGTTGTTATTTCGTTCTGATTCAGAATCAAAAACCTAAAATCTGGGTACAATTTTGAACAATACAAGGCTTTCAAATTTTCAATGCCGTTGATTGTCTTTCCTAGTTAAAGTTTAACAAATTTACTCAAGATTTAATTTCAACAATAGTGTCTTCAAAGATATGGAACCTTTGTCTCCAAAGAATGTTGTAAGCTAAAAATTCCAATCAATTGTTCCATTATTAAACATTTTCCAAATTTAGTAGCTGAAGATTTTTTTCAGGAAATATATAAAGAGTGGAGAATGCTTTTTAATTCTAACATTAAAGAAAATTACAAAGTAATAAACGACATAGAATAATTCTGGCAATATTTTGCAAAAATTAAACTGGCCAATTTTTATCAAAGTCGTAAGAGTCGTTTTCGAGATAATTAAGATGGTAGAAAAATTTGTATGGCAAGTACCGTTATTTTTTGGGCTAACATAACGATTCAAAAATTTATTTTGGACAATCACCTAAAACGCACAAGAACTGGTTAGGCTGTAGATCGTTCTACAGACAGCCAGACAGACAGGCGGAATTGCGGGACCCACCTTTTTGTGTGTTCTGCATCATCGTAATTTCAACTCTGAATAAAATGTCGAGTTTAACTTTTTTTTCCAAATACATAACTTGCCCTATAGTACCTACATATGTATACTTACTTACTTACTTACGTAAGTGGCGCTACAGTCCGGAATGAACCTGGGCCTCAACCAACATGCCTCTCCAATTAGCCCGGTCCTTAGCTAACTGCCTCCAGTTGCGCACTCCAAGTTGGTTGAGGTCGGTTTCTACTTGTGCGCGCCACTTAAGGCGAGGTCTTCCTCTACTGCGTCCGACGTCTGGCCGGTGATCGAAGACTCTGCGAGCCGGAGTATTGGTGTCCATTCGTTCTACATGTCCTAGCCATCTTAAACGTCCAATGCGGAGTTTTTTGACCAGGGGCATGTCGCTGTACAGCTCGTATAGTTCTTGGTTGAATCTTCGTCTCCATAGCCCGTCAACGCAAACGGGACCGAAGATTTTTCGAAGAATTTTCCTCTCGAATCTACCAAGGATTTCTTCATCCGCTTTTGATACGGTCCAGGTTTCAGCGCCGTAGAGCAGGACTGGGATGATCAGGGTCTTATATAGGATCTCCTTAGTAGTTCGAGTGAGGGCTTTACTACTAAATTGCCTTCTTAGCCCGAAGAAACAGGGGTTGGCAAGAGTAATTCTTCGTTTAATTTCTGACGAGATGTTGTTGTCAGAGTTAATAGCGGAGCCGAGGTAGACAAAGTCCCGCACTACCTCAAAGTTATATCTGTCAATGGTGACGTTCTGTCCAATTCGTCGATGTTGTGAGTCATTTCGTGATGACAGCATATACTTAGTCTTGCCCTCATTTACTGCTAAACCCATTTTCGCCGCTTCCTTCTCTATTCTAGCAAACGTGGCTATGACATCACGTTGAGTTCTACCAATGATGTCAATATCGTCAGCGTATGCTAGTAGTTGCACCGACTTTTGGAACATTGTGCCTCTGGTGTTGGCTTTGGAGTTTTGCACAATCCTCTCAAGATTCAGATTAAAGAAGTCACATGACAGCGCATCGCTTTGCCTAAATCCTTTTTTGGTATCGAATGTGTCGGTGAGGTCGTTTCCGACCCTGATGGAGCAGCGAGAATTTTCTATCGACATCCTACACAAGCGGACGAGTTTGGGCGGTATACCAAAACTAGACATGGCTCTGTACAGTTCGTCTCTATAAATGCTGTCATATGCGGCTTCGAAATCGATAAATAGGTGGTGGGTATCGATTTGGACTTCTTGAGTTTTTTCCAGGATCTGCCGGAGTGTGAAATTTTGATCGGTTGTGGACTTTCCTGGCCTAAAACTACACTGATAAGGGCCAACCAGGTTGTTGGTAAACGGTTTCAGGCGTTCACATATTACGGCAGATAGGATCTTGTAGGCGATGTTGAGGAGACTTATGCCTCTGTAGTTGGCGCAGTTCAGAGGGTCTCCTTTTTTGTGGATCGGGCAAACGATGCTGAGGTTCCATTCTTCAGGCATATTTTCATCTGACCAGATTTGGTTTATGAGTTGGTGGATGTTACTTACCAAGTCATCTCCGCCGGCCTTATAAAGCTCAGCGGGAAGGCCGTCATTTCCGGCAGCCTTATTAAGCTTGAGTTTAGATATTGCTATCCTCACTTCACTCCGGTCGGGTGGTTGGCAGTTTTCGCTGTCGTTGCCAAAATTGAATGGTTCGTTCTGCCTGACAGCGGAATGTTTTTCGTCATCGCCGTTTAACAGTCTGCAGTAGTGGTTTTTCCATATCCTCAGCATCGACTGTGTCTCAACTACAATATTTCCTTGTTCATATCGACAGGATTCTATTCGAGCCTTGTATCCTTGGCTTTGACGTTTTACACTCTGGTAAAACTTGCGAACATCGTTCCTGGAGTGGCACCTCTCTATATACTCGATCGCGCGCTTTTCTTGCTCTTTTTTCTTCTTGTTGAAAAGCCGATGATCTTCCCTTCTTCTTTGCCTATAGAACTCAATGGCAGCTCTCGTCTTCACCTGCAGCTTAGCCTTGTAGGCCTCGTTCTTGGCTGCGAGCATCTGTCGGCATTCCTCATCAAACCAGGGGTTTCTTGCTGGTGAGCGCGAGAAACCTAGCACATCAGTTGCGGCTGATCTAATGGCCTGTTGGCATCGTTGCCATTGCTCTTCGACATTCGATGCTGGTGGTATGGTGTTAATCGAGAGGTTAAGGGATACGCGTTGTGCGAGGGTCTTGGCGGTCTCTTGCGATTTCAGTCTTCCGACATTAAATTTTTTCACAGTATTTCTGGATTGTTGTGGTGTGGTGGATATCCGCATTCTTACCTTGGCTGCTACAAGGTAGTGATCCGAGTCGATGTTAGCTCCTCGGAATGTTCGGACATCCAAAATACTGGATGCGTGCCTCTTATCTATCGCAATGTGATCAATTTGGTTGACCCTTCGTTGATCTGGAGACCGCCATGTCCCCTTATGGATATCGAGGTGAGGAAACCGTGTGCTGGCTATAGTGGCATTTCGTTCCGTAGTGAAATCAATTAGCCTAAGTCCGTTACCAGACGTGTTGTCGTGTAGGCTATGTTTTCCGACAATACTTCTAAAGATGTCTTCTCTTCCAACCTTTGCGTTAAAATCTCCCAGCACGATTTTAACATCGTACTTCGGTAGTCGCTCATAGGTTTTGTCAAGGAGCTCGTAGAAGCAATCCTTAGCTATGTCATCTTTTTCTTCCGTCGGAGCGTGAGCGCATATAAGGCTTATGTTGGCGAATTTGGCCTTGATGCGGATTGTTACTATGCGTTCGCTAATGTCTTGGAAACATAAGACTTCTTGCCTAAGTCTGGCACTTATAACAAATCCGCATCCGAATAGTCGCTGTTTCTGCTCACTATAACACGGTCCGTAGTAGATGTCACAGTTTTTCATCCTCTTTTTGCCCGGCCCATCCCATCGTATTTCCTGGATGGCAGTAATGTCTGCTTTGTAGCAGTTTAGGGCTTCCGCTAGTTGTTCGCCTGCACCTCTCCTGTTTAATGTTCTCACATTCCAGGTGCAGATACGAACGTCGTTGTCCTTTTTTCGTTTAGCAGGGTCGTCAACAATAAAATCAGTCCTTTGCGAGGCTATTGGTTGCTTCGTAACAATATTTTTTTCTGTGGGTGGGTAATTAACCCAAAGCACAACCCCCAACCTGGAGGGCCAGTTCCAATTTATTAGATACCCCTAGGACACGGGGCCATCAGTATCCACTACGGGATTGAGCGCTGCCGTTGGCCTTTCGGTTCATCCGCCACCATCTCTGTTCAAGGGGCCTGACTAACCCTTGAAATTCCTAGACAACCTGTTGTCCGAATATGTCAGAGCAGCTCATCTAGGTTCGCCTGGGACAGCAGGCCGGATATTCATCCGTGCCGTTCTCACCAGGGTGTTTATAGTGTTGCTGTTTTTCGTCGTGTTATCAACACTCGCACTTATCGTTTAGCAAGTCAAATCCGGTTGGATGAGACCAGTACCCGATGGTTACCACTTGGAGGTAAAAATAAGCACATTTGATGTGTAGTCAGAGTTGCAACACTGGGCATTGCCAAGTTAACGCCAATCAGAGTCTACCCTCGTTCTACAACACCCAACCACCTACATATGTATACCGCAGGTAAAAATGTTTAAACTAAATCAATAACTACTTATAACTTTGTATACAGAGCATATGAAAAATCTCACTGGAAACATATTGCATTTAAAAATGTTTCTAATTTTACGTCAATATTATCTTATTGTGCTCCATCTCACTAAAACATTAATTTTACATGCATTCTACCATCCTTTGCTAAAATGTTATATTTCTACAAAAAAATACAAAATACTAAATTTGGCGTAAATACATACATAGATTATCAACAAAAAAAATATTCAAGGATAGCTATGGGAAAAAATAATGTCCCTCTTTCCATTCTCATTGGCAAAATGTGCTATTGTGCTTTAAACAGTCATCAGACATCTAATCATATACCTACATATCTGCATATGCATATATGTAAATGAATAAGTTATCCTATATTGCGTTTCCGTCATACACGAATCCACTCTGCTTTAATGAAATCGTATAAATGTACCTATGTACCTATAAATTAGGCCGCACAGCCCACATTATTTTTTCAAGAATGAATATGATTTTATTTGATTTTTTTTTTCAGCACAGACGGCTAGGTTTTTTTTTGTTTTAATTATTTTTTTCTCACAATTTTTTTTTTTAATTTGTATTTTAAGTGGCTTCGAAATCAGAAAATTTTTAATTAATAAAGCGTGAGTGTATGAAAAAGATAATTGAAAGAAAATTTCATTATGAGAAATGTTTCTGCAATAATCAATATCATTCAAGGATTATCATCTATAAAAAAAAAACACTAATTTCATTGGTTGTTTATTATTATTTTCTGTTCGTCTTCCTATAGCCACATATGTACATATGTTCAACAGATTGTATAGATTATTTTGATTATCACAGCAATTTGTCAGTCATTTTCAAAAATCGGTGGGTAGCTATGTTCAAAAAATATGAACACTGAATGAACTACTTTTTTAGTTAGTAAACTCACCTTAACCCATTCAATACTGAGCACCTTACTAGGGCTGGCAACGAGACCGAGACTAGTCTCGGTCTCGTCTCGGTCTCGGTCTCGTCAACGAGACGAGACTCCTTTAAAAGTACCGAAGACGAGACCGAGACGAGACCGTATTTTTGGTACCGAAATTCGACGAGAGTCTCGCTGGTCTCGGCGGTCTCGGTGGTTTGGTTTCGGTTTTCGCTATAAGAAAATTTTGTTTTTATTTCATTATTGTTTAGTATATAATTATGTTCAATTTTTAAAATATTCACAAGTTTTTTTTTGCGAAATATTATATGAGCGTTAACATATCAAACCATATACGTGTATGTATGTACATAGTTATACAGAGATACATAGGTGCATTGCGAAAATCCAGAGAACAATACGTACGATTTATGTATGCATGGCGTTGCTTCCTTTTGGGTGACATTTGGTAAAATATATTGTCAAAACTTCAAAATATAGTTCGTTGCCTAGCTGTCAAGCCATGAGGTATCAAAATCCAATATAAGATGGCTCCGATTTAAATGGACTTAAAAAGCTTTACAAAAGTCAAATTTTGCCTCAGAAAATTAGAAATTTTTCGATTTAATTTATTGCTCCGGAAAAAGTTGATTTTAGACTTTTTGGGTGACATTTAGGAAAAAACTAGTATTCAAATGTCAAGGTATAGTAAGATGCATACCTGTGAAGTCATGAACTGTTGAAATCCATCGAACGATCGCTCCGATTTAATCGTATTAAAAGAACCTCACCCTCTATAAAATTCAAATTTTTCCTCAAAAAAATGTTTGCTCCGGAAGAAGTTTATTTTAAGCCTCTTGTATGACATTTGGAAACAAATATTATGAAAATGTCAAAATACAATTCGTTGCCCACCTGTCAAGCCATGAGCTCACAAAATCCATTGAAGGATGGCTCCGCTTTAATAGATTAAAAAACCTCTGCAACATTAAAATTTTACCTCGGAAAATTCGAAGTTTTTCCGATTTTATTTTTGGCCTCGGAAAAAGGTGATTTAAGGCCTTTTGTGTGAGGTTTGAAAAAAATTATTTTAAAAACGTCAAAATATACAGTCCTATTCTGTTAAACGTTCACGTGAATATTTGTATTCTGCTATCCGACGGAAAAAACGAATTGTTTCAAAAAGTATATAAATTTGGATCAAAAATAAATTTTAACAATTAGATTCTCTTAAGAATTAAATAAAAAAAATTTTAGTAAAGCTTTGGACTCAAAAGATAGAAGACATTTGAAAATATCTAAATAGTGAAAAATGCACGTGAATCGAAAGATAGCAGAATAGGGCTGATAGTTTATTGCCTAACTGCCAAGCCATGAACTGTCAAATTCATTGAAGGATTGCTCCGATTAAAATGGATTAAAGAAACTGTACAAAATTCAAATTTTATCTTGGAAATACGGCTCTTCAAAGGTGTCTGATAACGTTACTTCACAGCCTTTTTTTTACGTTATCACACACCTTTGAAAACTAAATTCGCACAAAATGTAAGCCATTCGGAGCGCTTTCATACGCAACTAATAAAATTCAACTTAAAAATATAGTTTTCGATTTACACAAGTAAAACATACTCGTTTCAAGTGAAGTCTATGGCCTTAGCTTCATGGACCTACGTAGTGCAGAACAAAATTTCTAGTTTATGATTTGTTTAGCATAAGCAACGTACAAGGATATATCATTATTAGATTCATGCATAATTGACAAGCACAATAAAGTTGGAAAAGACGTGCAGATGCCAAGTTTCACCGAATTCTTGAGATGCATATTGTACGTTGATTTTCACCAAGTTTCCCAAACTTGTTTTTTTTCTATGGGTTTTGACAGCTAAATGTGAAAATTTGTACCAATTCGTACGATTTTTCACGCTACCAAACACTAAAATCGGAGCAACCCTTCAATGGATTTTGTCAGCTCATGGCTTGACAGGTAGGCAGCGAACTATATTTTGACGTTTTTGTCGGAGGAAAAAATTTCGAATTTTTTGAGGTAAAATTTTAATTTTGTAGAGGGTTTTTAATCCATCTAAATCGGATAGAATCTTCAATGGATGTTGACAGTTCATGACTTGACAGGTAGGCAACTTACTATATCTTGATATTTGGATAATATTTTTTTTCCAAATGTTACCCAAAAGCTTTAAAATCACATTTTTAGGGAGCAATAAATTAAATCGACAAATTTCGATTTTTTTGAGGTAAAATTTGAATTTTGTAGAGGTTTTTTTAATTCATTTAAATCGGAGACATCCTTAAATGGTTTCTGATAGGTCATGGCTTGAAAAAACCGGTTATTTTATTTTTTTAAAAACCGAGCGTTGTATGTAGGTACTCTTTTTTTTAATATTTTATTTGTTTTTGCCATGAAATATATTTACTTACACAATTCATCCAAAATGTTATTTATATTTAACACAAAAGACAAAACAGACACACGAGTTTGTTTCATACATTTTCCCGCATTTTTCCTACCGACGAACTGCTGAGATACCACAACCATACTCTATATTTGCAATACGAACAATGCGTCTTATCTTTACATTACATCTTTTTACTACCAAAAAAAACACGAAAGAGACCAAGACTAAGGATGATACCAAGACCGAGACCGAGACCGGGACGAGACCGCACATTAAAATTTTCTCGAAAAAAAGGCGAGACCAAGGCCGAGACGAGAATTGGTTAGGCGAGACCTGGACCGAAACCGAGACGAGACTGAAATTTTTCGATTTTGACGAGACCGAGACGAGATTAACAAAAGTCTCGCCTGGTCTCGTCTCGTTGCCAGCCCTACACCTTACAAATAAATATAAATGAAAAACATTACATTACATATAATACTACTCCGTAGATAAATCTACGAAGTAGAGACACTGTAGCACTGGCAGCTTGACCATTGGCTTAAGCATTTTACATACGTTAATACAACAGAGAGAGACAGAGATAGGAAGAACACACAACAGACAGTTTGTCAGTCTGTCAATTTGTCAGCCTGTCAGTCTGTATGTATAACGAGTTGCTGCCTAAGCGGTGTAAGCGATTGACTTCGAATTTGGTTTGTGTTTATTTTTAGGCCTAAAAATAACGGTACCTGCCGTATGACCTTGAAGGAAAATCTTATTTTTCTCGAAAACGGCTCCAACGATTTTGATAAAAATGTTTGAGAATTTTTTGTTGGTAATAGCTATCATTTGATATGAAACAAATTTACGGGAAAAGTCTATTAACGGTATTTTTCATATAACGGTTTTTTAAATTTTTGGCTTTCTCGGTAAGTGTACATTGGATGTCTGCCAAATTTTATATCTGAGAAGACTTCGGTAGCCAAACTAATTCTGCATATTAAAATTTTAAATAACTTTTTTTATAATTAAAAATAATTTTTGAATTTTTTATTTTGAAAAATCAATATTTTTAAAACTAATCAAAAAAAATAATTTTAAATTTTATGGCCACCATATTAATAAATTCTAAAAAACTGCATACCAAAATTACAAAGAACATTTTTTTTTTTTCAAAAAACTAAAAATAAAAAACCGGATTTCATCAAAATCGGTCCTACAATTTTCGAGATACTTTTTCATCAAATTTTCATTGATCGGTGGCATCTAATGGTTTTCTTGTTTTTTTCGAGAAACCGATTAAAGTGAAGGTTTTGGCAGGTTTTATAAGTTTAAAAAACGATTTTTACCCACCTATACAGCATTCACTTTCATTTATACATATGTATGTACATATCTACATACCTAGATTCTCTATAAATAGGTAATAATAATAATTCAAATCCCTTTAAATATACATTTGTAAGTAATAGGTACCTATGTAACCATTCCTCGAATCATATGTATTCCACAATTCATTATATTAGCAATCAGGGTTATCGTACCTACATCGGCTTTAATCCTGCAAAGGATAACTAGACAAACTATACCTGCTAACAGCGTCAGTAGTTAGCTACACTAAAGTTGTTAGTTACAAGAGCCAGTTCGTACGATCCAGTCGTGCATTTTATTTTAAATATATTTTATTAAATACATAACAATAGGGGTATTCACGATCTGGTGTACCAAGTCTTGTAAAATTGTAAAATTTTATTTTTTGTCTTGACAGTGAATACTAGTCTGTAGCATGACTGAAGCAAATGTCAAAATATGTTTCACATATGTTCTGAAAAAGGATTAGTTTGTGTTAAAAAAATCTTACACTCTTGTATTTTTCTGTTACAATAGGGTTCGGGTATTGTAAAAGTGTAAGATTTTGACATTCAGTATATTTTGTTGTTATAGTGCAAAAAAATGCTACACTTTTACAATGATACAAGACCAGATACATCGAATCGTGAATACCCCTATTATTTATTTCTTATTTTATTCACGTCAAGAAACAAAGGAATAAAGAAAGAAAGAAAATACACGACTGGATCGCACGAACTTGCTCTTATGTTCGATCACATCGTATGCAAAAGATTTCTATTAAAAATCTAAATATATTTTTAAAGTCATTTTTACCTCAATTTTTTATATGCATATACAAAATTTTATTAATTTTGTTCTGAAATAAATTGGTATGACAATATTAAATATTTAATAATATAAGCTTAAAAACAAAAATTAAATCTGTTTAACTAAAAAAAAAATAATTCTAAATATTGAAATAAATACTTAAACTAAGTTGCGCTAAAAAAAAGTACGCCATTTTATTCCTTGGATAAATTTAAATGTATAGAAAAAAAAAATTTTAATCTGTAGAGCGGTTTTTGAGAAAAAAAGTTTTTTTTTTTTAACTTTTTGAAAATATTAAAAAAAAAATTTAAAAACGCCAATTCATAGGTATTCAGAAAATACAAACAAATATAATATTTGAAAAAAATTGAATGAGCAGTTTTCGAATAATTTTTTAAAATTTTTTGCTTAAAAATGATTTTAAAAATACAAAAAAATATTAATTAAAAATATTAGTACGCGGTATAATTTGGGCAACGTAAACCTATATTTTTGTGAATTTTCGAAAGAATCGGTTAAGCTATTTATTAGATAGTCCAAAGCAAAAAAAAACCGTCCTATGGAAAGTACAGTTTTTGAAATTTTTTGTTCAACTATATGATCGGTCGTAGCTAAAAACCAACACTAATTTTTTTTTATCAAAATCTAGTTAGAGCCGTTTCTGAGAAAAATAGGTTTGAACGTAACGGTTATTATGACATTTGCCGTTATTTTTTTAGCTAAAAAAATTCAATTTCCCCCTCTGTACAATACCTAAAAAACTGTATAGAATAAGTTTGAAGCAATTCGGGCCACCCGTTTGGGCAGTAGGTGTCTATAGATACATACAGACAGACTGACCCAGGCTCATTTAAAAAATCAACTATATATCCTCTGTTTAAGAAAGGAGATGTTGTAAACTTGGTATCTAATGATAGAGGATTGTCCTTCCTTGACACGCTTTATAAGCTATTTACCACTGTTATGCTAAGTAGAATAACGACTTGGTTAGAAGAAAACAAAATAATAAATGAAATTCAGGCTGCTTATAGATCTAACTATTCTACTCTTGATCAAGTTTATAATCTATCCTGCCTCGTACAACTTCAACTCAATCAAAAAAAGAAACTATATGCGTTTTGTATTGATCTTAAAGCTGCTTTTGATAATATTAACAGAAATGCATTATTTTACAAACTTTCTGCTTCAGGAATCTCTACGAAAATGATAACTATTATCAAAGCACTTTACATGAATACGTCTGCCGCGGTTTGGGATGGTGAAGGCTTGTCAGATTTCTTCTGCACCGAAAAAGGAGTCAAACAAGGTTGTGTCTTGAGTGCACTGCTTTTCGTTCTGTATTTAAATGATCTTCACGTAAATCTACCCTTTGGGTTAACTATTAATGATCTCGGAATTAATGCGTATTATATGCCGACGATATTGTGTTGCTTTCCGATAATCCTTCCAAGCTACAAGAACTTATTGACAGCTTTAAATTATACGGCATCAAGTGGGATCTTGAGTGAATCTTGGAAAATCTGAAATAGTCATTTTTCGAAACGGAGGACGTAGAGCTGCGTATGAGAAATTGTTTTTCAACGGCACGGAGATTACTGTATCAAACCATTATAAATATCTGGGAGTTGTTCTCAACTACAATATGTCTTGCAACGAACATTTAAATAATAGACTTGCATCCTCAAAAAATTCCATAAACGCTACATGGTCCAAGCTGCTTAGAAATAAATCAGTTCAACACTCAACAAAATTTAAAATTCATGATGCTGCAGCGAGATCTAGTTATAATGTTGTACTGTGCTCAAGTTTAGGGATATAGAGAACACACACAAGTTGAAAAGTTGCAACGATTTTTCATTAAAAGATGTTTTCTCCTACCAGAAACAACACCAAACTATGCCTTACATATTGAAACTGGACTTCCTAAAGCTTTTTTAACGACCCTAGACTTGCATTTTTCTTTTATACGGAAAACACTGCATCTTCCAAACGGCAGGCTACCAAGAATCTTGTAAGAAGCTATAATTAGTAAGAAGATATTCTGGGCCAAGGAATGGCTGGATCTTTTTCATTTCACTTCAATGGATTTTTCTTTCAACACAAATTTTAATGAATGACAAGAACTGCATAAGATCCTTTTGTCTAAGCTGAAGGAAAAATATTGGAATAGTTCCATGACGATTACTGTAATCTGCTTTACTCTGAAGTACCAAGCTACTTTCATGACTCAAACCCTCGAGATATGATTTCCCTTATCCTAAAAACTCGCTGTGGACTTCTAAGTCTAAATGGAAGATCCTTCCAAAGAGATACTCGTACAATTGGTTTATGCACACCTTGCAATTTAGACGCCTTTGAAAATACTTATCACTTCGTTGGAATTGCCCAATCTTCAAAATGTATAGTAGGATATTTCTTGGAAATGACGTCCTTTCACACACACAATTTTTAAACGTTTTAAATGGCAGCTGCTACTTTAATATCAATAAGTTTTTTTTTTTTTTTTGTATAACTTTGAGCGCGTGCAAAGTAATTATGAATACCCTTTATATGTTTTTTTAACACAGCGCGGCATCCGGTGAAAGAAGAGAAAGAAGTCAAATTGAAATTATTTATGACTTTTAGTCCAAAATGCGTTTCGCCCGGACACGATAGTTGGACTCATCAGTTAGATACTATCGTGTCGCTCTAAGACGCACTATTTTTTGGTCGATGACTACCAACTCTAATAAAATTTTCAGCACATACATACTGAAAATTATATTTTTCTAGGGGAATTTGGTCAAATTCATGCACCCAGAAATATATGTATGTTACGCCCGTGGTCTGGCTAGTTGTAAATAAATAGAAGAAAACGCAAATAATACCTACATATTATTTTTGTTTTTGGTTTAGTGGACTGTGTGGGTTTAAGTCAAATTGAAATTATTTATGACTTTTAGTCCAAAATGCGTTTCGCCCGGACGAGAAGAGAAAGAAGGATAGGAAAGATGAGTGGTGCGATGTTCTGAGACTAGAGCTGGTTGATGTCTTAGATTTATCTCCAGGGATGTCGGCTGAAATAATGCGGAGAGGACTACCGTGTCTTATTTATTTATGTCCCTTATAATTCGCATTATTTTATTTATTTCGTTGTCATATTTTATGGGTATGCTAGTTTACTCAATCACATGTTGTTAGTGTTATGCCTAAACAGCATGTAATGAGCAAGGCAGCAACTTATTTTATGACAATTTTTAGAATTGGTTTTTAATGGAATATAAGAAGACATAGACAACGGCAGGAATCGAGCCTGCAACCACGAGGTTGACAGGCGAGCACACTACTATCGCGCCACGGCCACTCGCAGTTTTTAAAAGCATCACTGAAGTATCGCTATTTTATATTAAATGAATTTTCATAATAATTTTTTGTTCAAATCACTTATTTGCTTATCGTCAAATTTAAAACTTGACAGGCAACTTTATGTTATTGTCATAATTAATTTTTATACTAGTATATAAAATGTTTTTTTGTTAAACCTTTTAATTAAATGAAATTATATATCTATCTATATATCTATCTATCTATATGTACATACATACAGACAGACATACAGACGGACAGAATTTTTAGACCATCTTTTTTCGTCTTCGCTATCATCGTAATGTCATGTTTGATTGTTATCTCACATCTTTTTTTTTCCACGAATGCATAACTTACCTTATAGTACCTTTAATCGCAAGTAACAAAGGAAAAAATAAAAAAAAAAAAAATAAACTTACAGTACTCCTTATATGTGTATGTACTTGCATGGAAAGAATCCTCTTTTTAGCCTATGAAAATATGGTGGATCGGCTTCAGTTTATTTGTAGAGAAAAGAAAGTATACGAATTCAGTATCATCTGGGTATATAAAGGGTCCGCCAAATAACTTTTTTTTTTTGAAAATGCTATAAAAAAAAACTACTGAACATTTTCTCAAATTTCTTTTTTTATTTGAAAGTACAATCCTTCCGGTTAATAATGGAAATAATTTCATTCAAATCGCTGCCTCGGCTGGCCATGCAGTAGCCTACACAATCGGTCCAATTTTTAAGCACATTATCGATTGAGTGCAGCTGTATTTCACCAATGGCTTCACGAATATTGTCCTTTAAAGCGTCAATTGTCTCTGGCTTGTCGGCGTAACACTTGTCTTTTACGGCACCCCACAAATATTAGTCCAACGGTGTCAAATCGCAGCTCCGAGGTGGCCAAACGACATCAACTCTGCGGCTGATAATGCGATCTTCAAAAACAGGGCGCAAAACATCGAGTGTAGCTTCAGCTGTGTGGCACGTAGCGCCGTCCTGTTGAAACCAAATATTGCCAATATCCTCCTCTTCAATTTTTGTAAACAAAAATTCATTCAACATGGCCCGATAACGATCGCCATTGACTATAACGGCCACTCCTTGCTCATTTTCGAAGAAAAATGGCCCAATTATGCCTCTGGACCAAAATCCGCACCAAACAGTGACTCGTTTTGGGTGTATCGGCTTTTCAATGTATGCGTGCGGGTTTTCTGTGCCCCAAATGCGACAATTTTGCTCGTTTACATACCCGCCAAGATCAAAATGAGCTTCATCTGAAAAGATGATTTTTTTGGCAAAATCGGCATTTTCTCTAAGTCGATCGCAGGCCCACTTAGCGAATCGAAAACGCATTGGATGGTCAGTTGGCTTCAACGCCTGAATCAATTGGACTTTGTATGGCGTCATACCAAGATCTTTATGCAAAATTCGTCTCAATAATGTCTCCGAAATGTTCAATTGTTGAGAACGACAGTGAATTGATGTTGATGGCGCTTCACGCACACTTTCTGCCACAGCAGCAATATTCTCGGGTGAACGAACTATTTTTGGCTTTTTACGCTTTGGTTTATCGATGAGGATGCCTTTTTTCACTTTTTTCACAAGATAACGAACATATGGAGCTGACGGTGCTTCTCTTCCGCCAAAATCCGTACGCAATTTTCGCACACATTCTGCAACACTACCATGATTTTCAAAGTAATGTCGCAATATCTCCCAGCGTTGCTAAAGCGTATACACAACCATATTCCTTCAGCGGAAGGATAAAACTAATTATCTGTCAAATCAGACATGAGCTAAGTGTTACCATTCACGAAATAAGCTCTAGTTGAAAAAAAAAACGTTAGATGGCGGACCCTTCATAAATAGCTACGACCGCTTGCTGTATTAGATACTACTTATGTATTTTTTTGTCATTATTTTTGTTTTTCTTTAAATTGTGAAAAAGAACAAAACTAATTTCGTCAGGCCTTTTCTCGAAAATCTTTTTTATCTCTACCATCAGGCTTTTTAAATTTTAGAGCTGGTGACCCTACTTACGGTAAGCTTAGTAAAAAAAATTGCGACGAGAAGCGAAAAAGACTCGAAATAGTATACAAATCTACACAGCACTCTTATTTTTTTGACCATTGAAAATCTGACATTTGTAAGTAAAACTAGCGGCACATTGCAAATAATCATCATTATTGATTGGTAGCACTGAAAATGTTTTGCAGTCTAGTCAAGTCATCAAAAATAATAATATGTGATTTTTTTGCTACTTGGTTTTTGACGTTTATATTTTTGACAGATCACACATGACAAATTCCACGAACATTTGACATTTCGATTCAGTATTGTTTGCCATTTCATCATGAATAGACTTACGCCTGAACAACGTTTGCAAATTATTGAAATTTATTATCAAAATTCGTGCTCTGTGAAAAATGTGTTCCGCAAGCTTTTATCGCAAAATTGTCTTCAGCGACGAGGCTCATTTTTGGCTAAATGGATACGTGAATAAGCAGAATTGCCGTATTTGGAGTGAAGAGCAGCCAGAGGCAATTCAGCAGCTACCAATGCATCCCGAAAAATGCACTGTTTGGTGCGGTTTGTGGGCAGGCGGCATCATTGGGCCGTACTTCTTCAAGGACGATGAAGGCCGCAGGGTTACGGTCAATGGAGAAAGGTACCGTTCGATGATAACAGATTTTTTTTTGCCGAAAATGCAAGAATTGAACTCGGTCGACATGTGGTTCCAACAGGACGGTGCCACATGCCACACTGCACGCGAAACCATGCATCAATTGAGAGGCGAATTTGGTGAGCAGTTGATCTCACGTTTTGGCGCAGTCAATTGGCCACCAAGATCATGTGATTTGACCCCGTTAGACTATTTTTTGTGGGGCTATGTTAAGTCTATTGTCTATGGGGACAAGCCAAACACGATTGCTGCCTTGGAAGCCAACATTGAACGCGTCATTGGTGAGATTCCGGCCGAAATGTGTGAAAAAGTTTGCCAAAATTGGACCTTCAGAATGGACCACCTGAAGCGTAGCCGCGGGCAACATTTAAGTGAAATTATTTTTAAAAAGTAAATGGCAGAAATTGATTTATCGATCCAAATAAAAATTTCATTCACTTTTTACAAGTTTCTGTGTTTTTTTGAATTTTCAAAAACCAAGCTCTTAAAAAATCATCGTTTATAATTTGTTCCAATAAAAAAGGTTTAAGCAAGGCATAGCTTCTATTATGATACCAAAACAAAATTATGCACTCTTATTATTTTATATAATTATATGTATCTATAAGATCGCATGATTATTTGAATATTGCACCTATCATATAAGGTTATGTATGCATATCCATATGTGTATGTAGTTACATACCAACCTACATCTTCCTACATATATTACATAAAATAAAACTTAGTCCCGGAATTCGACTACACTTCTCATCGTGCGTCGTCGTTAAAAGCTTATAATTATACATGTGTGAACCGTATCCGAGTCCTTATAGTAATTGGCATAAGTTGAATAGCAAAATCTTAAAGCCGTAGGCATATTTTCATTTGTTCAAAGCATCTTTTATTCAGTCCTTTAATTAAAACCTGAATGTATAAATTATGTTGTTACTAAATATTTTTGTTTCATTGAATTTTGAAATAAAACAGACCAACTTACATAAAACTGTCAATTTTTTAAGTACTCGAATGGTGTCACACCTGGGGGTTTTATGTTGGTCTTATTATTTTTGAGTGGTACAAAAATGTTCATCATTATGTAATAAATGAATAGAATTATTATTTTAAGGTTTAAAAAAACTTCATTTGATTTCCTTCTCACTATGCAACCTTAAAAAAAAAATATTTGAATAAATGTGACTATGAAACTGTTTTTGAAATTTTACTACCTTGCCCAGAGACATGCGGCAAATTATGATGCTTAAAACTGTGTGAGAAGGTGTTTAGCCCTCAGATGGAAAATTTATGCTAAATTCTCTGGGGCTTTATATAGCTTAAAATATTTGCATTTCATCCTACTTGTGGAGATTTTCCCAAATAAATTTGTTGAGTTCAAATAAGCTTTTGCATATAATGTATGTTTGTATGTGACAGAGTAAAATGGACAGTCTACAATGGAAGAAGGGATAATCTTAATGGATTTCTTTATTTTTTCTTCAATATTTCAACAGGAAGTTTTCTCAGAACAAAAATATACTTAGGATTTGAAGCAAGTTAAACAGTTTCAGCAAATTCAAATTCCAAGAGTGAGTAATATTTGCTTAGGATATTTACTCGAATTTTGTTTAGGGTTCGATGATCGTAACTACTCCACGTTCTTAACAAAATACTGACACTGTGCGGATAGAATAAAGCAATGCAAAACACGACTGAGTCAACGTTCTTCCTGATAAAATTATAAATTGGCTTACACATGGTGGGGCATTAAGTAACGTTCCGATTTATTTGAATAACATTTATCTTTAAAATTTAATAATATATAATAACTATTTTTGCTAAACTCATACCATCAAAAACATTAGACTTGGTTTTTTTATTTTTTTTTTTAAATTATTATTTAGTAAGTACCTACATAACACACTATTTCTTTGTTTATTTTTGGTATTTGCATAGGTATTTTTACTTGTGATATATAGGCACTACATACATGACAAATAATGGATTCGTGAAAAAAATCGAACTCGAGATTGATCAAACTTGACATTACGATGATAGAGAAGGGGAAGAAAGTGGATCCCGCAATTCCGTCTGTCTGTCTGTCCTCGAGTCTACAGACTAAGCCGTTGGATGGATTTGCTCCAAGTACATGTACACACGTTTTTTTCATTCTTTTTTAAGACTAAATATAACGGTACCTGTCATACATTTTTTTTTGGCCAAAATGAAAAAAAAATTATTTTTATCAAAAACGACTTCAACGATTTTATTTTTAAAAAAAATAATTCATTAATAAGGGAAAAAGACAACATTTTGGTAATTTTTTATTTTTGGAAATAATGAATATTTTTGGTAGGCCAGACCGGGGTTAAAATTAACATCTTTATAAAATTGATGCTGTTGCTAGGATTTTGAAAACACCTTAGCCAAACTTTATTATGCTTAAAGAGCAATATTTCGGCTACGAAATATTGCTCTTAAAAAACAACAAAAAATATTGATCAGAGTTCGCAAAAGTGTAACTTTTAGACAAAAAAACGTGTTGTTACGACTTAAGGGGAAAGTTGTAACATAGATCGGAGTAAATTGTAACAAACACTGAAATTTTCTTTTAAAGAAACTATCGATTTATTAACAAGATTAACAAGAAAAAATATACCACATTAAAATTAATATTAAAATTTGAAAATGGTTATAATAATTCACAAATTTAATTAATAAATTAATTTTTAAGGTAACTGTAATCAATCAAAATTATTTTTTTTAAACTGAATTTAGTTACGTTAAAATTAGGAATGTAATTAGATATTCCAAAACGAGTATTAGATATGCATATATGCATAAACGAATTTAACTAATTAGCAAGCCAGGAAAACACATGAGCGACCTCTTTTCTCTTCAGTCTTTTTTGACAACGATATACGTCAAGTGGACTTGTCTCTTTTTATAAAAAAAAAATAAGAAAAAAATTAAACAAGCCGAAATATAAACATAGGACACCATTTCCATCATCTTGGTTCCAAATGTGTTTGAAAATATGAACAAAGTCTGTTTTTACTTGTCACAACCTGCCACACACAAATGTTACAACCATGAAAGTTAACACAAATCACTCAATTTAAAAGAACACGTTAACCATTCCTTGCTCAGCTTACTTACATAAAATTAACCAAAACATAAATAAATATTTAAAAGAACAACTAGAAAATACAAAACAAAAATAATGTTAGTAACGTATCAATTTTGAGCACTACCCTTAAAACTGTTCTTTCGGATGTCCTACTCACAGCGCAAAATTATACTTAACGGTAGCTTTGAAGTAGACGAACAATATTCTCGTTCAAGTGTTTCTTAAATTTTAAGGCAACCCTTTCAGTTTAGCTGTTACTTTTTACCGCTGTTACTTTTAGCTCCAGTCTCCCCTACCTCTAATAGAACCATTTTTGTGGTTTTCGAGTTACTGGAAAACGGTTCATTTGATTTTTAATTTTTTTATGCAGAAGCTCTTACACTCTCTACAATTTATATTTTCAGTACAGGCCTTATGGGAGAGCTTTTTCAAACACACTGGTGCCGGCTGGTGTTTGCATTTCACACAACTTAAGAAATTGCTATACTGATCGCCAATTTGATTCATTCTCGCTTATAGTGTTTATTAAAAAAAAATAAACACATTGATTAAGAGTTACCATTGGTCAGTTGATGGAAATTCTAATAACTTTTTCTTTGGTTTTAGAAGCTTTCTTGGAGCTTTTGAGAGCATATATTTTAAGTTAAAGGAAAAAGGTGTTGTCGCTGCGTGCTTTTCTGCTTACATCTTTTGTTTGTTTTTTGGAAACGGTTAAAATGCATCTATATATTCTTTGTTGGGCATATTTTTTAATGGAAAAATTACTATTTGAGCAAGGTTTTGATGGAGTTCGGTTCATTATTTTCAACTTTAAATTACCAAATTGTTTTCTTGTTCATTAAAATAAAAATAAAATGAAAGGTTTCGTGTATATAAATATAATATTTAAAATAGTTCTGTGCAATTTGAGGTGATATTATTATTTTTGTGCTGTGTTTATTTACATTTAAAATGGCTTCAAGTTCTTCGAGGGACACAAGTTGCTTATTATACCTTATTTATACGTTTTTTTTCTGAGACTTATTTTCACGTTAAAATAGATTAAGGCTTTCGGGGGAACTCTTAAAAAAACGCGCCTACTATCTTACTCCCTGGTGTTGTGGAGAAAGATAGAATTATTTTTATTTGGATTTATTTTACGATGTACAAGTTTCTGTTCATGAAATATAAATTAACAATTGGTAACCCTACCGACATTCGTGAGAGAAATATGCTAATTTATAGTGTTCACTACGCAACCATGGAAAATGGAAAAGCTTTACAGAAATACAGATAGCTTACTGAAATGCATAATGGTAAGGGTGAAAGGCACATATCCTATCTTCCCTGTATTGAAAATATAAATTGAAAAGAGTATAGTAGGTACAGGACTTATGAGCGAGGTTTTTTCAAACCAGTGGAGCCTGTACATACGGCCAACGAACTGAATTGAAAAAAACTACCACTGAAAAAGATTCTACTCACTGACCAATTTACGAGTACATAAATTGTTGTGGTAATTTCCTGCAAAATAACGTACACCCCACCATGACCATTGTCATTGCATGCCCAAAGCATGCAAAGTTTTCATCATCTATAGTTTCTACTTTCGCTGTATAAGTTAAACCAAATATACATTCGAACAGAATTACCAATTTCCATTGAAAGGAATACAAAGAGCTTTCTCAGTCGGTTTTTACCAATGACAAATAGCTTTCTGTTTTTAAGCTTTTGAGAACAAAATTTAGTAAGGTGAGAAGGGGAAGTGTTGGCGCCTATTGGCTTACTGCTCGCTTGGTGGTGTGGAAAAAGATAAAGAGTTTTTTTTAAATTTAATTAACTTGTTTCGACAACTGGCGGCAACTAAAAAAAAAAATTCTTGTTCCAACAAGTCCACTTTAACGAGGAATAAAATAATCCTTTGGACTAGTTACAAGCCTTTATTGATAAGAAATAATAATTAGCTTTAGTGAATACAATTTTCTAAATTATAACTTACTTTGTCTGTTTTCTTTTCTATAAGTTTATTTCGTAGTTTTTCTTATTAAGTAATTTTTCTTTAGCTTTAATTTAATTTTAACAAATTTGAAAAAAAATGGAGCTTTCTGCTGCTGCTGACTCGTTGCAAATTTGGAATGAAAATGATCAGAAACCGGAAATACCACGTTGTCACAATTTTTTGGCAAAATGGCTTCTTCTGCGCTCTGTCAGTGCAATGTCAGATCAGAATTACCTGCAAATACGGTGCCCTTATACTAACATTCCCCCCCGGTATTTCTTCATCTGACTTGGTTTCTCCAACGTCGAGCACTGCCAGTTTCACTGCAGGTCTTTCGTCAATGCCGTCTTTTGTTTGAATTGTAGCTTTTCTCACTTGTCCATCAATTGAAGGCTTTATTTTTATGATTCGACCCTTTGGCCAGGTATTTCTGGGATTATTGGGATCGACTATTAGAACTACGTCGCCGACCTTGAGAGGTTTTACTGAGACTAAGAGTAAGCAGGTATTCTAATACCCACCGTCTCCAAAAACCGTCCGCAAACTATTGAGAGACTAACCAATTTTTACGAAGTAGGCGAATACCATCATAGATTCTGCTGCGGGCTTTGAACCACAAGCGGAGCCCAACAAAAAATGGTTGGGCGTAAGGGCTTCTGGTTTATCTGGGCTGGTTGGCATGTATGTCAGGGGTATTGAGTTGATGATATTTTCGATTTCCACCAACATACTACGTAAGAGCTCATCGTTTGGTTTTCTAGTGGGCGCGATAGCTTAGAGCACACTTTTTACTGAACGGACTAGCCGTTCCCAACAACCACCCATATGTGTAGAGCTAGGTGGTATGAACTTCCATGCTGTCGTTGTCGAAGTGATTGTGTCGACTAGTCGGTTCTTTTCAATGGCTGCCAATGCTTCACGGAGCTCCCTTTCTGCTCCATGAAAGTTGGTCCCGTTGTTGCTGTAGAACTCTAGCGGCGTACCTCTTCTAGCGATGAAATTTCTTATGAACAAAATACAGGAAACAGTTGACAGCGTGTCAGCAATCTCAACATGAACCGCTCTTATAGTAAGACAGGTGAAGAGCACTCCCCAACGTTTTTCCGTTCTACGACTGAGGCTAATAATCATGGGACCGAAGTAGTCGGTTCCTACGTATGAAAATGGTGTACAGAAGGAACCCAGTCTCGCAGGTGGAAGAGGAACCATGATTGGGGGACAAGGTCGGGAATTATTATTCTTACATCTCTGACAGGATTTTTGTAACGACTTTAAGTGCGGACCTAAGATGCGGGACGTAGAATTTTTGTCTAAAAACATTTACTACTGTCTCGTCATTTTGGTGTCTATATCTGAGATGTACTGAATTTATTAAAAGTGATGTTGTTTTTCACCATCTTGGAAGGATAATGGGTTGCTTCACACCTGGGTTCACATTTTCTGCAAGGCAGATCCTTCCGATAGCTCGAAGAAGTCTATTTGAGTCTAAAAAGGGTTTAGAATTGAGCTGCTTTTCTGTAAGGAACGATTCATGATTATATCTCTTCGGCGTATTTCTTGTTCTGTGCCTCCCTCAAAAGATTGTTTTCAGCTACCTGTAGTTCTTCTCTTGTAATGGGGCCGTTCATCTTTGGTAATTTGGTTCTTTTCGTACTCACAATGTGAATGAACCGTTGGACGTACGCCGTGCTCCTAAGTAGCCTTTCCCAGGTGTCGAACTGATCTGCTCTGTTCATTTCTTTTTATTGCTTCCTACGTGAAGACCGAGAAAGTTCGATTTCAATTCCTCGACCGTAGAACCCTTAACTTCTTCGCCGGGTCAATCATCTGTCCCGAATTAATGCTGACCTGTTCCATTGGTTCAGAACCAAGACACTTCAAAGCGTGGGGTGAATTTGACACCCAATTTCGAATGTGAAAACCACCTTGCTTATGAATGTGACGGATATCTTGGGCTAATTTTACTGCTTCATGTTCGGTTGGGACACTGTCCATCAAGTCGTTCACATAGTGGTTTTCTTTAATAGAGAGAACTGCTCTAGGGTATTCCTGTACAAATTGATCCGCGTTGGTATTTTTAACGTAATGGGTGGTGCACGGGGAGCAAGTTGCTCCAAAGGTCATTACCATCATTAAATACGTATCTGGTTCTCCATCCTGATTGTTTCCCAACACGAATCGCTGATATTTCTGATCTTCTTTCCTGATTCGACCTTAATGGAACATTTCTTTTATATCCCCACAAATGGCAATCTTCTGTTGCTTAAACTTGTAGATTACCGAAGTTAGTGGAGTTAGCTGATCGGGACCAATACTGAATTTAGTGAGGTTCCACGAACCGATGCCACTGCGTCCCAAACTATTCTAACCTTCCCTGGTTTGTTGGCATTCTCAACTGGAAAGATTGCTAAGTACCAGGAATTACACTTATTTCCGCTGCATCTCCATCCGTTAACTTTCGAGCATAACCCTTCTCCTCGTATTCTGCAATTTTTCTATGAAGCACCTCAGCTAGATCTGGATCGCGTTTCATTATTTTTTGAAGGCACTCGTCTTCTTTTATCCATTGGATAACTATCTGGGAGTTTAATGTCATCGAACTTCCAGAGAAAAGCTACGTGTTTCTGATGTTCCGAACTGATCGTCACATATAAAGTCGTTGACAAGTCGACGTAGAGCCATATAACTGCAATCGCAGATATGGAAGCTATGTGACTTAAGTCCACTCTTAGCTGTTCTGACGAGATTTCCATGGACTACCCAGCCCAGGCGAGTTTTGGTCGCAATTGGCTCGTCCCAGCCTCCTTCCTTTGACTTTAAGGGATATCAGAGTTTCGCGTTGTTGACGCCAATGAGCAGTCGTGGGGCTGCTTTGTTATAAGAAACGAGCTCCAATTCTTTAAGATGTCCGAGCCTTATTTGAAGTTCGTTGTGATTGACGGTTTGTGCTAATTTCTGAAACATGTGAATATTGGAAAGTTGAAATTTTTTGGCGTCGTCCTTGATGCTAGATATTTGTATGTTGAACATTTCGGATCGACTTTCTAGACGGGATGTATTACCGGTCCATTTTAAGCAGAGCGGTTGTTTCTCACCTTTGACATTAAGCTGTCCGGCAACTTCTTCGTCTATGAGGGTGACAGATGATCCATCATCGAGAAATGCGAATACTTCAATCTTGATTCCGGGTCCATAGAGGAAAACAGGTACAATCCTAATCATAACTGGACTGGTGTTGAAGTTTGCAGATACCGAACAAACTTTCGAGTGGATTGGCATTGTCTGCGCGGGGCGTAACTATCAACTGATACTTATGCAGGAGCTGGTGGTGTTTGAAAGAGCGGGTGTTCTTTCCACAAAGGCTGCTTACTCTGTTACAAGCCTTTATTGATAAGAAATAATAATTAGTTTTAGTGAATACAATTTTCTCAATTATAACTTACTTTGTCTTTTTTCTTTTCTATAAGTTTATTAAGTAATTTTTCTTTTAGCTTTAATTTAATTTAAACAAATTTGAAAAAGCGGAGCTTTCTGCTGCTGCTGACTCGTTGCAAATTTGGAATGAAAGTGATCAGAAACCGGAAATGCCACGTTGTCACAATTTTTTGGCAAAATGGCCTTTTCTGCGCTCTGTCAGTGCAATGTCAGATCAGAATTACCTCCAATTATGGTGCCCTTATACTAACTCGCGTTCTTATTAACGGTACTTTCCATAGAACCACTTTTTATATTTTCGACTTACTTACTATTGGATGAACCTTTTAACTTTTTACTTGCTATTATAGGTACTACAAGGCAAGTTATGCATTTGTCGAAAAAAAAAGTTTTGAGATAACAATCAAACATGACATTACGATGATAGCGAAGACGAACAAAGATCGTCTAAAAATTGTGTCCGTCTTTATGGCTGTCTGTCAGTCTGCCTGTCTGTATGTATGTATAGACAACCACAGCCCAAACGGTTGGGCCGAATTGCTTAAAACTTGGTATATAGAGTTTTTTGGGTATTGTACGAAGGGGAAATTGAAATTTTTTCTTTAACTCAAAAAATAACGGTACCTGCTATATGACCGTTACGTTCTTTTTCTCGCAAACAGTTTTAACGATTTTGATTTAAAAAATCAGTGCAGGTTCTTCGGTCTAACCGATCATATGATTGAAAAAAAAAATTGAAAAAATCTCCAAAAATGGTACTTTCCATAGGAACGTTTTTTTTCGACTATCTCATAAATGGCTTAACCGATTTTTTCGAAATTTTGCACATATGTATATAGGCTTATACTGCGTACCAATATTTTTAATTAATATTTTTTTGTATTTTTTAAAGCATTTGTTTTTTAAGCTGCTCATTAATTTTTTTTAAATTACAGTTATATGTATTTGTTGAATACCTATGAATTGGCGTTTTTGAATTAAAACAAAATTTTTTTACCAAAAGTTTAAAAAAGAAACTTTTTTTCTCTAAGACCGCTCCACAGATTTTTAAAATTTTGTTCTCATAAATTCAAATTTATCCAAGAAATAAAATGGCATACTTTTTTTGAGCTCAAATTAGTTTAAGTATTTATTTCAGAATTTTGAATAATTTTGTTTTGATTAAGCCGATTTAATAATTTGTTTTTAAGTTTATATTATTAAATATTTAAGATGCTCATACCAATTTTGTATAAATAAAAAATTAAGTAAAAAAACGACTTTAAAAATATATTTAGATTTTCAATGGGAATCTTTTGCATACGATGTAATCTAACATAAGAGCAAGTTCGTGCGATCCAGTCGTGCATTTTAGTTTTTTTAATTTTTATAAATAATAAATTATTTTTTTAAGAAAAACCGCCCCAAAGATTTTTTGATTTTTTTTCATATATTCATATTTGTCCTGCAATTGAAATGGGATCTGTTTTTTCCTCAAACTTTATCAACAACGCAATCTAAAAAAAAATATTATCTGTATATCATCCATTTATTTCTCATTATGTATTTATAAAACGATTTTTGAGGATCTTATAAGGTTTATTATAGTTTATGAGTTTTTAGTCTTTGGCTTAACTTTGATTCATTTTTATTAGATTAATATTATGTAACATGATTTGTATATTATTTTAAATTCTATTATATTATTATTTTCTATTATATTGTTTTTCTTTCATTTTGATTTGATTTGATTGATTGATTTTTACTCAAACTTATAAATAAATCTAAATCTAAGAACTCTGAGACGCTCTCCCCCTCCACTCCAATGCATAAGTCTTCCACACTTACGCATTTATGTTTCAATGAGTTTTAATTTTTAAAAGTAATATTTTTTAGCTTTAAATATCTAATATGAATTCCTACTAAAAGCAAATTTCCTGCTATAAAATGCTTCAGGAAAAAAATGCTATTAAAATTTAATGTTGTTTCTAAATTTAGAAGGGAAAGTGCTTAATTCTCCACACTGCCATTTGTCTAAGGAAAAACTATTGTGGTTTAAGCAGTTCCAAAGATTAATTGCATAAACATAATACAAACATACAATTATAACACAAATATTAGCTGCTACTACATAACAAAAATAAACGTTCGTCTAATTTATGAAGGAATTTTACCAATAAGTTAAATAAATAGTGTTGATTGCTACAAGAAACTCCACCTTTTAAATATTTGCCCAGGCATTATTCAGTCATAGATGAAAAAAAACTTAAAAGCCACATTAACAACCATATCCGGTAAATAATTATAATCTATTTCTCATAATGCTCACCTACCTACTTACTTTGTCGTAGCTAATAATTTATTTAAACAATACCTCTTCCTTATGGATGAACTTAATGGATTATCCTTATTATAATACTATCGTCATCTGGGAACTATAACTGCAAGAAAACCGACTAGGTATATCAATCATTTAGAAATAGAACCTACTAAAAAATATCGAAAACACAACCCTAAAGATAAACTTCATAATTAATGAAATAGATACCCTCACATCATCCATATACTGGAGTCATATGCTGCCTCAATATCCTGAATCCCGCTTAGCCTCTTCTTTATTTATGTTGACCTATACGTTGTGAAGAGAAAACACATTAAACTACCTATTTAATGACATAAAAGCAGTATATCTAAGCAACTGCTTTATATATGATAACAAGGATATAGCAATAGCTTGTCCTATGCACTCCCACTCCTAGTCATATTGCCATGAATTTCAGTCCCAAGCGATCAATACGTTATTACGATCTGCTTTATGGTCCGCAAATATCAGCATTAAGGGATCAAGTTAAACTGCAGATACCTGGGTTTGGTTAAATCTAAGAACCACTCTATCTCTATCTCCTCTATATAATTCACACGAAGAACAAAGGGTACTGCAACGCCATGAACACGAACATTGAAAAGTTGTACAAAGTAAAGGCTATTCGGCTGCAGCAAAAGTAGAATGCCAAATTATTGCAAACTTTTCCATCCAGAAAATAATGGAATCGATTATGAGGTACAAAAATGGAGGCCAAATGTTCAAGAGTCGAACTTACTGATTTCTTAGACGTGCAGGGAATTTTAAACAGAATTTTCTTATATATCTTTCAAAAATGTTAATGAAGTTTTAATGTAAAAACTTTTAAGACTGTAGAATTTCAAGTATATGCAAAGACTAAATTACGATTTGGTAGGGACGAGTCCTTTAAATTATATTGGTACTTGTTTTTTGTTTCTAAAATACACTTCCTGAAAATAAACTATAAAAAGTTCTTAGATAGATAGATAGATATAGATTTTATTAATAATTTGCTGTACAAAAAATCATTAAGCAATATTTCAAAAAATCTTAATATGTAATTTAAATATTACAGTATTATTGACATAACATTTAATTTTGCCTGTCAGATTGCCTCAATACATATACTAATATAATGATATAATAAATTTATTAATATAGTAGGTTATAAAGGGTTATTCAATTTGCGGTTTCAAAAGTATAAAGCTGGAATTCGACATCTGTCAAACTAATTTGTGAAACAAATTTTTTTTTCAGTTGAAAGTCTGACATTTACGAGAATAGGTCGCTTAACTATCGCACAACGCTTAAAAATTGTTAAAACCTACTACAAAAATGGTGATTGTGCCACAGCCACATATCGTTCTTTAAGAGGAGATTATGGTTTACATAATCGTCCAACTACGCACGCAATTGGCATAATTGTGAAGAAATTTGAAAAGACTGGATTGGTTACAGTTATTGTAAGGCCTGTGCATCATCGTTTCGCTCGTACCACAGAAAATATCGCTGCTGTAAGTTAAAGTGTTGCCGAAGACCCGAATGTGTCGATTCCTCGTCATTCTCAGGAATTAGGACTGTCTTACGGCTCATTATGGTGTATTTTGCATTTGGATCTACACCTAGCCAGCTGACCATTCACAAAGTCGTAGATACGTCGAATTGGTGCTTGAACAACAGGCGCTGGACGGCGATTTTTCGAACTAAATTTTCTTCAGCGGGCGGCGGAGCACATTTCTCACTCGGTGGGTATCTTAATAAGCAAAATTGTGGTATTTGGGGTTCTGAGAATCCTCAAGTAAAAGAAAAGATGCCATTCCATCTACAAAAAGTCACTGCTTGCGGCGCTCTTTGGTCCGGAGGTGTGATTGGACCTTTCTTCTTCGAAAATGACCATGGAACGACTGCCACCGTCAATTCGGAGCGTTATGGTCATATGATAACCAACTTTTTTTGCCTGCTATTGAAGAATACGACTTGGAGAATATGTGGTTTCAACAAGACGGTGCCATATGCCACACAACTCGAGCGAATATGGCTTTATTGCAAGAGACATTTCCTGGCCGCGTAATTTCTCGTCGTGGCGATATCACCTGGCCACCAATATCATGCGATTTGACACCGCTGGACTTTTTTTTGTAGGGCTACGCGAAAGACCGTGTAGATGCAGATAAACCTTTAACTCTTGAAAACCAACATTCGTCAAGTTATAGCTTAGATACCGCCCAATATGTGTCAAAAAGTGGTCGAAAATTACCTCAAAAGAATCGATGTTTGCAACAATTCTCGTGGTGATCATTTAAATGATGTAGTGTTTCGCACATAATGTCAACATTCAAACTTTATTATAAAAAAGAAATGTGTAAATGTGGACTTTGGAGAATTTTTAAAAAGTGATTCTCATCGGCTTTATTGGTCTTTATGATGATTAAATGAAAGCAAATTTCATTTTATTTTCCCAACGTTTCGATGGTGGTTGCCGTCTTTTTCAGTGGTGTATTTATTTACAAAATGCAAAATTAAAAAGAGATATAATGTTTGAACATATATATAAACGGTGATTTTTTAAGAGCTTTGTTTTTGAAAATTCAAAAAAACACAGAAACTTGTAAAAAGTGAATGATATTTTTATTTGGATCGATAAACCAATTTGTGCCATTTACTTTTTAAAAATAATTTCACTTAAATGTTGTCCGCAGCTACGCTTCAGGTGGTCCATTCTGAAGGTCCAATTTTGGCAAACATTTTCACACATTTCGGCCGGAATCTCACCAATGACGCGTTCAATGTTGGCTTCCAAGGCAGCAATCGTGTTTGGCTTGTCCCCATAGACAATAGACTTAATATAGCCCCACAAAAAATAGTCTAACGGGGTCAAATCACATGATCTTGGTAGCCAATTGACTGCGCCAAAACGTGAGATCAACTGCTCACCAAATTCGCCTCTCAATTGATGCATGGTTTCGCGTGCAGTGTGGCATGTGGCACCGTCCTGTTGGAACCACATATCGACCGAGTTCAATTCTTGCATTTTTGGCAAAAAAAATCTGTTATCATCGAACGGTACCTTTCTCCATTGACCGTAACCCTGCGGCCTTCATCGTCCTTGCAGAAGTACGGCCCAATGATGCCGCCTGCCCATAAACCGCACCAAACAGTTCATTTTTCGGGATGCATTGGTAGCTGCTGAATTGCTGAATTGCCTCTGGCTGCTCTTCACTCCAAATACGGCAATTCTGCTTATTCACGTATCCATTTAGCCAAAAATGAGCCTCGTCGCTGAAACGGACGTAGCTTGCGAAACACATTTTTCACAGAGCACGAATTTTGATAATAAATTTCAATAATTTGCAAACGTTGTTCAGGCGTAAGTCTATTCATGATGAAATGGCAAACAATACTGAATCGAAATGTCAAATGTTCGTGGAATTTGTCATGTGTGATCTGTCAAAAATATAAACGTCAAAAACCAAGTAGCAAAAAAATCACCCGTTACAAGTAAAGGAAGAAAATATGACTTACATAACGTTAAATTTTAAGATTGCACTAAGCTAAACAATAATTTGTTTAAAATATTTAAAAAACAGATTAAAACACAGATTTTGAACACTTCTTATTTGAAGATTAGTCTAGGTTTAATGATGAATGTTTTAAGCTAAGCTACAAACCTAAGTTTATAGCAAAATACGTTGATGATGTCTTTGCGATTGTGGATAGAGAAGAAATTGATAATGTCTTACGATGCCTTAACCAATTTAATGAAAAAATACAATTCACGGTAGAGAGGGAAAAAACCAGATCGATAACGTTCTTGGACGTTAAGGTTTGTCGCGAAAATGACCGACTTTCTTTCGACTGGTATCAAAAGATATGGCATCTGGGAGACTTGTCAATTTCCGATCTAATCAAGCCAAGGACATTCGTATGAACACTGCATCGAACTTAATAAACAAAGTCTTTGCGTTGAATGACCGAAAATTCCACTCCGCTAACGAAGAAAAACTTACGCAAATACTCTTAGACAACAGCTTTCCGAAATTATAAGGAACTTGATACTTCGTCAAAAACACCAAGTTCGTTCAGAATATAAGTTGGAAGATGTGTTTATAAAAGTGTCGTTTATGTGCCCAAACTTTCCGAAAATTTCAAACAAATGGTCGCAAGAAACAACCCGGAAGTCAACTTGGCATATAAGTCAAACCAGAATGTTGCAACTCTATTCACCAACCTGAAGACGAAAACCGACAAAGATCGCCGTTCAGACGTAGTTTACAAAATAAATTGCTAAGGGAATCGGATAAAATGCAATCTTTGCTACATCGGCACCACCAAACAACTTCTTCGGCAAAGAATGGCGAACCACAAGTCAGATATTCGCCTAAAAATTTCTGAGAAGACAGCACTGGCTTCTCACAGCGTTGATACCGGTCACACACCAAACTTCAAGGGAATGGAAATCCTTGCAACAGAAAAACATACATCTATACGTTACACACTAGAGACACTGCATATAATTAACAACAAAAATAATATGAACCGCAAACAAGACACACAAAATATATCAGCCGTTTACTGTTCCTTAGTTTCTGACAGTAAATATCATTAAACCTAGACTAATCTTCAAATCAGAAGTGTTCAAAATCTGTTTTTTAATCTGTTTTTTAAATATTTTAAACAAATTAGTGTTTAGCTTAGTGCAATCTTAGAATTTAACGTTATGTAAGTCATATTTTGTTCGTTTACTTGTATATATATACATATATATGTTCAAACATTATATCTCTTTTTAATTTTGTATTTTGTAAATAAAGACACCACTGAAGGAGACGGCAACTACCGTCGAAACTTTGGGAAAATAAAATGAAATTTGCTTTCATTTAATCATCATAAAGGCCAATAAAGCCGATAAGAATCACTTTTTAAAAATTCTCCAAAGTCCACATAAAAACCAACTTGGTAAAAACTTCTAAAATATTTTTTTAAAAAATATCATGAAAAAAAAATATTTTATATGTTTTTTATTTACGTTTACTTTTGAAACCGTAAAATGGATAACCCATTATATTTTATTTCGTATTCCTATTTTTTCATTACTATATATAAAATTGTATTTATTAAATTATGTACTTTGTATAGATTATTATATATTTTGTTATTTTTTTTTGTTATTTAACTTAATTCATTTTAATAACTCTCTATACTTTAAACAATAATTTAAATAACTGAAGAGAGATGGAAAGTTTTTGCCGTTTAAAATTTCATAGAGTTCTTCAAGAGCAAGCACACTTTTACCGAAACATACAGTCTGAAGTTCTTGAAAACTGGGCATCTGCTAATAAAGTGGAACGATTTTTCCGCCTGATTTAGGTTGCAAATTGTGCAAATACCGACTGTATCTTTTTTTAAAGTTTTGGCGTTAGTATTTAGTAGCCCGTCCCTAGCTTTAAGAACTCGGCTTATCAAGTTGGATGAATTTTCGTCGACAAAGTATGATTGGATGTTGTAAATCAAGATAAGGGTATAGATCATGGAATTGTGCATTTCTGGCAATAAAAAGTTCTTATATCAAATCAATGATAATATACATAATTATTAGAACATTGGAACTATTATGTGACCTTTTCAGTGTTACACAAAACAAAATTGTATAATTATTAAAACACCATTTATAGTCGAGTCAGTGAGAATATAAATTGACTCCAATTAAAAAAAACAAAACCTGACTTGGAGTATTCGCCCATCCACAAAATCCGTCATTTTTAAATAAAAGTAACCAAATAATTGCTTTCAAATAAGAATAAATAATAGTTTATTTTTATGAGAAAAATAATAGGCCAACAATTTTACTACCAATTTTAAGACTGCACAACTCTTTAGGATATAGTGTTTTTTTTTAAACGTGTGGTTTTCAATCTGGCAATACATTTTCGGAGTTGATCTTTTTGACAGCTGCCACTTGACTTATGCTCAGTTTGCTTGCCATTTCATAATGAATATACTTTTTTGTTTGTGTGCTCTATGGTATTTCTTCAAAAATGAAGCCGTCCGCAATGTTACAGTCAATGGGGGAACGATATAGACTTTTTCGTGCCTGAATTGGAGGATGTTGATATGGACGATCTTTGGTTCCAAAAAGACGGCGCTGCATGCCTTACAGCCAACGAAACAAATAATTTATTGAAGGAAACTTTTGTTGAGCGCATTATCTCACGTCGTAGAGCTGGTAGCGTGGCCTCCAAGATCGTGCGATTTAACACCGCTGGAATATTTTTTGTGGGGTTATGGGAAGTCGCTTGTCTACGCAGATAAGCCCGAAACGATTGACAACTTGTAAGAGAATATTCGGCGCGATATTGCTGACATACGACCCCATTAGCTGCAAAAAGCGGTAGAAAATTGGGCCGCGGCGGCCACTTGTCTAAATTATTTATTTTTAAACCATCATATCAAACACTTATCTTTATAAGAAAAATGCAAAATTCTTGAAAACCACACGTTTACAAAAACACCCGTTACTTCACTATCGCTTAGAGATTAAACATTCAAAGATAAGAATGTAAAAATGATATTATTATTGTTAGAGACAAGTAAGTAAGTTTAAGTGGCACATACCCATACCAATGGATTAAAATCTTGACCCAAGTCGAAAGGACGCGAAGCTAACTTGTTATGGTTTTATTCTATTCTGAAGATGTTTATGATCTGTAGTCCGCAATGCGTTTTGCCCAGGCCTGATAGTTGGGCTCATCAGTTAGATGCTATCGTACCCTTCTAAGGCAATATTTTTTGGTCGATGATTCCCGACTGTTATAAAATTTACAGCATTTACACAATGCAAATTATATTTTTTAGAAGAATTTGTTTAAATTCGTGCACCTAAATGTATGTTGTGCCCGTTGTCTGGGCGTCTGGCCAGTAATAATATTGAAGTAAACAAAAACAATATCTACGTAAATATTGGGTTCCCGTTGTTTCGTTTTTTTAACTTCGCATTTCGTTGTTTCTCCCTTTCTTACATGGATTTCTGTTCACTTCGTTTATATTTACTTCGTTTTTGTATCACTTTGTTTTTTAATCATTTACGATCACTTCGCATTTCTTTCTTTCCCTTTTTACTCGGTTTGCATTTCCGTTAAAAGTGCAATGAGTTATTTAGGTCGAGGTTATCTCGCCAAAGGTTTATCTCGCATTTTGTTTGTTATTAGAATCTATTGTCATTGGCATCTAATATAAAACTTTTTTAGAATTTATTGATATTTATTTCTTGTTATGTTATGTTATGACTTACATAACGTTAAATTTTAAGATTGCACTAAGCTAAACAATAATTTGTTTAAAATATTTAAAAAACAGATTAAAACACAGATTTTGAACACTTCTTATTTGAAGATTAGTCTAGGTTTAATGATAAATGTTTTAAGCTAAGCTACAAACCTAAGTTTATAGCAAAATACGTTGATGATGTCTTTGCGATTGTGGATAGAGAAGAAATTGATAATGTCTTACAAAAAAAATAACATTTTCGAAGTAGGCGCAGGGACATAAGTCACAAATTGGCATTTTGGCACTTATATATCACTTCGGTGGGACATAGTCCAAAAAACTAAATTGGGACTTATGTCCCATCTCGGTGAGAGGAATATCATGCGAATAACTTTGAAATAAAATATCACAAGAACTGGATGTCGCGGATACTTTTTGTCTTCAGCTGTGGATAGGTATTGAACAGACTTTTCTTTTCATGTATATATCGATGGGTTTGGGGAACATTGTTTAAAAAGTAATTTTTTATCTTGCAAGGGGTTGCCTTGATTTTTTCTAAAATGTCGAAAAAAGTTGTACAACAATAGAAAGGCCTGTGAAATCCCTTTCGAGCACTGGCAGCCGCAGATTTTTGAGGGGTTTGGTTGGGGAGATATCAGCTGTGGATAGGTTTTGAACAGGCCTTTCTTTTGATGTATATATCGATGGGTTTGGGGAACATTGCTGCAACTTTTGTTTCTTGTTGATGGGACAAAACTCCTAAATTTTATAAGACATAAGTGTGGCCAGATGACACATTGTGAAATCTTTATTAATAACATAAAATTGATTTCAAATGTAAACAATAAAGTTCGGTGAGTAAGGGGGGCATGTTGCCCCTCTGCAACCCGGCTACTTGGCCCGATATATGATTTGGGGTGGTTACAAGTTTGGGTACATACAAATTTTTTTTGGAAATTTTTAAAAATTCAAAAAAAAAATTTGCATATACCCAAACTTGTACCCACACCAAATCCTATATTGTGCCAAGCAGGGGGCGCCGAGCTATTTTTAGGCCGTAAACCTAATTGCAAAAAACACTCACACAAGTACCAAAAGTGGTTGGACAAAAGTCCAACATTTTTTGTGGGACTTAAGTCGAGGTGGTACATAAGTTCCAAATTAGTTTTTGGGACTTATATCCCACCGAGTTGAGACAAAGTCCCAAAGTGCAAATTTGGGGCTTATGTCCCTCGGACTTACATATGTCCCTGCGCCGGCAAAGTAATCGCAATAGAAATGAACAAAAAATTATATAATCGGAAAACTATATAATAAAAGGCAGACTGAACTCAAAACGAACTAAGTGAAATAAATAATCATTGTTTTCAAAACAAATGTTAACAAGGTAATTGAAAAACATTTTCATTAAAATACAGAATAAACGAAATGCGAAACGAGAAACGACTAAAACGAAATAATACAAGAACGAGATGAAAAAAATGAAATAAACATACCCGTAAATATTATATTTCCAATTATTATATTTAAATAAATATTGTGGTGGTATGTATATTATATAATATATAACTTTTTAAATAAAGTGTACTATACATAATATTCATGTAATTTTTAAAGATGCATATATATAAATGTATGAGGACCTAAATAGTTCATCCAATAGTTAGAACAAACTCATTTTTTTAACCAAATTCTTGGAGCCGTTTTTGAACAATAAAGTTTCCTCCTAACAGTTTTTTAACATTTATATGGGAAGTTTTTTACGTTTCAGGAAATAGTTTTGTTAAGTGTTCAAGATAATGTCAAAGACCTACGAAATACCAAGATTCGATAGAGTTTCTTTTTTCGAAATATTGAGTTTTCAAAAACAAAATATTTAAAAAAAATTGAAAAATGTTTGCTTTATATTAATGTTAACATTTTCTAGGAGCTTCTGAATAAAAAATTTCAAAATAATCAAATGTATAGCGTTTACCAGAAAATCGAAAACCAAAAAAAATAAAAAATGGTTCTACTAGAAGCACCCGTTTTTTTTCAAAAAAAAAAAATAATAAAAAAACAAATAATATCCCATTATTCACTATTAATGAACAGAATTTATTTATAAAAATAGTTGCAGCCGTTTTTGAGAAATATAAGATTGTTCTTTTCGGACAAAAAATGTAATGCAAATACATTAAAATTAAAATCTCAAAAAAAATTCAGTAACTAAAATTTATTTATTTTTTAAAAATCGAAAAACTTTTTTTTTGAAAATTTCAGTATGCAGTTTTAAACAATTGTAGGTGTCATTTGGATAAAAAAATTATTTTAATCGGTTTATCCAATGTTGAGAAAGTCGAAAATATGAGAAAAGTTATTAAGTACGCAAAAAAAAATTGTTTATACATTAGAAGTGGACTGTACTAATCTAAGAGCACACACATTTTTCATAAAAATTGTTGGACCCGTTTTCGAGAAACAAATGTTATGCTTTTTTTCTTAACATTTGTATGGCAGGTACCGATTTTTTTTTAGGAAAATAGTTTTTTTTCTTAATAATTCAAGATAATGTCAAAAACTCACAAATACGAAACTTTGCAAAAATACATTAAGTCGTTTTCCAAATTTAGATTAAAAAAATAACTTCCAAATTTTTTTTTTATTTTGGCTTACAATTGTGTTTAAACTTTCTGCGAGCTTCTGGGCAAACAAATCAAAAAAATTAAATTGAACATTTCCCAGAAAATCAAAAACCAATAAAATGGTTCTACTGGAAGTACAAAAAATACCCATTTTTGTCAAACAAGCTAAATTACCAAAAGGTACGCTTTCCCTTCATTAATGAACTGATTTTTTTTTATCAAAATCGTAGGAGCCGTTTTTGAGAAATGTAAGATTTTCGTTCTTCGCTCAAAAAGAAAATGAAAGTATCCACGCAGTTTGAAGCAAATTGATCCAACCGTTTAGGCCGCAGGCTCGAGGACAGCCAGACAGACACAAACAGGAATTACGGAATCTAACTTTTTGGTGTTATCTATATGATCGTAATGTCATGTTTGATTGTTAGATTTTTTTTTACGCATGCATAACCTATAATCGCAAGTAAAAACCGTCCTTAATGTACGTAAAAACTTCTATAAGTTCATATTACACATAAATGTGTACATATTTATATACAATGATATATTCATATTATATATTCAATGATACATACATATGCAGTGGCGGATTAACCTTCTCGGCGCCCTGAGGCACGCCCAGTGCCTACCGCCCTTTATTTTAATAATATGCAAGGATCGTATTTGAATGGGCTAACATCGATGAGTTATGGGACACGGTTGTCTTTTTGGTGGTGAGGAATTTGAATGCGGCGTTAGTATTTTCAAAATATGTCACATGTCATTGTTGTTAATAAATTTGATAGAATTTTTGTAAGCAAAATTGAATTACTAACTGTTTACTATACTTGTATGGCGAAAATATATTTTCCCTTATATTTCAACGAAGAACGTACGTTTTGAAACTGGGAACCCGTCAAATATTTTTTATACTGCAAATGGTTATTGCGTATAGACTATTGCAATTAATTTAATAATAAGATCTAATAAGATATATATAAGAAGTTGATTGCTTTTGTCCTTAAATTAAATGGTGTATGTCTTAATGCATTTTATTGATTTCTTCAAGAGCTTTTGTGGCTCATGACCTCATGACCCTCCCTCACTCTGGAGCCGTGCTTACGCATTACATGGTAGTTTATAAATTTGTTTTTGAAAAGACAAATAGTTATAGGTCTTTGGTAGTATTATATTAGAAATGGCATTGGTATATAACTTTTCTTATAAAAAAAAATCCAAGAACTTGTTGAGTGGAACATGAATTTGGTGTGAGAGTAGATAATTTATTTTAGTTAGTCCCAAAAGTAAGTGTAGGAAGAAATTTCAGTTCGGAACAATTTCTCTCCATTAAAAAAGACAAATAAATTTTATATATAAATTTTAAGAATTTATTATTTTTATTTATAATAGATATTTAGCATTTTTTGAGTATAAAACATTCAGCCCAATTCTAAATATTTCCCGGTAAAATTACTCTCCGGGAGATGTGTTCTCCCGAGAGTAGTATTCTTCAATTATAATTTCCCCGTGAAACTATTTTTCCTTTCGTAAGCAGAAATGGAATTCTGCTTACGAATAATATTATATTATACTAATATTAAAAATATATATTAAATTATATTATATTAAAATTAAAATAGGAACTAAATGAAAAAACAATTCATTATCCAATGTGAAAGTTAAAAGTTAAATAAATAAAGTTAAAAATTAAATAAACATAATAGGTATCAAAAATGTTCAGCATTACATTCAGAATTTTGAATGAAGAGCACTTTGAAGAAAACCGATATCGACAGCCATGAACGCTTAAATACTTGCTGAATGTTCTCACAAGATCATTTCTAAAGTCCTGCAAATGTTTGAGGAGCAGCTGTCCTGTCCACAATGGATGCGTAAAGTGTATAAAACGACTGAAGAAAAATAAAAGTTTTGCAGATGTTCGTTGTTTTTTAAGTTACATAAAGTAAAAAACTTTAATTTTTTTTCAATTCTCCGACAAATGTGTCGGAAAAAACGAGCCCAAAATGGGAAAAATGGTGCCGTTTTGGCATTTAGAATGTCTACTTTTTCCCCGAGTATTTTTTCCATGTTCTGAGTTTGTTTAGAATAAGAGAAAGGGAAACAAATCCTGGGAGTTTTTTTTTTGTTTGTAATAAGAGAGTACGGAAAAGTAAAATATTTCCCTGGCAATTGTCATTTGGAATGGGGCTGATTAATTTACCTATACATACACATTAATATTACTTTCTGTAAAAAACCTTGGTCACTTTTTTTTCACTATCAAGTCTTTTCAAGTCACTTTTTTCACTATATAAATAAAATGCACGACTGCATCGTATGCAAAAGATATATATTAAAAATCTAAATATATTTTTAAAGTCGTTTTTTACTTAATTTTTTATAAATACAGAATTTCTTTAATTTATTTCTTAAAATTTATTAAAAATGGTATGAAAATCTTAAATATTTAAAAATATAAACTTAAAAACAAATGATTAAATTGTCTCAATCAAATAAAAAATAATTCAAAATTCTTAAATAAATACTTAAACTAATTTGAGCTCAAAAAAAAGTACGCCAGTTTATTTCTTGGATAAATTTGAATTTATGAGAAAAAAATTTTCAAAATCTGTGGAGCGGTTTTTGAGAAAAAAAGTCTTTCTCAAAATAATACAAAACTCCAATTCATAGGTATTCAACAAATACATATAACTATTATTTTTGGAAAAAAAATATTAAGTAGTTTTCAAAATACAATTTTTTAATTTTTTTTAAATGCTTTTAAAAATACAAAAAAATATTAATTAAAAATATATAAACGCAGTATAAATTGGGCAACCCAAACCTATATATGTGTGAAATTTCGAAAGAATCAGTTAATCCATTTATGAGATAGTCGAAATAAGAAAAACGGTGCTATGGAAAGTATCGTTTTTAGACATTTAAAAAAAAATTCAACCATAGGATCGGTCGCACCTGAAAAGCTGCACTGATTTTTTGTAATCAAAATCGTTAGAGCCGTTTATGGCAGGTACCGTTATTTTTTGAGCTAAAAAAAATTAATTTCACCTCTGTACAATACCTAAAAACCTCTATATACCAAGTTTGAAACAATTCGGCCCACCCGTTTGGGCTGCAGGTGTCTACACATACATACAGACAGATTGACAGATAGACAGACGTACACACGGACAGAATTCTTAAACCATCTTTTGTGGTCTTCGCTATCAGCATAATGTCATGTTTGATTGTTACGAGTATCTCAAGACTTTTTTTTTTGACCAATGCATAACTTGCCTTATATCTAGTACCTATAATCGCAAGAAAAAAATATCTTGAGTATTACGTAGTTTATTTTTTGCAATTTTAAGGCACATAGGTAAGTGCAAAAGTCGTGTCCTATCATATTTAAAATCTATCTATGGCAACCGCGTATTGATCAAAACCGGTTTCTTATCGAAATATGCAGAGACGGAAAATCAGGTTAGTGATTTAAATTTCGTATTTTCAGATACCAAAAATGATGAGTACGAACCCTATTTGAATGACATCAATCTTTTTCTTTGTTTTTTTCCGTAATATTTTTTTTAGATTAAAATAAAATATAATACAAAATTTGCCGCCCCTACATGTTGCCGCCCTAGGCTCGAGCCTCACGAGCCTAGTGGTTAATACGCTAGTGTACATATGAATGTATATTAACTCGCATTTTTAAAATTACAAAATAAAAAAACGCAATTTATAGAACTTTTAAATGGTTTTTATCCTAGTTGTACTTTTATTTAATTATTTAACAGTTTGTAGCTGGAAACATATTGAATGGACTACAACATTAAGATTCGGCACTATTTATTTTCAATATTTTTCTAAAATTAAATTTTCAAGGGGATTAGATAATTGTATATTATTACAAATTTTGAACTACTTACTTCTGAATTATGCTGCATAATTTAGGTATGTAAATTAATCACCAGTGTTGTTCGTTCCTTAATTCACATATTTTAGCAAAAGGCTTATAATATACTCAAAATATCAAACACTAATATAATAAACTCGTGATTCGTGAGTAATATACCATGCATAGATATATTTTGTTCGTTTCATTAATCATGTTCATTCCAAACATACTCAAAAACTAATCAACAAGTTGCTCCTTTGTTCGTGTTCTTGTTAATAATCAATCACATCACAGCGGAGCAAGGCATTCATAACTTATACAAATGAACATATTCGCCTGAAACTTCATCTAAAATACTCCCAATCCTTTACTTCCTACACTCAAATACTCGTACTTATAACATGAACAAGGCAAATAAGCAAGACACTTGTATTTTTTCCTATTATCCTTTTCCCACCCCAACACACAAGACTCAGTACATATATAAACATATTATAGCAAAACGTTAACACTTAAACTTCGACGGAGTAATAAAGTTTGAAAGATTTATGAGTTAACAGGAATATGGAATATAACCTCCTCACATAGTCACACACATCGATGCAACTTTGTTTCAACATTTATTACCAACAGTCTCTTGGCGAGAAAGGAAGCTTCACCATTGTTCCGTTTCCTTCTTCATCCACATTCTATCATCAATTTACTGAAAAGCAACCTGAACCTGGTGTGCCTTTAGTCCTCTTGTTATGTCTTCCATGCTATCTCGGCATTTCATTAACTCAAATCTAGAAGACAACGAAATGGTAGATACTGCCAGTCCTTCAATGTATGTAAGTTTACTCGTCCGTTCATAAGTTCAAGCATAAACTTCAATCTTGGGACATTTTCAATGTAGGAAAGCAGTTAGAAGCTTCGAAGGATGTGATAATTGCAGTAGAGGTGCGAAAACAACTTAAAAATGCTGTTATAACTTTAAAATCCAAAATGCATGAGAACATCTATAAAACAGGAAGAGTAAAGGAAAGCAACATTAAAATAGTTTAGCCATTTAAAAGGTACAGCATTTCGTCTTAGGCATTCCAAAAAACTCCCTCTTAAAAAGTTGGGCACGCCACGATATGATATGTTTTTAAGGCGCTCGTAGTGGTTCAAGGATCTTATAATAATACTAAATGGCGGCTGTATTTATAATTTTGTCTTTCATGACTTCTAAAAAGGCTTCAAAATCTATTACTTTCTTATCGAAAATGCATGCATTTGGTATCGAAGAATCACTTTTTCCATTATATTATGATTTTGACCAACTTTTTTGTGTAACTTTTCCACTGTGTTTGCTTAGGCTCTTGTTTTATTTGTAAAAAATGCGAATAAAAATAATTTAATGCCATTGTTTTCCAAAAGTTTCGTGAGTATTCCTCACTTCTTCAGGGATATATAGACCTATTTGACTATTAATAATCTGCTTCTTACATCTGACTGACACAGAATTAAACATACAAACAAATACAAAATAAATTAAGAACAATACAGTAAACATAAAATGCACGACTAAATCGCACGAATTTGCTCTTATGTTCGATCACATCGTATGCAAAAGATTTCTATTAAAAATCTAAATATATTTTTTAGGTCGTTTTTACTTAATTTTTTATATATATAGAAAATTTCTTTAATTTATTTTCTAACAAAATATTGGTATGACAATCTTAAACATTATAATATAAACTTATCAACAAAATATTAAATCGGCTTAATCAAAGAAAAAATAACAATTCAAAATTCTGAAATAAATACTTAAACTAATTTAAGCTCAAAAAAAAGTACGCTATTTTATTTCTTCGATAAATTTGAATTTATAGTCGTTTTTCTTTTTTCGTTCAGAGCAGAGCACTGAACAGAGTTTGAACACATAAATAATGCACTGAACTTTTTCCAAACAGAGCGAGCTCTGAACACTGGCATGTTTTTTAATCACACTTGAACCACAGAAATCAGTATACATTTTCATTTTAACCATAAAACTTTAACAGAAAACTTACAAGCGATCAACTTCTTTCGCCAACTTATGTAGGTACTCGTATATAATTATTTTTACTTGTGATTATAGGTACTATAAGGCAAGTTATGAATTCGTCGAAAAAAAAAGTTGTGAGATAACAATCAAACATGACATTACGATGATAGCGAAGACGAAAAAAGATGTCAGTCTGTCAGTCTGTCAGTCTGTCAGTCTGTCAGTCTGTCAGTCTGTCAGTCTGTCAGTCTGTCAGTCTGTCAGTCTGTCAGTCTGTCAGTCTGTCAGTCTGTCAGTCTGTCAGTCTGTCAGTCTGTCAGTCTGTCAGTCTGTCAGTCTGTCAGTCTGTCAGTCTGTCAGTCTGTCAGTCTGTCAGTCTGTCAGTCTGTCAGTCTGTCAGTCTGTCAGTCTGTCAGTCTGTCAGTCTGTCAGTCTGTCAGTCTGTCAGTCTGTCAGTCTGTCAGTCTGTCAGTCTGTCAGTCTGTCAGTCTGTCAGTCTGTCAGTCTGTCAGTCTGTCAGTCTGTCAGTCTGTCAGTCTGTCAGTCTGTCAGTCTGTCAGTCTGTCAGTCTGTCAGTCTGTCAGTCTGTCAGTCTGTCAGTCTGTCAGTCTGTCAGTCTGTCAGTCTGTCAGTCTGTCAGTCTGTCAGTCTGTCAGTCTGTCAGTCTGTCAGTCTGTCAGTCTGTCAGTCTGTCAGTCTGTCAGTCTGTCAGTCTGTCAGTCTGTCAGTCTGTCAGTCTGTCAGTCTGTCAGTCTGTCAGTCTGTCAGTCTGTCAGTCTGTCAGTCTGTCAGTCTGTCAGTCTGTCAGTCTGTCAGTCTGTCAGTCTGTCAGTCTGTCAGTCTGTCAGTCTGTCAGTCTGTCAGTCTGTCAGTCTGTCAGTCTGTCAGTCTGTCAGTCTGTCAGTCTGTCAGTCTGTCAGTCTGTCAGTCTGTCAGTCTGTCGTCTGTCTGTCTGTCAGTCTGTCAGTCTGTCAGTCTGTCAGTCTGTCAGTCTGTCAGTCTGTCAGTCTTGTCAGTCTGTCAGTCTGTCAGTCTGTCAGTCTGTCAGTCTGTCAGTCTGTCAGTCTGTCAGTCTGTCAGTCTGTCAGTCTGTCAGTCTGTCAGTCTGTCAGTCTGTCAGTCTGTCAGTCTGTCAGTCTGTCAGTCTGTCAGTCTGTCAGTCTGTCAGTCTGTCAGTCTGTCAGTCTGTCAGTCTGTCAGTCTGTCAGTCTGTCAGTCTGTCAGTCTGTCAGTCTGTCAGTCTGTCAGTCTGTCAGTCTGTCAGTCTGTCAGTCTGTCAGTCTGTCAGTCTGTCAGTCTGTCAGTCTGTCAGTCTGTCAGTCTGTCAGTCTGTCAGTCTGTCAGTCTGTCAGTCTGTCAGTCTGTCAGTCTGTCAGTCTGTCAGTCTGTCAGTCTGTCAGTCTGTCAGTCTGTCAGTCTGTCAGTCTGTCAGTCTGTCAGTCTGTCAGTCTGTCAGTCTGTCAGTCTGTCAGTCTGTCAGTCTGTCAGTCTGTCAGTCTGTCAGTCTGTCAGTCTGTCAGTCTGTCAGTCTGTCAGTCTGTCAGTCTGTCAGTCTGTCAGTCTGTCAGTCTGTCAGTCTGTCAGTCTGTCAGTCTGTCAGTCTGTCAGTCTGTCAGTCTGTCAGTCTGTCAGTCTGTCAGTCTGTCAGTCTGTCAGTCTGTCAGTCTGTCAGTCTGTCAGTCTGTCAGTCTGTCAGTCTGTCAGTCTGTCAGTCTGTCAGTCTGTCAGTCTGTCAGTCTGTCAGTCTGTCAGTCTGTCAGTCTGTCAGTCTGTCAGTCTGTCAGTCTGTCAGTCTGTCAGTCTGTCAGTCTGTCAGTCTGTCAGTCTGTCAGTCTGTCAGTCTGTCAGTCTGTCAGTCTGTCAGTCTGTCAGTCTGTCAGTCTGTCAGTCTGTCAGTCTGTCAGTCTGTCAGTCTGTCAGTCTGTCAGTCTGTCAGTCTGTCAGTCTGTCAGTCTGTCAGTCTGTCAGTCTGTCAGTCTGTCAGTCTGTCAGTCTGTCAGTCTGTCAGTCTGTCAGTCTGTCAGTCTGTCAGTCTGTCAGTCTGTCAGTCTGTCAGTCTGTCAGTCTGTCAGTCTGTCAGTCTGTCAGTCTGTCAGTCTGTCAGTCTGTCAGTCTGTCAGTCTGTCAGTCTGTCAGTCTGTCAGTCTGTCAGTCTGTCAGTCTGTCAGTCTGTCAGTCTGTCAGTCTGTCAGTCTGTCAGTCTGTCAGTCTGTCAGTCTGTCAGTCTGTCAGTCTGTCAGTCTGTCAGTCTGTCAGTCTGTCAGTCTGTCAGTCTGTCAGTCTGTCAGTCTGTCAGTCTGTCAGTCTGTCAGTCTGTCAGTCTGTCAGTCTGTCAGTCTGTCAGTCTGTCAGTCTGTCAGTCTGTCAGTCTGTCAGTCTGTCAGTCTGTCAGTCTGTCAGTCTGTCAGTCTGTCAGTCTGTCAGTCTGTCAGTCTGTCAGTCTGTCAGTCTGTCAGTCTGTCAGTCTGTCAGTCTGTCAGTCTGTCAGTCTGTCAGTCTGTCAGTCTGTCAGTCTGTCAGTCTGTCAGTCTGTCAGTCTGTCAGTCTGTCAGTCTGTCAGTCTGTCAGTCTGTCAGTCTGTCAGTCTGTCAGTCTGTCAGTCTGTCAGTCTGTCAGTCTGTCAGTCTGTCAGTCTGTCAGTCTGTCAGTCTGTCAGTCTGTCAGTCTGTCAGTCTGTCAGTCTGTCAGTCTGTCAGTCTGTCAGTCTGTCAGTCTGTCAGTCTGTCAGTCTGTCAGTCTGTCAGTCTGTCAGTCTGTCAGTCTGTCAGTCTGTCAGTCTGTCAGTCTGTCAGTCTGTCAGTCTGTCAGTCTGTCAGTCTGTCAGTCTGTCAGTCTGTCAGTCTGTCAGTCTGTCAGTCTGTCAGTCTGTCAGTCTGTCAGTCTGTCAGTCTGTCAGTCTGTCAGTCTGTCAGTCTGTCAGTCTGTCAGTCTGTCAGTCTGTCAGTCTGTCAGTCTGTCAGTCTGTCAGTCTGTCAGTCTGTCAGTCTGTCAGTCTGTCAGTCTGTCAGTCTGTCAGTCTGTCAGTCTGTCAGTCTGTCAGTCTGTCAGTCTGTCAGTCTGTCAGTCTGTCAGTCTGTCAGTCTGTCAGTCTGTCAGTCTGTCAGTCTGTCAGTCTGTCAGTCTGTCAGTCTGTCAGTCTGTCAGTCTGTCAGTCTGTCAGTCTGTCAGTCTGTCAGTCTGTCAGTCTGTCAGTCTGTCAGTCTGTCAGTCTGTCAGTCTGTCAGTCTGTCAGTCTGTCAGTCTGTCAGTCTGTCAGTCTGTCAGTCTGTCAGTCTGTCAGTCTGTCAGTCTGTCAGTCTGTCAGTCTGTCAGTCTGTCAGTCTGTCAGTCTGTCAGTCTGTCAGTCTGTCAGTCTGTCAGTCTGTCAGTCTGTCAGTCTGTCAGTCTGTCAGTCTGTCAGTCTGTCAGTCTGTCAGTCTGTCAGTCTGTCAGTCTGTCAGTCTGTCAGTCTGTCAGTCTGTCAGTCTGTCAGTCTGTCAGTCTGTCAGTCTGTCAGTCTGTCAGTCTGTCAGTCTGTCAGTCTGTCAGTCTGTCAGTCTGTCAGTCTGTCAGTCTGTCAGTCTGTCAGTCTGTCAGTCTGTCAGTCTGTCAGTCTGTCAGTCTGTCAGTCTGTCAGTCTGTCAGTCTGTCAGTCTGTCAGTCTGTCAGTCTGTCAGTCTGTCAGTCTGTCAGTCTGTCAGTCTGTCAGTCTGTCAGTCTGTCAGTCTGTCAGTCTGTCAGTCTGTCAGTCTGTCAGTCTGTCAGTCTGTCAGTCTGTCAGTCTGTCAGTCTGTCAGTCTGTCAGTCTGTCAGTCTGTCAGTCTGTCAGTCTGTCAGTCTGTCAGTCTGTCAGTCTGTCAGTCTGTCAGTCTGTCAGTCTGTCAGTCTGTCAGTCTGTCAGTCTGTCAGTCTGTCAGTCTGTCAGTCTGTCAGTCTGTCAGTCTGTCAGTCTGTCAGTCTGTCAGTCTGTCAGTCTGTCAGTCTGTCAGTCTGTCAGTCTGTCAGTCTGTCAGTCTGTCAGTCTGTCAGTCTGTCAGTCTGTCAGTCTGTCAATCTGTCAGTCTGTCAGTCTGTCAGTCTGTCAGTCTGTCAGTCTGTCAGTCTGTCAGTCTGTCAGTCTGTCAGTCTGTCAGTCTGTCAGTCTGTCAGTCTGTCAGTCTGTCAGTCTGTCAGTCTGTCAGTCTGTCAGTCTGTCAGTCTGTCAGTCTGTCAGTCTGTCAGTCTGTATGTATGTATAGACACCTACAGCCCAAACGGGTGGGTCGAATTGCTTTAAACTTGGTATATAGAGTTTTTGAGGTATTGTACAGAGGGGAAATTGAAATTTTTTTTTAGCTCAAAAAATAACGATACCTGCCATATAACCGTTACATTCAAACCTATTTTTCTCGGAAACGGCTCTAACGATTTCGATAAAAAAATCAGTACGGCTTTTTAGCTACAACCGATCATACGGTTGAAAAAAAAATTAGAAAAATGTTTAAAAATGGTACTTTCCATAGGACCGTAATTTTGCTTTCGACTATCTCATAAACGGCTCAACCGATTTTTTTGAAATTTCATATATATATAGGCTTAGGTTGCCCAAATTATACCGCTTACCAATAGCTTAAAATTTAAAAACTTATACTGCTCATTACATTTTTTTCAAAAATTACATTTGTATGTATTTATTGAATACCTGTGAATTGGAGTTTTTGATTTTTTTTGAAAAATGTTTTCAAAAAGTTTAAAAAAAAACTTTTTTCTCAAAAACCGCTCCACAGATTTTGAATTTTTTTCTCATAAATTCAAATTTATCTAGCAAATAAAATGGCGTACATTTTTGAGCTCAAATTAGTTTCAGTATTTATTTCAGAATTTTGAATTATTTTTTCTTTGATTAAACCGATTTAATATTTTGGTTTTAAGTTTATATTATATTTTTCAGAAACAAATTAAAGATATTTTGTATGTATAAAAAATGAAGTAAAAACTGCTTTAAATATATATTTAGATTTTTAACAGAAATCTTTTGCATTCGATGTGATCGAACATAAAAGCAAGTTCGTGCGATCCAGTCGTGCATTTTATTTATTATTATAATTATTATTATCCAATATATTGTTATTTAGTAGTCTATAAGAGCCTATGTGCTCTGCTTGATGAAATTAATAAATAAATAAATAAAATATCTTTCAATGGTGGTTTATTTTGTTTTCAATTGATCACAAAACAAAAACAAAATTTATTTCAGATTGACATTTATGACTTTTATTTTAGAGTTCAGAAATTCATGTATGATTCTAAATGTGTGTTGACGCTTAAAAAAACCTGAGGGGATTTTCTTGTGGCATTAAAAAGTTTCTTATACACATCTTATTTTACAGCAAAAGTAGGAATTGGTTTTGTGAAAAGTTCTTTATATCAGTGTTTTGCTTATAAGCGTGTTTCTTATAAGCGTCATTTACTGTATTAGAATTATTCTTTGTGGGCTATAGATCGATAGTCAATAAAAGATGTTATTTCATCGCAACGTTTCGAGTACGTCCATACTTTTCATCAGGCCTTTATTTATGTATAATAAAACACAGAAGTCATATAATCATACAGTATAAATTAATTAAACATTAATAAGAAATTGTGTGACATCAATATTACTTATAAGGAATCTTGTTCGAATAAATAATATTTTTCGGTTATCGTTTAACATTTTGTACACGTAATGATAACAATAGCTTAAATAAATAAATAAGCAATGTCAACATTCTAGAATTTAAAATTTCAATTTAGTTCTTAGGACAATGAAAAAGAGGAAAACAGAAAAATAAAAGGAAGAGAAAATTATTCGGACGACAATTGAAACGCCCAATTACACTACACATTCAATTATTGTTCGTCTTCTTTATTTTGGCATATTTATAAGTTGGCAAGACTCAGTACTTAGAGTGTCAAAATCTGATATACGCTTGACAGCATTGTCTCTATCAACATTCTATTTGAATAGTGTTGATTTGTTTGAAGAATTTTAACATTATCCAAATCTGGTATGTGCTTTTCTTCTATACAATGGTGAGCTAATGCAATTTCTTGAGAAGCCCCGCTCTTAAAATCAGACATATGACCGGAGATGCAATTTTTGTGTTGATGTACCTCATTCTTCATATTGACAACCGCACGACTTCTCCTTTGACCACATCTAAAGCAGATGAGGTATGTATGTCAATCTTTGTATTCAAAAAGAGATGAGTCGATACTTAAACAGTCCGTGATGAAACTGTTATTTGGACTGCCTTCATCAATCTGTTATGTTTATTTTTCAGATACTGTTGACAAGACACACCCTTGAGAAGCTTGTCCAGATGATGAATGCATGTCAACATCAATGTTAAAGGTGTGCTCGACAGATAATTACATAATAACCAATTTCTTTTGGCTCGAATGGAGAGATACAGATATAGACCCGCCCTTAATGAAAACCACTTCACATTGCAGAACAAAACAAAAAACATTATGTGTCAACGAAGTTTTGGTAGGGCCAATGCGAATAGTCAGAGTTAACAATGAACATTTTCAAATCCTGTTAAAATAGGATATTAAGCAGGATTTTTTGACTATAAAAATGCTAAATAAAATCGCCAAGAAAAAATCTCACAAAAAATCCCCAAGAAAAAATCACCAAATAAACAATACAAGTAGTAACTCACTACTTGCACTGATTATTTGGGGTCAAGTTTAACGACTTTATTCCTTAAGCATATGTAATAATTATAAAATAATTGTCTTCATCCTTCTTTTTTGATTAAATAAAAACACAGTGCTTTCTAATCTGTTTTACTTTTACAAAACGAAGTAAAATTTCGTAATTTAAAAAAAAAAATAAAATGCACGACTGGATCGCACGAATTTGATCTTGTAGCTAACAACTTTAATGTAGCTAACCATTGAGGTTTAGTTAGTTAGGTGTAGTTATCCTATGCAGGTTTAAAGCATATGTAGGTAAGATTACCTTGATTCTTATTATAATGAATTGTTGAATGGATGAATGAAGGAATAGTTACATAGGTTCCTACCTACAAATGTATATTTAAATCTAAGTTATGGATTTTAATTATGTAAGTTAGGAGAGTAAAATGTATCTACATATATATACCTTTTGATGGAACCTAAGTATGTAAACATGTACATATAGTAATGAAAATGAAGGACGTAGTTGGGTAGTTAACTATATGAATACAACTTCATCATTTAGGTGCAATATGCATCATGTGATTTTTAAAGCACATATGTATATTATAAATTTATGAGGGCCTACATTGTATTTAGTATTCAGTGACGTACGCAAAAATACGTAAAAAGGGAATAATAATATTGTAGAAATAAATAGATAATACACAAAATTAAATATTTTTATATTGCTTAGTCGTTATAGTTTTAGGGAAAACAAAGATGCAATTTGAATTCACGGATAAATAAGAATATATCAAAAAAAAAAATTCAAAAATCGTTGGAGCGGTTTTTTAATAAATTAATTTTGTATGTACAAAAAATTTGAAAACATTAAAAAACAAAATTGAAACGCCATTTTGAATATATTATTAATATACATATAATATTCAAATTTCAAAATAATTCTGTCCCTGGTTCTTGAGAAATCGATTTTTCAAAAAAAAAAAAATTATTTATTTCTTAAAAATCTAAAAACGGTTTTTTTTGAAAATTTTCTTATACAGTTTTATTGACAATTTCAAGGAGCAGTTTTACAAAAAAAAATATTTTAATCGGTTCATCCAATATTGAGAAAATCGAAAATATGAAAAGTGGTTCAATGGGAAGTACCGTTAATAAGTACGCAAAATAAAATATTTTTATACTTGAAATTGAACTGTACTAATTTAAAAACACACGATTTCTTATGAAAATTCTTGGCGCCGTTTCGAGAAATAAATTTTTTTCTTAACGGTTTTTTAACACTTGTATGGGAGGTATCGTTGTTTTTTATTTTAATAAATAGTTTTTGTTAATTATTCAAGATAATGTCAAAAAACCACCAAATCCGAAGTTTCGAAAAAAGTTATTGAGTCGATTTCGAAATTTTGATTTTTCAAAAAAAAAAAAATTAATTTCCAAACAAAAAAATTTTGGTATACAATAGTGTTTAAACTTTCTAGAACCTTCTTCTTAAAAATTTTTTTAAAAAATTAGATTAACCGTTTCCGAGAAAATCGAAAACCAAAAAAATTGTTGTACTAGAGGTACCAAAAATAACAATTTTTTTCCAAAAAAAAAATTATCAAAAGGTACCCTTTCCCTTGATTGAACTGATTTTTTTTATAAAAATCGTTGGAAAAATAAGATTTTTTTTTGAACTGATTTTTTTTATAAAAATCGTTGGAAAAATAAGATTTTTTTTGGCCAAAAAAATGTATGGGGGCTACTGTTATTTGTCGTCTTAAAAAAATGAAAAAAAACGTGTGGCCATATTACCGAAAAAATAATATGTACCAAGTTTGAAGTAATCCACCGAACCGTTTAGGCTAAAGACTCGAGGACAGACAGACAGACGGAATTGCGGGACCCACTTTTTTGGTGTTCTCTATGATCGTAATGTCAGAATTGATTGTTAGAAAAAAACATTTTTTTTACGAATACATAACTTGCCTTATAGTACGTATAATCGCAAGTAAAAACAGTTTATCATAAAATAAAGCAAAATAGAAAAACTGTCAGTTCTAAAAAAAAAAACATTTTTTTGACATTAATCAGGGAATAGACGGCAAAGATAGGGTGTATAATATACACTTCAAAAAAATTACTTTACTTACTGAATTAAAATTGAACTAATAATAACTAATTTATTAACTGAATCGCCCTAAACCAAAAAAATATATTGGGAATTATTTGAGATTTTGGTAAAAAAGAAAGTATATTGGGGATTTCGTCCATAGGACTTCTTTTCCCATGGGTATTTCGTATTGTTGGATATAATTTTTTGGGGGATTGCATCCGATGGAGGTTTTTTTTTTTTTTTTGGGGGGATTCCAGGTGGATCCCTAAGAAAATGCTAAATTTTTGTTTAGGAAAAAACTTCCAAAAATTCTGCCAACTCTGGATATCATCTGATTAGAACCAACAAAAAACCTAAGTCTACGCCTGGGCCACCCAAACTAAAAAAAAGTTTAGGTGTCATTGTTTTTAATTATTATTTGATTCAACATACTAGTGGCAAAAAAAACTAGGAAAAAAACAAGCTCTGTATGTTAAACTTTACGCCTAGGACACCCAAACTTTTTTCAGTTTGGGTGCCTAAGCCTAAAGTTTAACATACAGAGTTCGTTTTTTGCCACTAGTATGTTGAACCAAATAATAATTAAAAACAATGGCGCAACATTTTAGTCGATTTAGTAATATGTTAAATCATTTTTAGTATGATACTAGGCTAAAAAGAGTATTTTGCTAATTTGAAACCAGTTTAGTACCGTACTATTTTCTTAACATTTTACTAAAGTTAAAATCACAAAATGGCTACTTTATTGTTTAGTATCGTAATAAATCCATATGCCACTTTGACATTTACTAATGTCAAAAAGTTATGTTCGCTTACTTTTTTGCAATTTTTTTTTTGCCGTGTTTAGTTGTAGTTTATTAAGAAAATAGATTTAGTAGGGTGCTAGTTAAACAGTGTTTAAAATTAGGAAAATATTAGTAAGGTGCTTTAGTATTAGCAAACTGTTAAACAGTATCATGCTAAGCCCTCAACATAAGCGCCAATAAAGTTTATTTTTATGATTTGAGTAACTCAAACAAACAAAAAAATTTGATTACTTCTTCATTTATATAACTTTCGTTGATTAGTTTTAAATTTCATACGCATAATTTTTATATATGTGAAATGCTGCTGCAAATTTGGAAATGCAGATGAATGCAAGTAACGGAAAAAATAAAATAAAAATGTCATTTTTGAAATTAAAGACTTAATATTAATATAATGCAGACAGCAGCAAATCAATGGCATTACTTTGTAATTGATGCGTTGAGAATGAGAAGGGCTCAAGTGAAACTTTTGAAGTTTTGATTTATAAGCGTTTTAAGTTTTACGTTTATAACTTTTTTCTGAAATCGAAGAAAAATTTATAAAAAAACCATACAAAAATGTAAAATTTTTAGTATATCATATACCTAAACGTATTTAAAATCATTTGAAGTACCCAGTTGGAAACTTCAAAAAATTCATACATGAATCACCAACTTTTTCATCAATGAGTGGGAAGCTACACCCCATGAATTTGGTATGAAAACATCGACGAATTTAACATGGGCTGTCATAGGCGTTCACGAAGTGATTTTCGGGGTAAATATTTAACAGTGAAATCACGAAGTAGGGGTAACTAGCTTATTCATAAGCAAATTACATGTGATGAAAAATTGCATGAACGGTAAGCTGTGAAATCACTAGTTGACTTAGAGTTGCTTTTTCAGCAGGTGATAAATGGCATGAACGCTCATCCATTCATTCAATATGGTAATGTAACTCGTTAATTCGCGTATGAATTTCATATGATGAAAAATGCCATGAATGTTCAATTATGAAATCACTAGGTAAAGCCCATATGATACCTACTTCTTTCTTTTCCTCATTTTGTATGCATTAAATAACATGAAAGTGTCAGTTGTCTGTGAAAGAGAAAATATGTTTTTTAAGGACACAGAAACATTGTAAATATATGTATGTTATACCCCCAACCATCATTTTTTTAATTTAATTCGACGATTATTCAATAACATAAACATTTAATTAAGAGAAAAAAATACGTTTAGGTAATAATTATTAAAATGTTGTCTTGATAAAATCTTGATCCGAAATTAAACCTTATCAATAATTGATTCTTTTAAATTTGATCTGATGTCGGTCTTAGCAATTCATTTTGTTAATTTTGCTGCGTAGGTTTTGCACTTTCAGTCGACAGCATTCCGTATTAAGTAGGTATAATGCGCTAAAAGAAATATTGGCATTTTTAAATTTTGTTTTGAATAAAGTCGAAGAAATACCTACCAGTCGCCAAATATCTTAAGGTGAATAATTGAAACCTTTCAGCTGGCTCAATACAATTTCTGAACAAGAAAAAACATTTTGATAAAAAAATAAAACTTTTATTGCTGTGTTAAATTATGACAATGATCGCGAACAAAACTGGAATTTCTGGTTTATATGTTTTTTCACTTTCTATAGAAAAAAATCTACGAACTTATGTTATGACCAGCGCAGACTGAATACTGAGCGCATTTCTGGTTGCAGGTAAAAAAGGCAATGTTCGTCCCTCTTCCCATGGCAGATAAAACCTCTCTTTTTAAAGGCTTTTTTGTTTCCATTTTTTTTTTTGTTCTAGGGAAGAAAGCAAAACAATCACCGGACCGCAGAGAACCAAACATCATTTGCGAACTCATGAACCTATACATTACTCTTCATCAGTGGAATCATCGTTTATGATTTTGTAACTGAAAATCTAGTGAATTGTAAGCATTCAATTCATTTGAATTTAGTTAACTGATGAAAAAATGCGCAACCGTTTTCTTATGAAACCATAACATTCTACTCATCGATGGAAATAGTCAATGAATCCGTTGATGAACTCACCAAAAAAAATAATTGATGTAGAAATTTCCAACTGTTTACCTGCTTAGGATTTTTAGAAAAAAATCAGCACTTGACCACTTTATGCGAAAGTGTGTGTAATATATGCAAAAGGGGGCTTTAGTCTTATTTTTGTTATCAGGAATTTCAGATAAGGCCTTTTCATAGAACCAAAGGTAAATTTCATCTGGTCATCGAGATTTTAAATTTTTTCAATAGAAAGTTTTTTTTTGATGAGATCGGCGGGACTAAACTAAAAATATGTGCACTAAAGGCCGTTAAAATCTAGATATTTTGAATCAACACTGAAATATGTTCAGTACATAGCTAAATAGCAAGCAAATTTTTTGAAAACAACACAACGGAACGATAAACTGAAACACAATCTATGGTATTATGCTTGTATTGCATACAATACATGTGTACACTTAACACCCTTATGAAAAAAATATACTGTTTGGTATTTTATCATTTGACTTTTATTGCAATGAATGCGTTTTCAACTCATAGAGGTGTTAAGTCATCTTAACCCGTTTTTGCCTAGAAAAAACTTTCTTGACAAACGTGTAAGTAACCCCTTTATCTAAAGATAACTTTGTAAGTAATAACAATAGAGAGACGAGAATCAGACCAAAATTTAAGTTGTCGCTTAACACAATTATTTGTAAAGAAAATCGAGAAATGTCACTTCTAGTCTGTAAGCTTCAATTATGTTATTTAAATTGTTTGAGTTACACCTTTTGCATCTAATATAATCTATCTAATATATAAAGCAGTGTTGTACCATGTAGACTATAAATGTAGACTACACGATTGTCTACATTTAGACAATTACATGTAGACAAATAACAATTGTCGACATAAATTTGTCGAAAATGTAGACATTTATAAAATCACAAACATAAATGTTAAAAAAAAAAGTTGTTTATAACTTGTTCTATGTTTATAAAGTTTTAGTTTCAAATAGTTAAATTAGAGATACCGAAAAACTTTAAATTACTAAAATTTGATAGGACCGCTTAATCACTTCACTGGATGGAAACCCCAAATGTGTTCTAAATAAATATTCGATGTTTGTATTGAAATGTTGAACACATTGTTGTTGTATTTTTGTATCCTCTTGAGTGTAATTTCTTATCTTCCTATTTTTTTAATGAAAGAACGCCCAAAATTCAAATATGAAAATTAAAATGAAAAGAACAACCTAAATTGGAAATATCGACCAAATAAGAGAATAACCTCAAGAATTTAGGAAAACGACGACAAATAACGCCCACATATTAGGATAAAAACACCCAAATCAAAATCTTGTCAATAGATGTACCTATACCTTTTTAAATCAAACCGGCCGATTTTTGGAATGATTTTATTTGTAAGATTTAGATTTGAAATTTATTGTTTACATTTTCGATACATTGTCTACATTGTAGACTTATTGTCTACATTTTCGACCGATTGCCTACGTTGAAATGTAGACAATTAAAGTCGACACGTAGAGGAATAACACAGAAATAAAGTCATAAAGTAAAACTATAGAGAAAATAAATTTTTATTCATTTAAGTTTTCATTAAATTTAATTGTTTATAATATATTATTACGTATTATTTCCTAACAGAACAACGTTGGCATTACGATTGCATTTTTGCATGTTTATTATTTACTTTAGATAACAGCAAACATTTATTGGAGTGCTGGCAATCAGACTGTTTTTTTTATTTTTTCAGTTTAAAGGTAATTTCCTCTTTTGCTTTGACGCAGACAGCTGACTCAGTTATCTAATTGACATTGCTTATTGATTTCACCAGACTTCCTTCTCTACTGGACTAAACATTTTGGAGAGGTGATTGAAATTGTAAACCTTTACCAGCCTACGCTTTCTATACTAAAAATTTCTGTAACTTCTGATGATAAAAAATACTATAGTTTTTATTTAAAATGCTGTGCAGCGGGTGCTAGCCTAAAGATATGCAATATGCATTATTTTATTTATATACATCTACCTACATACTTAGTAATTCGAATTACTTATTTACATTTTGTATGTTTCGACCGGGACTCTCACTCTCACGTCTCACAAACTTACGCTCACTGACCACTGTTTACTATTGCGCTAAAAACTTGAATGCAGTATAAATAACGCATTGGTTATACTCTCTTAGCATTTGGTATTTCGGATGCGATCTGACTGTCTTTCATTTCCACTACAACTTCACTAGGGTTAATACCTTACTACGATGGTAGTAGATCTTCTGCGGTATTTAGACAAAAAAAAAGCATATACTTCAACAATCTGCTTTTTTTTTAATCTACTTCACTTTTTTTTACTCTGATATGGCCAGTTGAGGTAACGAATAAACTATCGAATTCACATGAAATTTGAAATTTGAATCAATTCAATTTATTATTTTTAAATGGTTATTAAAAGATTATTCAAATTTAATTTAATACAGAGAAATGAAAAATGCATCGGGCCAAGGCATATGCACGAAGGAACTTAATTTAAATTTATTTTAAGGTTTATTAAATTATTAGACGACATAACTTGTTTTCAAGAACATATATACACACTATTTGCCCTTGGCTGTTTTTAAGAGAAATGAAATATAGTAAAACCTGCTAATTGGGACACTATTATTGGAACGCACCTTATGCATTTTTCATACAAATTTCCCCTTATAATCGGAGCACCTGCTAATCGGACCATGGACCACTAAGATAACATGCGTTGCTTAATGTATTCACCTTTTTAATTGGTCCAAGCGTAGGAAATACGAGACATGTAAGCATCGCATTTTGTTCGTTACTTGTTGGTATCGCCGCCGCGGGTTACTTTAGACTTATTTGGAGATTTCCCAATAAGTTTGAAATGTTAGCTTCCGTTAGTCGGCAAATGAAACAATAATAATTGTTTATATTGCGTATTGGCAGAGGTTTCAGCTTTCAGGTAAGTCAGTGAATTTGCAATTAGTTTGTTAAAGCTGTTTGTTTTTGGTTTTCAATAAAACTACTAAGTTTAAGAAAAACAAAAGTAAAAAAACAATGAGTAAACGAAATTTCAGTGATTTTGATCTATAAAATAAAGTTGAAGTTATTAAGTGATTCGCAGATTCACACTTATCTCCAAGAGTTATTGCAAAGAAATTTGATTGCAGCAAATCTCAAATCAAAAGAATTTTGAGCGCGAAGGAGGACATTAAACTGTGATTTGAAAAATTCGTTGGATTAAAAACGAAATGTATGAAAGCATTTTTATCTTTTGCCGAAATTGATGCCTTGACATCAAATGGTTTTACTTAGCTAGGCAAAAGAATGTGCCAATTTCTGGTACAATTCTCCAAGCAAAAGCACTGGCTATATACTAACAAATCTAATTGATTGCATATTTTTTTGGAAATTTATAGGTGGTATATGACTGGCAGCCGTATTTTATGGACATGTATGCATGAGAAAACCTTTATAAGTGGAACCGTCCGATTAAACAGGAACCTCTACAATTGGACCACCTCCTAATTGGACCACTTTTCTTCGGTCCCAAGGGTGGTGCAATTTGACAGGTTTGACTGTACAGATTTTTTTTTGTTAAAATTAAAAATTGGAGTTTTGTGTTTAGTTTTCAAATTAAATCTACTTCGACACTTGTTGATGTACATACTTCACTTTTTATTTAATCTACTTCGAAATTTTATTTCTGCGTATTGAACCCTGCACTCCAATGCATATCCCACACCGATGCGGAAAAGTTCCTCACTCTCGCATCTGAATTTCTGATTGTGTAGTAGGTTGAGTTGATCGACTTTCTTTTCTTATTTACGATTTAGTTCGCGTCGAGGTTTTGATGAATTAATAATATATGTAGATAACGGTGTTCAGTGTTAAATTATCTGAAGAGATCGCGATAATTTTCCTAATGACGTATTGTTTGTTTTAAAAATATATATTATTATTTCTGTGGAATTAAGTTAATTGTTTTAAATTGAGTTCATCAGCAATTATTTTTTTCAAATGTCATCACTTAGTTTCCTGGATATAGTTAAATTGACCTTTAAGTAAGTAAACACAAAACATAACTCACTAAATCAGTGCAAAGTCCAAACAACGTTTTATTTTGATATCGCGTAACACTGCATCTGCACTGCAGGCAGATTATAATAAGTAAGCTGAATTTGGGTTCAATTTGTAGGTAACTTATCGTTTTTGCTTTGTCCTTACCCAGGGGCTCCACATGCAATATTTAAGACAGTAAATTGCCTCAGATATTGCCATTGACTTGAATATTGTCAATGGGGGCGCTTTGGCTATTGCAATGGCAATATTGTCCGATCGACGAAAGGCAATAATTGCTTTCCATTTCCGAGGCAATATATTGTGGCATTTCAAAATGGCTTCCGTTCAATTTCACTACCTTCCCATTCTTTTAAAAGAGTGCAGTGCGTGAAATAATTTACTGACTGAATAAAATCAGAAAAAAAACTAAATCATTGTGTCTAAAAAATACAAAATACAACATAAATTAAAATTTTGTGAGCTTAAATTAACAAAAATAGAAAAAATAAGTTTTATTGAAATTCAAATAACCTGCAATGAAATGAGCACCAAATATTGCTATTACCATTGCCATTGCTATTTGCCATTGCCTGAAATAATGCAACTGGAGCAACAGTGTTAGGAATAGTACCTTTGTATTGGTTTCGTAGAAAAACAAAATTCACATATTAACGAGACTTAACATAATGATTACAGAGAAATTAAAAAAAAAAACTATTAGAAAATCGTTGATCTGAGTGTTTGAGTAGAGTACCGATTTGACAGAAAATGTGTAAGTCCTTATTCTTGTGCACCCGTGCGTTCACCAATACATTTGTCTTACACTTATAACCTATTATTAGCGGAATGACTTTAAACTTGATATTTTGGAAACTTCAGTTAAATAAGAAAAAAGTAGGTTATTATTATAGTTACAATTTTATCTACTTTACTAATGTCCTTAATATGACAATGTACTAACATCTTGTATAATCCATACAATTTTTTGAAAAAAAAAGCTTATAAAAAGTTTTCAACCTGCTTATGTGATTTTTTCTTTAGAACTACAGGTATTTAATGGTTCCTCTCGAATTACTTAAATAGTAGTCGTTTTGATTATACAAATAATATGTGTCGGTTCTGGATCGTTAGAAAGTTTCGTACATACTTATATGTAAAAAAACATATCTTTTTGATATTTTTTTTAAAAATCAATAAGCATATAACATCAATTTCACAAAAACTGCAGCCAAAAGTTGTTGTTCTCACTTCTCATCTTAAAAATATCACGATTAGATTTTTAATATCAGGAAAATAATAAAATATCAATTTATTAATTTTTTTGTTTATTATAGTATCAATTTTTAATATCAAACCTACTATTTCCATTACATCATATTATTTATGAAGCTCAACGTTTATTTCTTGCGATATATTATACTTAGGTACTATATGGCAATATATGAATTCATAAAATAAATCGAACACGAGATTTCGATCAAACTTGACATTACGTGATACCGAATTTGGTAATTTTTTTTTGTTGTTGAAAAAATGGTTATTTCTGTTACCTCTAGTAGAACCATTTGTTTGGTCTTCGATTGTCTTGGAAACGATTCATTTGATTATCTTGAAATTGTTTTTTCGAAACTTCGTATTTAGTAGTTCCCTGACATTATCTTGATGACATACAAAAAATTATTTCCTAAAATAAAAATTACGGTACCTCCCATACATATGTTAGAAAGAATCGTTGAGAAAAAAATGTATTTCTCAAAAACGGCTCCAAGAGTTGTGATAAAAAAATGTGTGTGTTATTAAATTTTTGAAATCCAGTTTTAAGTATACAAAATATTTTATTTTGCGTACTTATTAACGGTACTACAGATCGAACCACTTTTCATAATTTCAACTTTCGCACTATTGGATGCACCGAACCAAATTATTTTCATTTATGCAAATACTCTCTAGAAGTGTTAATAAACTGCAGACTCAAATTTTCAAAAAATTGGTTTTTCGATTTTTAAAAAGTAAATAATTTTTTTTCTTGAAATTAAAATTTTATATGTATTTTAATAATAACTTCAAATTGTCATTTCATGTATTTATCATTTTATAATTAAATAATAATTTTTTTAAAAAACCGTATCTACGATTTTTGAATGTTCAATTCAAATGGCATCTTTTTTCTCACTAAAACTTTAGCTGCTAAGCAATCTAAAATATTTGATTATGTGTTATGTGTATGTATAACCCATTTATTTCTATCTAATTATATTTAATTCGTACACAATTTTGCGTATACCTACCTACATATATATATACTACGTAGGTCCGCACGCATTAATAAAATATGTATCTTAAAAATCGCATGAATATTATGTATATTGCACCTTATATATAAAGTTATATGCATTTAGCTAGCTACCTACCCACTTACATCCTTCATTTTCATTATGGGTATATCTACATTTTTTTACATTACTAGGTTCCATCTACCTACATATGTATGTAGGTAAATATTAACCTCACAAGTTACATTATTAAAATCCATAATCTATATTTTAATTTTAAAATCCTTCCAACAATTCACTAATTTATTTAAACTGCATAGGCTAACTATATTACTTACCTACTAACAGCGTTAATGCTTAGCTATACACTTAAGCTGTTGGCTACAAGAGCAAGTTCGTACAATCAAGTCGTGCATTTTATTTATTATCAGTTTGATACATAAAATATAAATACAGTAAAAGTCCTTTAATTCGGAATTCCTTAAAGAGATTTTTTCCGAAAAAATGAGAGTTGGTTTTAATTTTGTTTTATGTAAAAATTAAATTAGCAAAAATTAAGTAACGCAATAATTGAACACGTATAGGAAGCAAAAAGATTGCAAATATGTATGTGTACGATAAACTCGTATTTGTTAATCAAAGCGATACACCTTGATAACAATGGATAGTTCTTGGTAGAAACACCAGAATATCCGAGTTAGCGTATTTGGGTAGCGTACCAAGATTTCAGTGGCTTGATTAATAAATTAAAATGACCCCTTACCGCTGGTGGGGGGAAGTCAAGATAATGAAAGAATGGTTGTTCGATGGTAACCAAAATGGTAATAATTTTATTAAAGAACTTAAACTTCCTTATATACTAAATAACATAGTGCGTATTCAATTCAAAAGTACAAAATAATCAATAAATCGATTATAAATATTGCTGAATATATCTTTGAATAATAATAATAAAAAGTGCATAATGTGTCACTTAAATTAAGTAATCGTGAAATGTGGAATAGAATTGCAAGATGGGCAATTATTAATTGTAAGCGGTGAATGTACGTTAAATGTAGAACAAAATCAAAATGTGCTTAGAGGTGCAAATAATTGTAAGAGGTGAATGTGTGTCTGATATTAAATGTGGAATAAAAATGAAATGAAATGTGACCTACTTAAGGTAGGTAAAAAAGAGTTAGTGTAGATTTGTTTACTTATGCGGTAGGTCAGGATTGTTCGTTTATGATTGTTTTTAGTGTAAGCGTAAACAGTATGTATTGGTGGACTGCCGGCAATTCTCATTTAGAAGTCAGGGAAAAGGCATACAAAAATTGTATTGGGGGAATCTCGGTAATCCACATTTAGATGTTGTTTGGGAGAATACAAGTAACAGTTCAGGTTAATTTGGCGATAAATGGTAGATAATCGTAGTCCTCAAGCACGAAGTGGATACATATATGTATTTCAGTATAAATAAAAATTAATTATAATTCAAGTGAAAATAATAGTTAAGTCATCAATTAAGTAAGTTAAGTTATTTTAGGAAAATAAACTGGGCTTTCATACATAGCAATCAACAAAAATTACTACTTAATCTACAATTACGCGGTCAATGTAATCGGTCATCGCATTGACTCTCTGACTTCACCAGAAAACTCTTATTGACTCTACCACTACAGCTTCAATGTTTACAGTGTCAATGCTTGAAGCACGAATGACACAAGTCGGTCAATGTTGTCCCAAAATGCGATGACGTGCGTTTTGTGTCAATGTAATTTTTATTCGTCACTGCCAATGCGTTGACGCTCAAAACTCTGATGATCACGCGAGTTAAACAAATTCAAACGCGTTGGCCCGAAAAAAAACCGGTCATTTTTCACGTTTTGTTTGAGTAGGCATCAGTTTGAGTTTGCAAAAACAAAATCTCTTTTAAAGTTAATTTCGAATATTAAAAAATAAAAACAAATACAAGTGACAAAAAGTGCTCTTATATAAATGAGAGCAGGACAGATGAGGACAAAGACAACATTAGCAGCGCAAAGCTGCAAGGAAATCGTCGTTCCGTTGGGACAAAAAGTTGGTTGATGCTGCGTGAAAAAGAAGGATTCGGTGTGAAATTACTCCGCAAATTGTGAAATTACACAATAGGCGTTTTTCGTTTTTAGTTCGGAGCCGAGCCTGAGTTGTCAAAAAATTTGTTTGTGTTCCTTTTTAACTCAGAGCATGCAGAGCTCCAAATGTGTGTTTCTTTTTTCGTTCTGCACATGTGCAGATCGCACTCGACGTGCTCGAACATAATTTACTGAGCATGTGAGTAAATTGCAGAACTCACCAAATGCCATGTGTGTCAAGAACGAAAATGTGAAGAAAAAAATAATTAGATACATAAATTGGCGAAAGAAGTTGATCGCTTGTTGATTTTCTGTATCTGTTGTGTATCAGTGTACAAAAAACGGTAGGTATTGTTTTATGGTTAAAAATGAAAATGTATTCTGATTTGTGTGGTTCAAGTGTATTTAAAAAAACATATCAGTGTTCAGAGCTCGCTCTGTTTGGAACAAGTTCAGTGCATAATCTATGTGTTCTAAATCTGTTCATTGCTCTACTCTGCACGAAAAATAAAAAACGCCTATTGTTACAAAAAAAAAAAACAGCTTACCACGAGCTAGTAAATACGATTCTGTGTATATTATTTGTTTTTATATCATAAAGAAAAAACCGATGGTGTCAATTAAAATTTAAACGCCACGTTGACCGGGTATACAATTGTGCCGATTGTGTCAATGTTGGGATACAGTCAATGCGTTGACAAATAGTCTTAAAAACTCTGTCAACGCGTCCCAATTACGTTGACACAGACATTCCACGATCATCGAAATGGGTCAATGCGCTGACCCACAAATTCTAGTCAACTTACGTGTCAACGTTCTCGTCAACGCATTGAACACATTTTTGTTGACTATCACACGACTTGACATATTAAGGACTTATTTCGACGTTATTTTTACGTCAGAGAGTCAACGCGATGCCCGATTACATTGACCGTCTAATTGTAGCTTTATTAACGTGTTTTTTTAATAAAACGAATTAGAAAACAACTTAAATAAAATGCACGATTGGATCGCACGAACTTGTTCTTATGTTCGATCATATCGTTTCCAAAAGATTTCTATTAAAAATCTAAATATATTAGTTAATATAAGTCGTTTTTTAATTAATTTTTTAATCAAAATTGGTATGAGAATCTTAAATATTTAATAATATAAACTTAAAAACAAATGATTCAATTAGCTTAATCAAAGAAAAAATAATTCAAAATTCTGAAATAAATGCTTAAACTAATGTGTGCTAAAAAAGTACGCCATTTTATTTCTTAGATAAATTTGAATTTATGAGAAAAAAATTTTTAATCTGTTGAGCGGTTTTTGAAAAAAAAAGTTATATTAATTAAAAATAGTGGTACGGAGTATAAATTGGGCAACCTAAACCTATATATGTGTGAAATTTCGAAAGAATCGGTGAAGCCATTTATGAGATAGTCGAAAGCCAAAAAACCATGAAAAGTACAGTTTTTAGACATTTAACAAAAAATGTCAACCATATGATCGGGCGTACTTAAAAGCTGCACTGATTTTTTTATCACCGTTTCCGATAAATTAATGGATTAAAGGATTTAATGTAACGGTTATATGGCAGGTACCGTTATTTTACATACAGACAGACAGACGGGCAGACTGACAGACATACAGATGGACAGAATTTTTAGACCATTTTTTTTGGTCTTCGCTATCATCGTAATGTCATGTTTGATCGTTATCTCAAAGCCTATTAGTACCTATAATCGCAAGTAAAAACAGTTAAAATTGGGTTTGATTGAAATTTGCTAGAAAATCGTTAATCGCACAAAAAAAATTGCATGCCAAATTATAAGAGTTATAAATTCTTAATTAAATAAACATAATCTTACGAATCAGACGCCATTTAGCAAAGATAAGGCCAGCTAAGGAAAATAGATCCAAGATCATAAAAACCGTCATTAATTCAAAACGGAGCGAAAACGAGAAAATTACCAAATTAGTTTTTCGAGTCAGAATAAGCTAAGTAAACCAAGTTTTATATCTGCGGCGGTGACTGTGGAGTACCCTGTATAATTTGTTTTGTTTTTAGTTACACAAATGAATTATAATATAATTTATGTATTATTTGGAATCTTTTGTGCTAAAAAAATAGTTTTTTGTTTTAAATTATTGCATTTGTTCATCAATAGGAACTCGTTTTTGTGCAAAAAAAATCTCTCATTGGTTCAGAAAATTCGTTTATTAGGAATGACCTTCCTCCCAACCATTCCGAATTAACGAGCTTTTACTGTACTAAGTTTTTGATATTTTAAAATATGAAAACCACTTATTTTAAATTGGATAGGAGAAATTCATAACACAATTACATTTTTTTGATAATATTAAATATCACATGGTAAAATTTATAAAATTACATTTCAAAAAGTATTATTTTTATATGATGAACATATAAATTTTGATATTTGTAATGTTAGATGACTTTTGTCACACAAATATATCAATCCAATAGTTGTTTTATCGACTTTATTTTGTGTAGTTGTTGGTTCATTTATTTGTTTAATAACTTACTACCTAAACTAAAGTTATAAACTTGAATCTATTTACATGACAAAATAAATACATGCATTTACATATTATTTACTTATAACGGGTGATTTTTTTGCTACTTGGTTTTTGATGTTTATATTTTTGACAGATCACACTTGACAAATTCCACGAACATTTGACATTTCGATTCAGTATTGTTTGCCATTTCATCATGAATAGACTTACGCCTGAACAACGTTTGCAAATTATTGAAATTTGTTATCAAAATTCGTGCTCTGTGAAAAATGTGTTTCGCAAGCTACGTCCGTTTTATGGTCGTCATAATCGACCCACCATTTTTGGCTAAATGGATACGTGAATAAGCAGAATTGCCATATTTGGAGTGAAGAGCAGCCAGAGGCAATTCAGCAGCTACCAATGCATCCCGAAAAATGCACTGTTTGGTGCGGTTTATGGGCAGGCGGCATCATTGGGCCGTACTTCTTCAAGGACGATGAAGGCCGCAGGGTTACGGTCAATGGAGAAAGGTACCGTTCGATGATAACAGATTTTTTTTTGCCGAAAATGCAAGAATTGAACTCGGTCGACATGTGGTTCCAACAGGACGGTGCCACATGCCACACTGCACGCGAAACCATGCATCAATTGAGAGGCGAATTTGGTGAGCAGTTGATCTCACGTTTTGGCGCAGTCAATTGGCCACCAAGATCATGTGATTTGACCCCGTTAGACTATTTTTTGTGGGGCTATGTTAAGTCTATTGTCTATGGGGACAAGCCAAACACGATTGCTGCCTTGGAAGCCAACATTGAACGCGTCATTGGTGAGATTCCGGCCGAAATGTGTGAAAAAGTTTGCCAAAATTGGACCTTCAGAATGGACCACCTGAAGCGTAGCCGCGGGCAACATTTAAGTGAAATTATTTTTAAAAAGTAAATGGCAGAAATTGAATTATCGATCCAAATAAAAATTTCATTCACTTTTTACAAGTTTCTGTGTTTTTTTGAATTTTCAAAAACCAAGCTCTTAAAAAATTACCTTTTACATATGTAGTGTCTTGAACGAATGAACTAAGTTCGTGCGATGTAATCGAACACATTATTTACCTAACTAAGCTAACATATACATATACATACTAGCGCAAGAAACGAGTGTCTTTCTCCATATTCCATTTGGCTTAAAATTTTTAAATAATCTGCTCCAAGCTAGTGTTCCGCAATATTGTTGCTGTTTGGCTTTTTTAATTATTTTTTTTTTTAAACGCATTGATGCAACTGTGATTTTATTTCTTTATTGTTTGTTTTGTTTTGTTTTTGATTAATATTCTTCTGCATAGGTACCTATTTGTTTGGTAGTGTTTATTATAAATTTATGCGCGTGCACGTCTTATAACAAAGACGATAAAAAACGAAAATGGGTAGGTAGGTATGTAAATAAATAATATTCCCAGTGGGTAATGTTCAAAAACTCGCTACTGAAAAAGTAGCTTCTTCGCTTCCTCAAGGTCAAGGAAAAGAAGTATCATCAATGAATTTTGAATTTTTTTGTGATGAAATCACCGGTTGCAGGGATTTACGAAATGCATGTGTTCATTTTGTTTGTGAAAAAAACTGGTGCTTTAAGGAGGCTTTACATGCATCTTCATCTTCATCTGCATTGACATCTGCAAAAAAAGAGGAAACAAAATAAAAAAATCATACTTGTGCGATAGAGAGCGAAAACCAAAATGGAGATCATCTTCATGTATGAAGATTATAGGAAGTACGAACCTGAAGATTGCAGATTATAGTGAAGATGAACATGTTCATCTTCATTATAGCATTTTCATCTGCACCATAATTTGTTCCGTTCAGATAACGAATTTTAAAGTTTTTTTTTACCATTTCACCTCAGTTTGCTTAAAAACAACGAAAATAGCGAAAATTTTCTTCTCAAAACTACATACCTGAACGCTAAGAACATGTGATTGTGAGATGTGTCAAGAAATTTATAGCAGAGTTCGAGTAAGTTATTAGTGTGTACCCTGTCTTACTTTTATGTTTGTTTTATATTATTGGCCCGCTCTACTTTTCTTCAAGTCTGCAGATGCAGATCCATGTAAAGCCGCCTTTAGATATGATGATTTAGTCAGAGAAAAAAAATAATACATATCTCTCAGGTAGTGTACCTATTTGCAAACCTACCTACTACATCCCAAGTAGGTATTTTTAAAAAAAAGCATTCATTTATTTGTTAGTTTATTTATATTCAGTTGTCGGTTTTTATGATTATTCACTTAATTTCACTTATGTTGAATTCCAAACAACCAAATACATTTATTTCTGAACACAATCGAACTACATATTTCTAAACAAAATCTTTCAAAAAAAACTCTTGCGTTTTTAGCAAGATTTCATAGTAAGACTTTACACACACTCTATTTTTTGCTATTTCCTACAACAAAATAACGTGTGCATAAAATCTACAATGCTATGTGAATTACCCATGCAACTGTAGAGATGCAGGAAAAAAAATATTGAGTTGATTTGCGTATTCATTAAAGTTTTGTTTGTTTTGTCTATTCTAAAATTTTTTACTTGGGCTAAGCACTACATGCTTCTTAAATAGCAAACCTGTGACTGGTTGCACTACGGTTCATGAGTGAAATCAATGAATAATCTCTCTTATATGACTGTGTTACTTAGGATTTTACCAAGGAACTTTTCATTAAGGAGTGAATTTCCTAATGGGTTCTTGGGAATTCGTGAGTAAGTATGTATGTCGGTCTTATCCTTATGACAAAAACAACAATAGTAAGTACAGGGAAGATGGGCCGCTTTCCGCTTAATCTGACATAATAAAGATACCAACACGTGCGTTTAGTACTTTTTTAAAGCTGTTATAGGGTTACAGTAGTAAGCATACTAATTCACCACAAATATAGCAGTGGTGACGCTGATTCAATGTGTTTATTTTAAAAGCACAAGACGAGGATTGAGTGCATGGTGAAAGTACATAAGCAGCCGTGTACATTTGGATGTGCAGTAGGTAGGTCACGGTGGAATATACGCTGGTTTTGACAATATTACACAAATAATTTGTATGTGGTTATTTTCAGTGCGAATTTCAGCAACAGGCACCAGTGTGTTTCAAAAAGCTCTCCCATAATGCCTGTACTGACTATTTTTGTGGTAGAGAGTATTATAGGTATCTACAGTTTGGTTCAACATTTGTTTTTACATAATTTGCTATTAACGGACCTGAGTACATGAGAAAAATTAAGGCAAAAAAATACTACAATGTATCATTCATTCATGTTATACGAAAATTTTTTTGCTAATTTTACGCTCCAACAAAGTGATATGACTCCTCCTGTACTTGAGAACATTCATAGTTCCATTGGACTATCTACGTTCGTACTTGTACAGTTGCTATAGTTCTTAAGGATCTCGACATACACAAATCCGCTGGTCCAGGTAGTATCTCCTCTCTTGTTTTGAAGAGATGTTCTTCTACACTGGCAAAATATGTCTCTTCTCTTTTCCGAGTGCATGGAAAACAGCATTTGCCCGTTCCTAAAAAAACGAAGAATCTTCTTCACCCGCTAATTACCGTCCAATTGTACTTAGGTCCGTCCTTAACAAGGTAATGGAAACGCTAATAAATTATCAGCTTAAGACGGTAAGGATTCCGTAGCGAGAGGTCCACTCTCTGGTGGTAGATCTCACAAAATAGTGGCACAAATCCCTAAATCGTTTTGGAGAAAGCTAGATTATTTCACTTGATATTTCTAAAGCATTTGATAAAGTTTGGCATCAAGCTTTCTTATCGAAAATGCGTACATTTGGTATTGACGAGTTTCTTCTTCACTGGTTTAGAAAATACCTTTCGCACCGCTCAATACAAATTGTATTTGACGGTTTCAAGTCTGAAATTCATAAAATAGATTCTGCTGTGCTCAAGGGCTCCATTCTGTCCCAGACCCTCTTTTTCATAATCATTAATGATTTCTTGTATCAAACATCTAATCCAATATGTTGTTTTGCTGACGATACCCTCATCTTTTCATATTAATTTTTAGATTCACACCCATGTCCTTCCGATGTGAATCATCAACGGCAGCGTATGATAAGCTTATTAAATTCTGATCTTGACAGCAACTAAAATAAATTTTAAGGAAAGACGAAGAATAATAGAATAATTTCATAGCAACAATCTTTGGCTCAAGGCAATGGGAACAATTTTATCTGTTTTTCTATATATTTTTTTCGATTGAGTCATCGGACATGAATTTCACATTTCACATTGGATTGACAGTGGCGCCATCTATCAAAAATTGGTCGTACCAACTCAGAAACCTTCCTTGGCTCATGCACAACACCAACTTTGCTAAAGATCATCACATGATCAAATGCATAGCTTACAATTCTATAAAGGACATCCAGAAAAACACTAATTTTTATACATATAAACGTTCTTATGAAATAGCCATTTGCATTCCCCCCCCTAGAAATGTTCAACTATAATACTAGCACTTCTAAAAAAGCTCATCAGCTTACCATTGAGCACAAATTCGGACGTACTGTCAAGTATAGGGATTCCTTCTTCAGCCACACCACACGAATGTGGAATTCTTTACCCGACCGAATTTTCCCCTTCCATTGTTATATTCAAACATTTAAAACAAATGTAGATCGGTATCTCCTGTCTAATGTTATCCCATTTGCCTAATCGCTCGCACTGTGTTTGAACTTTTTGAGGGTAGTCATAAACCCTTGAGTGTGCGCAAATTAAAAAAAAAACCTGCAGTACAACTATTATTTTATTATGGACTTTCTCACAAACTGCTTGACGGATTTCTATCAAAATTTTTATATAGGAGGTCCTCCAAATTATAAATAATACTGCAAACCAACATTTTCGAAATATATTTTTGTTTTTGTAATTTTGAAAAATAAAAACATTAAAATTTCAATATAAATAAGTCACAGTCTTACAATTTCTTTCGCATACCTTATATGTACAGATTTTATTTTTATTTTACTCCTTTCGGATTGTTTTCTTTATTATTTAAATTAAAATATCCAAAAATAAATTAAATAAATCGGTATGTAGGTACATAAAGGCAGCAGTGAACCTTCGAAATCTTATCAATGTTTCCATGGATTTTAAATTATAACATTTAAAATTCAAAAGTTGATGATTTTGGCTTATTATATATGTATGAATTTATTGGTTGTTCACTTCATATACCTATGTAATATGTAACTTTTATCACTAGTGTTAGCCAATTTAAGTGTAAAAATTTTAAATTTCAAACAAAACTCAAAAACAAGCTACGCATCACTTAAAGATGACAAATTAAATACATTTTAAAATTGCGGATGAGAATGCTATTTCTCTGCTAATAATTTATTATTAAAAAAATTAACTTATAAAAAACCAAATGTGCAAACATGAGTTTAATGTTTTTTTAATGGTCATTTTTTTTTTTATTTAAACAGTGAATTGAGCAGGTAGAAGTGTAGGTAGGAATTAAAAGTTAATATAATAATGGATATGTATATTATTTTTAGCTAATTACATACTATGTACCATAAAACAAATAATAACCTTAATTGTTTTCCCGGAAACGGATTGTTTTTATTTTTTTTAAATATAGAGGGATGGGGGACAGGCAGGGCATTGTAAACACCTCGCTTATTTGCATCAGTTTTCTGTTTTTACTATACTCTAAAATGATTTACTTAATTGTTGTAAATAATTAATGTTAATAGGTTTACGTTATACAAATGTAGTATGTAACTTTATATTCTGCAAACAAAAATTAGAGATAATGACTATCTAAATGAAATTTCGATTTGAATATTATTGTGGGTAAAAAACAATATACAGTACAACCCGGATAAGTGACTCATGCTAAATGTCCCACTTTAATATGCGATTATGCGGGTTAGGCAGTTATATAAAACCCGCTTAAGTGCACATATGTACTTATCTCTATATTTACATATACATAAACTAAAACAAACATTTTTTATAAAAAAAAAATTTAATTCAAAATAGCTTTTGACTGCCTTTAGTCCGCAAAATTTGCGTTTCGTCGCGGCGATCTCACTTCAATTCATCAGTTGGCAGTGAGGAGCCTAGCAATACGCACTTTTTGTTAAGTTCAGTTCATCTTACCTGGATTTTTTGACAAGAAACCAATGTCAACCATATCCAACAAGATTAAAATTTTTAATCATTAAAATTGGAAAATTTTATCCTGGGCCAGACATAGTTAATTAGGTGTTTTGTATTATATTTAATCGGACGTGCTGAATTACTGATTCAAAAAGGATTTTAACGGCCTTTGGTCCACAAATCATTATAATATATTAATGACCTTTTCGATTGGCCGTGCCGAACTGTTCTGACCCCCACAAAATGACAGTAAATACTCTAAACAGAAGAGAAAACGATTCCGGATATCATTTCAAAATCGAAAACGGAATCATTAATATACTCACATTATTAAAATGTCAAAATCATCGGGGTAAAATAACATAAAAAGAAGCAAGTTAATTATTATTGATACAAGCATATGTGTATCTAAATTGAAATCAAGTGTTTTGGAATTTTTTTTTAGCCGATGTGATTTTTTTAAATTTAATTTTGACAAATACAGTGATACATACAATTCAGAATTAGTCAAATTGTTTACTTGTGTTTTATAGTGGAACGGGATCTGGATGCCAATCGAAAATGCCATAAGATTATTACCTACTTTTTTATTTATGAACTTTGAAACATAAAACAAAAGGTAGCTTAAAGAAAAACAAACTGTTGTATATTATCGGTTTATTTCAAATGTGTACTTAAAAGAATTTTTGTCAGGTAAATTTCAATAAGAGTATACAACATAAAAGGCAATTAAGCGGGACGGGTAGTTAAACGGGAGGCACTTATGAGGTGAGTTTTGTATGAACAAATTTTCATAATTTTGATTCCAAAAAAATAAAGGTACTTATGCGGCTTAGGCACTTAAGCGAGAGGCACTTATCCGGGTATTACTGTATACCTCCATACGTACATTATACGATTTTGTTCAACCTTTTGCCAGCAATTAAGTTCGAATTCGTATTCAATTTCAATTGACGGTCATCTGGCAAACACTAACATACAAAAATAATCAAAACTATGAAGTATTCTAAGTAACTCATTTTTAGAACTATATTTGTTATTTACTTGTATATGTCATTTAATTTTAATCATATCCAGACATCCGAAGAATGATCGCATTCCCATTTAAAAAACATTGACTCATTTATATACAATCTATGTAATTTAACAAAACCAATAATTGATTTTCTCTCAAACGAACAACCAAAAAAAGTTAAGTTATCTCGAAAACTGTTCTAATGATTTTGATAAGAAATATGCTGTATTCTTTTTTAGGTATCATCTAAATTTTGGCCAAAACAAAAACTTATCATAGAATGTAACTTTTGCCCTTCTTTTATTTTCGACTTTCTCATTAACGAGCCCAGCCTCCAGCGATTTCAATTAAAATTTGTACACATGGGTCATATCAAGTTCTAATTAATATTGTTTATTCAAATTTTCGAACAAATTTAAAAATTAAATATTTTGCAAATAGTTACACTAATTTGTTTGAAAATATGTTTTTATACTTATATTGGTGAACGACTTAAATTGGCATACAAAGATTATTTTAAGGAACATTTTTCATAATTGTGTATATAAATAAAATGCACGACTGGATCCCACGTACTTGCTCTTATGTTCGATCGCACCGTATTCAAAAGATTCTAGAAACGGCTAAATATATTTATAAGTCGTTTTTTACTTAATTCTTTATATGTATACAAAATTTGTTTAATTTTTTTCTAAAAATATTCAATATTTAATAATAAAAATTTAGCACCAAAATTTAAAAAAAAATCACCCAGCCGTTTTCGAAATGTTGAATTTAAAAAAAATCGAAAATTTTGGTATGCAGTGGTCTTTAGAATTTGAAGGGCCTCCTATATAAAATTTTGATCGAAATCCGTTGAGCCGTTTATGAGAAAGTCCGTTAATAAAAAAATATTTAAAAAAAAATTTTGACCAAAACGTAGACTCTACCGAAATTAGCGCACACAATAATTTTTATCAAAATCGTTAGAGCCGTTTTCAAGATCATAGAAAAAATTGTATGGCACGTACTGTTATTTTTGGGCCTAAATGAACGATTTAAAAATCTATTTTAAATAATCAATCGCAATTCAATCGGAATTGCGGGACACACTTATTTGGTGTTCTCCCCCAAGTAAAATTTTTCCTCTCATAACATTCTCCAATAACCTAATGAGACTAATTTAAGGGAGCCAAAATAATCTTGAAGAATTCTTCTAGATTATTATAATAATGCTTAAAGCGTTAAATGGCCTAGTTATGAGAGCCACTCTATACTCCCTACCAGAGTTGTATTTTTCTTATGGGATGCCACATACAGAATATTGAAAAAAGGCCTCTTATATGACTCTAATAAAGGTCGGCTAAATCTTGTTGTGGGAAAACGTTTCTTTGAATGGGAGTTGCTAAAAGAGAATACAAAAAATGAGAAGAGAAAAGAGAATAAACCTTAGCAAAATTATATCTTTCTCATTAAATTTTCTTTTGAGAGAAGCAAACTCTTTTAAAGTTTTTGCGTGTATGTGTCATGGCTAAAAACTGATGGGCTTGATATGTATTTGGGATAGTATTTATTTTGTAAGTCAGTTATTAATTATTTTGTAATGGCGATACATTATTTTATTTTGTTGTTTGTTCGTAAAGGGGAGCTAAAAATTAATGCGGTTGAAATTGTATCTACTAATTTATAGATTTTACCTCGAAAAAAACAAAGCGCCTTCAAAATAATGCATATTTAAATTATTTAATTTATACTTTTTATAAAGGATAGGGTTACCTTAGATACTTTTGGGAATCAATAATTTTTTGAAATTATAGTGGAATCCTAAATGCATAAAAATTAACTTGTGAGTCAAATTAAATCTGAAAAGCAATCCATATGACACACTAAGTGTTTTAATGCTACATTTACACAAATGACAAAATGCAATTGTTGGTAGATATTTTTATGTAATAAAGCAGAATTACCCAAGTAAAATTTTTCATCTCACAAAAGGTTTCAATAGAGAAACGTCGAAAAGTTAAAGTAATACCCATTTCGATTGTATCGAGACTAGAAAGAATCTTTTACATGCTATTGTTTTGCCATTTATGTTTGTGAAATTTTTAATGCACATAAATTGTTTAAAAAAAAAGGGTTTTTAAAATAAATAATTTTTAGAATTAATTTTAACATATCCACATTTTGTGTGTGTGGTAACCCCCAGAATACTCAGAGAATATTTTCTGCGTACTTAAATATGGCTGCTGGTGAGATGCGAGAATCCTTTAATAATTGCAATAAGACCATCATTATAAGAGTTTGGTTTCCTCTACTTTTACTCACTCTCACTCTCATTTACTAAGTTTATATTAAGTCTTCTTATGGGAGTATTCATTATATTATGGGATTATTTAAAAAAAAGCGATCGAGATAACACGTTACATATATAGTGAACTTCTCATCACGGTCGTAGTAAGGGAAGGGGGTCTCAGCTTCAAAATTAAAACCTGATTTTGTTTTTATCATATCACTACACTAAAAGAATGCCAATTTATTACAGTTGTTTGTCATTGAAAGTGTGAAATGTTCAATTATTATAAAGAGATGGCATAATCATACTAAAATACACAGCCCTATAAAAACAAATGTTGGATGCTTCGCTATTTGATATGTGTTAATTTTTGGTCGCGAAACACTTGCATTTTCAAATATTTGAAAAAACCTTTAGAACAAGAAACACTTTTCGGAAAACTAAAACAGACAATTCACATCCATTTAATAATCTCGACTACGTCCCTGACTTGGCATGTGACGAGTAAGTATGTGAATACATGTGCCAATTCGAAAATGCAACTCCTATTAGAATCCTGTAACAAAATGTTGTATACCTTACATTCTATAAGGTTCGTTATAGAATTTTAAAATAGCTTAGACTCCGATAAGTCAGTTGTTATGGGATTGAAGATATATAGGCGTTTAAATTTTATAACAAGATTTTTATAAAAGTCTAAATTCTTGGAATCTTGTTAAAGGAGGCAAATTTGTTTTAAGTATAAGATTTAAATTATTTGAAAATTGTAGAGAGCTAAGTTCTTATAAAAAAAAAAAACGTTATGAGAATAATTTAAGTTTCGTAACAAGAAATTAACTTTAAGGATAATGGGACCTAAAAGAAGCTTACACGATTGTTTTTCGGGTCTTGGGAGCTTAACTCTGGAGAGTATGTTAGTTGGGCCATCATCGTAATGTCAAGTTTGATCAAAATCTCGAGTTCGATTTTTTTCCAAAAGCAAAACTTGCCCTATATAGTACCTACATATAACTACAAAAAACCTACCGCAGGGCTTGAAATGTTACGTCGAGTTAATATAACTATCGCAAGTTAAAATTAAGTAATAACGGCCAAAAAATATATAGATATAATATTTAGCGTTGTCAACGATTTGATCGGACATAAGAGGAAGTAATTTATTATTAGTAATGCATTTACTTTAAAGATTGGTCTACCATATTTCCTCATAACGGGTGATTTTTTTGCTACTTGGTTTTTGACGTTTATATTTTTGACAGATCACACATGACAAATTCCACGAACATTTGACATTTCGATTAAGTATTGTTTGCCATTTCATCATGAATAGACTTACGCCTGAACAACGCAAATTATTGAAATTTATTATCAAAATTCGTGCTCTGTGAAAAATGTGTTTCGCAAGATACGTCCGTTTTATGGTCGTCATAATCGACCCACCGAGCAGGCTATTCAGCTCATTGTGACCAAATTTCGCACCAGTTTCACTTTATTGGACATTAATCCACCAAATCGTATCCGTAGAGTGCGTACCGAAGAGAATATTGCTGCTGCATCCGCCAGTGTTGCTGAAGATCGCGAATTGTCCATTCGGCGCCGATCGCAGGAATTGGGTTTGTGTTATTCGACCACCTGGAAGATTTGCTGGTGCAAGAATTGAAGCCAGGCGACCTACCACAACGTAGAATTTTCGGTGAATGAGCCTTAAAAAAGTTGGATGAGGATCCGTTTTTTTATCGCAAAATTGTTTTCAGCGACGAGGCTCATTTTTGGCTAAATGGATACGTGAATAAGCAGAATTGCCGTATTTAGAGTGAGGCGCAGCCAGAGGTAATTCAGCAGCTACCAATGCATCCCTAAAAATGCACTGTTTTGTGCGGTTTATGGGCAGGCGGCATCATTGGGCCGTACTTCTTCAAGGACGATGAAGGCCGCAGGGTTACGGTCAATGGAGAAAGGTACCGTTCGATGATAACAGATTTTTTTTTGCCGAAAATGCAAGAATTGAACTCGGTCGACATGTGGTTCCAACAGGACGGTGCCACATGCCACACTGCACGCGAAACCATGCATCAATTGAGAGGCGAATTTGGTGAGCAGTTGATCTCACGTTTTGGCGCAGTCAATTGGCCACCAAGATCATGTGATTTGACCCCGTTAGACAATTTTTTGTGTGGCTATGTTAAGTCTATTGTCTATGGGGACAAGCCAAACACGATTGCTGCCTTGGAAGCCAACATTGAGCGCGTCATTGGTGAGATTCCGGCCGAAATGTGTGAAAAAATTGGACCAAATTGCCAAAATTGGACCTTCAGAATGGACCACCTGAAGCGTAGCCGCGGGCAACATTTAAGTGAAATTATTTTTAAAAAGTAAATGGCAGAAATTGACTTATCGATCCAAATAAAAATTTCATTCACTTTTTACAATTTTCTGTGTTTTTTTGAATTTTCAAAAACCAAGCTCTTAAAAAATCACCGTTTATAACAGCATTCGGAATATGAATGGTATAATTTATTACAAGTATGAGAAAGTGGGCTGATAACACGCCTTCTCAATGGAAACCATCAAACTATCGATCTTACCCGTAGTTAGGTTCTTTATATTAACTCAAAATAATAATAAATAAATTAGGGTCAAGTGGGGAAATTGTAAACGATTTTGCAATTTCTTTTTTATTTCAGTTTATAGTGTTCAGAACAGGTAAACAATGCAGTCTTGAATATTTTTGTTGATGTTTGATGTAATAATTTTAAACGTAATTGCTTATTAGAAAGAAGAAGAAAAATAATTTTATTTCGTTTTAACTTTTACAATGGTATGTTACCGCACATTTTACATTATAGAGATTCGATACCATATTATATCTTTCAACTAAAACATTATTTTTTAAGGGTTCTATAAGTAATTTTGAATTTAAACATTATATTTGGAGGAAACACGATAAAACCTCCATTAGAAAAGAAAAAAAAAATTTTTTTGTAAGATATACATAATGTATATTACTAAATATAACTTAATACTAATGACTAGGAGAAATGCATAAAACATGCGTTTTATATTAAATAAATTAGATACATTCAATAAATGTATACAAAAAAAATATAATATAATAAGTTTAAATAAATTAACAGTACAAATTTAAATTAACATACAAAAACATGAATAAATAAAGAAATAAATAAATTAACAAAACGGAAGAAATAAATAAGTAAATTAATTAAATAATAAATATATACATAAATAAATAAATAAATAAATAAATAAATAAAAAATAAATAAATTAATTAATTAAATAATGAAACAATAATAACAATAAATAAATAAATAAACAAAGAAATAAATAAATTAATAAATAAATAAATACAAAACATGAATACAGAATTTAATAAATAAATAATCACAAAGTTAGATAGTATATGAACAAATGTATTTATAAGTAAATAAAAAAAAATAAAAAAATTCATCATGAATCAATATAAAATAATTTTTATGATGATATTAAGATCGATTAGCTAGTTGGCTTACGAGAATATTCTCAGCAAAATCAAGGCGATTTAAAAATGAAATATTTAATTTTTGAATTCTTTCCGAAATCAATTCAACAGTCGCTCTCGCGTGGAGACCAGAAGTCGAGTGATGCCAAGGAAGATCTAACATCATTTTAAGGCTTTTATTTTGAGAAACTTGCAACTTTTGCATGTGACATTTAGCCACATTATTCCAAACAGGACAGCCATACAACAGAATTGCCTGAAAAACAACTTTATGAATAAGTATTTTGTTTTCGTTTGATAGTAATGATTTTCTATTGATGAAAGGAAAAAGCATTCTTATAGCAATGTTGACTTTTCTTATAGTTTGTGTTACATGGTAGTTGAATGTTAATTTGGAGTCAAGGTGAATTCCAAGATATTTACCTTGACGTTCCCAAGAAACTGTTTTTCCAAGGATGCGTAATTGATTGCTTGGAAGATAACAAGCTTTTCTTTTCCGTGTGAAAAAGATGGCTTGCATCTTATCAGCATTTAATTTGATTTTCCATTGGTTGTAATATTGTTCCAAAATTGTAATAGCATTATTTAAGTTCGTCTCAATATTAAGACTAAGTTTATGCGAAGACAATATGGCTGTGTCGTCAGCAAACATTGCTGCTTCACAATCAGTTATTTTGGGAAAGTCAGCTGTATATAAATTATATAAAATCGGGCCTAGGACTGAAACTTGAGGTACACCATAATTCAAACATACTAAATCGGAGACACCACTACTGACGTGAACTTTAAAACATCTATTGGACAGGAAACTTTGTACAATTTTATACAAGTAAGTTGGAAAATTGAAAGACAACATTTTATATATCATACCATTGTGCCAGACAGAATCAAAGGCTTTTTCTATATCTAATAAGATCATTCCTGTGGATCTTTCTTCAGCACGGTTTCTTTTAACATGATTAGATATTCGGAGCACTTGATGTTAAGTGCTGTGAAATCTTCTAAAACCGAATTTCTCGTCTGGGTACGAGACAATTCTCAGTTATAACGGGTGATTTTTTTGCTACTTGGTTTTTGACGTTTATATTTTTGACAGATCACACATGACAAATTCCACGAACATTTGACATTTCGATTCAGTATTGTTTGCCAATTCATCATGAATAGACTTACGCCTGAACAACGTTTGCAAATTATTGAAATTTATTATCAAAATTCGTGCTCTGTGAAAAATGTGTTTCGCAAGCTTTTATCGCAAAATTGTCTTCAGCGACGAGGCTCATTTTTGGCTAAATGGATACGTGAATAAGCAGAATTGCCATATTTGGAGTGAAGAGCAGCCAGAGGCAATTCAGCAGCTACCAATGCATCCCGAAAAATGCACTGTTTGGTGCGGTTTATGGGCAGGCAGCATCATTGGGCCGTACTTCTTCAAGGACGATGAAGGCCGCAGGGTTACGGTCAATGAAGAAAGGTACCGTTCGATGATAACAGATTTTTTTTTGCCGAAAATGCAAGAATTGAACTCGGTCGACATGTGGTTCCAACAGGACGGTGCCACATGCCACACTGCACGCGAAACCATGCATCAATTGAGAGGCGAATTTGGTGAGCAGTTAATCTCACGTTTTGGCGCAGTCAATTGGCCACCAATATCATGTGATTTGACCCCGTTAGACTATTTTTTGTGGGGCTATGTTAAGTCTATTGTCTATGGGGACAAGCCAAACACGATTGCTGCCTTGGAAGCCAACATTGAACGCGTCATTGGTGAGATTCCGGCCGAAATGTGTGAAAAAGTTTGCCAAAATTGGACCTTCAGAATGGACCACCTGAAGCGTAGCCGCGGGTAACATTTAAGTGAAATTATTTTTAAAAAGTAAATGGCAGAAATTGATTAATCGATCCAAATAAAAATTTCATTCACTATTTACAAGTTTCTGTTTTTTTTTGAATTTTCAAAAACCAAGCTCTTAAAAAATCACCGTTTAGTTTTAAGCATTTTTGCTTTTATATTTTTTTCGTAAACTTTACTGATATTGCTTAGCAAACTGATATGCCTATAACTTTCAAGTCTTACTGAAGGCTTATTAGTTGCTTATTAGTTTTCATAAAATTTGCTATTTACATTTACCCCCGTCTTTTTTTAAAAAGACAAAAACGGGGTATATTAAAACAAGCATCTAATGCTAAGCAGCCTGCTTAGCATGTAAAACAAACATTTTGGTAAGTGCTCTCGTTTTATTAATAAAGGGTTTTGATGCGTGACTGGGTCGCACGAATTTGCTCTTATGTTTGATCACATCGTATGCAAAAGATTTCTATTAAAAATCTAAATATATTTTAAAAGTCGTTTTTTGATTAATTTTTTATATATACAAAATTTCTTTAATTTTTTTGTAAAAAAATTGGTATGAGAATATAAACTTAAAAACAAATGATTAAATCGACTTAATCAAAGAAAAAATAATTCAAAATTCGGAAATAAATACTCAAACCAAAAGTACGCCATTTTATTTCTTGGATAAATGTGAATTTATGAGAAAAAAAAATTTAAAATCTATTGAACGCTCTTTGAGAAAAAAAGTTTTATTTTTAAACTTTTTGAAAAAATTTAAAAAAATTCAAAAACGCCAATTCATAGGTATTCAGCAAATACATTTTAAATATAAATTTTGAAAAAAATTAATTAGTAGTTTTCGAAATATAAATATATATGTGTGAAATTTCGAAAGAATCGGTTAAGCCATTAATGAGATAGTCGACATAAAAAAACGGTCCCATGGAAAGTACCGTTTTTAGAAATTTTTAATTTTTTTTTTCAAACATGTGATCGGCCGTACCTAAAAAGCTGCACTGATTTTTTTAAATCAAAATCGTTAGAGCCGTTTCAGAGAAAAATAGGCTTTAACGTAAGGGTTATATGGTTGATACCGTTATATTTTGAGCTAAAAAAAATCAATTTCCCCCCTGTACAATACCTAAAAAAACTCTATATACCAAGTTTGAAGCAATTCGGCCCCCGAAACGTCTGCAGGTGTCTATACATACATACAGACAGACTGACAGACTAATAGACTGACAGACTGAAGTTGTTAGCTACAAGAGCAAGTTCGTACGATCCAGTCGTGCATTTCATTTTTGTTACAATTGGGTTCGGGTATTGTAAAAGTGTAAGATTTTGACATTCAGTATATTTTGTTGTAGTGCAAAAAAACGATACACTTTTACACTTTTACAATGATACAAGACCAGATATATCGGATCGTAAATACCCCTAATGTTTGCCTCATGGCGGTCGATAAAATGTTTTCCCTCTCAATCAAGGGTTATTATATGCTTTTGCGCGTGGCATTTTGCCACTAAATAACCTAACATAAAATAAATATGTATATACAAAACCTACAATAAAAATTACTTACTACGAATACAAGTTACTTTTTCTTTATGATATAGAGCGATGCAATGCAAAAAGTGACGCGAAGATTTCCTCCATAAGAAGATTTTTGACCTGCGAAAAAAATAAATAATGCTAAAATGAAACCATTTTTTTTTTTTGGGTTTTCCCCTCGATCGGTTCGCGCCTCTACCTCCTATTTTTTTATCTCATCTTTAAATTGCCTTAAAAAAAAACTGCTATAACTCTAGACCTCAACTTGAAATAAATGATTGCAAGAAATGTGGCATGTAGTCTACGAGTATATTTCATGTGGAAGCCCCTTATGTTTGGATTTTTTTTAGACATGAGAATCTGTAATTATTTCTTGTCTTCTCAGAAGAAATAAACGGAAAAATAAAATTTGGCATTTCATGACATCCCACATTAATCGTGCATATATTTCTCACATAACATTAAATCTTGTTCATAGTTCGCTTATTTTCATGTTGAATTTTAATAATTCATTAAAAAAAAAAAACAGATTGTTAATATTATAAAGTACATAAAGCGCTTCTTGGAGAAGAATGAAATTTCACTATTTATGTTTGCCCACATAGCAAAGAAATATAATTTTTTAGTAGTTTTGTTTGCAATAATGGCCGAAATAAATATTTAAAATGGAGTCGCGGCCTAAAGAACACACTATCGTGTTTTTAATTGATTTTGTAGTTTTTTTTGCAAACTTTTAAATTGCAAATTTATTCTGAATGTGTATTATGCGTGAGAGGGCCCCGACGAAGATCAAGAATTGGGTGGATGCAACAACCAACAAGATTTTTTTTTTGTTATCTGTCAAACGACGCGCGGAAAACGGAAAAAGTTAAACAATGTCCAACTTCGCAACAAGCGGTCCCATTGCAATCACTCAACTGAGTTTCTATGCATTTTAACTTTGACGGAGCAGTTTGGAAGTGCCGCGAGATCGACCGCGTGTCCATTCTGTTCAGCCAGTTACGGGGTGTTTTTGAAATTTAAATAACTTTTATTTTAATCGATGTATTTCATTAATTTTTTTATTGGATTAAAAATTAAATTTTATTTTAAATAACTAATGTTTTTAAAGATGATAGACCGCAAATGACCTCCACTCTCTTCAACGCATATGCGGCACCTGATCAGAAAATTGTTCATTGCGGCCTGAATGGTTGAAATTGGGATCACCTCAATTAATGTCTTAATGGAATGCTTCAATTCAGTCAAATTGCTGGGTTTCGTTTTGTACACTTCCTGCTTGACATAACCCCATTAAAAAATGTCTGGTGCAGTCAGGTCAGGTGACCTTGGGGGCCAGCGGAAAGTGCAGTTTCTGGATATCAATTTGTCATAACTTGTTTGGCTACGTGTACACTTGCCCCATCTTGTTGAAACCAAATCCTGCAGAAAGGGATACGTCTTCGGCGAAGTTCTGGGTAAAAAAACTCCTTCAACATATTTAAAAAACGGTCCCCATTGACAGTTTGTGTTCCACCGATTTCTTCAAAGAAGTATGGCCTTACAATACACCTTGATGAAACTGCGCACCACACAGTGACTCGTTCTGGGTGCAGTTCTGTCTCATGGAACATTTCTGGATTAGATTCACTCAATATACGGCAATTTTGCTTGTTAATTGCCGCTTAAGTCAAAATGGGCATCATCAGACATGAACAAACAATTTATGAATGTGTTTTCTTCTTCGGCCATTGCAATCATTTTTCGGCAAAATCCCAGGCGAAAAGGCAAATCCTGAGGGTTAAACTTGCTTGTAATTTGGACTTTGTACGAAAACAAGTTTAGGTCATCATGAAGTATCCGTCGTAATGACCGTCTACTAACTCCAATTTGGCCCGATAAGTTTCGAGTCGAAACACTTGGTGTTGCCTGTATTGCCAATGCAACAGCCACGATTGTATCCTGAACCCGAACATTGGGATCTCGATGATACGGTCTTCGTTCGATGCTTCCAGATTCGGCGAACGTGTTCACCAGGCTGATAATAGTCCACCTACTCGGGGGAGTACCGCCAAACTCCAGCCTAAATTCCCTTTGGGCGGGAATGACGGACTGCAAAGAATGGTATCGCTGCACTATCCAAATCCTTTTTTCATTATCCCAAGCATTCATTTGGATAAATCTAATAGTAGTATAAAATAAAAAAAAATAAGCCGATTACTCACACTGAAAAAAAGTTATTACGTTTTATTTTTGTAGCACGATTTCGTGCGCCACCCTGTAGTATCTTTCGAAAGGTGGTGGCGGGGTAAATAAAATTCTGAGTTATCGCTCTTTTTTCGTTGTGCTTTTCCATATTGTTTGAGTAAAGAATAAGGAGTGCGGAAAGATGATTCTGTTTTACTTGAGCCAAAGTAACTTTTACTTTCCATTTCCATTGCAAAATATAGAATTTAATGGAATGCGATTTGCATTCATTTTGTTTTGCGATATGTTATTGGATTGTATTCGTGTATGTTAAACTACTAGTTTTCAAAGTAAATGCATTCAATTGTACAAGTGTTAGTCAAAAAAGAGGTTGATCCACAGAAAAATACGGATCTGCAAAATTTAGAATAAGAAACAAATTTTTGTTTGCCCAATGGAAGGATTTAACTTAGCAAAATTGATTTTTTTTACCAATGGAAAACCACATACATACAACACCGTCGTTGACAATTAAAAATTGAAGTACCAACTTGTACAATTTAAAAGCTAACACTGGTGGTGAGATATGTAAATAAATTCTGGGTCAGGAATATTGAACTGGATAAATATCAAGATCTTGTAGTGTTGTTGTAATGCATGCAAAGCTCTGACCTACCTATATGGTCTTCGTGCATAATAAATCGAGACTATTTGTGGAAAAGAATTTCAGAAAGGTATTTTTGTATCAAATAGTTGATGGTAGTTGAATTGTTGAATTGTAGTTTCAAGTTCAACTGAAGTAATATTTCACCAACTAAAAGCGCACAACAATATCTTCAATTTGCTATATGATATTCATATTCTCAGATCTTCAACTAAATTATAATGAAGAGCTGCAAAAATTTGCACATAATATCAAAAGATGGACAGAGCTTGGATATTGATGGCATTGATATGTGTGACGAAGTATTGAATCTAGCTGTGATCTTACTTACTGATCAAACGCTCCGTTAAACTTTGAATTTTATTGCTAAAAATGTATGTTGTCAATTTTACCGAACGTGGTTATTGGCTTGCGGATATAATTAACATTACCTGTTTCGGTGGCGTCAGGAAAGCACATATTCTCGAAACTATATCTATATTATAAAAAATAATCTGTGATCGACAATGACAATAAGCCAGGAACGCTTGGTAGGATTAGCAACTACATATATCGATATAAACTCAATTATGTGATTTAATTGACTATAAAGAACTAATTTCAGTCTAAAGCTAATCCAATGAAAATAAGTTTTTGATAAAATATTATTATCAACTAAAATGTGTATTTAGTTATTTGTTTATAGTATTAACAAGGGGAAATTGACTATATCAGTTTTATTTTTCGAATTTTATAAGTGGTTTTGAAAAAACAAATATGAAGGATGTGAAGACTCACTGAGTACACGATTTATTTATTGAATTTTTGTATTGTATCAGCGCTGCCATTTTGAAAATTTGGACAGAAGTATTTCAGAGAATTAGAGGGTGGTATTTCGTGTTCGTGGGGAATACGCAAAAAAATAACACATTGCTCATTATATTACTAATATAACTTTATTAATATATTTTTAGAGTTTTTACTTCAAATCATTTTATTTATCACTTAAAAGTAAAATGTGAATAAACGTCTGGATAAATTAATTGAATAAGAGCAACAAAAGTTCTAAGAACTAAAACAAACTTAAGCAATGAAAAAACATAACACACATTCAATGTGAAAAAAAAAACAGATTTTAATGTTGCGCAATTGGCAGTGCATATCAATTTTTACTTGCGATTATATGTGTAGGTACTATAAGGCAAGTTATGTACTCGTAAAAATTTTTTTTTTTTTTAACAATCAAACATGACATTACGATCATAGAGAACACCAAAAAAGTGGGTCCCCCAATTCCGTCTGTCAGTCTGTTTGTCTTCCAGTCTACAGCCTAAACGGTTGGATAGATTTGCGTCAAACTTGGTACGTATTGTTTTTTCGGTAATATGCCCACACGTCACTTTTAAATATAAACAAATTTGTTTGTGTACTTATTAACGGTACTTCCCATAGAACCACTTTTCTTATTTTCGACTTTCTTAATATTGGATAAACCGATTAAAATAAATTTTTATGCAAATGCTCCCTAAAATTGTTAAAAAAAACTACGTACTCAAATTTTCAAAAAAAAAGTTTTTCGATTTTTAAAAAAATAATTAAAATGTTGTTTTTGAAAAATCGATTATTCAAAAACCAGTCACAATTTTTTTTTCAAATTTGAATTTTATATGTACTTGAATAATATCTTCAAAATGGCGTTTCAATTTAATTTCTAAAAATATTTTAAAAATTTTATACATACTAAATTAATTTATTAAAAAACCACTCAAACGATTTTTGAAGTTTTCTTGTGATATATTCTTATTTATCCATGAATTTAAATGGCATCTTTGTTTTCCTCAAACTATAACCACTAAGCAATATAAAACACTTAAGTATGTGTATTATCCATTTATTTCTATCTTATAATTATTCCCTTTTTACGTATTTTTGCGTACGTCACTGAATACTAAATACAATGTAGACCCTTATACATTTATAAATGCATATGTGCTTTAAAAATCAGATGAATCTTATGTATGCATATTGCACCTAAACTATGAAGTTGTATGTATATAGCTACCTACCCACCTACATCCTTCATTTTCATTTTTATATTTACATGTTTACATACTTAGGTTCCATCAATATGTATATATATGTAGATACATTTTACTTTCATAACTTACATAATTAAAATCCATAACTTAGATTTAAATATAAATTTGTAGGTAAGTACCTATTCCACAATTCATTATACTAAGAATTAAGTTAATCTTACCTAAATATGCTTTAAACCTGCATAGGATAACTTCACCTAACTAACTAAACCTCATTAAAGTTGTTATCTACAAGAGCAAGTTCGTGCGATCCAGTCGTGCATTTTATTTTATAAATTATTTATAATACATAATTTCAAAAGGGCTCCTTTGAGGGCACCCATTGCATGTTCATTTTGAAGTAGATATTTTGTCATTAAAATAGCATTTACTGTTGTAATGCCAAATTAGTTTTCCGATAAACATTGGCTTACCATTAAAATATCTATTTAAGCATTCAATGACCAAGATTATTAAGTGCTTCATCGTTATTATAAAATTTGTTAAAATCGTCGTATAGTACATTTAATTGTAGGAAGAAGAATATAAATGTACAATAATATTTATCTTAATAATCTTATTTACCATTTTAAAAATATATTCAAAAATATGAAAATAAAGTTTTTTGCCTCCGTTTTTGTCTAATTCGCATGATAAAAACTAATGATCAAGGCAAACAAGTAAAATTCCGATTTGTATTGGAAAAAAAAACAAGTCATTAGAAAATAAACAAATAGATGCCTCCTAATTTTTCATGTTCGCATTAATTAACCAAAACAAAACTGACAGAAATGAACTCCAAAAATTTGAGATCATCAATTATAAGGATTGTTCTGTATTTTTCATTAGTTTCGGTGAATAGATACCCCGCATACGTTCGCAAGGGGTTGAACGCACTGGGAAAAATATTTAATGACCAGGATACTTTCTAGGGGCGTACACTTCCAATGAGGGGAGTACAGAAGAACAGTAAACCTCAGGGGAGTATGAATACTCCCTTAGTGCTCACTTCGGCAGCGGTGATTTTTATGAAATAATATTCGGATAGTAAGAAGGACCAAGATGATGGTCTGACAACTATGGGAAAGTAATGGGTTATCTATTTTGCGGTTTCAAAAGTAAGCGTTAATAAAACACATATAAAATATTTTTTTTCATGATATTTCTTATTTATTATAAAGTTTGAAAGTTGACATTATGTGTGAAACACTACATCATTTAAATGACCACCACGCGGATTGTTGCAAGCATCGATTCTTTTGAGGTAATTTTCGACCACTTTTTGGCACAATGTTGGTTTTCAATTGCTCAGGAGTTAAAGGTTTATCTGCCTAAACACGGTCTTTCAGTTGTTGTGTGAGCTGGACTTTATATGGATGTAGGCGTAGATCCAAATGCAAAATACGCTATAATGTGCCATAGGACAGTCGTAATTCCTGAGAACGACGAGCAATCGGCACATTCGGGTCTTCGGCAACACTTTCACTTACAGCAGCGATATTTTCAGTGGTACGAGCGAAACGATAATGCACAGGCCTTACAATATCTGTAACCAATCCAGTGTTTTCAAATTTGTTCACTATTTTTCCAATTGCTTGCGTAGTTGGACGATTATGTAAGCCATAATCTCCTCTTAAACCACGATATGTGGCTGTGGCAGAATCACCATTTTTGTAGTAGGTTTTAACAATTTGTATGCGTTGTGCGATAGTTAAGCGATCCATTTTCGTAAATGTCAGACTTTCAGCTGAGAAAAAAAATTGTTTAACAACTTAGTTGACAGATGTCGAATTAAAGCCGTATACTCTTGAAACCGCAAAATGGATAACCCTTTATTAAAACTTTAATATATTAAATTAAACTAAGGAGAATAATCATTTGTCAATGTTTTATATAAGAAAGAGAGTTTTTTTTTTAATAATACAATTCTATAAACTACTGAAATCATTCAGCCAAGGACAAGACTTAGCTTTATATTCGGACTTGTTGAATTATTGATTCAAAATAGCTTTTATCGGCATTTAGTCCACAAAATTTGCGTTTCGTCCTGGCGATCAGAATTGCACTTATCATGGTCTTACCAATACGCACTTTTTGTTAAGTTCAGTTCATCTTACATGGATTTTTTGACACAAAGAAAACAATTTGAACTATATCGAAAAAGATTAAATCATTCAAATTATTAATTAATCATGTCATTGTGGACTAAAGACCGTTAAAAGCTATTTTGAATCAATAATTCAACAAGTCCGATTAAATATAATGCTAAGTCTTCTACTTGCCTGAATAATTTCTGTAGTATATAGAATTGTATTATTAACAAAAAAAGCTCCTTCTTATTAACTATATCTGGTCCAGGACAACATCTTCCAATTTTAATGATTGGGTAAGCCCATCCGGATTTACGTATGTTTTTTTTGCGAGTCCAACACTACTTGGATTGGTTCTAAGTGTATTTTTTAAATGTCCGCCTGTCTGTCTGTAGGTCAACCTACAGCCTAAGCCACATGAGTAACTTTCTTCAAGCTTGGTATCGAAGCGCCTTGGGAAGATTGCATAGGTTCTTTTTTTTTTAATTATCAGAATAATATGTTATTTAATGATTAATGACTTAAATTGTGTTAGTTTACTTGGGAAATTTTCTTTTATTATACCTATTTACTTAATTTTGAAATGAAAATTTGCCAAGTAAACCAACACAATTTTAAATAACAGATTTCTCTGATAATTTTGAGGTTCTTCCATATTACTCTACTTAAAATATTTGATATTTAACATTAATAAACTTAGAACTTGGCATACTCTTAGATCTCACTACTTTTCACGGCTGAATTCTTTCAAAAAGTTTTTGTATATAGAAGAATTTGGCTACCTTTTTAACATTTATGTTTTTGGTGTGATTTGCAAAGATTCTTTTTTATCAGGAAAGGTGGGTGGAAAAAACGCCCAATGAATGCCTCATAAGGTAACGTAAGATTTTAATGTATGCCTTTCGTATGCACTACAAGTCCTACCACTCTACCAATTTTCATTAGTTAGAAGTGATCTATTGAAGCGGTAATAATTGATAAGAAGTGGGCCGATGAAACACCCCTGCATGAAAAATTTCATAATTTCAACTTTTTATTTGTAAACACCTGAAAGCTGACTGCTCGAACAAACATAATCCTGCACCAATCGGAAGTGCTCTCAATATACTTATTTAATATTAATTCTGTGAAATGGGTGTTTCTCGTTCTACCAAATTTCATCATTCTACAACAGATCAGATGTGTTTCTTATAATTGGTATCAATTTTATGCAAATGGGTGGTTGCCATGCCCTGAATGTAAAATCATAAATTGTAAAATGTTGCCTTTGCTTGCACTTTAAGCCCTACCGCTGTACCAATTTCATCGTTCCACAGCGGTCAGAAATGCTCCAAATAATTTATATCGATCCTGTAAAAATGGGTGGATACCACGGCCCCTGAACAATAAATCTTAAATTTTTAAATTTTGAATTTGCCTGCTCTTTAAACCCAATCGCTGTACCAAATTTCATTAATCTACAAAAATCAGAATAAGTTCTCCAAATAATTTATATCAATTCCATGAAAATGGAATGATGAATGCAAAATCTTAAATTTTCGATTTTTACTTGCTATTAGGTACCTACTATAAGGCAAGTTATGTATTCGTAAAATTTTTTTTTTCTGACAATCAAACATGACATTACGATCATAGAGAACACCAAAAAATTGGGTCCCCAATTCAGTCTATATGTCTGTCTGTCTGTCATCGAGTCTGCAGCCTAAACGGTTCGGTAGATTTGCTTCAAACTTGGTAAATATTGTTTTCATTTTTTTTAAGACCACAAATAAAAGTAGCTCCCATAAATTTTTTTGGGCCAAATAAAAGATCTTATTGTTCTCAAAAACGGCTCCAACGATTTTTATAGAAAAAATCAGTTCATTAATGAAGGGTATCTTTTACTAATTTGATTTTTTTGAAAAAAAAATTGTAATTTTTGGTACCTCTAGTTGGAAATTAATTTTTTTTTGAAAACTCAAAATTTCGTAAACGACTCAACAGATTTTTTCAAAACTTCGTATTTGGTGATTTTTTCACATTATCTTGAATAGTTAAAAAAACTATTCTTATGAAATAAAAAAACATCGGTACCTACCATACAAATATTAAAAAACCGTAAAGAAAAAAAATTATTTCTCGAAAACGGCTATAAGAATTTTTATAAAATAAAAATGTGTGTGTTAGATTAGTACATTATAATATAAAAATATTTTGTTTGCCTACATATAAACAGTACTTCCCATAGAACCACTTTTCATATTTTCCACTTTCTCAATATTGGATGAGCCGATTAAAATGATTTTTTTTATACAAATGCTCCCTAAAATTGTTAATAAAACTGAATACTAAAACTTTCAAAAAAATATTTATTTTATTTTATTTTATTTTATTTTCAAAGGATACAATATAAATAAATTTACATAGTCCGGGATATAACGCCGGGGTAAATTATGCCCACATGGCGGTTACAAATATATATGTACATAAATAGTTTTTTTTTTGAAAAAATACTTTTTTATCTACAAACATGGATATATTTTATTTACAGGTTTTGATATTACTTAATTATATATATTTAATTAACTATATTTACATTATAATAAGTGTGTCGATGTGTTTATATAATAATTTAAATTTGAACTTTGTACTGCATTACTGGGTTTAACTGATGGGTCTAGTAATTCCTGAATGGTAGGAACATGTCCCCTGAAATGTTCCTTCGTTATTCTGCAGCTTTGCAAGATATGTTTAATAGATATGATTTATTAAAAAGTGTACGTGCCAGCCTTAATCGTAGAATTTGTACTGCTTGCGATCGATTTAACTCGACGTTATAAGTAACAGGTGATAAATAGGGGTTATGAGTTCTGAGAAATGATGTTGATTGATTCCAGCGATGTTCTAACTCTTTTTGAATAAGCCTCAAAGATTGGAACCACATAGAACTTGCAAATGGTGGTACCTTGTACTCTAACGGCATTTTAGTGGCATAGCGTGCACCAGCGTCTGCTTTTTCATTACCAGGAATGCCTGCATATTTAAAGGCTTCTACTAGGGCCATTACTTCACCAATATAAGCATTTTGATCGGGGGTGGTAAGTTGTTGTAGTATCACTTTGATTTTGGTACTGTCAAGCCTATAAACGCAGACACCAGTTACTCCATTCTTACAGGAAGCGTTTGTGTAGAAAACGCACCCAAATTTGCCACTTTCTAAAATCTCAGCAAACTTTTTTCTAAAGACTTCGTTCGGGGTATTTGATTTTGAATTTTCTCTTAAGGAAGTGTTTATAGGTGCCCGGGGAACAACCATGGTGGGGTTTGCTCATTATAGTTGAAAGTTTCAGGAATACTTATTTTTGAGCTTTTGATGTTGCGAATAGAGTTGAAGATAGCACTTTTGTTTTTCGTGGTTTCGACTTGAGCCCAACTTGATTTATAAATATCATGAAGAGCATGTTTCACATTTACAATGCTTTTAGAAAGGAGTTTATTTTGAGCTACAATTTTCATATTCTTAAACCTTAAGATATTTGACTCGACTATAGTAAAGCTTCGATAGGTGTTGAGGGTAAATCACCTAAAGCAGTTCTCAGCACAGCATTTATTTTTATTTGCACATTTTGATCGTTTTGCTTCGTCCAATGAGAATATACAGTCAAGCCGTGTTGAATAGCTCCTCTTAAGATCGTCTTTGCTATGTCGATTGCAGTGTTCATATGAGGACCCTTGTACTTAACGCAAATAATTTTGAGTAAATTAATAAATTTACCCAACTTCTGCGAAACTATTTTTTCATGAGAATGCCATTTCCAAGTTTTGGTACAGGCAAGTCCTAAAATCTTTTGTGAGTCCAATTTTTATAGCACCATTTGGACAATTATGCTTTCTGCAAATATGTAATGCATCTATTTTATTAATTGGCATTTTTGCTCCAGATTCTTGACACCATTTGAGTGCTTTCGATGTTGTCGAATCTGGTAAGTTTCGCTTCCTCTGGTTTTCCCGATGCTAACACAAAAATATTGTCAGCATAGGTAAGTAAAGTTTTTGTTTGTAACAGTTCTGATTGAAGTATCTCAAGAAGCGGATTTACATAGGCGTTATATAAAACCGTAGAAATCGGTGAACCTTGCGGTATTCCATTCTGAATAGGAGTGACGTTGAAGTATGTGCTTGTTGGTTTTTCGATTTTTAAAAAATAAAAATTTTTTGTTTTGAAAAATCGATTTTTCAAGAACCAGTCAGAGAATTTTTTTGAAATTTTAATTTTTTATGTATATTAATAATATCTTCTAAATGTAGTTTCAAATTTTTTCAAAATTTTGTACATACAAAATTAATTTACTAAAAATCCGCTCCAACGATTTTTGACAGTTTTTTTCATGTATTCTTATTTATCCATGAATTCAAACTGCATCTTTGTTTTCCCTCAAACTATAACGACTAAGCAATATAAAAACATTATTCCCCTTTAACCAATTTTTGTGTACGTCACTGGATACTAAATAACGGGTGATTTTTTTGCTACTTGGTTTTTGACGTTTATATTTTTGACAGATCACACATGACAAATTCCACGAACATTTGACATTTCGATTCAGTATTGTTTGCCATTTCATCATGAATAGACTTACGCCTGAACAACGTTTGCAAATTATTGAAATTTATTATCAAAATTCGTGCTCTGTGAAAAATGTGTTTCGCAAGCTACGTCCGTTTTATGGACGTCATAATCGACCCACCGAGCAGGCTATTCAGCTCATTGTGACCAAATTTCTCACCAGTTTCACTTTATTGGACATTAATCCACCAAATCGTATCCGTAGAGTGCGTACCGAAGAGAATATTGCTGCTGCGTCCGCCAGTGATGCTGAAGATCGCGATATGTCCATTCGGCGCCGATCGCAGCAATTGGGTTTGTGTTATTCGACTACCTGGAAGATTTTACGCAAAGATCTTGGTTTAAAGCCATACAAAATACAGCTAGTGCAAGAATTGAAGCCAGGCGACCTTCCACAACGTAGAATTTTCAGTGAATGGGCCTTAGAAAAGTTGGATGAGGATCCGTTTTTTTTATCGCAAAATTGTCTTCAGCGACGAGGCTCATTTTTGGCTAAATGGATACGTGAATAAGCAGAATTGCCGTATTTGGAGTGAAGAGCAGCCAGAGGCAATTCAGCAGCTACCAATGCATCCCGAAAAATGCACTGTTTGGTGCGGTTTATGGGCAGGCGGCATCATTGGGCTGTACTTCTTCAAGGACGATGAAGGCCGCAGGGTTACGGTCAATGGAGAAAGGTACCGTTCGATGATAACAGATTTTTTTTTGCCGAAAATGCAAGAATTGAACTCGGTCGACATGTGGTTCCAACAGGACGGTGCCACATGCCACACTGCACGCGAAACCATGCATCAATTGAGAGGCGAATTTGGTGAGCAGTTGATCTCACGTTTTAGCGCAGTCAATTGGCCACCAAGATCATGTGATTTGACCCCGTTAGACTATTTTTTGTGGGGCTATGTTAAGTCTATTGTCTATGGGGACAAGCCAAACACGATTGCTGCCTTGGAAGCCAACATTGAACGCGTCATTGGTGAGATTCCGGCCGAAATGTGTGAAAAAGTTTGCCAAAATTGGACCTTCAGAATGGACCACCTGAAGCGTAGCCGCGGGCAACATTTAAGTGAAATTATTTTTAATAAGTAAATGGCAGAAATTGATTTATCGATCCAAATAAAAATTTCATTCACTTTTTACAAGTTTCTGTGTTTTTTTGAATTTTCAAAAACCAAGCTCTTAAAAAATCACCGTTTATATCTAGATTAAAAAAAAATTATCTGTGATCGACAATGACAATAAGCCAGGAACGCTTGGTAGGGTTAACAACTACATATATCGATAGAAAGTTAATTATGTGATTTAATTGACTATAAAGAACTAATTTCAGTCTAAAGCTAATCCAATGAAAATAAGTTTTTGATAAAATATTATTATCAACTAAAATGTTTTATTTAGTTATTTGTTTATAGTATTAACAAGGAGGAATTGACTATATCAGTTTTATTTTTCGAATTTTATAAGTGGTTTTGAAAGAACAAATACGGACGAAGAGAAGACCCACTGGGTGCACGATTTATTTATTGAATTTTTCTATTGTTTGTATGAAATAATATTCGGACACTTAGAAGCACCAAGCTGATGGTATGACAGCTATGGAAAAGTATAACAACATTAATAATATTATTTTAAACTATTAGAAGAAAAATCAGCTATCGATCTTTTATATAAGAAAGAGTTTTTTTTTATAATAATACAATTCTATATACTACTGAAATTATTCAGCAAAGTACAAAACTAAGCTTTATATTCGGACCTGTTGAATTATTGATTTAAAATAGCTTTTATCGGTATTTAGTCCACAAATTTGCGTTTCGTCCTGGCGATCACACTTGCACTTATCAGTAGGGCCTTACCAATACGCACTTTTTTTTAAGTTCAGTTAATTTTACCTGGATTTTTTGACAAAGAAAAAACTATTTTAACTATATCGAACAAGATTAAAATTTTAATTATTAATATTATTAATTAATCATGTCAGTTTGGATTAAAGGCCGTTAAAATCTCTTTTGAATCAATAATTCAACAAGTCCGATTAAATATAATGCTAAATCTTCTTCCATATTACTCTACTTAAAATATTTGATATTTAACATTAATAAATTTAGAACTTGGCTTACTTTTAGATCTCACTACTTTTCACGACAGACTTGTTATGCAAAGGTTTTTCTAAATAGATCAACTTTTCTACTTTTTTAACATTTATGTTTTTTGGTGTGATTTACAAAGATTCTTTTTTATCCGGAAACGTGGGTGAAAAAACGCCCAATGAATGCCTCATAAGGTAACGTAAGATTTTAATGTATGCCTTTCGTATGCACTACAAGTCCTACCACTCTACCAATTTTCATTAGTTAGAAGTGATCTATTGAAGCGGTAATAATTGATAAGAAGTGGGCGGATGAAACACCCCTGCATGAAAAAATTCATAATTTCAACTTTTTATTTGTATACACCTGAAAGCTTACTGCTCGAACAAATATAATCCTGCACCAATCGGAAGGGCTCTCAATATAGTTATTAATTATTAATTCTATGAAAATGGGTGTTTTTCGCTCTACCAAATTTCATCATTCTACAACAATCAGATGTGTTTCTTATAATTGGTATCAATTCTATGCAAATCGGCGGTTGCCACGCCCCTGAATGTAAAATCATAAATTTTAAAATGTTGCCTTTGCTTGCACTTTAAATCCCACCGCTGTACCAAATTTCATCGTTCCACGGCCGTGCGGTCAGTAATGCTCCAAATAATTTATATCCTGTAAAAATGTGTGGATACCACGCCCCCTATATAATAAATCTTACATTTTAAAATTTTGTCTTTGACAGCTTTTTAAACCCAATCGCTGATCCAAATTTCATTAATCTACGATAATCAGAAGTGCTCCAAATAACTTACATCAATTCCATGAAAATGGAATGATGAATGCAAAATCTTAAATTTTAAAATTAAGATCATAGAGAACACCAAAAAATTGGGTCCCCGAATTCAGCCTGTCTGTCTGCCTGTCCTCGAGTCTGCAGCCTAAACGGTTCGGTAGATTTGACGTTGTTTTTTCGTTAATATGTCCACACATTGTTGTCATTTTTTTAAGACGACAAATTATAGTAGCTCCCATTATTTTTTTTTTTGGCAAAAAACAAAAATCTTATTTTTCCCAATAACTGCTCCAACGATTTTTATAAAAAAAAAAATCTGTTCATTAATGAAGGGTATCTTTAATAATTTGTTTTTGGAAAAAATTGTAATTTTTGGTACCTCTAGTTAGAAATTAATTTTTTTTGAAAATTCAAAATTACGAAAACGACTCAACAGATTTTTTTCGAAATTCGTATTTGGTAGCTTTTTGACATTATTTTGAATACTTAAAAAAAATATTTTCTAAAATAAAAATAACGTTACCTCCAATACAAATGTTAAAAAACTGTTAAGAAGAAAAATTATTTCTGGAAAACAGCTCGAAGAATTATTATAAAATATGTGCGTGTTCTTAAATTAGTACACTCCACTTCCAAGCCTAAAAATATTTTTTTTAGTGTACTTATCAACGGTACTTCCCATACACCACTTTTCATATTTTCGACTTTCTCAACATAGGATGAACCGATTAAATAATTTTTTTTATTCAAATGCTCCCTAAAATAGTTAATAAGACTGAATACTAAAACTTTTTAAAAAAAAGTTTTTCGAAAAATCGATTTTTCAAGAACCAGTCACAGAATTTTTTGAAATTTGAATTTTTTATGTATATTAATAATATCTTCAAAATGGCGTTTCAAATTTTTTTTTCTAAAAATGTTTTCAAAATTTTATACATAAAAAATGAATTTATTAAAAAACAGCTCCAACGATTTTTGACATTTATTTGTTTCATATATTCTTATTTATTCATGAATTCAAACTGCATCTTTTTTTCCCTCAAACTATAACGACTAAGCAATATAAAAACATTTAATTATGTGTATTATCCATTATTCAACTTTAACCAATTTTTGGGTACATCACTGAATACTAAATACAATGTAGGCCTTCATACATTTATATATACATATGACGTGTCTTTAAAAATCACATGGACCTTATGAATGCATATTGCACCTTAATTACAAAGTTATATGCATTTATCTATACCTACCAACCTACATCCTTCATTTTCATAATCATAAGTTCATATTTACATACCTAGGTTCCATCCATGTATAAAGGTACAAATAATTACCTATGTAACTATTCCTTGAATCATTCATTCGACAATTCATTATACTGAGAATCAATGTAATCTTGCCTACATAGGCTTTAAGGCTGCATAACTAACTAAACCTCAATGGTTAGCTACATTAAGGTTGTTAGCTACAAGAGCAAGTTCGTGTAATCCAGTCGTGCATTTTATTTCATTTGTATACACAACAAGGCCTATACCGTTGTGTTAAATTACAAGATTCTACGATGTTGGGAATTGCTCCATAATTTTGATTATCTGTCAGTCAGTGAGTGACTGAGTCAGTCAGTCTGTTACGGTTTTTGCGATTTTTGCAGTCTTATATCTCGGGAACCACTAATGCTAAAGAATTGAAAATTGTAATAAGTTTCCTAAGCCTGGTGAGCCAAGTAAATGTGGAGAGTTTGAAGCTTCTAACTTTATTGGTAATGAAATTAGAGGGGTCGAAAATCGCCTGAGTTTGTTCCTGTACCTAACCGTGCCCTTAGATATTTTGTATCATATTAATGATATTTTTCCTCGTATCAACAAATGAGCTTATTGGCACAACTAATAAGTTAATTAAAATGTGTAATGTAGTCCTTATAGACATTTTATGTTCCCGACAAAAAAGTTTTCATTAATCAAAAAATTAAACTATTGGGAAGATGAACAATGATAACGAAATCAAACAATTTATTATACCTTTTTGGTTCAGTGTCGTACTATATGTATGTTTATTAAATGCATGAAATTCTAGATATGTTATTTATGTAGATTTGAACACAAATATACAAAAAATCGTTTGGGATGATTTTTTAAATTAATGCAATATCCCGCTGCATTACTATGACAACGAAAACATCGTATAAATGACTCCAGTTCAGGGTATAATGATTATATATTTTTTTTATGTAATTCAATAATATTACTCAAATTACTGTTTTTCTGAAAAACCTGCCTTACACTGTATAGGTTAAAAGCAATATTATTGCATGCTTTATATCTATAGAATGGTTTCACATAAATTACGTGATTCTGCATCGAAAGTATCTCATTATTTTTGGATCAATCTATCACAACAAGAATATTAGTAAAAAAAAAATATACAACTGTTAATTATTCCATTCAGATTAGAGAAGCGATTATACTTTGTTATTTGAAAACATTGTTTATCGATTCAATCATTAATTTAATAGTTGGCTAAAGTCAAGTTAATTAATTTTTGTCGAATAAGACATGAAAGTTCTGCCTGTTATTAAAGCAGAACTTAAAACGTATGGTAAGCACTTTCAATTTTTTGTCTTATTTCAATGTTTCACGAAAACTGTTTTAGCTATTTAACTTCTTAAAAAATAGGCTTAAGGTGTGTACGTAATTATTAATGCATTTTTTTCCAAAACAAAAAGGGTAAGCAACTTTTACTTAGGTTTCCAAATCTCTAATTAACGAAGCAATTTAGTTCATTTTTGTTTATGTATAGACACTTCTGTATAAGAGCCGATTTTTGAATCTCCAGATAAACATCCAGTTAGTTGCCAGAGGAAGAAAAAACAATCTATAGAATCATTTTATTTGAACGTCACTTTTTTCGAGTAGCGAACTTTTCATAGAAATCAATTTTTGCTTAAAGTTTATTTCAAAGCAATAATTTTTCAAAGTGTTTTTGACATCGAAAATAGCTATTTATTATATTCCTCAGATAACTCCTTATTCTGTTCTAAAATGAGCACATAACTTTATTCCTAGATTAAGTTGTATCTGACTGTTGAAAAACTGATTTGTGCTCTATCTGGAGAATATGTACTAACTGACTGCTTAACTGACTATCGAAAAATGGGCCCTAAGTAGTTTAAATAGTCATAATTTCTAAAATTTAAGAAAAAAAAAACAATTTTCTTAGGGTTACTAATAAGAAGAACACTACCGATATAAGAAATGACGTTGCGTACCAACTCCAATCACAATACGGCTTGTGCTCAAATACAAATTTTAATTTAATGTTAAAGTTCTCAGTTAACAACAGGCACATTATACACATATGTTATATTTATCGGAGCCCAAATTTTGACAGAAAACTTACTGATTGCTGAACGATGCTCTGTCCGACCCCTTTTAAAGAGTTGTTTCCTATTATCAAACGTAATGATATTTCAATGTACACAATTCTAGCTGGTTCCGCTTTTTGAGCACGACAACACCCGCATGAATGTATGTTGAGGTATTTGTTGAGTTAAACCAAATAACACATCTTGTTGACTAGTCAAGTCGAATTCCTGACGTTGCAGGTCAAACCGCCAACACCCTAGACTCGCTTCTTATTCGTACCTCTGACCGTGATAAATACACTGAAAGCAGTGGCGTAACTTAGGGAGGGCACATGCCCTGGGCGTCACTTTGCTAAGGGGCGGCAGGGATGCTCGTGCTCCCCTCCTGGGGAGTAATTCTCTGTTGTGGGTGTAGAACGACTTAGGTAGTATGTGCCTAGGTCCAAGTGCGCGAGTTGTTTCAAGTGTTTGAGTTTTGTATTAAGAGGGCTTATTTGGGTAGGTATGTGCTCTCTGCCATTATCCACAGCCTCGGTAGGTGGTTTGGGTGCACATATGAATTCTGAGGTTGTAGGGCCTCGAGTTTTAAGGTACTCATCCGGAAGTGACCTTTACGATTGCGAAGCTCGTCCGGAAGCTATATTCTGGTACCACGGGAGACAGGAGCCCCCGGGAGCATCGTTGTGGCTGTGGTTGCCCCAAAATGCGGGAACGTTAAAAATTCCAAGGACTCTGTTTAAGATCTATGAGCCTTTGGATTGTAGAGGTGTTAGATAGGCCTTGACCTTCCATCGAGTTTGAAGTTAGACACAACTTTTTGGCCCTGGGCTTTTCTTGATCCCGACAGTGTGAGGAGGCTACCGTGGGATACAAGCGTTAATTCGCAGGCGCCTACGTTAAGCCGTTATTCATTTCTGACATGATGATTTTTTTTAGTGCCTTATTGAAAGACGATATTTTGAAAGAAAGTAAAGAAAACAATATGGCCGCCAAGAGCTGCCAAAATAAACCCGATCCTATTGGAAAACCTTTTATAGTGCCTTTATTATCCCAAAGATGGAGTATAACTCTTATCTGGCAAATGTACGGAAACATGGCTGAACTTAATGTGACAACTGACTACTTACCACCGAGAATTGACTTCAACAGTGATTTCACGATGATAATACCCAAAAGACATGGATGGGTACCCAGCTCACTATTAAGAGAACAGGGTGTTCCCATCTACAGTGATGGGTCTAAAATGGAAGAAGGAACAGGGCCCGGGGTGTTTTGTGAAGCCCTTAGTATTAAGGAATCGTATAAGCTCCCAGATGAATGCAGCGTTTTTCAGGCTGAGATATACGCGATTGAAAAAGCAGCTGAAATGATCCATAGGAGAAAACTGATCTCATCAGAGATCACATTTTTCGTGGACAGCCAAGCAGCTATCAAACAACTATGTAGCGAGACAATAAGATCCAATGCATTGGCAAAGTGCCGAAGTCTACTAAACGTCATTGGTAACTCTAACTGAGTCAAACAAACAGCAATGTAGAATGGAATGATATAGCAGATGAAATGACAAGGAAGGGATCAATGGCAAATAGGGAAAGCAGCAACTTATTGGGTACAAGTCCTGAGGTCCCGTTTGGTTTAGTGAAAAAGAAAATAGACATAAAAATGAAAGAGCAAATAAACAACTCCTGGATATCCAGGAGCGACTGTGTTAGCTCTAGAAGTTTATGAATCAATGAAAAGAAACCCAAATATATTTTATCACTGAATAACAAAAGCATCAAAACCTTGATAAGTGTACTAACTGTACTGACACTGTGCCAAAGGTACAATGGCCACTAGACTGAGGGTATTGGCACCCGACTTTTGTGGGAGCTGTCAAGACGCTGATGAAACAGAAAGCATTAAACACATGCTCTCCGACTGTCCAAATCTACAAACTAATCGGCTCCGACACTTCGGAAACAGATTTGTTGACGAGCTAGACGACTAAATGCATATACCAATGTTAAATATGACAAAATATATAGAGACTATGGGCTGGCTTGTAAATGAACCAGTCTTCATGAAACACAATCGTTAGGAATATCTGTGTGTGAAAGGGGATCACAATGGACCAATAGGCCCCCGTGTACGCAGCAGCCTTTGATCTACAGTGGCCCCTCCTAACCTAACCTAACCTTACCTCACATTTGGCCAGGAGCTTCCAAAACTCATTTGAATCTTTTAGATACAATTCAAGATCGAGTTTTAAGAATGATAAGCGATAGAACTATAATGGAAACATTTACATCCTTAGAACATCGTCGAAAAGTTATTTCTCTCATTATTTAATTGCTATTTTTATAAACAATGTCTTAAAAAAATAGTCAGTGTTTGCGTTCCTCACTTTAAAATATTTAACTGTAATACTCGCGCTTCGAGGAAGCCAATGTGCATCGGTATCTCTTCTTCCATTCTTCCCTATCTACCTAACGATCGCACTGTACTTGATCATTTTATGGTTAGTCAACACCCCTTTAATGCTCGCATAATTATAAATAAAATGTAGGACTGGATCGCACGAACTTGCTCTTATATTCGATCACATCGTATGCAAAAGATTTCTATTAAAAATCTAAATATATTTTTAAAGTCGTTTTTTACTTAATTTTTTATATACACAAAATTTCTTTAATTTTTTTCTAAAAAAAAATTGGTATGTCAATCTTGAATATTTAATAATATAAACTTAAAAACTAAGGATTAAATAGGACTAATCAAAGAAAAAATAATTCAAAATTCTGAAATAAATACTTTAACTAATTTGAGCTCAAAAAAAAAATACGCCATTTTATTTCTTGTATAAATTTGAATTTATTAAAAGAAAAAAATTTAATCTGTGGAGCGGTTTTAGAAAAAAAAAAGTTTTTTTTTGAAATTTTTTTTTTTTTTAATTCAAAAACGCTAATTCATAGGTATTTATCAAATACACATAAATATAATTTTTTGGAAAAAAATTTATGAGCAGTTTTCAAAATGTAAATTTTTGAATTTTTTTTAAATGCTTTTAAAAATACAAAAAAATAATAATTAAAAATATTGGTAGACAGCACAAATTGTTCAACCTAAACCTATGTATGAGTGAAATTTCGAAAGAATCGGTAAGGCGTTTATGAGATAGCCGAAAGCAAAAAAAACGGTCCTATGGAAAGTACCGTTTTTAGACATTTTTAAAATCTTTTTTTCAACCATATGATCGGTCGTACCTAAAAATCAGCACTGATTTGTTTTAATGAAAATCGTTAGAGCTGTTTCCAGGAAAAATAGTATTTAACAGTAACCGTTATTTTTTGAGCATAACAAAACTTTCTATTTCCCCTCTGTACAATACGTAAGAAACTCCATAGACCAAGTTTGAAGCAATTCGGCCCACCTGTCTGGGCTGTAGGTGTCTATACATACATACAGACAGACTGACAGACTGACAGACTGACAGACTGACAGACTGACAGACTGACAGACTGACAGACTGACAGACTGACAGACTGACAGACTGACAGACTGACAGACTGACAGACTGACAGACTGACAGACTGACAGACTGACAGACTGACAGACTGACAGACTGACAGACTGACAGACTGACAGACTGACAGACTGACAGACTGACAGACTGACAGACTGACAGACTGACAGACTGACAGACTGACAGACTGACAGACTGACAGACTGACAGACTGACAGACTGACAGACTGACAGACTGACAGACTAACAGACTGACAGACTGACAGACTGACAGACTGACAGACTGACAGACTGACAGACTGACAGACTGACAGACTGACAGACTGACAGACTGACAGACTGACAGACTGACAGACTGACAGACTGACAGACTGACAGACTGACAGACTAACAGACTGACAGACTGACAGACTGACAGACTGACAGACTGACAGACTGACAGACTGACAGACTGACAGACTGACAGACTGACAGACTGACAGACTGACAGACTGACAGACTGACAGACTGACAGACTGACGGACTGACAGACGGACAGACTGACAGACTGACAGACTGACAGACTGACAGACTGACAGACTGACAGACTGACAGACTGACAGACTGACAGACTGACAGACTGACAGACTGACAGACTGACAGACTGACAGACTGACAGACTGACAGACTGACAGACTGACAGACTGATAGACTGACAGACTGATAGACTGACAGACTGACAGACTGACAGACTGACAGACTGACAGACTGACAAACTGACAGACTGACAGACTGACAGACTGACAGACTGACAGACTGACAGACTGACAGACTGACAGACTGACAGACTGACAGACTGACAGACTGACAGACTGACAGACTGACAGACTGACAGACTGACAGACTGACAGACTGACAGACTGACAGACTGACAGACTGACAGACTGACAGACTGACAGACTGACAGACTGACAGACTGACAGACTGACAGACTGACAGACTGACAGACTGACAGACTGACAGACTGACAGACTGACAGACTATAACCCTTTGTTGTACTTTTACTAGACCAACAGGACAAGTCTTGAGAACGAGGGCTTGATTCGCGACTGGAAATAGACAACCATAAGAACCAGACCCTTACGAATAAATTGTACTTTTATACACAGAACTGTTTTATGCTCGACTATGCCCAGTCACTTCTATTCACTAAATATTCATAAAACAAATTATTTTCTCCAAATATTTGACTCCAAAAAGCTTAGCACAAACTTTGTCACATTAAACTATTAATTTACATTTTTCAAATATAAATCCAATATTTTAAAACTTATTTTCTTTCAAGGGTCATAGGATACAGAATTCAGCAGAACTCTCTGACGACAAATGAAACAATTAATGTTCTTACAACAAAGGGTCCTATTAAAGGTGTCAAACGTGTCTCCGTTTACGGCGACCCATATTTTAGTTTTGAAAATATACCCTTTGCGAAACCTCCATTGGGTGAACTTCGATTTAAGTCCCCTCAACCGTCCGACCCTTGGGATGATGTTAAAGACTGCACACAACCCTGCGGAAAACCTCTTCAAGAGAATTTTATATTCACAAAATACAAAGGATCAGAGGATTGCTTGTACCTTAATGTGTTCTCAAAAACTGTAAGCTCATTTACTTTTTGGTGTACATACGAAAACCATAATTATTTTAAACAATATTATTTTTTATATTAAGCTAAATCCGGACAAGCCAGCACCAGTTATGGTATGGATCTATGGTGGTGGATTTCAAATTGGCGAGGCCTCACGAGATTTATATGGACCAGACTATTTAATGGCTAAAGATGTTGTTTATGTATCTATTAGTTATAGACTGGGCCCACTTGGTTTGAATTTATAGACATTCCCTTGAATATCGTTGGTATAATTTGATGGAGAAACTTTCCTAGGTTTTCTTAGTCTGAAAGATCCTAAACTTAACATTCCCGGTAATGCTGGATTAAAAGACCAAATTTTAGGATTACGATGGGTAAAGGAAAATATTTCAAGGTTTGGTGGAGATCCAGATAATATCACTCTCTTTGGAGAAAGTGCTGGTGGCACATCAACTCACCTGTTGATGATATCTCAGAAAACTGAAGGACTTTTCCATAAAGCAATCATTCAATCCGGCAGTGCACTCTGTCACTGGGCAATGCCACCGGAGAATAATTGGGCACATCGATTAGCCGTTTTATTAGGCCATTCAGGATCAGATGATGACGAAGCTGTGTATGACTTCTTATCCAAAGCCAAAGGTCCGGACATTGTAAAAGCTGCCGCGAGGATAACAAACAAAGAGGAAAAACGAAATCGCATCTTAATTGCTTTTGCTCCTACCATTGAACCATATGATACAGATGACTGCGTTATTTCTAAAGAACCTTTGGAATTAATGAAAACTACTTGGAGCAATAGCATTCCACTCATGATTGGAGGCAACTCTTATGAAGGACTTCTTTTTCTTCCAGGTTTGTATAAAGATGTCTAATTTTCTCATAAAGCTATTCTCTATATCCAATACCTTATATGTACCTTAGAAATTCGCAGAAGACCTATAACGCTCCAAGAAGTAAAGGATTGTGAATATCTTGTTCCGAATGATCTTGGTCTTGAAAGGTCTAGTGAAAAATGCCTAAAATTTGGTTTAAGAATTAAAAAGGCACATTTTGGCGAAGAAGAATGCTGTTTAACAACATCAATGCAATACCTTGATGTAAAAATTGTTTCCTTTTTTTGATTTTACCGAAATATTTAATATCCTTTTTTATTGTTTCAGTTACTTTCATACAAAATGTTCTGGCATGGAATATCTCGCACAGTAATGTCTCGTTTGGAGTTCGGCAAAGCACCTACATATCTATATCGTTTTGAATTTGATTCACCATTTTTCAACCAGATTCGAAACTTAATATGCGGCAAGGGACATAATGGAGCATGTCATGGTGATGATATTTGCTATCTCTTTTATAATACGTTCTCATGTAAATTGGCGAAGGATACCCCAGAGTATAAGACCATTGAAAGAATGATTGGTATGTGGACTAGCTTCGCCAAAAATGCCAGTCCCAACTGCGATGTTATAAGTGGTGTCAATATTCAACCTTTAGATAAAAACGCAAAAAGTCTAAAGTGTTGTAATATATCGAATGAAGTTAAAATAATTGATTTGCCTGAAAATGAGAAGTTAAAAGTATGGGATAGTTTGTATGAAAAAGACCAATTGCTTGGATAAACATAAGCAAAACATTCTTTTGAACATTGTGAATGTTTGTATAATATTTATTTATGTTATTGGAGTTTTAAATTAAGTATGTACATGCTCCTTTTATTGTGATGGGAGGTTGTTCCTAATGTATGTTTAAACTCCTGATGGATTGTAGATTTGAACCGCATGATTATGTCGTTTCCATTTACTTTTTGTTACAAAGTGCAAAGGGCGGTACGATACAGTATTACGAAAACACTTTCGCATCACCGCCGTCGCACGAATTCTCAGAATTTTACCCAGTTTATGGTGTAATAGTATGTGTATAAAAAATATTTTTTTTAAATTAAGATTTATTGGTGAATAAATATTATTACTTATCATACAAAATGTTAAGTTGATGAATCTGCGTAGTTATTATTTATCTTTTATCCGCAAAAACCAATACAAACAGTTTTAAAGTGTAGTGTTGGACGCTATTTCGACCAGATTAGGAAATGGGGGCAGTTTTAGAAAAAAAAATGAATTTTAAATGAAAACGCAACAACGGAAACTCTTACAATAAAGTACTAGACCGGAAACCAGACATCCGTTCTTTAATCCTAAATTAAAGTTAATTTATGGATATCAATGGTTTTTAAAATAAAATGCACAACTGGATCGAACGAACTTGCTCTTGTAGCTAACAACTTTAGTGTATAGTAGTAGTTACTGTCACTCTGTCAGTCTGTCAGTCTGTCAGTCTGTCAGTCTGTCAGTCTGTCAGTCTGTCAGTCTGTCAGTCTGTCAGTCTGTATGTATATATAGACACCTACAGACCAAACGGGTGGGCTGAATTGCTTCAAACTTAGTATATAAAGTTTTTTAGGTGTTGTACGGAGGGGAAATTGAATTTTTTTTTTAGCTCAAGAAATAACGGTACCTGCCATATAACCGTTACGTTCAAACCTATTTTTCTCGGAAACGTAACGATTTTCATAAAAAAAATCAGTGTGGGTTTTTGGCTACGACCGATCATATAGTTGAAAAAAATAATTAGAAAAATGTCTAAAAACGGTACTTGCAAAGGACCGTTTTTTTGCTTTCGACTATCTCATAAGTGGCTTAACCGATTCTTTCGAAATTTCCCAAAAATATAGGCTTAGGTTGCCCAAATTATACCGCGTACCAATATCTTTAATTAATATTTTTTTTTTTTATTATTCGAAAACTGCTCATTAAATTTTTTTCAAAAATTATATTTATTTTTATTTTCTGAATACCTATGAATTGGCGTTTTTGAATTATTTTTTTTCAATATTTTCAAAAAGTTTAAAAAAAAAAACTTTTTTTCTCAAAAACCGCTACACAGATTTTAAATTTTTTTTTCATTAATTCAAATTTATCCAAGAAATAAAATGGCGTACTTTTTAAAAGCTCAAATTCGTTTAAGTATTTATTTCAGAATTTTGAATTATTTTTTCTTTACTTAAACAGATTTAATCTTTTGTTTTTAAAAACAAAAACTTAAGTTTATATTAATAAATATTTAATATTGGTATACCAATTTATTTTAGAACAAAATTAATGAAATTTTGTATATGCATATACAAAATTGAGTTAAAAAATTACTTTAAAAATATATTTAGATTTTTAATAGAAATCTTTTGCATATGATGTGATCGAACAAAAGAACAAGTTCGTGTGATCCAGTCGTGCATTTTATTTTGATAAGTTTTAAAAATATTGATTTTTCAAAAAAAAAATTCCTAAAAATTAATTTCAATTATAAAAAAAATGTTTTTGAAATTTTGATATGCAGAATTAGCTTGGCTGCCCAGATCTTCGCAGAAATAAAATTTGACAGAAATCCAATGTACCGTTAACGAGAAAGCCAAAAATTAAAAAAAAACTGTTATATGAAAGATACCGTCAAAAGACGTTTCCCGTAAATTTGATTCCGATCAATGGTAATAAGCTCCAAAACCAAGATAATGTTTTATAGCTTGTTGTTAGATGCAAATGTTTGTTTCCACGCGCCTGAGTGTCGTAGATATAAACTGTTTACTTGCAATTGTTCGTCTGGCTTCTCCTCACATTCTTTTCTTTGTGATTTGACTTGTAGTGATAAATGTTTTGTAGTTGAGAATGTCAACGAGTTCAAATATTTGGGACTGATCTTAGACTCTCGTATGTCTTTTGCAAATCATGCTGAATCCCTTGAAAAAGTATTTCCGGTGTACCCTGCGTTATTTTTAGTATTTACGAAACGTGTGCTCAACTAAGCTATTAAAGATAATTTATTATGGTATTTTCCATTCCAAGCTACAATATGGAATTGCTTGCTGGGGTGGTATTTATCTTAATAAAATACAACCAATTTTGATCTTACAAAAATATGTCGTTAGATTAATTTGTCGTAAGTCTCGTAGGCATTCTAGTTTTTCTCTGTTCTGTGCTCTTAAAATTCTTCCAGTGCATCATTTATATTGTTTCAAGACGTTAAAAATATTCTTTATGAAGTCTGGTAATCTGAATTTTCGATTAATTTCGAGATACAATCTTCGTGGAAACCTTTCGAACTTATTATATGTACCTGTTTTTCATACCACTGCGTATCAATTTTTTTTTCTATTATGTCTTATCGGCTTTATAATACCCTTCCTCAATCAATTAGGATAATCACTATACCTGGAGTGTTTCTCAAAAATGTTAAATCTTGGCTTTTTTCTCTAGACTATATTGCTCTGGAATCACATATTTCTGATGTTTTGGTTTAATTTTTCTTTTACATAGTAAATAAATTTTTATTAACATAATTTTTTTTTGTGTTTTGTTTATTGCATTTTATATAATGATTGTATTACATAATTCTTTTTAACTATTATGAATTTTTCAGGGTCACCCCACCCACTAAGTTTTTAATATTTTAATTATTTGAAGTGACATTCAACTCTATTTCTTAAATGTCTTAAAAATAATGAATATCAGAACCTTTCTTATACTTTTTTTTGTTTTTTAATATGTTATTAATTCTTTTTTTGAAATATCTGAAGACTGTTATGAAATCATAAGAAATAAACATTCTAATCTAATCTAAAAAAAAAAAAAAAAAAATAATAGCTAGTACAAACAAAAAAAAAATCTCAAATTTTTTTATCAAAATCTTTGGAGCCGTTGTCGAGCAAAATAAGATTTTGCTTAATGGTTGTATGGCAGGTACCGTTATTTTTAGGCCTAAATATAAAATTTCAATTTCCCCTCTGAGGAATGTCAAAAGAATTACACATACCAAATTTGAAGGTAATCGCTCAAGCCGTTTATAGGCTGCAGCTCGTTATACATAAAGACAGACAGACTGAGAGACAGACAAACACTTTTTGTCTTTCACTTTTTAAGGCTTCTCTATGATCGTAATGTCATGTTTGATCGCTAGAATTTTTTTTACGAATCCATAACTTGCATTATAGTATCTATAATCGCAAGTAAAAAATTAGAATGCAAATTCAAAATTTTGATTAGAAAAAAGTTTAAAAAAAAGTTAAGCCCAATTAAAAAAAAAATGTTGTGAAATACTGTCCTAAATTGGATTTTGTGATCAATGCATTGCTATATCAATGCAATGTCAATTCAAAATCGAAAACGAAAAAGCGAATGGTTTTATGTGTTCTAGTTTTTGCGAAAATTGACAATTACTAGTTCTACTTTTTTATTAGATTTTTCGGTATTTGTAAACTTATTTACATAAATAGGTACAATGTTGGCACCTAAACTCTGCAGGATTTGAGGTGGGTGGTATCCAAAATTTCTTGAACTTGGATCTAAGGAAATTTTTAATTTAACTTATCTTATAATATCCAATGTCAACAGCTGTTTTCTAAATACACATATACGTGGCTTAAAGTTAAGCAAATAAAATTTTCAAACATGCAAATGTAATGCATTATAAGAAATTCACATTACCTAGGTAGGCACAACTTTAGGACTTCAGCAAATGTATATAATTTGTTAATTATGTTTGTTTTTTATGCAAAAAACCGCTTGGCGCCATCACGAAAATAAAAATAAACTTAGTAAGTCTACTATAAAAGATTACTCTAACTAATGTCTTGAAACAACCGAAACAATAGCATCTAACGTTGATGCTAATATTGGCACCCAAGAAAAAATTGTACAAATCAGAACAGAATGATATCAATCGTAATGTTTGGGTTGTTTTGCAAAAAAGATAAAGTGGGGCTCTTCTTTAAAGTGAACTCCAAATTTAAGCAAAATTTGTGCATTTACGTCCATAAATACGTTAATCGCAACAATAGTCGTATTTGTACCGACAGCGCACACTAGTACATACTTATGAATGTGTTGAGAAAATGTTCCCTAGTGCTAGAACTCGTGAAGTTACGAAACTCAATAAAGGCAAAAATGTTAACAAACGATTGCAAAAAACACTATTAATGATTTGTACAGGGTGGCGCACGAATCGTACTACAAAAAGAAATTTAAATAACTTTTATTTTAATCGATGTATTTCATTAATTTTTTTTATTGGATTAAAAATTAAATTTTATTTTAAATAACTAATGGTTTTTAAAGATGATAGACCGCAAACGACCTCTACGCTCATCCACGCATATGCGGCACCTGATCAGAAAATTGTTCATTGCGGCCTGAAGGGTTGAAATTGGGATCGCCTCAATTATTGTCTTAATGGACTGCTTTAATTCAGTCAAATTCCTGGGTTTCGTTTTGTACACTGCCCCATAAAAAAAGTCTGGTGCATTCAGGTCAGGTGACCTTGGGGCCCACCGGAAAATGCAGTTTCTGGATATCAATTTGCTTGGGAATTTTCGTTGGACCTCCGCCATAACTTGTGTGGCTACGTGTGCACTTGCTGCATTTTGACCAAAACCTGCTGAAAGGAATAAGTCTTCGGCGAAGTTCTGGGTAAAAAAAACTCCTTCAACATCTTTAAATAACTGTCCTCGTTGACAGTTTTTGTTACACCGTTTTCTTCAAAGAAGTATGGCCCGACAATACACCTCGATGAAACTGCGCACCATACAGTGACTCGTTCTGCGTGCAGTTCCGTCTCATGGAGCATTTCTGGATTAGATTCAATCCATATACGGCAACTTTGCTTGTTAACATTGCCGTTTAAGTCAAAATGGGCCTCATCAGACATGAACAAACAATTTATCAATGTGTTGTCTTCTTCGGCCATTGCAATCGTTTTTCGGCAAAATTCCAGGCGAACAGACAAATCCTGAGGGTTTAACTTGCTAGTAATTTGGACTTTGTACGGAAACAAGTCTAAGTCATCATGAAGTATCCGTTGTAATGACCGTCTGCTAACTCCAATTTGGTCCGATAAGTTTCGAGTCGAAACACTTGGATTTGCCTGTATTGCCGATGTAACAGCCACGATTGTATTGCTGCACTATCCAAATCATTTTTTTAGTATCCCAAGCATTCATTTTGATAAATCTAAATATTAGCCTATAAAATAAAAAAAAAGCCGATAACTCACACTGAAAAAAAGTTATTACGTTTTATTTTTGTAGCACGATTCGTGCGCCACCCTGTAGAATCAGAACAAGATCCTGAAAAAAAAAACTATTTTATGGAAAATGCTGCCTTGAAGAAAAATATAATGACAAAAAGTATACCCATGTTTTATCGATGGTGAAGGAAGTGTGGACTTGCAACTAAAGAACTTCAGCCCTCCCACCTTACACAGTGAATAATTAGTGGGTGTTTGACCGGCAAAACAAACTCGGCTTTTGACCATCCACGAAGAACTCAAGAACTCCATAGTACGGACGATGGCTTCATTGACAAGACTAACACACCTTTATGATACGTACACTAAAACTTAATATTACTATTTTTAACTAACTCTTGACTTAGTTATAAGCTGACTTACTAGGACGCGGAATGAAATGCAATTCATCCTCCTCACGGTACATTCTGGGTAAAACGTAAGACCCAAACTGAACTGCTGTAATTTATTTACAAAGTTGAACGTTAAAGTTTGTATCATCAAAATTGTTCATCAAAGTGAGATCACCGTAAATACCAACCAAAAAAAAATCATTATACAGCGTGTCCGCCGGGAAGGTATACTACTTTGTTTATAATTTTTGTTTAAACGGAAGAGAATGGATCTAATATTGATAAATGTTGTTTTTAAACTGTAACATCCTATTGGCATATGTACGGCGGCGTAAATGGTCTTGTGGAAGAAGCTCTTGTATCAAGTGAATCTTAAATGGAAACAAATGCAAATCCTTGGGCAAAATTGTGGCCAAAGTTGTTCTCTCAAGAACAAGCTCCTGAGCACAGCGTCGGATTGAGGTTGATGGATTGTTTTGAACACTTCCTTGAGCACCAGTAATGTTTTCAGCCGATCTTGCAGTACGTTGTGGTCCATGCTTGAGCCTATCACCTACAGACCCTCTTTCTTCGAAATCATTCACTATACGATAAATAGTGCGTTTCTCATCGTCAAAGTAATGGATGATTGATTTTGATAAAATGTTTTAACGATTAAAACACGTTGGTTTATCTAATATTTTTCAATAATAAATTTGACACGTGTCTACATCACGACTGCCAAATATGAACTGTCAAGACTGATGCTTACCAAAGTGGCGGCAAAGCAAAGTAGTATACCTTCCCGGCGGACACCCTGCACATATATAAAACAATAGTTTTAGTAATTTTCAATTCTCGCAAAAACTAGAAGACATTTAAGAATTCAGGTTTTTTGTTCTCGATTTACAATTATCTTTATCATTGATCACAAAAAGACATTTTATCACTACATTTCACAATTTAAAAAAAATTGGTAGGTAATTTAAAATTTCGATCGATTTTTTTTAAATTAATAAATTAATTTAAATTTAGGATTAAAGAGCAGATTTCTGGCTTCGAAACCGGTATACTATATTGTAAGTGTTACCGTTGTTGCTTCATATTTTTTTTTCATTTTTAATCTAAAATTGCCATTACCTCATAAAAGGAGAAGTAAAAAAATGCTTGCCTCTATAAAAAACAGTTATCAATTTTTGGCACCAAAGTTATTGTACTCTCACCGTGACTTAAGTTTGTATTCTTGGCAATTTAAAAAAATAATTGTTTTCTTAAATTGTATATTTATGAAAACAGCTTCTTTCTTCAATTTTCCTAAAGAATTGCCAACTAATCGTTTTTGCATAGTATCTTTCTTCCTTTTTTAGGAATATGGCCCACTACATTTGACATCGAATCAGAACTGACAGTTCGAACTTCGAACAAAATGCATGTTCAGAAAACTGGGCTCATCAATTCTCAATAAATTTCCGCATCTCAAACAAACAGAGAATGTGAAATTAGAACCTAAGTTCTCCTATGAATATAAAAAAGCAAACAAATAATGTAGTGCTGTAAGAAAAAACCAAAGGGCTGATTATGGAATTTGAGAGGAGTCGTTTCGGCGGTCGAAATTGATGTTTGGTACTATTGTTTTCCCTTTCACCTGTTTCGTTTTATATTCGCCATATTTTAAAGATTCTGATCGAATTTGAAATGTCATTTAATGCATTTGGCGTGTTTGCTTTTACAGCAAGCTCCGTCTTGTGACCAATGGTTTGCCAACAGAGAATACTGTGTTAAGCCCAATGGCTTCAGGGGGTGGTAGGGGGCCAGTTGCCCCTGCCTATTTTTACTTGCGATTATAGGTACTATAATTCAAGTTATGCATTCATCGAAAAAAAAGTTTTGAGATAACAATCAAACATGACATTACGATGATAGTGAAGACGAAAAAAGATGGTCTACAAATCCTGTCTATCTGTATGTCTGTGTGTCAGTCTGTCTGTATGTATGTATAGACACCTACAATCCAAACGGGTGGGCCGAATTACTTCAAACTTGGTATATAGAGTTTTTTAGGTATTGTACAGAGGGGAAATTGAATTTCTTTTTAGCTCAAAAATAACGGTACATTCCATATAACCGTTACGTTAAAGCCAATTTTTCTCGGAAACGGCTCTAACGATTTTGATTAAAAAGATCAGTGCAGCTTCTTAGGTATGCCCAATCATATGGTTGAAAAAAAATTGGTATAAACATTTTAAATATTTAATACATAATATAAATTTAAAAACAAAATTTCAGAAAACTCTTCCACCCGTTTTGAAATGTTGAAAAATTTTGAAAAGCAGTATTATTTAGAATTGAATTCCGTTGATCGGTTTATCAGAAAGTCGAAAATCAATAAAATGGTTGTATGGCAGGTACCATTAATAACAAAATATGTAAAAAAAAAAAAAAAAAAAAAAGATCTTAGGCAAAATGTGGAATGTGTAATGTAGTAGTACACATACTTTTTTAATCAAAATCGTTAGAGCCGTTTTCGAGATAATTAATATGGCTGAAAAATTTGTATGGCAAGTAGCATTATTTTTGGAGCTGAGACAACGATTCAAAATTTTATTTTGGACAATCACCTAAAACGCCTAAGCACCAAGTTCGAAAAAAATCGGTTCAGCAGCTAAGGCTGTAGACCGTTCTACAGACAGACAGTCGGAGTTGCGGGACCCACTTTTTTTGGTGCTCTCTATCATCGTTATGTCAACTTTGATTAAAATCTCGAGTTCGATTTTTTCCATATGCAAAACTTGCCCTAAGTTCCTACCTATATCACAAGTAAAAAACGTATGCAGTAGGTACACTGAAAAGTCAGGATAACTAAATACATTCATACTTGCAACTCACATCGCCTGTACTTCTGCTTATGAACATTAACCCTGTTTTTTATGGGAAAGCTATGCGCAGTGCAGCAGGATTTACACACATTACAAAACAGGAATCTGCTTTCGATAAAACTAAAATCAGAGGTCTGCTTTGGATAGATTTGTGACATTTGTTCGAGTATTTAATAATATTTTTTTTTAGTTGGTAGTTCTGATGACTTTGCTGAATCTCGAAGTCTTGTTCTTGGACACTTTCATTCATTTATTAGATAAGTTATCTCGGAAACCAAACTATTCGAATATATTTGTGGCTGAAAGTAGTCAAAAATCAATAATTTGTGGTTAATTTTCTCAAAAAAGAAAATGTTTAACGCATATTCACGTACAGGAAAAAATTACTAACGTAACTAACTAGGCCAAAAATATCTTTTATTTATTTGTGTTGCTTTATCAATCATATAATAACAGTTTAATTTTTTTATTCCTCAATCAGAGCATATTGTACTCTTACAGACTAAGATACATAAGTAAAAATTTTGTAACAAATTTGTAGGTGGGTATATACAATTCAAATTACATTTAATTGATTTACATATAGTTAATCTATTATTAAATAATAAAAAATGGTATACATATGTATAATAAATAACGATATTTAAATTTTGTTTAAAACTATTGATTTAAAAGTTTCTCTGGTGCAATCCATATAAAAGTTAATCCCAGAGCAAACTAAATTGCTTTCTCTGATGCAACGAGAAATGGGTTCATTGCGACCGTAGTTTGTGCGGTGAAACTGCTCATAAATTAGAAACCGTTCTCGTGTAATTCTTAGAGGAGCATTACCCTCATGGACTAGAGCTGCTAGAGGTGGACAATTAACATGATTTGTAATGATATCCCGAACAAACATAATTGAAAAGTATTTACTACGAGCTTCTAGCGTTTTTATTCCAATCAAAAGGCATCTGGTTTCATAGGAAGGTGTTACTATTCTCCAATTTAACTAGAAAAAAGCATACCGTGTAAAATTTCTTTGAATTTTTTCAATTCTTTCTGATGTATTTGCATAGTAAGGATTCCAAACTGTACAGCAATACTCAAGTACTGATCTTACCAAAGAGTTATAAAGAGATAGTAAAGTGAATGAATCAGTAAATTCTCTGGTATTTCTTTTTATAAAACCCAGCATCTGATTCGCTTTATTGATCAAGTAATCATAATGAGGAAGGAAGGACAGATTAACATCTAGGATTACTCCCAAGTCTTTTTTTTGATTTACCCTTGTTAGAATTATGTTGTTGATATTGAAATCAAAGATAATTGGATTAAGAATCCTGAAACACGATAGTATTTGACATTTTCTACGTTCAAATGAAGGTTATTTATTCTGCACCAATCGACCAATCTCACCAGGTCTTCTAGCAGAAGTCTACAATCCGATATGCAGGTAATCTTACGGTAGATCTTGAGATCATCGGCAAAAAGGAGACAGTCAGAATTTTTAAAAATTGTTGGAATATCATTCACAAATATAAGAAAAAGTAAAGGTCCTAAATGGCTACCTTGTGGAACGCCTGATGGGACATAAATATCATTAGAATAAAAGTTTTTAATTTTAACAATTTGTACTCTTCCAGTTAAGTAAGACTCAAACCTGTTTAAAAGAGACGAACTTATACCAAAGGAAAGTAATTTGTGGAGTAGAATTTTGTGATTGACTCTGTCAAATGCTTTGGCAAAGTCAGTAAAAATTATATCGGTTTGACACCCTTTTTCCATATTATTTATGATTGCATTCACCATAATAGTTAAGTTAGTTGCAGTAGATTTACCTACTACAAAACCGTGCTGAAAAACTGATATCTTTTCTTGGATTAAAGACGAAATTTTGATATACACCACTTTTTCAAATAACTTTGGTATAGCAGATAGGTTGCAGATTGGTCTATAGTTTGTGACCTCTTGCTTTGATCCCGATTTAAAAATAGGGGACAAAAATGAGATTTTCCAGGTTTTCAAAAATTGGCCTGTAGCTAACGAAATATTAAAAATGTTTCTTAGTGGCTGAGCTAACGCAATTGCACATTTTCTTAGTAGAAAAGGTGGAATTTTGTCCGGGCCTTCACTTTTATTTAAATCTAAGTTCAATAAAGCCTCCTCTATTTCATTTTGACATATAACAAGTGAACCAATGTCAACGCATTTGCTTAAGCCTGATGGAAAATCATAATTTGTAACAAGTTCTGAAGAATAAACAGATTGAAAATATCTCGCAAATAAATTGCAAATTTCAGAAACTTCACTAGTAGTTGTGTCTAGATACTTCATACAGCTAGGCAGCCCAAAAGATTTACGTTTGGAGTTTAAGAAATGCCAAAAACGTTTGCTATTGCATTTGAGTTCGTTTTCAATTGAAAGAATGAAGTTACGATGTAGAAATTTATTTAAATAGTCAAATTTTCGCTGACAATCTATATATTTGTTTCGTAAACTTAGATTTTCTTTATTATTTTTGTGTAATTTGTATGCTTTATTCTTTTGATTTTTGAGATTATTAAGTCTTCTATTATACCAGGCAGGGTTAGAACATGTTTTTAAATATTTCGTTGGTACGTACTTTTCAACTGCATTATTTAAAATATTTGTCAAAATTGCGTAATTGTTATATAAATTAGAATCCCTGAGTATATTTTGCCACGAAAACGATAACAAATACTCAATCATTGCATCAAAGTTAGCATTTTTATAATCATAAATAATTGTATTAGATTCATTTTCATTCTTCAAATAACTATAAAAGATAAAATCACCTATTAATGCCAGATGATGAATTGAATTTTCCACTAAAGGAAAGATAGACTTTTCCACATAAATATGATATTCCTTATCTACAAATATAAGATCTAGAATACGATTTAGATTATTTATTTGAAAATTAATTTGTATTAGATCATACTGACTTAAAAAATCAATGACTGTTATTTCAATTTCATTTGTTATATTAAACGGAATTAAATATTTATCACCAGAGTCTAGAATCCAGTTTATATTTCCTAGGTTGAAATCTCCAGCAAAAATAACATGTTCTAAATTTAAATTATCCAAGATATTTTTAGAATTAAGTAAATGTAAGTTATAAAGCTCTAATGGACTCTTTGGAGGTATATAACTCGCTAAAACATACAATTCATTCTCGTCTATTTTTATAGAAACAATAAGCTGATCAACATCCAGGTTAGATGAAGAAGAGTTTGATTGCAAGTCATTTGCTTTACATGGAAATGAAGCCCGAACCGCAATCAATACTCCACCTCCCCTTTCCAATCCTGTTTTCAGTTTACATCTATCCTTTCTAAACACAGTATACAAATTTGAAAAAAATTCAGATGTTAAATGATTCTCGGATAACCAAGTCTCTGTTAAAATTATTATATCATAAATACATGAAGATAAAGAAAGATATACAGAATCAAGTCTGGTTCTTAACCCACCTACGTTCTGATAATAAAATGAAAGTTTACTTCTTCCAAAATGAGAAATTGAAGTTTTATTTGAAAAATTTAGAGCTGAATTAAAAGATGATGATGATTCTCCAACAGGTACATTAACAGCAGCATCAACAATATTATTTATTAAGTTGTAAGGATTTGAGAAGAGAGATTGTCGTTTTTTGGAAAGTTTATAAATTGTTTAACTTGAACTGAAAACGGCCATATAGACTTGTTATTCAACAAATCATTTAAGAGAGTTGAAGGCACGCTTAGTTTGAAGTTGACATGTTTAATTTCTGATTCCGGGATACCTTTTTTAATTAATTTGAAACACTTTAAAAGGCTTATTGGTATACCAGTTTTAAATGAAACATAGTTAATAACATCTTCACATTTTGTTTCAACAATGTAGGTACTTATGCATTTGAATTTAATGTTAAAAATAGATGTTATTGTAAAATATGTGTATATTAATATAAATATATCTTTCGAATTTAATTTAAGTTACAGTTAGCTTATTCGTGCCAAACTGCCAGATCAAAAGATGTTTGATTGGCTTTGTGACAGCTGCTGTCAAATTGCCTAAAAATAAAATAACTAAAACTTGAGTAGCGCCCCTACCAAACCTCTTAAATTGGAATAGCAACACACATTTAAGGAGCAAGTCAGTGCATAATCTATTATTTAATTAAAAAAATACGCACTCATTAGCAGTACGTGAGTGTGTGTTATCGATAGAGCACTTATAAGACGTGCAAGACATAAACTCTATCAAATTCTATTGAAAGATTATTACAATATCCTCTAAAAAATCTCAATTCTTTTATACCAAAAGTTTTAAATTTTCAAATTAAATTTCATCTGCGGAAAAGGGTGATAGATTAGATTAGATTAATTCTTAATTTCAAATATGGTATTATAATGTTTTTGATTAAGAATACGGTCTTGCAAATTCTGCCGTCTGCCGGATATGACATTTTATATTAAAATAATAACATAATTATGTAATAAAATAAAGATACGTTAACCAGATTATTTGCTTATAAACAATGAATCTGAAAAATAATAATTAAACGTGAACTTGATTTTAGTGGATTTTTTATAGGAATATTAAATTTATATAGTAAAGTTTTCTAATGGGAAAGCGAACATTTCAAAAGATATTACGATAAGTCATGGCATGGTTGCAAAAACTGTACAAACTGATCCAACCCCGAACGCCGTTTAGTATTTCATAGAGACTATTCAAAGACAAAAAACTTTCTTGGAAATATAACCTCCGAATTTCTTGTAAAATTGGGCAAACCGCAATGAAATGATAGATATTTTCAGATTCTCTTCTGTTACCCAGATTGCAAGTTTGCGCAAGATCGGCTCTATGTGGGACGAAATTGAGATTTAATAATTCGACTCTGGCTCTAAAAATGGTGCTTATAACTTCAGATGTAGATTTGATGTTAAAATAACCTTCTGCAGATAGTATGTGATGGCTTAGATTTTTGTAGAATACTCTGGAAGCCGATGTTGATGCTCTAGTTAAGTGCTGATCGAATATCTTATCATCTTCTTTGGCTACGATCGTTGAAAATATATCTTACCATGTAGCTTACCATGAGAACTTCAAAATCATCAAGTGAGGTAAACCATTCTCCAGAAATTGCACAAAAATCTATTACTGATTGACCTTGACCACCAATAAATTTGAGTTCACCAAACTTGTCACCAGCTGCCACCCCATTCAGCACGAACAAACCAAAGTCATCAAAAAATTCCGTTAAAAGCCTTCCATTTCTATTGAGCGATGCATCTTTAGATTTTCTAGTTAGTCTAAAACTCAGTTGGTCTTGCAGAATATGAGCCGAAGAATTCTGAAAATCACCAATACGGGCGTTGAGATCACCGAAAAGGGTGACATTTTAGAGCTTTTCGGCGAAATTTGGCAAGCAATAAATTTTAAGTATTTCAAAATATAGCTTGTTGCCTAGACAGAAAATGTAAAATTTGTTTTGATGGATATCGTGAATAAAGAAGAGGACATAATTGTTTTTTTTTCAGTGTTCATTCATTGCGACGTTTATAATTTTTACCAAAACGCGACTATTTACCACAATTAGGAGAATCTATAAAGGGCTTTCTATCCATATTTTATCCAACTCGATTTTTGAGTCGGATGTAAGCGAAGTTTAAAAATACTTAATTGTAAATAATGAATGCGATCATTTCTGTAAGAAAACACAAATGCAAACTCACCTTTTCATTGGCACAAGTTCTGATTTATTGAAAAAAAAACGTCAAAACATAAAATAATTTTAAAATGAACATTTTGGAACACACAGATGTGGTAAATTCATATTTTCGTTATTTCTCACTGCTTCATATATATTCCATTTTATTTGCATCTTTTAATTCAAGTATTCTTATATGCCTTTAATCTGAAGAAATACATTACATTACATATTATACTACTCCGTAGATAAATCTACGAAGTAGAGACACTGAAGCACTGGCAACGAGCCCATGAGTTTAAACATTACATCACAAATATAAACAAACCAATTGTTGAATTTTTGCATTTGGTTATTAGACAAATGGTCGGTAATACCAACTTAAAAATAAAAAAAGCAGGCTGCTGCGGATCGTTTTTTTGGGAAATCCTGCTTCACTGCCGATAGATTTCCCGAAAAAACAGCCCCATTAACTAATAAAAATGGTCTATTTTGAAGAATTTAAGATCAAACAAACATTTTGGAAGGGTGCCAACGGAATACTTACCGGCATGAGAGACAAAAAATAGTGGCCGCGATTGATAGCATATACCCAAAGCAAAAACAATCCGGATTGATTTGTGTTGTTGTAACGCCTAAAGAAAATTGCTGACACTAGTAAAATAGTGAGGTGAAAAACTATCGATACTTTTTTTTTAAACTAAGGGGTTTTCCAATAAGAGGTGTTATTTTGAATAGCCCGCTAATTCGGTAGCTGTCACTTTTGAAGCTGTCATTTTTGCAGAAGAAGAGCTTAAATAGACTTACATTTTTTACTTGCGATTATAGGTACTATAAGGCAAGTTATGCATTCGTAAAAAAAAAAATTCTATCAATCAAATATGACATTACGATCATAGAGAAGCCCAAAAAAGTGATCGCCAAAAAATGTCTGTCTATATGTATGTATAACGAGCTACAGCCCAAATGGCCTAAGCGATTACCTTCAAAATTGGTATGTGTGATTATTTTGGCATTTCTCACAGGAGAAATTGAAATTTTATTTTTCTCTAAAACGTCTCTAACGATTTTGATAAAATATTTGAGATTTTTTTTGTTGGTAATAGCTATCATTTGATGTGAACCAAGTTTACGGGAAAAGTCTATTAACGGTCCCTTTCATATAACGTTTTTTTTTAATTTTAAGCTTTCTCGTTAACGGTATATCTAAGTAGTCAAACCAATTCTGCATATCAACAGTTTGAATAACTTTTTTTTCTTATAAAACTTAATTTTTAAATCTTTGTTTTTTTCAAAAATCAATATTTTTAAAACTAATAAAAAAAAATAATTTTAAATTTTATAATCACATGTATATTAATAAACTCTAAAAAACTGCATGCCAACATTAAAAAAAAAAAAACAATTGTTTTCAAAAAAACTAAAAATGAAAAACAGGATTTCATCAAAATCCATCCTACAATTTTCGCGATACTTTTTTATAAAATTTTTATTGATCTGAGGCATATAATGGCGTTCTTCATTTTTTCGAGAAACTGATTAAAGTGCAAGTTTTGGGAGTTTTTATAAGCTGAAAAAACGATTTTTACCCACCTATACACCATTCATTTTCATTATATACATATGTATGTACATGTTTACATACTTAGGTTCTGTATGTAGGTAGGTACATATTACTCTCCTAATTTTCATAATTCAAATCCAGTTAAATATACATTTGTAGGTAGGTGTCTATGTAACCATTCTTTGAATCATGTCTTCCACAATTCATTATATTAAGAATCTAGGTATTCTTACCTACATCGGCTTTAAGCCTGCACAGTATAACTAGACTACCTATAGCTACTAACAGCGTCAGTGCTTAGCTACACAAAAGTTGTTAACTATAAGATCAAGTTCGTACGATCCAGTCGTGTATTTTATTTAATACAGCATGTGGTATTCCATCAGGTCTAATAGAATAGTCGTGTTTAAAATTTGACTAAAAGCCCAACATTATGTTACGCTTTGTTGTAATATTAGGTTTGTTCGTTGAACCCTGAAGTCGCCCTAGGATCGCCCTAAAGCGGATTTTGAAAAACCTGATAAATAAATTCTGTGGTTTTTCAAACCTAGGGTCGCCTTCAACTCGCCCTAAAGTAGATCTAGGTTTTTAGATGGGGCGAGTTGAGGTAAATGAATAAACGTCAAAGTCACACCATATCAATCGGGTTTCCGCCGAAAAGGATACTCCGCTGTTGACAACATATTCACACTAACAACAGTCGCCCAATTCTTCCTTAGATAAAAAAAAATCTGTACGTGTTTTTTGTAGATTTTAAAGCTGCATTTGACTCGATTGACCACAATTCACTTTTAATTCCAATACATATTTGCAGAAAAGGGAAAACACTGGACGCATTGGAGGAACTTGCAATATAAGGGGTTTTCCAATGAGAGGTGTTATTTTGAATAGCCCGCTAATTCGGTAGCTGTCACTTTTGAAGCTGTCATTTTTTGACATTTGACAAGTAGAAACTACGCTATTAATAAAAATGGAACGATACACGCTTCAACAACGCATTTCTTTTTTTTGAATATCAAAATAACACCTCTTATTGGAAAACCCAAGGGTTTTCCATGGGTTTTCCAATAAGGAGGTGTTATTTTGAATAGCCCGCTATTTCGGTAGCTGTCACTTTTGAAGCTGTCATTTTTTGACATTTGACAAGTAGAAACTACGCTATTAATAAAAATGGAACGATACACGCTTCAACAACGCATTTCTTTTTTTTGAATATCAAAATAACACCTCTTATTGGAAAACCCTATATAAAGCGTGTAAAACAGAACAAGAAAAAATACTCAACGCCAAATTAACAATTAAAAATAACACACTGTATGACACAGCTATAATACACCAAGAAACACAAAGCAGATAAAAAGACACAATATAACAACGGATTACAACCAGATAAAGAAAACTCAACAAAAAACAACAAAAATATTAAAGTAAAAAGTGCAAGGCATACCTATTGGCAGTTTAAACTAAATTAAAGTCCGATGATGGACATATAGTCCGAAACGCGTAGCTTTCAAAATAATTAATGTTGTTACAATTTTTTAAAAATTTAAAATTTTTATAAATAAAAATAAAAATCAAATTTAATTTAGTTTTTTATATTTATTTTAGTATTTGATGAATCTAATGTATATTTTACAAGCATTATTACTTTTATTTCGAAGGCATTTGAGTTATTTTTTGAACCAAGGATGACAAAGAAGAATCAGAGAGAAAAGGCCTATCTAGTATATATTATTTTATGCCGAAACTAAACTTCTTTAGGAAACTGGAAAGAAATATCGATTTATAAAATATAACAAAATGTCCCTTGGTGGAGGAAATGCATGGAAAACTCAATTTTGAATGCCTAGACTTCAGGGAAGAATTTTATTTTCAATTTGTCATTTTAAGAATTCTGACATTATCCAAATAGATAAATATATGAACAGAAAAATTGTGAACAAATTAACGTGGAAAAAAGCACATTTAGTTGGAAGGAAATTTAAGTAGAGAATAACCCCAGTTATACACAATTTAAATTTTGGTTCTGCCTTTGTTTGACATTTTTGCACCAATTTGCACACCCAACTTCGGCAGATTAAAGGTCCAATGAAGATTTAAAAGCGTGTTATCTTTTATTTTCACATTCTTTGACATTGATCCATGGTGGAAAGTCACTTAAGCAGCCGCCGAAATATATCGTATAAAACTTGGAATCGAGTCTAAACTTCGGCTTAAATAATTACACCGAACTGACCATATATAATTAATTATTATTGCGAATAAAACAAGTGATAGGTTTATAATGTCTGACCGTATAACCTAATCATTTTTTATTAATCACTGTTTATTTCTTATCAGCAAAATATTTTAAATAGACAAGTCTCAGAGAGACAAGACTTTGGCCTCTTTTAATTTCCAGACAGTTTAATTAAATATTACCTACATTACCTACAATATACATACGAGTATGTGTATGTATTTTAAATGGTGCAAGTCACTTTGCGATTATGTTGTTGCATTGAACTTTTAACGTTTAAAATTTAACGGTATAAAATTTATTGTATGGGACTTACCTACAAACAGTATAGAACAAACACGACTTACGCCACTAATAGAAATTAAGGCAGTTACAATCAGCGAGGTTGTTGCACTTACTGGGTTATTTTTTTTTTAAATAAAAAAATGTAGCTGAAATGGCTTTTTTCTTTACAGATAACGACAATGATATAAAAAAAAACATTATTAAAACAAAAACAAATCGTTGTTTTTGAACACATTTTTGTTTAAAATGAAAACGAAAGGTCAGAAACATATAAAATAAAATGCACGACAGCATCGCACTTACTTGCTCTTATGTTCGATCACATCGTATGCAAAAGATTCTTAAAATTTATTTTTAATTCATTTTTCTTTATACACAATTTTTTAAATTTTGGTGTAGGAATTTGAAATATTTAATAATATAAACTTAAAACCAAAATTTCAAAAAAAAAATCATCGACCCGTTTAAGAAGCATTGAATTTTCAAAAAAAAAAGAAATATTTTTGTTTTTAAAAATCCAAAAAAAATATCTTTCAACCATTTTGGTATGCAGTATTATTTATAATTCAAATGACCTATTTTATAAAAAAATAGAAAAAATATATAAATATATTGATCGAAATCCGTCGAGCCGTTTATGAGAAAGCCGAAAATAAAAAGAATGTTGTATGGGAGGTATCACTAATAACAAAATATGTGAATAATTTTTTTACAAAAATGTAAACTATGTACTTAAAGTAATGGACAATTTTTTTTTATCAAAATATCAAAATCGTTAGAGCCGTTTTCGAGATAATTAAGATGATAGAAAAAAATGTATGGCAAATACCGTTATTTTTTGGGGCAGAAAATACGATTCAAAACTATATTTGAGATAATAACCTAAAACACTCAAAGACCAATTTTTAAGAAAATCGTTTCTTCCGCTTAGGTTGTAACTCGTTGTTACTTTTTGGTGTTCTCTATCATCATAATGTCAAGTTTGACTAAAACCTCGAGTTCGATTTTTTTTACAAATGCAAAACTTGCACGCAAGTAAAAAGGGTTATAATTCAAAATGGTAATAATCTATAAAAATCCAAAGAACTTACATTTTATTTTGTAGCCACTTACAATTTACAACTTGTGTTGTATCGTATGTAAATTGTAAATTAAAAATTCTAAGTAAATTTGCAGTTCGATGGTACCTATTGAAAAATCATATAATGGGTCCTAGAGAGGTAACCGTCGGAATATTTCCTTCGAGGTAACCTTCCGAAAGCTGTGCGGAACATTTCTCCGACAAATCGGAAAATGTTCCGCTCCGACCGACGCTACGGTTACATCGATATGGCAGTATATTCCAATATTTTCAAAGAGTCAGACTTCCTGGGTTTTAAATTTTAATTTGGGGGTGGCCGTGGCGCGATAGTTGTGTGCTCGCCTGTGTGTTTCCTGCCGTTGTTTATGTCTTTTTATATTCCATTAAAAACCAATTCTAAAAATTGTCATTAAATAAGTTGCTGCTTTGCTCATTACATTCTGTTTAGGCATAAAACTAACAACATGTGATTGAGTAAACTAGCATACCTATAAAATATGACAACGAAATAAATAAAATAATGCGAATTATAAGGGACATAAATAAATAAGACACGGTAATTCTCTCCGCATTAGTTCAGCCGCCATCCCTGGAGATAAATCTGAGACAACAACCAGCTCTAGTATCAGAACATCGCGCCACACATCTTTCCTATCCTTCTTTCTCATCTTCCACCGGATGCCCGCGCTGTGTTAAGAAAAACATATAAAGTGTATTCATAATCCCTTGAGCGCATGCAAAGTTATAAAAAAAAAGAAAAAAAAATTAACATAAGATAGGTACAAGGAAAAACACACCTTTTTGCTTTAAAAATACATTTTAATGTTCTTTTAAAAAATATGTAGGTATTATCTACCTAGCTATAATGAAATAAGATAAAAACACTAATTTAGTGCTCGGACACATGCTCCATGTTACATTTCAAAAGACTAGGACTAGTTCAAAAAAATAAATATATATTTTATTTATACAAAAATTGTAACTATACGCATGTTTGAAGTATGTTCCAGCATTACTTTTTCAATTTACACATATTTAACAAAAAAATAATTTTTATTTTTCTGTATACATTACAATTATGGCAACAATATTCCTAGAAGATAAAAAATAGTTTTTTTTTTAATAAATAAATAGTACATATTTAAAAAAAAAAATATTTCTATACACTTATACATAGGAAGTAAATAATTTTTTTTTATTTTATTTAAATTGTATTTTATATCTATATATAAATATGTTGCATTTATGTATTAAACTCTCTCAAATGTATATTGTTTAAATATTTAGTAAGGTAAATATATAAAAAATCTCTATTAAACTTTTAATAAAATTTTTTAACAAGTCTACTTTACTATATAAAACAGGGTACACAAAAGTATATTAGTTGTAAATAAATCAAGGTAAGAGGGGGTGAGGATCACCACCCATCCTTTTTTTATATAAAGCTCTGCAAGGGTATTACTTAAATTTTATTAAAACAAAATGAACATTTCTATGTGCCTTTTTCAGCGTCTTTCAGTGCATGCGATTATTAAAAGCTTTTTCAAGCTATCCAATTTGAAGGTAAGTTAAATCCAATCCCAACAAAAAGAATCACACTTTAAGAATTATTGAAGTATTACAATGCAACATCATATTCTCGGATGAATACAAAAAAAAACTTCATTCTATAAAAAGTCCTTCAATATGGATGGCAAAAAGAAACTCTTAAACGATTTAAGTGCATCATCGTAAAAAAATATATATATATCTAAAAACTCTCCCAAAGCAAAAGTTTGTATCACTCGCCTTTTCAAAGCAGTTCATTCTCTTTAAAGAAACTCTCCCACACCTTTAATTTATGCAAGTCAGGTATATCAATCACTTCCAAATTATCGGCTATATTAAGGCACTTAAGAGTTTTTTCTTCGGAACTTACAGGTTCCCATTGCTCTGTGGCTGTTGGGTCGAAATTAGGATTACCATCTGCAGCAAAATGAGTCCATAACCCAACCAGTCTTTCAATAGTCTTGTACTCCATTGTATGATTTTTAAGCTTTTTTGCGACAGAGTTGTAAAATAAATACGAAAGATCATCACCATGGCATGTGCCACGCACTTTTTTGCCACAGCAAATTATTCTCAAATGATTAAAATGTTTCGAATCAAAGTCGAAACGATACAGATAGGTGGGTGCGGAAGCGTATTTAAGACGAGATTTTACTGAGCGATAAATTGGAAACCAAAAATACTCGTGCGACACCATCTGCGAATAAAAGAAGTTTTATTTTTTATTACATAATTATGTAGATACATAAATTCAAATTTAGAAGGTGTGTAGATAATTACGACTTACATTTAGATATTCACTTAAAGTTTCAATGCTGGGGTTCTTGTCGCCATAGTAAGCAGTTTTCAACCGCATGCCATATTCGTTACATAATTCACTATCTCGGTCCATTTCCAATTCGATTGGCACCACATACCGACAATTTCCTAGTTCGTTTAAAAGCTTTGGATCACGTTTTGTATCTGTAATGTAAGAAAATTAAATAGCTTACACTTTTTGTCAAAATAGAGGGGAATTAATCTTTAGAGCGACATTTATTGAAGTAGTTTTTCAAAAAGTGTGTTCCCGTACTTTGTGCAAAAAAATGTGAAGACTGTCATTTTTGCAAGAGTGGAGGTAAACATCTCTCAGAGCGCAACAAAGTTTCACAAAAGTACGGGAACGCTTTGAACAACAATTTTTGCCATTTTTTAAACGTCAACGTAAAAGTGTATTTTTGAAAATGTTTATTAAAGATTTACGTAAAATTATTTCTTAAAATAAACAATATGATATCACAAATTTCAATTTATTGCACGGATAAGCCCGACCAGACTATAAATTCCATTATTTTCAACTTTTGTAACGATACACCTGGCAACTTACAGCTTATGTGTTGTTTTTTTTTCTTTTTTCATTCATTTGACAGTCTGCATAATTTGTCCAAAGAAATTTCTTGGACTAAAATTCGCAGTCTGGGGAAATATTTTACTCTCTCATGAGCGCTCTCTTCTGTGATAAACTACGAAAATTTGAGTAAGGGACCAGGATTTCACTGTTTTTCGTAGAAATTCGTAGATTTTCGAGGTTTAAGGGAGTATGGGAACGGACCTATTCTGTCGCAAATTTTGTTTTCAAAAACATTAAGCAATATTTTCAACGACTTATGGATTTGAATTTGGCTTCAAAATTATTAGTTTTAAAGTTACTACTTTTCGCTTTAGTTTTTATAACGGGTGATTTTTTTGCTACTTGGTTTTTGACGTTTACATTTGTGACAGATCACACATGACAAATTCCACGAACATTTGACATTTCGATTCAGTATTGTTTGCCATTTCATCATGAATAGAATTAAGCCTGAACAACGTTTGCAAATTATTGAAATTTATTATCAAAATTCGTGCTCTGTGAAAAATGTGTTTCGCAAGCTACGTCCGTTTCAGCGACGAGGCTCATTTTTGGCTATATGGATACGTAAATAAGCAGAATTGCCGTATTTGGAGTGAAGAGCAGCCAGAGGCAATTCAGCAGATACCAATGCATCCCGAAAAATGCACTGTTTGGTGCGGTTTATGGGCAGGCGGTATCATTGGGCCGTACTTCTTCAAGGACGATGAAGGCCGCAGGGTTACGGTCAATGGAGAAAGGTACCGTTCGATGATAACAGATTTTTTTTTGCCGAAAATGCAAGAATTGAACTCGGTCGACATGTAGTTCTAACAGGACGGTGCCACATGCCACACTGCACGCGAAACCATGCATCAATTGAGAGGCGAATTTGGTGAGCAGTTGATCTCACGTTTTGGGGCAGTCAATTGGCCACCAAGATCATGTGATTTGACCCCGTTAGACTATTTTTTGTGGGGCTATGTTAAGTCTATTGTCTATGGGGACAAGCCAAACACGATTGCTGCCTTGGAAGCCAACATTGAACGCGTCATTGGTGAGATTCCGGCCGAAATGTGTGAAAAAGTTTGCCAAAATTGGACCTTCAGAATGGACCACCTGAAGCGTAGCCGCGGGCAACATTTAAGTGAAATTATTTTTAAAAAGTAAATGGCAGAAATTGACTTATCGATCCAAATAAAAATTTCATTCACTTTTTACAAGTTTCTGTGTTTTTTGAATTTTCAAAAACCAAGCTCTTAAAAAATCACCGTTTATTTTAGTTTAACATTTTGTACTTAGAATGTTTAGAATGTAAAAAAAGTTTTCATTTGTGGTTTAAGCTTCAGATCAACAATTTATTCGGTTTCAGAGTGTCGTATAAGCCTTGAACTGAGTTCAATATGTAGTTTAAGTTAACCCAAATTATTCTGCCGTTCAAATTCAGTTCATGCCTTTTTTACCTTTTCACTATGGCGACATTTCAATTTAACAGCTGGCCTTCTAGAATTCTGTTTGTGAAGACGGAGTAGTATTTCCAACGTCGCAAGTTATGTTTGTTTTATTAACATGCACTGAATTTTTTAAATGTATGTCCCTTTTTAATATTATTAATTTATTATATTTGATCGCTTACCAAAATCAAGGCAATGATGGTACTTTGAAAGCAAATAAATTATTCCCCGGTTGTTAACATAGCATAAAATATTTGTTGCTATTTCGCGTCCTCTTTATGTCAGAGAGAGAGAAGGGGAAGACAAGGAATGAAAGTTGGAAATTCATTAAAGTTACGTACTGAACACATACGAAAAATGCTGCCAACTCTCTTTCATAAAATCTAGTTAAACGAAGTTTAACTGATCTCACCACCAAATTTCACTGTGAAACCGGACGAGTTAAACCAAAAATTTAAACAAAGTTTAAGGTTCAGCGGACGTTAAGTTTAAACTCCTACTGTGAAAGTTGGGGTTATTCTACGTTTTCACCTACCACTTAATCCAGATTTAAGTGGATTAAATATAAATCATCTTTGAAATCTTCTAAATCTTGAAGATTTCCCATACAAATTTTAATCTCCTTAAATGAAGATTAAAAATTAATCTCATTGAAATCTTCTGCGAAGTAGAAGATTGTCAAAACAAACAAACCTTATTTCATAGAATGCGCCTCTTCTAATGTCATTTCCTCCATTGACATTCAAAAACAACAACAAAAAACATGGCCAACATTATTTAATTTGTTTTTGTCTGGTGAAATTAGTCGTTGCCTTCGAATTCTGTTTTTTTTATAAAAATATATAAAAATAAAAGATGCAATAAAGCTACAAAGATCAAAGCGGTGTCTCGAATTTGTAATGGAAAATGTTTTAGCGACGAGTTGCAATCTCATAAGCGAGGTGGATTGTGTGGCTTGTCTTCGAGTGTTTGAAACATTCATTAGCTGGAATTGTTGGTCAGAAATAAATAAGACACGGTAATTCTCTCCGCATTAGTTCAGCCGCCATCCCTGGAGGTAAATCTGAGACAACAACCAGCTCTAGTCTCAGAACATCGCGCCACACATCTTTCCTATCCTTCTTTCTCTTCTTCACCAGATGCCCGCGCTGTGTTAAGAAAAACATATAAAGGGTATTCATAACCCCTTGAGCGCGTGCAAAGTAATAAAAAAAAAAAAGATAAAGTTGCAAATATTGTTCATTCAGCAAGTTGGTTTTTCATTTTCCTTCTAGATTATCGACCTCGTGTCCTGGCAAGATTTCATGTACCAGGGAGATTATTACTGCTTGAATTTTGAAGGATAAAATGTTGGGATAACAATATTTTTAACTTATTTATTAATACTTATTTATTGAAATTAAATTTGTTCACTGCACCAAAATTATTATTCTTCTTTCTAATTATTATTTTGTGTAACTCTTGATATATTGACTTTTGAACGCCAATTCATAGTGAAAACGTCAAACTAATCTTTTTTTCTTTGGTGAAAACACTTCAAGATTAATTGTTCATCTACTCAATTTAAACCGAATTATCTTTAGGTGAAAACGTAGTATTAGATGAGATTCCTTTATTTGTTCTATTGTGATTTTGGAAACTTATGCCGGCCGTCCACTAGGCGATCAACATACCTACATATTTAAAGTTCAACACACACTTCTCTAATGTATGATGTTCTCAATTCTATTTAGCCAACAAGCTTGTCCCGGTTGCAGATCGTTGTTGCTCAGCGAATTGTTCAACAAGTGTACGGCTAGTGTAAAAGCTCGTGTTGCTCTTAGAAAATTTTGGTTCAACTCGTTGATCGTTAATTTTGTCTGGTGGTGGTTGATGTTGACATGAATATATTTTTTGTCCGTTGCATTAGATAAGACAAATTTTTTTGCGTGCGTAAGTTGAAGTATTGTGCTGAAAATACTCCGAACCGAGACCGAGACGTGACTACTTTAAAAGCACTCTAGACGAGACCGAGATGAGACCGTTTTTTTGGTTTGGAAATTCGCCGAGTCTCGCTGGTCTCGGTAGTTACGGTGAACTGGGAATTTTGGTTTCGATTTTCGCTAGAAGAAATATGTTTTTATTTAATTATTTTTTAAAACTCATGTTCAATTTTTATAATATTCACAAGTTTCTTTTTTGCGAAATATTTTCATATGCGTTAAGATATCAAACCACATATAGCTATTATGTACATTATTATACTCCGATAGGCGAACTCCGAACATCCAGAGAAGAATACGTCACAGAAATCGCTACTTTTGCAGACTTTGTTTTTTTTGCTCCGAATTTTTTTGATTTTTTTTGCATGTTTTTAAGTCTTTTAAGTGATATTTGGAAAAAAATACTATCCAAACGTTAAGAAATAGTATGTTGCCTATATGGCAAGCTATGAACTGTCAAAATCGATTGAAGGATGGCTGCGATTTAAATAGATTAAAAAACTTCTACAAACCCAAATTTTACCTCATATCATCTCATATCTTTTTACTACCAAAAAATACGAAAGAAACCAAGACTAAAGATGAGACTAAGAAGGAGACCAAGACGAGATTTCACATTAAAATTTTCTCGATAAAGGGCGAGACCAAAATTGACACGATACTTGGTTAGGCGAGACCGAGACGAGAATGAAATTTGTCGACTTTGACGAGACCGAGACCGAGACGAGACAAAACAAGAGTCTCGCCTATGGTCTCGTCTCGTTGCCATCCCTAGTGTTGACATCAACTTGCAAATTGGTGCTGTGTTGTTGTTTATTGTGTTTTGATATTTCGTCATTTTTCAATCAAATTAATACGGCAGTCACTTTTGTTTAGAGGAAATCAAGCCTTATCCAGACAATGTTTACGCCCGTTCCTTAACGAGTGATTCTTGGGTAGCTGTACCAAGGTATCAACTCGCCCAACAACTTGTGGAGCAACCATATCAAAAACGCAGTTCATCAACATGATAATCTTTTTTCTTGTCAAAATCTAACAAGTTTATCAACTAGTGGACGAGGTTATTCAACATTTCACTAAGTTGGTCGGGTATGTATTTTTACGAGTCTCCCAACAAGTTTTGTTCAATTTAATGTCTGGGTTCGTTGTTCAACGTGAGGAACGTAAGTTTCTGCATTAATGTAAGAGGATATAAATTTTTTCATCCAACGATGGAGTTGAATGAATATAGTTGAGCGAAAGTGGTTGAATTTATTGCGCACGTAGTGTACGACGGACATTAATGTGTCAATAAATATCTCTTTCAGAAAATTTTAATCCCTCAAAAATCTCGGAAAATAACACTTAGATAACAATAGATTTGAAGCTAGAATGTTTGAACATAATTAGAGGTCGGAAGGCACTAAGACATTTTTAAGTTTTTTTTTACATTTTGATGCAAAGTGATCCAAAATGTTGATATCTATGAACTGCATATACGCTTTAAGCCATTTTGACATCTAACCATAAGTTATTTGAAGTTAAAATATGCACTAAGTCAGTTAGATAATATTTAATACTGTCAAAACGCAATAAGTTGACTTAGTGCATTTTGGCTGTCATTCAAAAAAAAAACTAAATTTATGCCATAAAGTGACTTAATGCTGTCAGCAAAGCTACATTTGTAAATTAAAATAATGACTTACAAGTCAATTTGAATTGGTACCGAATATAATGTTATCCTTTTTTTGAACCGAAGAATGATTAAAGTTTACTGTGTAATAAATACAAAAAATAATCTTTTGATGCATACACCAATTACCCGAAAATATTGTAGAACTGTCTATATTTTCGTATACTTGCTCTGGCCAGAACAAACCAAGAGTTCTTAAATTTAAATATAATTTAAAAGACGATTTTAAGACTATTACACCTAAATTAATAAACATGGACTAGAGAAGGTTTAGGATTTATTCCGTGGACTAAGTGCGAAATACTATTAATAAAACACAATTCCTGGTATTTACCGTTTACCAACTTAGTCCTTCGCTAGACCATCGAAGACGGTAGTCTAGCGATGGACAAAGAATTGATATTTAAGAACAAAATTTACAGGGATATAGAATAAAAAGAGATAGAGTTGAAACTTATTGTATAGCAGATTTTGTTCGATTTCTTATTAATAGGAAATTTTAGGCCATGGTCTAACTCTTATTCCATGGTTTTGTAAGTCCATGGACTAAAAGTGGGCTAAGCCTTTTTTATTAATAGGGCTGTTAATGTTTTTAATAGTCTTCGTAGAGGTAGGAACACTGTTCCAAAATATTATGCAGTAAAAACTGGCTTAGATTACATAAAGAACATCTCAAAATAGGCGAAACCCAAACAAAATCTAATGGAAATGTTTAAAATAGAAAGTGGTTTCCGAAATTTTCCATCCTTGGTCATGAATCATTGACCTCGCAACTAAAACGACATTGAATAGTATCTATTCATTTAAAAAAAAAATTTTAAATAAAAAACTTTTCCTATATAACTACCTTACTATATTGTTTGAGTAAATCTACTAACTTTATATTATTTTTATTCTATTTTCCCACTAAATAAATCTATTCAATTCATTAAAAAATATGGTAGGTATGTTTTTTTCCATTTATAAACGGTGATTTTTTAAGAGCTTGGTTTTTGAAAATTCAAAAAAACACAGAAACTTGTAAAAAGTGAATGAAATTTTTATTTGGATCGATAAATCAATTTCTGCCATTTACTTTTTAAAAATAATTTCACTTAAATGTTGCCCGCGGCTACGCTTCAGGTGGTCCATTCTGAAGGTCCAATTTTGGCAAACTTTTTCACACATTTCGGCCGGAATCTCACCAGCGACGCGTTCAATGTTGGCTTCCAAGGCAGCAATCGTGTTTGGCTTGTCCCCATAGACAATAGACTTAACATAGCCCCACAAAAAATAGTCTAACGGGGTCAAATCACATGATCTTGGTGGCCAATTGACTGCGCCAAAACGTGAGATCAACTGCTCACCAAATTCGCCTCTCAATTGATGCATGGTTTCGCGTGCAGTGTGGCATGTGGCACCGTCCTGTTAGAACCATATGTCGACCGAGTTCAATTCTTGCATTTTCGGCAAAAAAAAATCTGTTATCATCGAACGGTACCTTTCTCCATTGACCGTAACCCTGCGGCCTTCATCGTCCTTGAAGAAGTACGGCCCAATGATGCCGCCTGCCCATAAACCGCACCAAACAGTGCATTTTTCGGGATGCATTGGTAGCTGCTGAATTGCCTCTGGCTGCTCTTCACTCCAAATACGGCAATTCTGCTTATTTACGTATCCATTTAGCCAAAAATGAGCCTCGTCGCTGAAACGGACGTAGCTTGCGAAACACATTTTTCACAGAGCACGAATTTTGATAATAAATTTCAATAATTTGCAAACGTTGTTCAGGCGTAATTCTATTCATGATGAAATGGCAAACAATACTGAATCGAAATGTCAAATGTTCGTGGAATTTGTCATGTGTGATCTGTCAAAAATGTAAACGTCTAAAACCAAGTAGCAAAAAAATCACCCGTCAGTTCTGCTAAAAAGCACAACTCAGTTTAACTACAATATTTTTAAATTGGACGGTCAAAAGATTAAAATAACTATTGGAAAATAATGGTATTATGCCAATAGTGTTTTTTGTGGGATCAAAGACAAAAAACAATCAGTATTGAATTTTCATGACTGTTCAAGTTTAGCTTAACTTAAATATCAATTTACTCAAAACTAAGTTTTTTGACTTAGTGCCTTCTGCTTGTATACCGACGATAAAACAAACTGATGTATCTATGCTATTTGCGCACGTTTTCGAACAACTTTATAAATATTTTGTTTTGTTAAAAAAGTGGAGTACCTACCTAATGTTTTTTGCGTGTAATTAAGAAAGAAGCAAACAAAATATAATTTTACCCTTTTGCATTTGACGTCATCATAAATGATCGCTGTCTAAAGAATTTGTAGTTAAATATTTCTTGCTTTGACAACACACATCAGGTTTCACAAATTGATTGATGTGCAATGTACAGAATGTATCTTAAATTTGTGTGAAAAAATGCTTATTTAAAAAAAAAGCCTTTTTTCAAGTTAATTTTTTTTTAACCCACCTGTATAAAGTAATAGTCCTTCATTTGTCACACCTCCTATTATCATAGGTATACTATTGCTCCAAGTTGTTCGCATCATTTCAATTGGTTTCTTTGGCACTACGCATTCTTCCGTTATATAAGGCTCAATAACAGGTCCAAATGAGAAACCTATTCTTTCCCTTTTCTCAACATCTGTACATAGGTCTTCGTTGGCCTTGACAATATCGGAACCCTTGGCTGTCATAAGGAACTGAAATACATCACGATCGTTGTCTTCTCCCGTATAACCAGCTGTAATAGCCAATCTATATGGCCAATTTCGCTGTGGTGTCACTGCCCAGGGTGATAGGACATTACCCGACATGCATATACCTTTATGGAAAAGACCCTTTGTTTTATCCGTTATCATCATATAGTGAACTGAAGCTCCACCAGCACTATCACCGAATAGAGTAATATTATCACTGTCGCCACCAAAACGGGCACAATTTTGTTTCACCCATTTAAGGGCCATCACTTGGTCTTTAAGACCGGCATTACCAGGGATACCAAAACTAGAGTCTTCCATACAAAGGAAGCCTGTACATATTGAAGGGAAATTATTTATATTAATCATTTTATTCTAATTTGAATTATTATTAATAACACTAACCAAATGGTCCCAGACGATATGTTATCGAAATCACAACGACATCTTCCCTAAGCAAATAATCAGGGCTGTAAAGATCACGAGAAGCTTCTCCAAATTGAAAACCACCTCCATAAATCCAAATCATAACAGGCAACGGTTTAGTTGGTGTAAGCTGCAAAAATATGGACATTAAAAAGTATTTTCTTATATTTAAATACCTACAGTGTCTCGCAGCTAAAATGATGTAATCAATTTCTTTGTTGAAAAACTAAAAAAAAAAACGTGTAAAACAATGGCAAATGGAATAAAAAAGAATACCATCTTATTAACAGGGTTTGTCTAAATAGCGGATCGGCGAAAAAAAATCAAAATTTACAGTTTTAACATTTGAAAAATAATTTATTCAATAAATTTGTTAAAAAACAACGTCACACCCTAAATAATGCACTCAGTTTTAACGGTAAATAGTATGTCGTACTGGTTTTGTTGTTTGATGAAAACCAAGAAATGAATAATTTTTCAGTTCGCTTTTCCTTTGCATCGCCGAATTATTTTTCTCGATATGGGATGCCACACCAGCATTGGAACCCGCGAATCGGAAATTCAACATTTTAAAGATGAAAAAGCCTAAGAAAAATATCAGATGTGGTAAACCTAAGTTCTTCAACAATTCAAGAAATCATTTAGCGTTATATGCGTGAAAATCGAATCCTTATTAAGGGAAGTAAAGTCCAAAATAAAATATTTTCCGAAAATGATTGCCGATAGATTGTAAGAAAAGTTAAAGAAAATATTACTTTAAGTGCACCAAAACTGGTAGAAGAGGCGGTAAAGTATTTGGGCAACAAATGTAGTGCTGAAACCATACGCCGAATACTGAGAGATGCTAGTTTTAATGGAGGAATTGTCCGAAAAAAGCCATTCATCATCAACTAAAATAAAACAGCAAGAGTTAAATTTGCTCGTGAGCACATAATAAAAGACTACTTATCATTTTGGGACACCGTCATCTTTACAGTTGAGAGAAAATTGAACATTCACGGGTCGAATGACAAGGCTTACGTTTGGTGGTAGCCAAATACTGAGCAACAGCCCAAGAGTTTGCGTGGCACTGTCAAACATGGTGGAGGTCACGTTATGATTTGGGGCATTATGTTTCTGCTGGCGTAGGAAACTTGGATTTTATCGAAGGTAACATGGACAAAAATATGTACTTGAGTATTTTGAAAGAAAATTTGAAACAAAGAGCTGAAAAGCTCAATATCGAAGACACCTTTCGACTTTACCAAGACAACGATCCTAAGCATAAATCAGGATTAGTGCAATGGTGCCTGATTTTGATCTACCCCCATGTCATGTAACCCCCTGCACAGTCGCCAAACCTTCATGAAATTGAAAACTTGTGGTCCAAACTTGAGCGTGAAATTCGAAAATATGACATAAGATCAAAAAAGGATCTTTTGTAAGAATAGAGTTTTATTTCTTCGGAATGCACCAGAAAGCTCGTTGAATCAATGTCTACAAGACCCGAAGGGCTACGAAAAAAACCTACAAAATATCAGCAACCCTATCTAATTTTTTTTTTTGCTGTTGAAAAGGTGTTCTTATTTGATTTAACACTTTGCATCATTTAAGCTGTGACTTTGTTTTTTATGAAAAAATAATTCATTTTCTAATGCTAAAAATATGAATTTTCTTTTTTTTGTTGATCCACTATTTTAATAAACCCTGTTGTTAAGTTGACATTTGTTTTTTATTCTTTTTGCCAGTGTTGTTCCAATTTTTTCAGTTTTTCAGCAAAACAATTTAGTGCATCATTTTAGCTGGGAGACACTGTATGTCCATACATGTAAGCATGTAAATATGTGTATTTGCAACTAACATTTTTTGTGTATACATTAAGGTATAAGCAATCTTCTGAGCCTTCTGTCATTTGAAAAACAAAATGCCTTTGGAGCGGTTTTGGACCCATAGATGTACAACTTTTCACCTCTGTCCATGGCTCTGGCGGTTGTGGAGCTTTATATCGTAGTTCTCCCAAAGGTGGTTTGGCGAATGGAATTTTTTCAAAACTGAAGTATGCCTCTCCATAAATTGATTTCCGTTTGACGCCCTTAACTGGTCCATATACTGTGTTAACAATGGTCTTTTCATTTGTCCGATAACGTCGTTGTTGAACCTTAAAGTCCACCATTCTGATAAAGAAATAATAATTAATATTTAAGACTTAAATTTTTTAATAGTTCCAAGTTAGTAGTAGAGTACAAAAAAATGGTGTCAAAACCTAAAAAAAATCATCTCCTAAAATCTGATGACGACGGTCGTTTCGACCTCTTGTTTTGTGTCATGTTTCGCAAAAATATGAGCCGCTAAGATGATTCGTCTAAAAATACGATTAAATTCGTACAAAATATTTCTTTGTTAAGGGTTTGATAACTTAAATTAATTCCAGATGCGCATGACTCCAAATCACATGCAAACCTCTAATGAAGAATTCTTGTTTAGATAACAGTGGATAGCTCCGCAAACCGTGGGTGCTTACGCTATTTAGGACATATAATGACTCAGCTAAAACTTATAACCATTAAAAGGCTAGAGATTTTATAGAAACATGCATTTGCAGAGCTCTGAACAAGCGCATAGAGCATGCTCTGAACTTGTTCCGAACAGAGCGAACTCTGAACACTCTGATTTGTTTTTTTTTAGACACACATGAACAACACAAACAAGAATAAATTTTCAATTTAATTACAAAAAACAATAAAATAGAAACCAACCCTTATACTTTTACACAGATCCACATAAAAAAAAACAGAAAATCAAAGAGCGGCCAACTTCTATCGCCATTTAAATTGTATCTGATTATTATCGGAATTGCGGGACTCAATTTTTTCCTTTCCGCTATCATCGTAGTGTCAAGTGTGATCAAAATCTTGAGTTGGGCTTTTTTACAAATACATAACTTGCCATATATTACCTATACATACATAATACATAAGCATATATCGCAGGTAAAAAGCTCCAAGAATTTTTATTAAAAAGAGTGTATTATTAGATAAGTTCAGTCCACTTTTAAGTAAAAAAATATTTTATTTTGCGTATTTATTAACGCTACTTTCGAAGGATGAACCAATTTAAATTAATTTAAATTTTTGTATGCAAGTGCTTCATAAAATTGTAAGTAAAACTGCATATTCAAATTTTCAAAAGAAATGGGTTTTTCGATTTTAAAAAAATGAATACATGTTTGATTGAAAGTTTTGTACCTATAAATAAAAACAATCGAAAACGAATATAAAAAAAAATCAAGGTTTATGTTTGAATATTTAAAATTTTTTTTATTTAGAACGAATGTATTTCGGTTCCCGGCTGCGGAACCATTTTCAGCGGGCGTGTGATTTTTTTGCTACTTGGTTTTTGACGTTTATATTTTTGACAGATCACACATGACAAATTCCACGAACATTTGACATTTCGATTCAGTATTGTTTGCCATTTCATCATGAATAGACTTACGCCTGAACAACGTTTGCAAATTATTGAAATTTATTATCAAAATTCGTGCTCTGTGAAAAATGTGTTTCGCAAGCTACGTCCGTTTTTTTTCCGCTCATTTTTGGCTAATTGGATACGTGAATAAGCAGAATTGCCGTATTTGGAGTGAAGAGCAGCCAGAGGCAATTCAGCAGCTACCAATGCATCCCGAAAAATGCACTGTTTGGTGCGGTTTATGGGCAGGCGGCATCATTGGGCCGTACTTCTTCAAGGACGATGAAGGCCGCAGGGTTACGGTCAATGGAGAAAGGTACCGTTCGATGATAACAGATTTTTTTTTGCCGAAAATGCAAGAATTGAACTCGGTCGACATGTGGTTCCAACAGGACGGTGCCACATGCCACACTGCACGCGAAACCATGCATCAATTGAGAGGCGAATTTGGTGAGCAGTTGATTTCACGTTTTGGCGTGAGATTGGTGCGGTTTATGGGCAGGCGGCATCATTGGGCCGTACTTCTTCAAGGACGATGAAGGCCGCAGGGTTACGGTCAATGGAGAAAGGTACCGTTCGATGATAACAGATTTTTTTTGCCGAAAATGCAAGAATTGAACTCGGTCGACATGTGGTTCCAACAGGACGGTGCCACATGCCACACTGCACGCGAAACCATGCATCAATTGAGAGGCGAATTTGGTGAGCAGTTGATCTCACGTTTTGGCGTGAGATTGGTGCGGTTTATGGGCAGGCGGCATCATTGGGCCGTACTTCTTCAAGGACGATGAAGGCCGCAGGGTTACGATCAATGGAGAAAGGTACCGTTCGATGATAACAGATTTTTTTTTGCCGAAAATGCAAGAATTGAACTCGGTCGACATGTGGTTCCAACAGGACGGTGCCACATGCCACACTGCACGCGAAACCATGCATCAATTGAGAGGCGAATTTGGTGAGCAGTTGATCTCACGTTTTGGCGCAGTTAATTGGCCACCAAGATCATGTGATTTGACCCCGTTAGACTATTTTTTGTGGGGCTATGTTAAGTCTATTGTCTATTGGGACAAGCCAAACACGATTGCTGCCTTGGAAGCCAACATTGAACGCGTCATTGGTAAGATTCCGGCCGAAATGTGTGAAAAAGTTTGCCAAAATTGGACCTTCAGAATGGACCACCTGAAGCGTAGCCGCGGGCAACATTTAAGGGAAATTAGTTTTAAAAAGTAAATGGTAGAAATTGATTTATCGATCCAAATAAAAATTTCATTCACTTTTTAGAAGTTTCTGTGTTTTTATGAATTTTCAAAAACCAAGCTCTTAAAAAATCACCGTTTAGAAATAAAAAAATTATTTTTACAAGAAGGTTTTTTTAATAATACAAATATACTACTGAAATACATCAGCCCAGTATTTCACTAGTCAACTGATGAGTCCATGTGAGATGTTGGACTAAAAGCCGTTAAAAGTTATTTTGAATCAAAAATTATTTTTAAAGCCGCACCAACGATTTTTGGGATTTTTTTTTTGGATATATATTTGTCCAACAATTCAAATGACACCTTTTTTTCACTCAAACTTTAACAACTCAGCAACCTGAAAAGATTTTATTATCTGTATCATCCCTTTATTTTTACCTATTTATATTTCATTTTTACGTATTTTTGACTATGTCACTGTATCTTTAAAAACCACGAGTGTGTTATGTATATATGACTGAAATTTTACAGTTATATGCATATATAGCCAAGGCAATCTGACGTATATCGGCTTGAAACCTACATAATGAAAACTGGAATACGTACCTACTAACAGCGTCAATGCTTAGCTACATTAAAGTTGTTAGCTACAAGAGCAAGTTCTTACGATGCAGTCGTGCATTTTATTTCTACACATTTTCTTTCTTGACACATATAACGTTTCGTGTGCTCAGTACTTTACTCAGAATTCTCAGACGATTATGCCCGAACACATTGAGCGCGCTCTGAACATGTTCAGAACGAAAGCGGGAACACACGGAGCTCTGAGTACCTCTCAGTGAAAAAGAGTGAAAAAGAAACACAATACATTTTTTGAGAGCTCAGAACTAAAAAAGAAAAACTCCATATTATTAAATTTGTAAAACAATTTTTAGTATAATTTAGTTAATGAGCTATGATCATTATTGATTAAAAAATTCTCGTTTTAAAAACAAAAACAACAATTTCTGTATTATTTATTATTTTAGTAAACTAAATGGGTTAAACATGATACACACATATTTTCCAATTTGAAGAATGATTGTCTTCAAATTTACACGATGAGATCCCTGATTAACTATTAAACGCCAAATTTTCTTCTCTACGACGTTTCCATAAAGACTCTGAAATAACTTTTTTGTAAAAAAAAAACTACTAGGTACCCTTTCAAAATGTAATGGCGAAAAATTTTAAACGATTTAGTAATATGTTAAATCATTTTTAGTATGATACTAGGTTAAAAAGAGGATTTTGCTAATTTTAAACGAGTTAAGTGTCGTATTATCTTCTTAATATTTTGCTAAATTTAAAATCACCGAATAGCTACTTTAAATTGTATGTATCGTACTAAATCCACATGTCATTTTGATACTATATCGGCTTTGCACGCGGGAGGCCCAGGTTCGAGTCCTGCTGGTGTCAATTTTTGTTTTTATTTTTGTAATTAATGAAGTTAAAATGATGAAAATATAAACATCGAATACTTATTTAGAGCACATGTTGGGTTTCTATCAACATATAATCAATTTACAACGCAAAAACACAATAATTGTGTTCATCAAAATTCAAACCCTACAAATGTTGTGCTATCTGCTTAACTAGCATTTTACTAATTAACGAAAGGATTAAAATTTATGAAAAGTTAGTAGACTACTATGTATATAGTAAATTGCTAACTAATATCGTGTTAAGGCATTAATAATGGGTTGTTTAAATTTTGCGCCAATTTATCTATATCGTCGCTGTTTAAGAACACCGGCATAACTCGAAAAATTCAATTTTTGAGTTAATGACACCAATTGACTGACAAAATCTTTCTCTATCGTTCTTTAAAATCGGCATAACTGTATCTGTTTAGAATCCCACTAAATGCATCTTTGTTCCAATTTGTGCTTTGCCCCATTTCTTTACTTGCCAATGGAGAACTCAGACATAACTCAGTAAGTGCCAGGTGTATCGTCACCAACAGATGTGATTTTTATGTGTCATGTTTAATATATAATTATGGAAATAATGGGTTAACCCTTTTGCGGTTTCTAAAGTAAACGTAAATAAAACACATAAAATATTTTGTTTATGATATTTCTTTTTTATTATAAAGTTTGAACGTTGACATTATGTGTGAAACCCTACATCATTGAAATGCAATGCCAGCATCGATTCTTTTGAGGTAATTTTCCACCACTTTTTGACACATATTGGGCGGTATCTCAGCCATAACTTGACGAATGTTGGTTTTCAAGTGCTCAAGAGTTAAATGTTTATCTGCATAAACATGGTCTTTGGCGTAGCCTCACAAAAACAAAGTCCAGCGGTGTCAAATCGCATGATCTTGGTGGCCAGTTGATATCGCCACGACGAGAAATTACGCGACCAGGAAATGTCTCTTGCATATTCGCTCGAGTTGTGTGGCATGTGGCACCGTCTTGTTGAAACCACATATTCTCCAAGTCATATTCTTCAATAGCAGGCAAAAAAAAGTCGGTTATTATATGACCATAACGCTCCGAATTGACGGTGACAGTCGTTCCATCGTCATTTTCGAAGAAGTAAGGTCCAATCGCACCTCTGGACCAAAGATCGCCCCAAACAGTGACTTTTTGTGGATGTAATGGCCTCTCTTCAATTACTTGAGCATTCTCGGAACCCCAAATACCACAATTTTGTTTATTAACATACCCACCGAGTGAGAAATATGCTTCGTCGCTAAAGAAAATTTTGTTCGAAAAATCGCCGCCCACCGCCTGTTGTTCAAGCACCAAGTATCTACGACATTGTGAATGGTCAGCTGGCTTCAGTTGTTGTTTGAGCGGACTTTATATGGATGCAGGTGTAGACCAAATGCAAAATACGCCATAATGTGCCGTAAGACAGTCCTAAACGATGATGCACAGTCCTTACAATATCTGTAACCAATCCAGTTTCTTCAAATTTCTTCACAATTTTGCCAATTGCTTGCGTAGTTGGACGATTATGTAAACCATAATCTCCTCTTAAAGCACGATATGTGGCTGTGGCAGAATCACCATTTTTGTAGTAGGTTTCAACAATTTTTATGCGTTGTGCGATAGTTAAGCGATCCATTTTCGTAAATGTCAGACTTTCAACTGAAAAAAAAATTGGTTTAACAACTTAGTTTGACAGACGTCGAATTCCAACCCTATACTTTTGAAACTGTAAAATATATAGCCCGTTATATAGAATAGTGCATCTACTAAAAATTGAACACTGTTCTTAAAAACGTAAGTACTGTTTTGTAATATTTTCCTGTTTTCAAACAAAATGGTTCACTTTTCTTAATACATTGGAAAAAAAAACTTATTTGGTAATGGTACTTTTATGAGTTATGCAATTTTTCTAGAAAATATTTTTCAGAAACCATTTTTCCGACTCAAAAACTTTAAACTGATTTTGATTCTGAAGAATCAAGTTTGCCGGTTTAAAGGTCGACGGTTTTCTTAAATGTCGACGATATGTAGCAGATTGCAAATTGTTGAGTCCATAACAGTCTTCAGATTTTAGAAATTATTTTTGTACTATATACATAAGTAATGACATTCTCTTCCTCCTAGGATATAATATAAATTTCAAACAAAATTGAATAATACACGCAACTTCTGGTGTTTTCAGGTTTTGGAGCAAACGCAATTTAAAAAAAATATTCTTTCAAATTTACGAGTAGATACTTGTTTTTTTACTAATAAATATTAAAAAGATTGTGTCTGCCGGAGTGTTCAGCTCAAAATATATGTCTGCCTTTTTATTTACAGGAATAATGAAATTTTCAAAATTTTAGCCTTTATTCCAACTTTAATGAAATGACGTAAGTATTTCCTTATTTTCTTGACCTTCCCGCAGCCTTCCACCATCGTCGTACCTTCCAAAGTGTCTGCCTTTTTTATATCTTCTTTCTTTATATATACAAAAAATGTTATCAAAAACGTATGACGCTAATGATCTCAGCTGGCATTCGACCATTTTCAATATTTTTTTTTTATTAAAGATATGGTCGGGAAGAAGATTTAACTATGTGCTATGTGCTTATGTATATGGTTTTCGATTTATGCCTTTTTTTGTGAGCTATTAAAATTTAAAAAATACTTACTAAAAATTTTAAATCTCATGAACTAATACATATGAACATAAACATTAAACATAGACATAAACATAAACGTAATAATCAAACGGAAGATATAAATGGAGACCTGCCCATATTTCCCAGCTTCGAACTGCACAATCACCACCACAAATTCGACAAAAAGTAATTAAAAGCAGAAAAGTGGTGAATGTAGACTTCAATCGCGCTGCTTTTGAATACGATTCCGAAATCGCATTTACTTTCTCGGTGCTCCCGGTGGGACATGCAAGACATTCGTCATTTAATTGATTCTAGCAGCAATTCGGCCAAGATATCAAATTTCGTTGCATGTTTCATTATATGGGGTCTATGGCATTGCTGCCACACTGTTTGAAAGCGGTCGAACCATACATTCCGCTTTGAAGCTTGCTTGATGAATTTTAATGCACGATGGCGTATAAATGAGCCTTGGTGGCAGTTGACCGAACAATGAAGGATTTACAAGGTGGTTCGAGATGATTTGGCGGAGATATGATTTTGCTAAGTGGAGATTTTCGTCGAAGGCTTTCCGTCATCCCGAAATCTACTGCTGATAATGAATTTAATGCATGCTTGAAATCGTCGTCTTTGTGCCATCTTGTCAAGAAGTTGAAATTGACCACAAATATGAGAGTCGCATTGCAGTGGTGCTAAGCAATGGCCAAATTTCTGTTGATGTCTCGAATGGATTGATATCATTCCCGGCAAATTTTTGCGAGTTAACCCCAAAGTAAAGTGTTATCCGGCATTGTAAAAAATTATAAAAATATCATTTGGATTTGTGAACGGGCGATTTTAGAAGCGAAGAAAAAATGACGTCGTTGATAGCTTCGTAAACGGTCTTTGTTGTTTTTTTTTTTGCGCCGGAAAACAAATTGAGAAACATTGTATATCATATCACTCTCTACTGATTTTTATTCCATTCAAATATATCACATTGGTAAATTTGAACTATTTGTGTTTAAATTTAGCACTGCAGTTCATTTGAAGGCGTTAAATTGGGGCGGGACGAAGTTCGCCTGGTCCGCTAGTGTTATATAAAATATTATTTTGCGTCAGCAAACCATATTTCAGCTTTAATGAAATCACGTCCTTGTAATAAATTTTTTTAACCTTTTAGCCCCATACCGACGCGATGGCCACTACCACACCAACGGATAATTGGCAGACAATTCATTTAATTCTTTTTGGTTATAACCCATGATTTAATACTCAAAATTTTCTCAATAAATTGACATTACCATTATTGTCCCTGGCTCGTAGACTATATGTAGTGTTTTTGTGTAGTGTAACAGTGTTATCGAAATTATCAGTATTTTTATGAAATTGTGCTACATTTTTGAATTGCAGAAAATATAAAAATATACAATGATGAAAGCTAAATTGCATAAGTCGGTTATTTAAAAGTAATATTTAGAGAGTAATTCAATTAAGAGCAATTTTTTAGATGGATTAAACGGGAAACTCTGTACATAATAGTTTTTCTATATTCTTAAAATATTTCCTAAGAACAGTTTTGGAGAACAAAAATAATGGTTGTTTTAGAATATCAAAAATGGAAAGAACGACAATTTTGTATTTATTTCAAAATTTTAAAAGATAGATCACGGAACTGACTTAAAACAGGAAATGTACCTACCAAGGTATTATATATTAGCAATTTAACCCAAATAATAATAAGTGCAAAGTCAAATTGAAATAAGTGCAAAGAAAATTGAAGAAGATTCATAAAAGTTACCTCAGTTTTTAAGCGAAGAAAAGCATTTAATTTATGGACATCTCTTAATCTTTTGTAGACAAAATGAACCACCTATTTTATATTTGTTTTTCTTTTTTATTTACTAGTGAATCCCTCCCACCTAAATGTACCTATCTAATTACATACCTCTTATTTTAAACGATGATAACATTTTTATAGAAAATAGTATGTCACCACAAATGACTTCATCATTTAATACATTGAGTAACGCTTGCAATTTTGTTTTTAATTATATTTTTAAGGCAATACTTATATTATGTACCTATGTATTTTTACTTTATATAGGTACTGTGAACAGGACTGATTTAAAGGCACTCTTTAAAAGCTCCGAACATTTCACCCCTATTCGCGATTTTTGGCGAAATATATATAAGCGCTTAGCCATTTCGAAATAAGATAGCAAGCCTACACACTCAATAAAATTTTATTCCCAGCATTTATATAGTTGAGTTTAAAATATTCTCAAACCTGCATAGGTATTTACTTCAAAGATACTTTCTGAGGAAAACTGCAAGCTGTTCGTGAGAATCTGTTGCATGTATGGGAGCTTGGATAGGGATTTACTAAAATAAGTAAACAATTTGACAAATACGTTCATCATAATCTATAATACAATAATTGAACCTGGGGCCCTCTAATTGATTTTGAACAGCTAGCATCTAATGTGCGATCAGTCCCTGACAATAAAGAACGTTCTTAACTAAATTTGTTAAATTACCTTTGAAGACGTATTTTTAGTAGATTTAATTAGGCGGCATATTTTTATATCCATCAGGAGTAAATTGTTATAAAATTTCTCACATCTTGAAAACAAAATCATGAATGTTTGTTTTTTTTAACTATTGTTTTATAAAACGGAAGCTTATGTCTACCATATTATAGTGACGAAAAACATCCAACAATTCCGCAGCGAGAATTTAATGTCGTACGTACCATCCTACTTCCTACTAATATTAGAAATGTGAAAGTTTGAATAGATTGATGTTTGTTCCAATTTCATGCCAAACCGGCTGAACAGATCAGGATGAAATTTGGGACTAATATGAATTATATTACGGAATAGCACATAGGATACTTTTTATAACGATAAAATGTATGTGGGATAGATTTGATTTAATTTTTTAATTGCGATTATAGGTACTAACGGGTGATTTTTTTGCTACTTGGTTTTTGACGTTTATATTTTTGACAGATCACACATGACAAATGTGAGCATTTGACATTTCGATTCAGTATTGTTTGCCATTTCATCATGAATAGATTTACGCCTGAACAACGTTTGCAAATTATTTAAATTTATTATCAAAATTCGTGCTCTGTTAAAAATGTGTTTCGCAAGCTACGTCCGTTTTATGGTCGTCATAATCGACCCACCGAGCAGGCTATTCAGCTCATTGTGACCAAATTTCGCACCAGTTTCACTTTATTGGACATTAATCCACCAAATCGTATCCGTAGAGTGCGTACCGAAGAGAATATTGCTGCTGCATCCGCCAGTGTTGCTGAAGATCGCGATATGTCCATTCGGCGCCGATCGCAGCAATTGGGTTTGTGTTATTCGACCACCTGTAAGATTTGACGCAAAGATCTTGGTTCAAAGCCATACAAAATACAGCTGGTGCAAGAATTGAAGCCAGGCGACCTACCACAACGTAGAATTTTCGGTGAATGGGCCTTAGAAAAGTTGGATGAGGATCCGTTTTTTTATCGCAAAATTGTCTTCAGCGACGAGGCTCATTTTTGGCTAAATGGATACGTGAATAAGCAGAACTGCCGTATTTGGAGTGAAGAGCAGCCAGAGGCAATTCAGCAGCTACCAATGCATCCCGAAAAATGCACTGTTTGATGCGGTTTATGGGCAGGCGGCATCATTGGGCCGTACTTCTTCAATGACGATGAAGGCCGCAGGGTTACGGTCAATGGAGAAACGTACCGTTCGATGATAACAGATTTTTTTTGCCGAAAATGCAAGATTTGAACTCGGTCGACATGTTGTTCCAACACATGCCACACTGCACGCAAAACCATGCATCAATTGAGAGGCGAATTTGGTGAGCAGTTGATCTCACGTTTTGGCGCAGTCAATTGGCCACCAAGATCATGTGATTTGACCCCGTTAGACTATTTTTTGTGGGGCTATGTTAAGTCTATTGTCTATGGGGACAAGCCAAACACGATTGCTGCCTTGGAAGCCAACATTGAACGCGTCATTGGTGAGATTCCGGCCGAAATGTGTGAAAAGTTTGCCAAAATTGGACCTTCAGAATGGACCACCTGAAGCGTAGCCGCGGGCAACATTTAAGTGAAATTATTTTTAAAAAGTAAATGGCAGAAATTGATTTATCGATCCAAATAAAAATTTCATTCACTTTTTACAAGTTTCTGTGTTTTTTTGAATTTTCAAAAACCAAGCTCTTAAAAAATCACCGTTTATAAGTCAAATTATGTATTCGTAAAAAAAAAACATTACGATCATAGAGAACACCAAAAAAGTGGGTCCGCAATTCCGTCTTTCTGTCTGTCTGTAGAACGATCTACAGCCTTGGGGCTTATTTTAGGTGATTGCCCAAAATAGATTTTTGAATCGTTGTTTTAGCCGCAAAAATAACGGTATTTGCCATACAAATTTTTCTACCATTTTAATTACCTCAAAAACGGCTCCAACGATTTTGATGAAAATTGGTTTGTGTACTAACTTGAGTATACATTTGGGCTGAAATTTTTTTAAAATATTTTGTTATTAACGGTACCTGCCATACAACCATTTCATTGATTTTCGACTTTTTCATAAACGGCTCCACGGATTTCGATAATAATTTATATACAGGATCTCCTTCAAATTCTAAATAATACTGCATTTCAAAACTTTCGGAACATGTTTTTTTTTTAATTCTTGAAAAAAATTTTTTTTTTAATTTTATTCAATATTTTGAAAACGGGTGGGCGACTTAAAAAAAAATTAAGAATTTTTGTATATAAAAAATTAAGTGAAAAACGACTTTAAAAATACTTTTAACCGTTTCCATTAAAAATCTTTTGCATATAATGTAATCGAACATAGGAGCAAGTACATGCGATTCAGTCGTGCATTTTATTAATTTTGCATAGGGAATATATACCGCATTCACGCCTCAACCGTTGAATGGATTTTAATGAAATTTGGCAAGCAAATGAGATGCTGGATTATGGTACGAAAATGATCGATTAAAATAGGAGAGTTTGTGTATTTTTTCCGATTTCCCGCTTTAATGAAATTTTGTAGTTGGATAGATGCCGTCAGTATCTACTAGCATTTCTATATTTCTATTAAGGCAAACAATCGGATCAAGTTAAGTTTGCTAATTATTGTCAAATGATTTTTTCAAATACACCAGTGTAGGTGGATAGATATGTATTAATTTTGTGAATTCAATTAACATAACACACATTGTATCCCCTATAGATAGGGTTCTGTTTATCATAATAAACAGATACTGTGTATATAAGCAAAACAACTACATACATTTGGTTTTAACTAGATAATAAAACCTATCACATACTGTGTTACGTCAACAACTAATACTGTAATGTGTTAAAATAAAATGTCAATTTAGGATGAAAAATATGGCAAAACAGAACCATGTTAGCTTTTTTTTTTTAGATTAAATGTTAGCATTCTAAACAGCTAATATTGAAACAACTTAGATGCAGAACAGTCGATGACAATGGCAAAAAATAAAGTCATGTATGTACATAGACTTAAAAAAGAACTAGCTTAGTAAATATGTGATAGATACCATATTCACATTCCGATACAGTTTTTGTTAAAAACAAATACAGAACAAATGTGTATACACACTATGCGCATATAAACAAATATACGCACTAACTCTAACTTTTATGTTCGATAACATCGAATGCTCAATTTCTTTTTTGTAAAAACAGCTAAATATATTTTTAAAACGTTTCTTACTTAACTTTGTATATATATATTAGTCGTAGTCTTAGTCGTAGTCTTTCAATTATCATATAGCATTCCCGAATTTAACTATTTATAATTAATGTCGACTTTAACGTATGCTGCCCTGTTAAAGTGTGAAACTAATATAGACTATGGATAATTGATACAGTATGACGATTTTTTACACGGTGCGTAAGGATGGATTATTTATTATTATTATATTTTTTCAAATAAAATGGACCAAATCATGTTGATATTATTTAAAGAAGAGTTTTTTTTACTGTCATTAAAATGATACCATTGTTCCACCAAGGGCTAACCCACGGCTCTATTGAGTCTATCAAAAATGCTGATACATCGGTTAACCGATGAAATAAAAAATCTCTCAAAATTTTCTTGTTTGCAAATCGGATAAAGAAAAAAAACTATTTCAATTTGCGAAAAAGAAGAATACATTTATAAAATGAATGTTTGTTCGCTGATTGAGGCGATAAAAAGCGATCCGATGGATAAATAATGGGTTATCCATTTTGCGGCTTCAAAAGTAAACGTTAATAAAACACATATAAAATATTTTTTGTCCATGACATTTCTTTTTTATTATAAAGTTTGAACGTGGACATTATGTGTGAAATACTACATCATTTAAATGACCACCACGCGAATTGTTGCAAGCATCGATTCTTTTGAGGTAATTATCGCGACCACTTTCTGATACATATTGGGCGGTATCTCATCCATAACTTGACAAATGTTGGTTTTCAAGTGCTCAAGAGTTAAAGATTTATCTGCATAAACACGGTCTTTCGCGTAGCCCCACAAAAAAAAAGTCCAGTGGTGTCAAATCGCATGATCTTGGTTGCCAGTTGACATCGCCACGACGAGAAATTACGCTGCCAGGAAATGTCTCTTGCAATAAAGCCATATTCGCTCGAGTTGTGTGGCATGTGGCACCGTCTTGTTGAAACCACATATTCTCCAAGTCGTATTCTTATATAGCAGGCAAAAAAAAGTCGGTTATCATATGACCATAATGCTCCGACGGTTGACGGTGACAGTCGTTCCATCGTCGTTTTCGAAGAAGTAAGATCCAATCACACCTCCGGACCAAAGACCGCCCCAAACAGTAACTTTTTTTTGGATGTAATGGCCTCTCTTTAATTACTTGAGGCTTCTCAGAACTCCAAATATGACAATTTTGTTTATTAACAACATACCCATCGAGTGAGAAATGTGCTTCGTCGCTGAAGAAAATTTTGTTCGAAAAATCGCCGTCCACGGCCTGTTGTTCAAGCACACATTCGACGTATCTACGACGTTGTGAATGGTCAGCTGGCTTCAGTTGTTGTGTGAGCTGGACTTTAGATGGATGTAGGTGTGGATCCAAATGCAAAATACGCCATAATGCGCCGTAAGACAGTCCTAATTCCTGAGAACGACGAGGAACCGACACATTCGGGTCTTCGGCAACACTTTTACTTACAGCAGCGATATTTTGAGTGGTACGAACGAAACGATAATGCACAGGCCTTTCAATATCTATAACCAATCCAGTCTCTTCAAATTTCTTCACAATTTCGGTAATTGCTTGCGTAGTTAGACGATTATGTAAACCATAATCTCCTTTTAAAGCACGATATGTGGCTGTGGCGGAATCACCATATTTGTAGTAGGTTTTAACAATTTTTATGCGTTAAGCGATCCATTTTCGTAAATGTCAGACTTTCAACTAAAAAAAAAAATGGTTTAACAACTTAATTTGACACATGTTGAATTCCAGCCCTATACTTTTGAAACCGCAAAATAAAATAAACCTTTATATTGCGCAAGTCTATAAATGTCTTATTTCAGCAAATTTTATTTTCGATCAATTTGAGATGAAATGTTTAAGAAATAGTAATCCTTCAATTCCAATTCTATATAGTCTTCCAAAAAAAACTCTACATAATTAAGGAATCCCAGATGTTTTGAAAGAAGTTAAGTAAAATCTTACCAGTTTTTTTCTAATTGGGCTTTAGGTCAAAAAAATGAAAAAAAAAGTTTATTTGTTTTCACGACGCACGTTTCGCCCATGTCTATGGACATCATCAGGTGAAATCACAATGTTACTAATTACATTTATATCGTACAAATACAGCAAAGAGTCTCTATAACTTTACACTTTAAGTCAGTCAGTCTCACTTTAAAGTTTAAAGTTATATAGTCTTTTTGCTGTATGTGTACGATATAAATAAAATTAGTAGCATTGTGATTTCACCTGATGATGTCGATTTGTTGCGGTAAATTTTACCACAACAAGTATCATCAGCATATTCATCTTCCTTTCTCCTTTTCAACCCATCCTTTCCGATTACGGTTCCAAAATGCTGGCAGGGTACAACATAGTGCGAATCTGGGCCATCAGCCAGGAGCGCACTCTTAAAGTATGTTGGAAAAGTAACAAAAGCAGGAGGTAAACGAACAATCGTGTGACAGGTGGCCCATTCAACGGAAAAAATACGTGACAGCTGCGTCACATAATACAAAAGTTGTGACAGATGGTCGCAACAGAACTCAACATCGGAGAACGGCCAAGACCCCAACATAAAAGAAATATCCTAAAGCACAACACAAAATCAGTGTCTGGCAAACGAAAGGAAAATGATTTTGGATGAAGAATCCCTTAACTCCCTAAAATATGCACGAAGGTCTGCGGTGTTAATTAGTTTTAATTTTCGCGTAAAGTTGAATTTCTCCTAGCCATTTAACATTGATTAATGGTAATCTTAATTTAGGTCGGTTCGTGACGGGGACCATGATCGCTGAAATTGATATTTCGTTTTACTTTTTACTTTAGGAGTATTGGACGGAGGTGGGCAGAACGCGTTCATTAGGCGAACTTCATTGTGAATGATCCCTTTCAGTAGGGATATTTTAAGATGGGAAAGTGGATTGGGTTCAATTGCGGAGCGATCTCCTAGCCGAAAAATGTGAAGAGCTGCACATTATAACCGTGTCTCAATACCACCACTACACCGAGTGTGCAAGAAAAAGTCGGTCACAATGGAGAGAGCTAGATTCAACGGGAGGAGGCCACCAAGAAATTTACTTTTTTGAAATTCTGATTTGAGACAGATCGTTGGTAAGAAGTCGAAAAATCTTTTGGCGAATTTTTGATAGCGTTAACCTCTGGCATTTTTGAGATCAGTCGTAAGAAATAATTTTGTGGGAGTTTCCAGGAGAGGTAAACTCATGTTAATAATTTGGCGAGGAGAAAAATTCGAAGAAGGAGCAACTTCAAAGTGTAAGAACCAGCTGGGCTAGAAAAACTCTGAAAAGATTTATTCAACTTCGTTGAGAAAAGATAAGTGTTTTTGGGTAATTTTTTTTTGTGAACACCGTTTTATTATTTTCGCCAGTTTTTTGCAAAAATTTGGTATCGCTAGACCTTCGTTTTCTTTTTTAAATTTTTTTTTTTTTTGGTGTTGAAAACCGTTTCCCGAAAATGCGCGACTATCGGAAATCTTACTATATGCCTGTAAGAACTAAGGTTATTTAAATGTAACCTGAATTGCACGGCACTAGTTTGCCACAGTGGATTTGAGAACCAGTTATTGACTGTCTCATTTTAACCCATGGGCGGCATCCAATTAAAATGGGAGGTATAGAAAGAATGCGCCTAGCGAGCGTGGGGATCGAACCCACGTTATACGTTATACGTTAGCAATCAAGCACTTTATCCACTGCGCCATTGCCACCTTCAATTCGTTTTCTTGGTGACACATCGAAAATAGCTAAACTAATTTGAACTCTATATAAATTGTTTGCTTTTGATATTTACAACGTTGGTCTTTTGCAAATTAACAAATTGTCACATTTTTTGATTGAAAAAATGTATGGTTTTTCTCCTATACTCGTAAAGGTTTCCCTAATAAAATTATTAACTTCCTTTTGGAATTAAATTTTTGTGTTCTTAATCCAGTTTGGAATTATCTTTTTCTCTATTAAGGTTTTCGGTAAGTTTTCACCACATTCAAAAAAACTTCCTGAATCCCATAGTAAGTAGAGGTACGCTCCTGTACTTCCATCATATGATAATTTTATTGATATATTTATATATATATTTTTTTAATCGAACGCAGATTGGGCGTTCGATCAATAAAATTACATATCGTGCGAACCCACACCTAGCTGAACAAACCCGGTGGTAGCACCTTAATTACTGCCGTGTTACAATTTTGCTCAAACGCGACCAACTTTGACAGATCGGCATCTACCTATCTCTTTCTATTCAATCGAAAATTTTACTATCGCGAGGCACACCGGCTTTACAATTATTTCTAATTTGTTATTTTCGGAACATCGTAAATATAAATTTAATTCGCGAGGAATGAAATAGTAACAGATAGACATGGACGAAACGTCGTGAAAACAAATAAACTTTTGTTTTATTTATTGACCTAAGGCCCAATAAGAAAAAACAAAACTCTACATTCATAAAAGTTCACCCATCATTCACATTGTAAAATTTTACCGCTAAAAATAAATGTTGCTCCTTAGTATGCAATACAAAAATTCTAAATTTTTGGCATTTAACATTTCGCTTGTTCATAATTCATTTGAATACGACAGGCAAACACTGATGTCATAATTTCTATGAACTCGGCCCCTTGGTATATCATAATGTCAGCTTTCCAATCTTTGCTAGGTCGTCTTCTTCGCGTTTAACTGTGCTGTTTTAATCTCAAAAAGAATTGAAAACGATAGTAAAAATCAAATTCAATTTTTGTATGATTACATACTTGCTTTTATATCATATCATGATTTTGAATGACCAACAACAATTTTATTGTGCTAAAAAGGAACGAACGGGTCGAAATGCTGTATTTTAAAATACTGCATGGTCAAAATTCTGTATGATACTGTATGGTCATAATATTCTTTTTCAAAATACTGTAAATCTAAAATACTGCATATCTCAAAATGCTGTATTAGCAAAATACTGTATTCTGTATTTCAAAATGCTGTTAATAGGGTGAGAAATAAAAATCGTTTCAATCATCCAAAACGGTTTTTTTTAGCCTATTTACAGGATTTGGAAATATATAATTTTGAGATACAGAATTTCGATATACAGAATTTTGACAAAACAGAATTTTGAAATACAGTATTTTGACTTACAGTGATTTGATCATACAGTATTTTGTACATACAGTATCTTTAAATATAGTGTTTTGAGATACAGTATTTTAAATCCAGTATTATCAGCCATACAGTAATTTGACCCCAACCCGTGCTACCACCAAGTTGTCTCATATAAGTTTTGGCTGGAATTATAGCTATTTCCCGACTTGCCAAGGTCGGTCATCAGATTCCTGATTAATCCCCTCAAAAGGGAAAACAATTCAACACTTAAAAATATTTTATGCAACAATAAAAAATGTTTTCTAAAAACAACGATTTTAAGAAGAGCGGTGTCATCAAAATTAAATGCAATGATTGTGAAGGTGTCTACAACGGAAAAACCTCGCAAAACTTGGAAAATGGATTCAGCGAACATATAAGGTTAGTTTTTATTTCGATTCTTCTTTTGCACTTTCACAACATCTTCGAAAATTTGGTCATGTTTGTTCTTTGCATAATTATAGGAACAACATACCTAATTTAAATTGTGGGCGATTGATAGATAAATTAAATTTTTTTGAAATTATCACGCATAAGACACTTGCAAAATGCCTACTTAACAACCAAATTGATTTGACCAATAATTTGTTTAAACATTTTAATTTCCTCACTGTATAATATTTGCTTAAGAATAAAATATGCGACTGGAGCGCACGTACTTGCTCTTATGTTCGATCAATACTGAAGCACAAGATTTTTAACAGAAACAGTTGAATATATTCTTAGTCTTTTTAACTTAATTTTTTTTAAATACTTACCTACAAAAGATCGCAAATTTTTTTCTAAGATTTTATTAAGTAGGACAATTTTATGTACTAATAATATTAATTTAAAAACTGATTTTGAAAAAAAAAATATCAGAAATCGTTTGATTACATAGAAAAATAGACTCTTCAACTCGAAGAGTTTCATGGTTTTCTTGGATGAAACTGAAAAGCAATTTAAAATGACAAGATGTTGAAATCATTACTATGTATCTTAGCAATAAGAATGTAAAAATTAATGATAGTAAGTGTTTCGAAGAGTTTTGCGAATTGCAAGCTTTTTTATGAGAAATCCAAGCGATGATGATTTCTATAAATCACTTTCAATCCAAAAATGGATTAAGTTTTTTTTTTAAATTTGAAGTATTTTGAGTAGTTTTCAGATCGGTCTACAATGTTTGAGGTTTTTGTGATTTTGTTCTAGTTTTGTAATTTTTTTTTTTGGTGTGTCAAAGTTCTATTTTTTTGTTAAATGATGTTAATGTTAAATACATTTTTTTTGTTATATGTATGAATTTAGTTTTTTTTATATTCTCTTTTTTGTTCTATATTTTTCTTCAAAGTTCTTGAGTGAATTGTCTTCTTTTCTGGAAGTAGCCAGATGGGTACCCTATCATCTAGAGACAGACAGACAGACTACTGACACACTGAGTTGCTGGACCCACTTTTTTGGTGTTGCCATCATCGTGCAAGTTTGATTAAAATCTCGAGTTCGATTTTTTTTCGAAATACAAAACTTGCCCTATATTACCTATAACGGAAATAAAAAATTTCTTGTGAACAGTTGTGGACTTAGAACTCACTCCCCCTGTGAAGTTTGTTCTCTTTATCATATACAATACTATAATGTACATTTCTGCCTCTTTACCTACATAACATTATTGTTTCCAATTAATTGTTACATTTAACAAGTTGCTAATAAGCTAACTATGTATTTTCTGTATAGCTAAGCATATTAATTTTTGTCGCATTTTATTGATTCATTAAACTAAAAAAATAAGCATGAACAATTTAAACAATTTAAAGCTTAACTAACTTAATTGTTCGTTGGCATATGTATGCCATTATTATATTGATTTTATAAAAGAACATTCGTCGTATGCGTACAGATACTTGTTTCTATTGTGGTTTCGTTTATGTTTGCGGTATAGCTTGTTGGTAATGCATTGCCTTTTCCAGAGTGTATGACGCAAGCTTTAATTTGATCTTGGACGATCTTGTTATACAAACCTTGCGATTTTTATAGAAAGTATACAAACTAGTACTATACATGAATTCTATTTACCATCGTGATTCTTGGCATTTAACAATAAATAGGTATGGTAAGTCTATGTATTTTATGAGGGGTATATTCGAGTATGTTAAAATTTATAACAAATAAATGAAAATATGAATATGCATTATGTAGGTAGAGGTAGGTATACCAGATTTGTAGCAGTATGTTAAAATGACTTTCATGGTCAGACTTAAAAATGTGTACATTGTGCGAAAACAAATAAAATGCACGACTAGATCGCACGAACTTGGTCTTATGTTCGATCACATCGTATGTAAAAGATTTCTATTAAAAATATAAACATGTTTTTAAAGTCGTTTTTTACTTAACTTTTTATATATACAAAATTTCTTTAATTTTTTCCTAAAAAAAAAATGGTATGACAATCGTAAATATTTAATAACATAAACTTAGAAACATAAGATTAAATCGGCTTAATCAAAGAAAAAATAATTCAAAATTCTGAAATAAATACTAAAACTAATTTGAGCTTGAACAAATTACGCCATTTTATTTCTTGGATAATTTTTAATTTATGAGAAAAAAATTTTAAAAATCTGTGGAGCGGTTTTTAAGAAAAATAAATACTTATACGAATTTATGAGATTTTTTTTTTAAACTGATTAAAAAAAAAATTTAACTGTAATTTAAAAAAAAAATTAATGAGCAGCTTTCAAAATATGAATTTTTTATTTTTGTTTTCTTAAAAATGCATTTAAAAATACAAGAAAATATTAATTAAAAATATTGGTACGCAGTGTAAATTATTAAACCTAAACGTATATGTGTAAAATTTCGACAGAATAGGTTAATCCATTTATGAGATAGTCGAAAGCAAAAAAAAAAAAGGTCCTATGGAAAGTACCGTTTTTAGACATTTAAATTTTTTTTTCAACAATATGTTTAGGTCGTGTCTAAAAAGCTGCACTGATTTTTTTAAATAAAAATCGTTCAAGCCGTTTCCGAGAAAAATAGGCTTTTACGTAACGGTTATATGGCAGGCACCGTTAATTTTTGAGCTAAAAAAAAAATTTCAATTTACTGTTTCTCTGTACAATACCTAAAATACTCTATATACCAAGTTTGAAGCAATTCGGCCCACCCGTTTGGGCTGTAGGTGTCTATACATACATGCAAGCAGACTGACATACAGACAGACAGACATACAAACGGACAGCATTTTTAGACCATCTTTTTTCGTCTTCACTATCATCGTTATGTCATATTTGATTGTTATCTCAAAACTTTTTTTTTTCGACGAATGTATAACTTGCCTTATAGTACCTATAATCGCAAGTAAAATGGCAACCATTCGTAGGTATCTACGGGGAAGTAGAGAAATATTATTAAAATAATATAGCTACATGATTAAAAATGTAAAATACTGTCCAGGAAATAATATCTATAATGTTAGCTATAGGTACTTTTGAGGTTTGCTATTAAATAAACAGTAAAATCCTTACCTATATCCTACATACAGAATGTTCGTACATATATCTACGAACGAGGTATGGTTTTTGCTCAATTAATTTAAAAAAAAATTACACACGCACTATTAATAAATTATCTAATTAATTTTATAAATAAATATATTTTTCTAAAAATTATATTTTTTTCTGGCTTGTGGAAACATTCTAATACATGTGCAAGCACTAATTTATGAAAGATATGCTTAATAATTTAGAAGCGCTTTTGTGAAATGATTGCGCGTATGTGTGTGAAGAAAGTTATCAGCTCGTTAGCAGAGCAATTTACACTACACATTTATTGTTTAGAATTACATAAGCTAACAGAATTAATCTAATTTTTGCCTTTTAATAGACATAATCCCTAGCCAGGCACCTTTAAAAAGGTCCGTTCGAATCATAAACTAATAACGTAAAGACCCGAAACCTCTGCTTTCATTTGACATTTGCCAACAAGCTGAAACACGCACACAAGTAACTTTTCTGTTCCTCTTCCTATAGACACATAGACAACACAGCCCTAGTAATTTGTTTTTGTTTTGTTTTTCGATTTCCCATTCTATTCATGGATAGCGTTTCAAAGCTACAAATACAACAATGTAAACAAACTGGTTTTGGGGGGTAAGACGTACGAAAGTTTCCAATATTATTATGGCTTATTTGTGGTTCGAATACTGGAAAGCCCCAACAAACAAATATCTCTTGCTCTATAGGTGAATACGCAATGTTTTTAGCCAGGAGTGTGTTTCGCAATTTTTTTATTATCTACTACTTGTACTGCTTTTAACAGAAGTTTAAGTTAGAGTAGTCAAATAAAAAAAGTACCATATAGAATTTTTTCGTGCCATTGTGCAGTTAGAAAATTTCCGTGTTAAAAAGTACAATCTTGTCACATCGGCATCACTGTGGTTGATTTATAAAGAGAGAAGTGGATACATATGTTCCATGAATTAAAGAATATAAGATTACGACACTTCTATTGTTTCGCTTTGTTGTTATAATTTTTGACAACTCGTGTCAAGTCAAAAGAGATAAAAAACGAAAACCAGATAAAAGCAAAAAAAAGTTTGTAATTGAAAAGTTTGGATTTTGTTTTTGAAATTGTATATTTTTTTTTTTTTGTGAAATAGCTTAAAAATGTTTTGTGCTGTTTGTGGGTGTAATAATACCAACAATAAGAAAAGTAAGAGCATTAAGTTAAGAGAAGATGTGTCATTTCACACTTTCCCAAAAGATACTGTACTGTTGAAAAATTGGTTTCAAACAGCTAGAATCTGTAGTGACCACTTCACTGCAGAGGACATAGAAACGAACCTCCAATTTGAATTGGGTAAGTGCATTTGAGGTGCCTTAAAATAAGTAAATAAATAATATATTCTATCTTCATAGGCTGCACGGATAGGAAATGCTCTCACCTTAAATCTGGTTCCATACCAACAGTGAACAAAGTAACGGGACGCTGATTTATTTGGTCGGGTAATTAGGGTTTTGGCCAGGGATAATAAAACAAAAGTAGAAACTCTGTTAGACGCACGTCTAACCCAAGAAATGATCTTGCTCTCGACACCCAAAACAAAATCCTTAATGAAATGTGGCAAGTATGAAAATAATTGGGAAAACTACCTTATTACCATATCAGAAAGGTTGAATTTATTTATCATTAATTAATTGTTTAAAATAAACACATCTAATTTGTTAGGAATTTTTCAATCAAATGTGTTGTCGTACAGATTGAACCAGGACGTACTAGAAAACACATTTGGTGTCTTACGTGGCAAGGGAGGCCTCCATGATCATCCTGATCAAGAAGAATTTCGCTTTAGGTGAAGGTCCCATATTTTAGGACACAACGAGTGTGTTATTTCGGACGCAGCAAATGTAAGAGCTTTGACGATACCCCAGATTTTGAAGCGCCATTGGCCGGTTTGCAGACATTGCTTTTCCTTATACAAACAAATAATCTGAAATGTTTTCTTAGGTACTAAATTTCAAAGCAAAGCGGATAAACCTGATGGAAATAAAGATGATGTAGATTTGGCCACTTTAGAAAGCGATGGCCTGGAAAATATTGCCGGATATACATCTGCCATAAAATTAAAAAAAAATTCCAGTCGAAGAAAATGTTGCGTTGTATTCATGGTTGGACCACATAAATGAAGGCCGCTTGTCAAAGCCATCACCAAGGATGTTGAATTATTTGATGAACTTGGTCAACATTTTCAAATCTTCAATGGAGAAGGCTGTTATTTGTCCAGGCTACCAAATAAATCTAATTGAACTGACCAAGGACATTGACTGCGATGTGGAAATAAATAAACTTTTTTCCGCGCGAGGATGTATTTTAGAATAAGAACACTTAACAGAACAATTGTACTCTTAATGCAAAAAAACGAAAATACAACAAAATTAAAATATAATTAAAATATTCTCCAATTATTTAATGCACAAATCTTCACAAATTGTTGTTTTGCTTAATTTAAGTTAAGTCTTCTATATCCATTTAGCTCTCTTTCCTTCTTTGATTCTTAATTTTTTCGCAATTAATTTAAATTTAATTAAAGTAAATTTAATTCAGCAATATTCAATTATTTAAACAAATTGTACGTATATATTATTGCGCACGAAAAATCCATCACTCCACATCGGAAAAACAAAACAATTCCCTTTGCTTTCAAATTTGTTTGTCTCTTATGACGTCTCGAAAATAAAACGAAAAAGGAAGTGTCGTATCCTTGTTTACTTTGATTCATGAATATGTTCTGAACTGACCCCTACAATCAGGGATGAAAAATCGTCTTTCAACAGTGAATCATAAGCTTTACAAAATGTGTATCGAATTGTACTTTTTAATTTTTTTGAACAACTTAGTATAACATTTTTTAAATAAAAGAAAAAGATAACATTAACGATAAATGTAGTATGTATTATATTAACAAATAAATAACATAAACGATAAATATAATTATTCAAAATTTCTAGGTATACAAAGAAAATTATTTGTACTATTAAATATTTGTTTAGTTAAACCAGAAGTTCTTCTGGTTTAAGTGAATCATGTTGTACATTTGTTTTCAATAGATGACTGTGTACGTTCAAATTGTGAATTAATTTTCATTAAAGTTTTAGTTTCTAAAACCGCAGTACAAGTTTCCACCTTGTAATCGATTTCTATTGAGTCTTAATAATATTTTGATATGAAAAAATTCTTTCCAAAATAGCTGATGAATGTACGATTGATAAGACACCTTGTGCAATTGTATTGTATACATGTAACTAAACATATAAAGGGTATTCACGATCTGGTGTACCAAGTCTTGTAAAATTGTAAAATTTTATTTTTTTACAACAGACTGTGAACACACCTTTACTAATCTGTAGCAACACTGAAGCAAATGTCAAAATCTGTTTCACATTTGTTTTGAAGAAGGCTAGAGTTGGTGTTAAAAAAATCTTACACCCTTGTATTTTTCTGTTACAATAGCGTTCGGGTATTGTAAAAGTGTAAAAGTGTAAGATTTTGACATTCAGTATATTTTTTTGTTGTAGTGCAAAAAAACGCTACACTTTTACACTTTTACAATGATACAAGACCAGATACACCGGATCGTGAATACCCCTATACTTATTATGATTGTATTTTATTGTTTTTTTGTAATTAGTTTTTAAGCTGGCTTACTTCAGCCCAGAATTCAGATATATTACACTTTTTAAATTTGGTTACCTCTTCATAATCACCTAGTGCTCTAAACTCATTATGAATCCGTTTAACGTTTTCTTCTTCTTTTGGGAAATATTTAACAATAAATGAAGCGATGGAAGCAAATTCACCAGAAACTACTAAACTCGGCGAAAAATATTTTAAACATTTTAGAAAATCATTATCAAAATCAATAATTTTTCTTAGATCTTCTAGAAATAATATTTAAAATGCTTTTGTACGTGCCTTGAATCCGATATACATATCTGTACCATTTTTTTTTTTGTTATTATCTTTGTATATGAAACCTATAGTACTACTACGAGACTGAATTTTTTAGCTAGTAGTTCCGTCGATGAGGGCGCTAGTTTCTCTTTTCTTGATATAGAATTGTTTATGTGAAAGAAATAAATGTAGAGGCTAATACGAAAAAAAGCAAGGGAGACGGTCAAAACTTATTAGTTCTGACAACAATATAGAGGGTAAGGGAGAAAACCGAATAAGCTGTTTTTGTCATGGCAACCTTCAAAATATGGTGGGTATAAATAAATTATATCAAGGCTATTGGCGTATACATGAATTTGAAGTAAGAATGTATATGGATACACATGCATGGATAGGTTATTATAGAATTTATTTTAATTTTTTCTTTCAAATTTTAGATATTTTGTGGATTTTAGGATTTTGAATTGTATCAACGTTGCTACTTTTCACTTTTTCTATACGAAAATGGCAAAGCAATGTTGAGATATTTCAATATGTTTTGTTTAGGTAGGTACATGTGTACCCAGATACCCATCTACATACAATATGTATGTACATAGGTACTTTTTGTTCTTTTTCAAATATAATATCTATTGAGAATAATTTAATTTTTTCTCCAGACAATTTTATTAGGAAATATAGTAGGTATACCTAGGCAATATATTTTAAATTTTTTTTTGACTAGCGATATTATAAATGTAGGTACTATATTACAAGTTATGGATTCGAAAAAAATCGAACTCGAGATTTTGATCAAACTTGACATTACGATGATAGCGAAGACGAAAAAATGGATCCGCAATTCCGTCTCTCTGTCATTCTGTCTATCTGTCCTCGAGTCTACAGCCTAAACGCTTTGATAGATTGTCTTCAAACTTGGTACATATTGTTTTTTTCGGTAATATGCCCACACGTTTTTTTCATTTTTTTAAGACGACAAATAACAGTAGCTCCCATACATTTTTTTTGGCCAAAAACAAAAATCTTATTTTTCTCAAAAACGGCTTCAACGATTTTTATAAAAAAAATGAGTTCATTAATAAAGGGAAAGGGTACCTCTTAATAATTTTTTTTTTTGAAAAAAATTGTTTTTTTGGTACCTCTAGTAGAACCATTTTGTTGGTTTTCGATTTTCTCGGAAACGGTTAATCTGATCTTTTTAAAATTTGTTTACGCAGAAGCTCCTAGAAAGTTTAAACACTATTGTACTAGTATACCAACATTTTTCAAAACAAATTGTTTTGGAAAGTAATAGATTTTTTCGAAACTTCGTATTTAGTAGTTTTTAGACATTATCTTGAATAGGTAAAAAAATATTTTTCTAAAATAAAAAAAAACGGTATCTCCCATACAAATGTTAAAAGCCGTTAAAAAAATGTATTTCCCAAAACGGCTCCAAGAATTTTCAAAAAAAAAAAAATGTTATTAAATTTTATTTTATTTTTTGGATTTTGAAAAAAAAAAAACAATAATTTGCAAATAAATATTAAATGTTTTGAAGATTTTTTTAAATAATATTTTCAAATGTGTATATATATCGTTGAATACTCAGTTAAAAAAAAAATAAGTAAAAAACGACTTGAAAAAATATATAATACCTATTAATAAGCAATTCTTATTTGAAAAGTCGTCAACTCGATTTTTTACGAATTTACTTATCAAATCTGAATTTTCCAAAAAAATATTTTTTTTTTTCAAAATCCAAAAAAAAAATATTAATATAAAATAAAAACAATGTTGTCACAAGAACAATTTTTTTTGCACAACGATTAACAGAAATCTCAAATTTTAACTGTTAAATTATTATCATGTTTGTTCATTTGGTAAAAAAGTTTATTTTATTGAGTAGTGACCGTTGCACACAAGTGTATACCTATATATTTAAATATTCCCTACAGCCACGAAACAATTTTCATTCTATCTGCCCGTAGAATAAAAAACACACACACACAACCCGCTCCTACTCAACAACAAAAATCCTCTTAAAAAAAAAAAACAAAAAAACCTATGAAATAAATTTTTTCCTTTTCTCCTCTCACTTATAATAAATTATTTATATATTTCTCTCATCAATTTATTATCACACTATTTCCCTTCATACGCATTTTCATAACACACCAACACTACCTAACCTCCGATTTGGTAGTGGAACCCATGATGAGTAGTAGAACTTATTGCAGGCTGGATGAATTTCGTCGTCAAGATAGTACTATTAATATCTATATACAATGATATTATAAAAAAGTTCAGCATCAGTTCCACAGTATATATTTTGTAAGGGCATATGGGTTTCGTTGAAAATTAATACAATTTACTCTTTTTCGTCAAAAGCTTCTTTTATCATAAAGTTTCGACAAAAACTTTTAAATAAAAACGTCATTCTTGGAAGTAACACAAGAAGCCTTGCCTCTTGTGAAAAATTTTCATTTAAAGCCTAGTACGCTGCTGATGCGAAACGAAAAATCCCATACAAAAATGACACGACGAAATCATGAACGAAAAATTTCGTTCTACTTTTCGTTTTCCAGTACGCTGCTGAACAACGAAATGTGTAATTTTAGTGGATAGCTGTAGTAGATTTCTTAGTACAATTCTCCACTCTTTTCGTTCTCAATTTAATTGACCTGCACATTAATTGCTTGCGAAATTTTGACATTTCATTTTTTTATAAAAAAAAAGTCAAGCTCTTGTAATGCTTATTTGATTTTTCTTTGGCTTTGTGTTTTCTCTAGTGTCTGGTTTTTCTGTGCATTTCCTGTATTAAATTATTCAAAATACATTCAATTCTAATTTTGTATCAAAACCAATTTTAAAATCGACTAAACTAAATCTGCAAAATGAAAATGGGAAGTTGGAAAGAAGCACACCCTTCACATATCTTATCGGCGAACAAGATATAGCTGATCTTTATTTGGAGTGCTGATTATAACCAACTATTGACTTTTCTCATACCTAGTGCTAGTGCTTAGATTAAAAATAACCTATGTCCTTTTAAAATTAATTTATTTTAAGGGACTACTAAATAAAAATATTATAATCAAGATTCAGTAGTTTGTTCTGCAATTAACTGTCCATGTCATGATTTTTAAAATACATTTGTTACTCCGACTTTTAAATTCTATGCGACCTTTGACACCATATAAATATAAAAAAAACACTCACCATTTCTAACTACATACTTTCAACACATAAATTAACTGAATTGTCACAAAGAAAAAATCAAATCGACCGCTCGCTACTTGCAGTACGAATATGAATTTCCGACCTGGTCGGGACAAGGAAGCCAAAGGTAAGCGGCCTTCGGCTGCACCAACGACAATTAAGGAAATCATCGTTACCACAATAATGTTTGGTTGCAAAAAGGCCATCTTAAACGATACCCACCTCTATTTAGAAAGCCTGTTTCAAAGTGAACAGTGAATAGCTTTAGGACTATATCTTTGGAACGGGTTGTCCAATAAAGGTGAGCGATATCTTTTAAGAATCAGCACTTCATACTTTCAAAGGAAGCATTAAAAAAACCAAAAGTAGTTTTGTCACCTAATTACTTTTAGATGTATTTTTACATATAATTTTTTTGAAATAATTCTTGGACTTGAAAATGGTGTCCGAAATTAGTAAGAAACCATAAATTAGAACTCATAACCGCTTACACCATCCCAATGAAGGACGTAGTTTTCGAATTATAGAGCGGTTTACCTCCCTATTTCATTGATTTTCTTAAAATTGATAGAAATTTCATCAAATCGGCAGATAAACCAGTTAATAAGTCCCAAAGTATTTGCTTAATTTCCATCATTTAAACGGTTCTGAGTTTAAATCCTCTATGTGTAACAAGAACAATTTTTAAATCCAAGAATTATTTCAAGAAAATTACATCTAAAAGTAATTTGGCGACAAAAAATTTTCCATCAAAAATAATTTGGTGACAAAATTACTTTTTTTTTTACAACTTGTCATTTGTTTTTGACAGCTTACAGAACTCTCCGCAAATATTTTTCCGCTGTGGTTTTCGTTAGCATTTCGCTCTGGAGACCACCGAAAAATTTCGTTTCGCATCAGCAGCGTACTAGGCTTAAGAAAGTAATTAAATAGAATTATTAATTCAAACTTACTTATCCATTTGCATAAAAAAAATTCACAAATAAAATAGAAAATAATAAAGCAAACACATAACAAAAACAACATCAAATCAAATACCTTACGAATTGAACCTATACGACAAATGGCTACCGGCTCGACGCTCAGACACTTTGACATTTTGCAGTGCTACCAAATAAGATTGTATTAAATTCAGACGTTTCAATAAAAAATTATTGAATTTCTTTCGGTTCTTTGTCGAAAATGAAGTTTGTAATTTTTAAATTTCTAAAAACATTTTTTGATAAATAAAATACCTATTAACTTTAGCCGCAGCGCAAAAGTGTATCGAATTTTATAACAGCATATTTGTGTACTTCAACAAAGTCGATTGTATCAAAAAAGTACAATTGGATCGGCCTTTGCAACCGTGCCTACAATGATTTAGTTCTCTCTCGTCATCTCCTCCGAGCTGTTAGCCGATTTGAACTAGTGGATAAAAATGGGAGAAATCCCATTAAAAATTATTCACCCGCCAATGCTGTCCCTATTAAATGAAAAAAAAAAAGAAATGTAATTTTCGAATCATGACCTATTTATCTCTGCCGAGGGCGACCATTTACATGCAAGCAGAGAAAGAGAGACTTATTGGTATTGTCATTGTATGATGTAATTCGCGATCAGCCATTCAACCCTCATATTGAATCAGAGTTACCATTCCCACGTTGGTGCAAGTAGTTGCTATTCTTTTTTTTTTTTTGTTTTTCTTTAGAAACTTTCAGAGTTCAGCTTTTTTTTAAAGCTTTTGAGAACAAATAATTTAACTGAGAAAGAAGGGTGTTGTTGATTGGAGAGTTTATGTTATTATGTTATCTTTTGATGTTACGATTGGCTTTGTAAAGAAAGACTTGTTACCTACCTAATTAGTTAAGTGGATTTTTGATGGAATGCCGTGTTTTAAGTTGTATACACGTAGGCCTCACTTAACGCGGGAGTTGCGTTCCAGAAAAATGCTGTGTTAAACGAAATCGTGTTAAACGATACAAGAAGACAAGGGCAAAAAAGGGGGTTACGTTCCATGATTTCGAAATTCACAAAAATATTTTTTTTTTAGAATGTTATTGATAGAAATTGGAACCATACATAAAATGAACAAACAAAAACATAATGCATAAGCCATAATTGCTCTTTCCTGCAATATAGGCTTCATAAAACGTTAAAAAAAAGATAGAAAAAAGTACTTTTAAACTGAGCAAAAGAACATCGCAGATCTTAAATAATCCATACGTGGCCGTTTTTGTAATGCATCAATGTTGTTTTTCTTTTGCTGAAAAAATCCGCAATTCCACGTTATTACATACACTTATGTATATATGTTTCGTTTGGTAACAAAAACCAATTTATTTTTAATTTAGATCTGTCAAGACAATGAACAACTTTTGCCTTCGAATGGCCAACAATATTGTTTTATTTTATATTATTCGTCCGATCTACCCCTCTTTTACTAACACCAATATTCATCATAATTGAAAGCCATCATTTTGAAAAGGTCTTCTTTGATAATAATTTGTTTCGGTTGCAAGAAAGAATTAAAATAATTTTAGTTCAAATGAAAGCAGCTTTAAGTGAATTAATTTAATTTTGCACCTCATTTTCGGACATGCAAACTTGAAATTAAAAACAACGATCGAGCCAATATTTGGCAGTTTATACCGCTAGCTGGGTCACAAACACAAATACACACCAGTACTATAGCAAATAAAAATCTATCTGAAAACGTGTTCTATTCCTTATGAAAAAAAACAATTTATAGATCAAAATATAAATTTACCAAACGAAAACCCCATTAATAATGGTGAAATCCATATTTCAGTTTATTCGTATTAAAAAAAGAAACGGTAGTCGGAAGTATAAAAATGCAATATCTCTACAAGCAAAATCTGTTCATAACATGTAAAATAAGGAGAACAAAAATTTTGTATATCGCGTTAGAACGAGGCTTTTAAACGTGTTAAACGAAAATTGTTCGCAAAAAGTCAAACGTGTTAGAGCCAGGCCGTGTTAAAAGTGGGACGTGTTAAGTGAGTGAGGCCTACCTATACTTTATTTTGCTTCGCAGTAATGATTTGTATATTAGTTATTATTGGGTTTAATGAATAGTTTGTGTTATTGTTTTTAATTACTTAACTGAAGTGGTGTGATTTGTGTTTCAGTAATAGTGTATTGGTATTTATTTAGTGATTTATATTTATTAAGTAAATCAGAATCAATCAAATTATAATGTGAATATTTTGTTTAAATCACTAGGCGGTTACCCTATGCACATTTGTCTCCGATTTAAAATTATGCGCCAAACTGCGTAAAATAAGGAACATTTTAGTGACGGACTTTAATATGAGCAAAGTGTTAAAAAGTATCATGCTATGGCCTTAACATTTGGCTGATTTAAATTTTGCGCCATTTTAACTAGCACCATACTAAACCTGCTGTCCTGAAAAACATCTAAAGGAGTCTAAAGCAGTGCAAACAACTTTAAGCGAAAAGGTTTTTTGGGTTAAAGCGTCCTAATGGATTAATAGCCCGGTCAAAATAAACATTGACATTTAATGTTATATTAATTCGCACAAAGCTGAAAATTGGCTTCAATTTTGGGAACACTATTACAAACAATTTGTCAACAATCCCCATCGATCCGATATGTGAAAAAAAAACTAATTCAAAGTTGAAAAGGTTGTGTTCTTCATAAAATGTCTGTGAATGACCGTTAATGTATAGGTACATTGCTAAAAATTTAAAACAACCTACTGGTGATTTTAATTTAATAGTAAAATCTTAAAAGATAGTTCGATGAACAACTTGTTTAAAATTACAAAATCCTTTTTTTAATTTGGTATCATAATAAAGCAGTTTTAACATTGTACTAAATCTTTTAAAATTATACACTACTGCTTTTTATGTTTTAAGTCGTTGATTTGCTGAAAGCCCCATTTTAGTTGTATTTGATTTTCAGTCTATGATGGCAACAAAGTGCATGATTTTTACATAGAGATTTGTATTTATGTATTCAATTAGTTGTATGGATAACTTTAACATATACCAAAGAATATATACTTCTCAACTGTGATAGTTTTTTAATCTCGAAATCAGTCTTTTTATTGGGTCTCGCTTTTAAGAAGCGCAATCTCTTTCAATAAAATCTATGGACATCTAGTGGATAAACAAAATTTAAGCTTTAAAAAAATTCAGGAAAATATGTATTATTTTTACTTGCAAGTATAGGTCCTATAAGGCAAGCTTTGCATTCGTAAACAAAAAAATTCTAACAATCAAACATGACCTAACGATCATAGAGAACACGATCAATTGATGATCAAATACGCCTATTTGTTTGACTGCCATTTTTTTTGGCCAAAAAACAAAAACCTTACTTAAAATATGGCAAAAACCGCATACTTAAATTTTCAAATAAAATTTTTTGGATTTTTAAAAAATAAATAATTTTTTTTTCGAAAAATCGATTTTTCAAAAACCAGTCGGTGAATTCTTTTGAAATTTAAATCTTATATGTATATAAATAATACGTTCAAAATTGCGTTTCAATTTTTTTTTCGAAAAATGTTTTTAAAATCTTATAAGTAAAAAGTATTTTTTTTAAGAAACCGCTCCAAAGTCTTTGAAATATTTTTTTTTTGTTGATATATTCGTTTTTTTCCCGGGAGTTCAAATGGCATCTTTGTTTTTTCTGAAACTATAACCACCAAGCAATATAAAACCAATTAAATATGTGGATTATCCATTTATTTACCGTACTATAAGTATTCCCTTTTTACGAATTTTTGCGTACGTCAGTAAATAGTACATATAGAGAGTGTTTCTTTATTTATTCCGGATAAGGAATAGAATGGATGGAAAGACGAAATGTTTATCTAGAATATCCAGAATGGAATGAATAAAAAACAGAAATTCTATCCGGAATATGAAAGAAAAAAGATGACATCAATCAGCTGCTTTCAAGTGTTGTGATGATGACAAGAAAAGAGATATCTCTATGGAAAATAGTCAAAACATATTATTATTGATTTATTAATTCATGAAAACTCACATTTAATTGTTATTTATATATTTATTTCAATAATAAAAATATAAACAATGTTTGGTAATCCATTTTGTTTACTTACTTGGTTTTCGTCTTTGGCTGCTGTCATTTGTTTTGCTTTCATATGAGAGGGTAATTCCGAGAATTTAACATGGAATAAAAAGAATGCATTCCAAACGTTCCGGAATGAATAAAGAAACAACAAAATAGTTTATCCGGAATATTCCATGGAATAAATAAACGCAAAATTGGTATTTCGAATATTCTGTACATACCAGAATGAATAAAGAAACACACTCATAATGTAGTAACAGGTTTGGTTTCCTTGAATTATCAATTCGATAATTCTTTATATTAAGAATCAAGTTACTCGTAATCTTACTTACATCGGCTTTAAACTTGCATAGGATATTTAGACTAACCTATCTACTAAACAGCGTCAATGTTTAGCTACATTAAAGTTGTTAGTTCGAAGAGCAAGTTCGTACGATCCAGTCGTGCATTTTATTTTTTCCCGCTAACCGATACTATTGAATTGGCCAGAATAATTCGGATAGTATTGATTACTATAATAACATTTGCCTTATTTACATAGATACCAACACGAATATTGACATAATCAATATTTGTAAAAGTGTAAGAATTTTTGACAAGGAAAATGTAAAATGAAATTGCAATTATTTTACCACAAAGTTAGGCAAGTTTCGTATTACTCTGCATCCGGCAAGTGAAAGCAGAACTTATTGTAACAAAACAGTGAACTTATTTCTCTATACCTACTTTCATCACGACCCTTGATTCAAGATTTTAACAATATGGTTTTACAAGTAGATAGATACGAGTACATTCAAATCGGACCTACCCCTGCCATCTGTTCCGTAAATCAACGGCCTGGGCGCTAGCATTTAAGAAAAGTATCAGCTTCATATTCTCGGTGTGTGATTTTGAAATCGAATTTATTCTGTTCTACTGGCAGAATTAAAAATTATGGACATAAATAAATAAATGTTTTATGATACACACACATGCACATACAAATGTTCGTTGAAGTAAGAATACTTCTTCCACATTTTGTATTTCTTATTTATGAAACACCCTGTATTTTAAGTGCTATGATTTTTGAAACGAAAAAAGTAATGATTGTGCGCCTAAATTTCTAATGAATAATTCATTGTATTAATTGGAATTACCACTACCTTGGTATTTCCACATTACTTCATATAGGTATCATATACAAAATTAAATTTGTAGCGTGTCCATATTGAAAATTAGCTTGAAACAGCTAAAGAAATTATGAGCACAAAAATGTGAGGAGGAAAATATTTTCTAAATTGTAGGAATTATAGGCAACAGAAAATTAGATGGAAATTTGATTTTTTATTAATCTTTTAAAATACCAATAACAGACAAGAACTCTCGTAGGTACTCTCTTGTTTTTTACAAAGCAAGTTCGTAAGACCTTGTTGTGCATTTTATGTTAACTGGCCCAACTATGTACATCACGACGACCGACGACGCAACGGGCTATTAATTTCGCAGTGACCCCTCACAAAAATCAAAGGCTACGAAAAATCACATACACCTCTACATTCTACCATTGTATATACATCTCTAGAGATGTATATACTATGATTCTACATCTTTATATAGTAACCAGTTCACACGCAAATGGATGACCTAATTATAATCCACGGTAATGTCTCAACTAGAAGGGGGATTCAATGTACAGATCATAGATTGTTGGTCTGCATAAACAATGACCCTATGCTGATAAGCTTTTCGAATAAAATGCCGTGTGGAGACAGAAAGGTTAGAAAATAATGTTAGAATAATAAACAACCACTAAAAAAAAATAAACGCTATTATTAGTGAGGGTTTATCTTTAAGTGAGATATGCGGCATTAAAATCTCAGCAGTTTGACATTTAGATACAAAATTATTCCTTCGCTAATCGAAAACGAAAGTTATGTAAATGAATACGAATTGACATTTGGAACAAAATTTACAGAGCCATAACCAAAATAAAAAATAAATTTCACTACTGGACGTACTTGCACTACTGCACGTACTTGTTCGATCCCATTGTATGCAAAAGATTTTTAATAGAAACGGTTAAATATATATTTTAAAGTCGTTTTTTACCTAATTTTATATATAAAAAATATCTTAAAGTTTTTTTCAAATACAAAATTGGGATGACAATTTTAAATACATATTAACTTAAAAATAAAAATTTCAGAAAAAATCGTTCACCCGTTTTCAAAATATTGCATTTACAAACTGTTTTTTTTTTCAAAAACCCAAAAAAACTATTTCTCGAACATTTTTAAATGCAGTTTTATTTAGAATAATAATTTTTATCGAGATCCGTTAAGCCATTAATGAGAAAGTCAAAAATCAAAAAAATCCTTGTATGGCAGTACCGTTAATAACAATATATGTTACACAAAATTTTTATCCAAAATGTAGACCATACCTGAAGTAGTACACATCATTTTTTTTTATCAAAATCGTTGGAGCCGTTTTGGATATAATTAAGACGGTACAATAATTTGTATGGCAAGTACCGTTATTTTTGGGTCTGAAACAAATATTCAAACATCTATTTTAGACAATCACTTAAAACGCCTAATTACTAAGTTTGAAAAAAATCGGTTTTCCCGTTTAGGCTGTAGATCGTTCAACAGACTGACAGACAGACTTACCGAGTTGAATTTCGGGACCCACTTTTTGGTGTTCTCCATCATCGTAATGGCAAGTTTGATCAAAATCTCGAGTTCGATTTTTTTCCAAATTCAAAACTTGCCCTATAGTATCTACATATATCGCAAGTAAAAATAATGAGTTCATACTTATTGTAGAATTTGTTCGTGGATTTTCGAACGGACACTTTATTTTATTGCCTAATGAAAAATCTTAACTCTTGGATTAGCTTCCATTCTATGGTTTAGTAAGGTCATGGATAAGACGTGGAATACGATTTTTTTATTGTTAGCCCAAGTAACATCGTCACAGCTATTAGATGCAAAACTGTTCTTCTGCAGCTCAAAACAAGTGAAATCGAAAGCTATGTCTTTAAAAGGTATAATTTCACAGCTCAATGTATTTTGATTTTAAATCATGCTCTAAAGTGAAGTTTAACAGCGCTGTCAGCTCATTCAGCGTTTAGTTATTAAAACTTGCTCCATAATACCTTCTTGAATTTTCCGCATCTTAAGGGTTAAAGACCGTTGTACAGCTTTCAACAACACATAAGTAATAACAGACGCCATAAGAGCTCCAAAAACAGGATTTAGCTTTAGAAGTTAAATGCTAACGCATGCGCATTTCGAAATATCAAAATATGGTATTAGAAGAGCATCTACAAATCAGCTGTAGAGCTTAGTATTAATATCTTAACACATTTTACTCAGGAACCCATATTATAATATTATTATTTATCAAGAAAAAAATGTAAAAAAAATGTATTATTTTAAATAAAAAATGCATGTTTAGATTAGCCATGTTCAGATTGGAACAATAAATTTACTCTGTTAATTAAACAATGCGGAATAAATTTGACAATTTCGCGACTGTTTGGTTGCTAAATTGAATACCATGGACTTAGATGAGAGTGCGCACACATGCAAAAACTATTCAGTCCGCGATTCGAGCAACTTAAAAGTTTGTGTTTTGGCACAAATCGAACGTACGCCACAAATAAGTTCGTCAGTTTATATCACACCGAACTATATGTAACTGCGCGCACATAAAATCAAAATATTGTCTGTGTGTTGGTTTATCTCGTTGATTGATTTTTAAGTTGCCGATGTGCGCGATCATCGTTCAACTAGTAATTAAACTATTTCGTTTCGGAAAAAATGCATGTGCGCGCCTAGCAAAAGGATACAAATTTTCTATATCACAGGGAATCGAGCAGTTTTATTTCCATTAAATTATTTTTTTTTTATTTTTTGCTTTTGACTTTTAATTTCTAAAGCACCCTATCTTATAACAATACCATGAAGTTGAAAAGACGAAAATGCCATCTTGTTGGAACTACGAGTAGCTCTAGAAAATGTATAATGAATCTTAAACCGACATAAGAACTCTATATCAACAGTAATTAATATTGCAGCTCCAGAAAAGATAGTAATGCAGCTTAATTGGGAGAAACGTCTTGCCTGACAATAAAAATGGCGACGACATATAAAATTAATTCAATTATTCTTTTTTCATTTAAAAAAATAATCATCTTCGGAGTGTTGTCAAAGAAAACACGAAATTATAATTATTTTTCAAAAATGATTTGATTTTACCTCTTCAAATTAATTTTTAAATATTTTTACTATCTAACTATTTTTTAAAATTATTTTTGGTGACTTAATACACAGAATTATGTAAGCGCGCTGTAATTTAACGAAGTATCCTCACTACATTTGTGAAAATATTAAACGCGCACTTGAAATTCACTATCATACAATCGAAAATTATAATTTCTTTTCTTATTTATTTTCATAAAGCTATTTTTTTAATTTGGTTATTGTCATCTTCGTTATTTCTATTTTACATACTATGAAACGATTCATTCATTCGTTAATAGTATTAGAATATTCATATATTTTTCCTTTTTAATACAAACAACAATCTGCCAAAAGCAGTGTTTTAATAGTTTCAAACCCATGTACTACAGAGCTTCAAGTCACTTTTGTTACTGATAACAGGCTGAATAAGAGCAAAAAATAGCTCTTAAACTCAATGAATTAGCTACATGGGATCTTGATATTTGCTCTAAATCCACTTATAGAGCTCCTTGCTAAATAATCAGCTTTAGGATTTAGCTCTTGGAGCACTAAAATCTTTTATCAGCTAAAAATGTTTCTTGGGAGCGATGCAAGTCTTTAAAAGTAAGTACAACAATTTTTTAGTGCAAATAATTCAGACATAAGTTTGGACATATGAAAGTATTTTAAACAAGAACAAGATATTCATATTGGTATTCAGATACGCCCTTACAAAATATTAGTGGAAAGATTTAATCGTTCAGGCCCGTTTGCTGATACACAACTTATGCATTTAAGTTCTACTTAAACACTTATGTGACATATAAATATTTATGATGTGTATCAGCATACGGGCTTTAATGCCGACATTAAATCACTTTTAAAACAGAAATCCGCTAAAAAAAAACTCGTTTAAAAGCGGAATTCGAGTCTTTTGCAATTTAAAAAATAAAGTATACCTACTTTAACGCTGAACCACTCGTCTAATTTTAAAATCAGCTCAACGTTACTTTAGCATGATTATTATTAAGTCCAAACTTCAGGGCACCCTATCACTATTAATTTCCCTACTACGAGTACATAAGTACATACAAAGTAGAAGTCATAGATTTGCTTGCATGGGTGGTGGTGGTCAAGTTGTTTTAACATTTAGCAGGAACATTTAGACATAATGAAAACGATTATACCAGGTCCAATCCTTGCCAAACAACACCCTATTACCGTTACAAAAAGAAAGAACATAATTATACTATAAATTGATTCTATTTTGAAAACGAATGTGATTTGATGTCTAGTCGTTCTTTTGTCATTATTTCTACTTAAATACACAATCATCCAATATTAATACATCTCTACACATGTTTCTCTTTGCCTTTGTTTTCTTCTTAAACCTTACATAGCTATACGTACTTATTTATTTTTCAAAAGTTGTATTTTATGATTAGCGTCGTTAATGACAGGATGGTCAGCACTTCTGATTAAGATTTGCGTCTATATATGTAGGTATGTACCTACATTAAAATAAAATAGTGTGCTCAAGTCAAAAATAGACGTACATCGCTCTGAATAATATTCTTAACTCCATATGTAACAGTGTTGCCAGGTTGTCATTTTTTCTGCTAAATTAACCATAGGAACATTTTACTCTTAGCATGATTTTTGTTTCAAATCCTGATAGAATTTTTTTAACAGGACATTTGGTTTTAGCAGGAATTCATATTACTCATATACATATAGCTAAAGTAAAATTTGAATTTAAAAAAATCAAACTTTATTAAGCAACAATTTAAAATTTAAACTGAAACCGAACGCACAAACTTTCAATTAAATCAAAGCACATCAACCTTTTTGTTCCCTGAAATTTTATTTGACGTTTGAGATGTATTTGAAGATGCTTCAAATGAAGCCGAAGGCTTTTGAAGTAAATGATTAAGATAATAACTTAATTAGATTAACATACTTTGATATACCTGATTTTGTTTTTGTTGGGCAAAAAGTTTGATTTATTAATTATTTGTAAGGTGTTCTTCTTATTTAGTTAATTTAATAAAATAAACGATTTCTTTTTTGTTTTTAATTTATTTATTTGATTGAACATAGTAGAAGCAAAATACTACCAAAATAAATAAAGTCGGTATTTTAAACCCCCTACGGCAAAGTCGAATGTTCTAGGTGTATATTGAAGTTTCTTACGGTCTAGTTATTGGATTTTTATCATATAAAATTTTTACTTGCGATTATAGGTACTAAAAGGTGATTTTTTAAGAGCTTGGTTTTTAAAAATTCAAAAAAACACAGAAACTTGTAAAAAGTGAATGAAATTTTTATTTGGATCGATAAATCAATTTCTGCCATTTACTTTTTAAAAATAATTTCACTTAAATGTTGCCCGCGGCTACGCTTCAGGTGTTCCATTCTGAAGGTCCAATTTTGGCAAACTTTTTCACACATTTCGGCCGGAATCTCACCAATGACGCGTTCAATGTTGGCTTCCAAGGCAGCAATAGTGTTTGGCTTGTCCCCATAGACAATAGACTTAACATAGCCCCACAAAAAATAGTTTAACGGGGTCAAATCACATGATCTTGGTGTCCAATTGACTGCGCCAAAACGTGAGATCAACTGCTCACCAAATTCGCCTCTCAATTGATGCATGGTTTCGCGTGCAGTGTGGCATGTGGCACCGTCCTGTTGGAACCACATATCGACCGAGGTCAATTCTTGCATTTTCGGCAAAAAAAAATCTGTTATCATCGAACGGTACCTTTCTCCATTGACCGTAACCCTGCGGCCTTCATCGTCCTTGAAGAAGTACGGCCCAATGATGCCGCCTGCCCATAAACCGCACCAAACAGTGCATTTTTCGGGATGCATTGGTAGCTGCTGAATTTGCCTCTGGCTGCTCTTCACTCCAAATACGGCAATTCTGCTTATTCACGTATACATTTAGCCAAAAATGAGCGGAAAAAAAAACGGACGTAGCTTGCAAAACATATTTTTCACAGAGCACGAATTTTGATAATAAATTTCAATAATTTGCAAACGTTGTTCAGGCGTAAGTCTATTCATGATGAAATGGCAAACAATACTGAATCGAAATGTCAAATGTTCGTGGAATTTGTCATGTGTCATCTGTCAAAAATATAAACGTCAAAAACCAAGTAGCAAAAAAATCACCCGTTATAAGGCAAGTTATGCATTCGTCGAAAAAAAGTTTAGAAATAACAATCAAACAAGACATTATGATGATAGCGAAGACGAAAAAATGGTCTACAAATTTTGTCCGTCTGTATGTCTATGTGTCAGTCTGTCTGTATGTATGTATATACTATGTATAGACACCTGCAGCCCAAACGGGTTGGCCGAATTGCTTCAAACCTGGTATATAGAGTTTTTTAAGTATTGTACAGAGGAAATTGCAATTTTTTTAGCTCAAAATTTTTGTTAGCCTATTTTTCTCGGAAGCTGCTCTAACGATTTTGCTTAAAAAACATCAGTGTAGCTTTTAGGTACGCCCGATCATATGGATGAACAAAATTTTTTTTTAAATGTCTAAAAACGGTACTTTCCATAGGACCGTTTTTTTAGATTTCGACTATCTCATTAATGGCTTAACCGATTCTTTCGACTTATCATAAATATATAGGTTTATGTAGACCAATTTATACTGCGTACCAATATTTTTCATTAACATTTTTTTGTATTTTTAAAATTTATATTTTGAAAACTGCGCAATAATTTTTTTTCAAAAATTATAGTTATATGTATTTGCTGAATACCTATGAATTGGCGTTTTTGAATTTTTTAAAAGTTTTTTTCAAAAAGTTTAAGAAAACGTTTTTTCTCAAAAACCGCTCCACAGATTTTTAAAAATTTCTTCTCGAAAATTAAAATTTATCCAAGAAATAAAATAGCGTACTTTTTTTAGCTCAAATTAGTTTAAGTATTTATTTCAGAACCTTGAATTATTTTTTCTTTGATTCAGCTGATTTAATCTTCTGTTTTTAAGTTTATATTATTAAATATTTAAGATTGTCATACCAATTTTTTTTTAGAAAAAAATTAAAGAAACTTTGTATATATAAAAAATAAAGTAAAAAACTACTTTAAAAATATATTTAGATTTTTAATAGAAATCTTTTGAATACGATGTGATCGAACATAAGAGCAGGTTCCTGCGGTCCAATCGTGCATTTTATTTATTTTTTGTTGTCAAAAAATACTGCTGAATCCACTATTTTAGCAGTACACATATTAGAAATTGTTCATTAGCCACACTGTATGTTACTTTTTATGGGCCTGAAATAGTCTGTAATGAATAGGTACATGCATTATTTTCTGTTGACAGGTACCTATTTGTATTTTGTATTCACAATCAAAAATGTATAGCAAAAAAATAAATTAGGAACAAATGTCAGACAAAATGTAAAAATATTGATAATATATAATAAGATATGAAAAAAAGAAAGAAAACAACAAAAACAACTTGCTGTTGATATTGTTGGGCTTAAAAACTCTAAAGATAAAAAGAGCTGCAGAAAAAATTTAAAATAATTGTGTGAAAAGGGCTTATTGAAAGCTATTTTTTTTGAACCCCCAAAGGGTTATATGCATTGTATGGCTTTTTATCGTTTGGGAGACTATGTTTTTCTGGTAAATTTTATAAACAATTTTTTCAACGTTATTGTGTCTTCTTGTATAATCACTTTGAGCTAAGCTCGATAATATGTGATGTATTGTCTGTGCCTCGGGTTATCTGCATATATAGCGATCACAAAGGTTTCAGTTCCAACAACCAGGTGTGTGACATTACCGCTGTGAGATGATCTACAATACTGACTATTATCGCTCATTGATTTTCACCGAAAAGATATTGGTTGTCATATTGACCACCGGTTGTTGTTAACTGAAAATTTTCATATTGATGAATAAAATAATCAATAGGATGACTTGTTTTTGGCATTTGATGATCGAAATCATTAATTTCGGTTATCAATTTGCAATTGTCAATTTGATGATCGTTATTTTAAATATGATAATTACGATTATCAATATGATGATCGTTGGTTTGCGGGTGTCATATTGACAATCGGGAATGTTTATATTAAGATGTTAAAGTGCTGAGTAGTAAGTAAGTATTTGTTTCCTAAAAGTTTTGTGCTCTTGCAATTTTAAGTATGAATTAAGCGGTTTTAAATTTTCATAGGTATTGAAATCATTCAAAGAACAATCGTCAATGTGACAACCGCGATGATCGTATTGATAACCGCAATCGTTATATTGACAAACGCAATAATCTTATTGACAACTGCGATCATCCTATTGACAACCACAATAATCTTATTGACAACCGTGGTAATCAATATGATGACCACAGGTTTCAGTATAATCATAATCGCAGTAGTCAATACGTTGATCGCGGTTGTCAATATTATGATAGCGGTTTTCCAAATATTCATATTGATGATCGCGGTCTTTGGCTGAAAAATAACAACTTTTGTCATCAATATGATAAACAAATTCATCAATATGACAACCGCTTTTGGTTCAATGTTCCCTTGTTTATTTATCTAAAGCTTGTCTTTTAAAGCTTCCTTTTAGGTTTAAATGAGTATATCAGTTGTCTGCTTCAGTAACTATTTGTATATGTAAATGTATTTACATATTATATTTATATACATAGCTATGTACATAATTTTCGTCAATTTCCTTAATGTGTAAGATACCTGTGTCTTGACTTTTCGATACTTTGCCTCAAGTTATGCATCTGGTCTTACATTTGCCAGGCCAAACTTCATATTAATATCATTGATAAGCCTTTCAGTGATTTTTATTAGGTACGTAAAAGCAAAATGTTGTTAGGTTATTCATGTACAACAGATGCATTAATGTTTCACCGTTCGAATATCCCTAAATTTTAAGAACTTCTCAAAAGTATAGCTTTTATCATCATTTTTGATAAAATTATGGCAACACCGTCCCCCGGAAGGATCGTTACAAAATATTCTATAGCCACCAAGCTCATAAGAACGTTTTTCGCTTATTTCCGGAATCAACCAAGTCTCCGACAAACAACATACATATTAATTGGAACCCTCGAATGTTCTTTTGAACTCATCAATATGCTTCAGGCAGATTTTCTTCAAAATTCGAATAGGTATTACTTTGGTTAACCAAAACGGCCTTACTGAAAATAACTCACAATTCAAAAACAAATATGTAATGACCACGAACTCGAAAATCATTAAGTAATACTGACATTTAAAATACCACAAAGCCATTCAACTACATTTCAAGAAATCATTGTTATAGCCATTCTATCATTCATTTATTTTACAAACAAAACTTTGACAAACATTTTGCACAGTCACACACATTTTTCGATAAAAAAAAATGATCTTGATGTCATATTTTTTCTTCTATTAACAGATACTGACTAATTCGATAAAAAAATAAAACCGACGTCTCGATCGCACTTGCTTGCTCTTATGTTCGATCACATCGTATGCCAAGATTCTTATAAAATCGGCTAAATATATTTTGAAAGTATTTTTTTACTATATAACATTTCTTTAATTTTTTTCTAAAAAAAAAAATTGGTTTCAAGAAAAATCGTCATCTGCTTGCGAAATATTGAATTTTCAATAAATATTTTTCTAAAACTTTGGTAGGTATACAGTATTATTTATAATTTGAATTTTGATCGAAATCCGTTCATCCGTCGTTTAAAAAAGAAAGTCGAAAATCACAAAAATGGTTGTATATGGCAGGTACCGTTAAAAAAATAAGTGAAAAAAATTCCCAAAATGTAGATATAATTATTTTTTTTGCCAAAATCTTTTGGGAGTGCCGTTTTCTAGATAATAAAGATGGTAGGCAAAATTGTACGGCAAGACCGTTATTTTTGGGCCTTAAAAAAAGATTTAAAAATCTATTTGCGACAATAACCTAGAATGCTTAAATACCAAGTTTAAATAAAATCAATTCAACCATTTGCGCTGTAGAGTGTATATTGCGTGCAGATCGTTGTGCAAACGGAATTGCGGGGCCCATTTTTTGGGGTTACATGTATATCACCTACATGTTAAAATTGATTGAAATCTCGAGTTAATTTTTTTTCCATTAATAAAACTTGCTCTATAATACCTACCTATATCGCATATAAAAATACAAGAGATTAAAATATTTTGTGTGGATAGTAAAAGTCGGCTAAATTAAATGTACCTATACCTGTACTCTTGTGCATATGTCATATATTCCACGGCGAATTTTGGCCCATTTTACCTAACTAACTTATATACAAAATTATGACAACATTTTTGGCAGATTTACTGTTGAAGACGTTTATTTGTTAGTTATTCATAACCCAATTTTCCGACGCAGTATTAGGTCTATAAATATGTAAGTAGGTATATATGTACAATAATACATTACATAGATACTATGTTTATTCTATATAAAATTAAGCTCACTCGTGCTTTAATGGATTTCTCATTCAATGATTGATCTTCGTACCTATAAGCTAACATTGATCTTAGGATACTCAACAAATTTACCATGTTCTTTAATTTGAGGCATTCGTCTACAACTGCCTTAAAATTGATTGTATAATGACATAATGTACATAAAACATATACCTACTTTGTCAGCTGATAAGCACAATTGAGAATTTTAGCGATTTTTTTAAACACTAAATTTTGAAGCAAATAAGCATGAAGGTGGGAATTCGTTTGACCATTATTTAATTAGTCAAAAAATGCCTCATTTGATATAATTGTCGACGAGAAGTTAATATAATATATATACATACTCGTAACATCGTACATACACACATAATATGTACATATAATTACTTAAGTACCTAGATACTCACTAAGATAAAACAAAATCACATTTCAAATTAACTCATTTGAGTGAGTCATAACGAATATTTTTATGATGACGAATTTTACTTGGAATGGTTCTACTGAATGTGGGTATTTCTAACTCTTCAAACTTCAAGGCAAAAAAAAAACATTCACATAAAGTTTCCGACGCAGGTTTGATAAGGAAAAGTGTTATAAATTTGTATTTACCAGCGTTTAACTGTTTAAAAATATTTTTTTTACTGATGGTAGATATTACCTATACATATGATATTCTAGGTAATGAAGTGGGACATAAATCATGTATTTCTAGTCTTTTTTTAATGGAACTTTTTGCCTTCCGCACTTGACTTTCTTTAAAGACGAATACCTACATTAAAACAATAACGATACTTTGATAATTTTTATTCAAAGTGTGATTAATCTTTTAGACTAGTTGTGATAGCAAAACCGGAATTGCATAGATAATACCTATGTATATGGTGGGAGACAAATACGTACCCGAATCGAAGCAACAAGTTTAAGAAAAAATGGTAATAATACATAGGTGCCAACTCTTCAAAACGGGTTAGACTATAAGCCAAAGTATATCGCCATCTATCGAGTAATGTCATTAACCGCACCACAACGTCATCTGTTATAAATATATCTCGTTAACTGCTCCACCCAAAATGCATGTAAAACGAATTTTTTTCACAATGAATTTCACAATTATCCGATACTTTCCAAGTTTCACGACGTTATTCCAAAATTTTCCGACTTCTCCACTAAGAAAGAATTTTCTATTTATCCACTTGAAGAACCATTCCGGAACAATTTCACACAAAATTCCATACGAATTTTACTTTTCCAGATGGTTTTCATAAAATGTTCTTTATGTAGCAATTACGAACAACTGAAAGAAAATTTGACCCAAATCGGCCCAGCCGTTCTCAGGTAATAAATAACTATACTTTGATAATTAATTGGGAATGGGGTATGTATCGAATAATTTTTAATTTTTTTAGGATGTGTAAATATAAAATTTTTAATTAAAAGAGAACACCCAGATGACATTTTGAAAATATAATGTGGTCAAATCACTGTCATTAATACAGACATCAGTTTAACGTAAAATAAATTATTAGTAAATAGGTATACCTAATTAAATTTTGAAAAATATCTAGTTGTACTTTACATTGTTATTGGTCGCAAGCATGCGATATAACGAACAATATACTGTTATATGCTGTACGCTTTTATTCGGCAATTCAACAGAAAATGTGTGACAAAAAGATGGCAATTAAAATTTGACAGTTTATACTGAATTAATATTTAAATGCAACTTTTTTAAAGGCGTGATGGTGAATAGATTTTTTTTTAAATTATGTTTTAAAATTTAATGCATTAAATACTTAAAATTGCCAGACCAAATTATTTTTCTGGAACAAATAAAGAAATTTTGTCTTTAAAAAAAATAAGTAAAAACTTACTTTAAAAATATATTTTGCTTTATACTAAGAATCTTGTACTTACGTTGTGATCATACATAAGAGCAAGTACGTGCGATATAGTCGTGTATTATATTATTGTTCTTAGAGTACAAATTAATATTTGTATGGTTATTTAATCTTGATTTTGAGGCATAAGTCTTCTAAACATCGCTTATAAGATCCTATCTAGCGTTTTATGTGAACGTCTCAAGCATTTTGCTGATGATCTAATAGGTCCTTACTAATGCGGCTTCAGACCTGGAAAATCTACTATCGACCAAATATTGACATTACGCCAGATCCTGGAGAAAACCCAAGAATATAACATCGATACCCACCAACTGTTCGTCGTTTTTAAAGCAGCCCACGACAGTGTTAATAGAGTTGAACTGTATCGTGCCATGTCCAAGTTTGGAATCCCTGCAAGACTGGTACGCCTTATCAGGATGACGTTGGAAAATGCTCGCTGTTCCGTCAAAGTTGGTAGGGACTCTACTGAATCCTTCGAAACCACCAGAGGGCTAAGACAAGTTGACGCACTGTCATGCAGCTGTTTTAACATTGTGCTTAAGAATGTCATACAAAACACCCATGCCAGCATATCAGGCACTATCTTCAATAAATCGTCACAATTATTGGGGTTTGCGGACGACATTGACGTGATAGGAAGAACAAAGCGAGCAGTAACCGATGCCTTCAATACTGTGGATTCAGCAGCGCAAGCAGAATGGGACTGAAGATAAATGAGGACAAGACGAAGTATATGCTTTCACCAACAAAAGTCCAATCCCACCACCGACTTGGTCAGAACGTGACCATTGATTGGCATAACTTCGAGGTAGTCAGTGTATTTATCCTGCCTGGGTACTGCTGTATATACAGGCAACAACATCAGCGCAGAAATCAAACGCAGACTAACTCTTGCTAATCGCTGTTTCTTTGTGCTCAGTAAGCAATTGAGGAATAAATCCCTATCGAGAAGAACCAAGGTGACACCGTATAGAACACTTATCATCCCGGTCCTGCTATATGGTGCAGAAGCATGGACCCTCTCCCAAGCAGATGAAAAGTCACTTGGAGTCTTCGAGAGAAAAGTTCTACGTAAGATCTATGGTCCTGTCTGCGTAAATCAAGAAAACAACATTTGGCGAAGAAGATACAACGACGAACTATACGAACTGTACAGCGACATAAGCCTAGTCAGAAAAATTCGAATTCAACGACTTGGATGGCGGGACCATGTAGAGCGGATGGACATCGACGCTGCAGCTCGTAAAGTCTTCAACGCCAAACCAGAGGGAGCCAGAAGCCAAGGTAGACCTAATCTTCGATTGAGCGACCAGTTAGAGGGAGACTTCCGACAACTTTGAGTGCAAAATTGGAGATGGCAGGCTAGAGATCGAGCCGGCTGGAGGGGCATACGAGTACTAAGCAAGGCCCAGGACCACCACGCCCTAGTAGCGCCATCATGAGTAAGTAAGTAAGATTTTGATTAATTGTTCGAATTAACTTACAATCAGTGTGACCAATGAAATATTTCAAAACGTGCTAAAATATTGGTTTTAATATTATTTTCTAATTTTTTTTTAGGAAAAAAACTGCCAAAAATCCAGCCAACTCTAGAAATACTGTAATTCGAACGCAAAAAAACGTAAATATATGCCTGGACCAATCGAACTTGTCTTAGGGTGGCGTTAAAAATACGGAGTGTAAATTGTTTGATATTTGATTATATTTGGAGGAATAATGAAGGCATTACAACACATCTCAGATAAATTATCTCGAATAAAAAGTATACTATTTATCATATCAATTTTCATTCGATTCCTTCGTTGATCCTTTACAAGATTCACGTATCTAAACACACTTTCAACTTTAGCATTTAAGGCAAAACTAAAAACGAATTGACAAAGTGTGACAACACTTTGTAAGGCTTTTCATTGGATGCATCGTTAACACTATTTACCTTGTACCAAAATTCAACAGTTTTTATTCTCCCAATTATTTAGATTTATGTTTTTTCATTGCGATTCAATTTTGGAAATAATTTCAGAATTCATGTTTTTATCTTTAAAAAATCTTTTAATGGTTGCTTATGAATCCGCAAACTTTTTTCAACAGAAAAGAAGTTTACTTGCTGAAAAAATTCGCAGATTTATTGCAGTTCGCGATTGAAGCTCTGTAATAAGCGATACGCACTTATGATTTATTGAGTTTTAATTTTTAAAAGTAAGATTTAATTTTAAGTTGGAGAAATATGAAAACCTGTTAGATTTCTGCTAAAACCAAATTTCCTGCTAAAAAAAACTGCCGGCAGGTTTAAAAAAAAAATGCTAAAAGCAAACTTTTCCTGCAGAATTTTAGTAGGAAAAATGTTAAATTGGACACACCCCACACTGCTTCCAATATATTGAGAAAAATTCAACAAGCTAAATACAATTGTGTAGTTGTAGTCAAAAGTCACATTTTCCAAAATAGGTATGCAGTTAAGAAAATCGAGACGACGCACGTGACGTACGATCTTGTCTAAATACTATGCTACACATATTATGTTGGTATTATGCATGATACAAATAAAGCAGATAGCGCTTTGCGCGTGTTCGGGGTTGGCTGTCAAAGTTACGTGACGTCACACGGGCCCACTACATAGACTTTGATATTTATAATATTTCGCTCCATTTGTTGATGTTGATTCTTTATGCTGATCGCAGAATTAAGTTACCTATAAATATTTAATTGAATAAAGATCATATTCTGTCAAATTAAATTTTTAAATTAAAATAAAAGAAAAAGGAAGTTTATTCGCTGTTTGAGTGTAATATTAACACTCGAAAAAAATCTACACCAAAAACTAGTTTCCATACATTTCCATAAGGAAATGTTGTTTAATTAAATGGATTTGCTTTTATAATAGAAAGGATACAATAAATACCCAAACTAAAAGGATTTGGAGTTGGCATTTCGCCAAGGACGATTTTTTTATTTAATACCTAATATGAAATGGATAAGCAAAGATTTCATTGAAAACTTGGAAGCCAGCAATTTGTTATCGTGCGGCTTCGCACGTTTTAATACCGGATGGGGTTCCAACTATCCATCCTCTACATTAGGTTTCCGAAGGACCAGCAACCATCAACAAAAATGTTAAAGCACATGGAGATAAAATGGTTAAGAGAACTTGGGCGGATACATTTACAATCGAAAAATTAATTTACTGATTTGGAGGATCAATCGAGTAAGATGAATTTCTGGGTACTCCATTTGGACGAAGGTGACCTTACCAAACCGTGTTGGAAGGCATGATGACTAAGCTTTTATCTTTGGAAATAGTATCAATGCCGTCAACGGAGAAGTCGATGTTTTATACATTTTGTACTGAGTAGGTATATTAAACACTTGATTCAAATATCTTCAAATGGCGTTTACGATTGCAGAATTAAGTCACTATTTTTCCAGCCAAAAATAATTGAGAAAAACTTGGTGGTAGCACACTCAAGTTGTTGTTGGGAATTCAAAGTCATTAAATTTTTTCCGATCGCGAATTTTGTCGAATACTAAAACTCAATAGAGAAATAAAAGAAAACAAAAACTCAAGGAAAAGAACATACAAAAAAAATATATATTAAAAACACGAAAATAAAAACAAGCATTAGAAATTCATATACAATCTTTAGTTGATTTCTGCAAGTATGTGTGTTGATCCATGGAGCTATTGTTTTTCAATTATTATAGGTCTACTATTTATGAATAATTATAAATGAAAGTTAAAGAAAAAAATGAATATTTCCTACGTAACACTTCATTTTTGAATTGCAAGGTATGAAGTTTTACAACTTGCATCTTCTCAAATTCACGTTGCTGGCTCAAGTTTTCGCATAATTAGTTGTTTTTTTTTATTTAAAATATATTTTTAATTTTGTATTTTTTTAAATTTATTATTACACATTTCTTTTCAGATATCTTTTGTTTATAAAAGTTTCCATACAATTAATGCAAAATGTCAAACTCAATGGGCCCTTGTGACGTAGTTGCGCAGGACGAGAGAAAAATAAAACCCGGAATGCGTTATCTTGTCCAGTTGTATCATGGGTATTATGTATGTTACATGCTATTGAAAAGTTGTATATTATGATTGTGATTTTTACTTCATAAAATGATAATCCACTGACTTTGTGTTTATCTGTCCAGGGGAGAGTACGATAACTTGAGCCAAAAAATGATAGCGGTTCTTTGTAGAGGGGTCAAACACAATCATTTTTAATATGGCGGGTTATATCTCTCCCGTTTTGTCGGGTGGGGTAATTTCATTAAAAAGTACTTAAAATGGAAAAAAGATATTAAACAATAACGGTAATACTTACAATTGTGTTATAGTTTATTTTTGCAGCTTTAGCTTATTTTTAAATCAAGTGACATAGGTATGTACGTACATAGTTTTTGAAAAAAAACGGTTTTAAGCTCAAATTTTGGGAAAGATAAAAAAAATTAAAGTGTAATTTTTCAAAACTGGAAAATTGTATGTTGTTTTCTTTCTGAAACTAATGATCTTATTTATTATATCTTCTAGCTTTTAAGAAAATTGCAAATTACTAAAACTATTTTTACCGTTTTTTTTTGCAAAAACTATGAAAAGATTTTACTTGATTTAAAAATAAGCTAATAGAGTTAGGTAGTGGCTTTCTAAACTTTCATAACACTTAAGTAAGTATTACCCTAATTTTTACTTGCGATTATAGGTACTATAAGGCAAGCTATGCATTCGTAAAAAAAAATTCTAACAATCAAACATGACATTACGATAATAGAGAAGCCTAAAAGGTGATCGGCAAAAAAGGTCTGTCCGCCTGTGTGTCAGTCTGTCCGTCTGTATGTATAACGAGCTACGGCCTAAACGGCTTAAGCGATTACCTTCAAATTTGGTATTTATGCTTATTTTGGCATTCCTCAGAGGGGAAATTGAAATTTTATTTTTATCCTATTTTCATATAACGGTTTTTTAAATTTTTGGCTTTCTCGGTAACTGTTTATTGGATTTCTGTCAAATTTCACATCTGTGAAGATCTAGGTAGCCAAGCTAATTCTGCATATTAAAATTTTAAATAACATTTTTTATATAATTAAAATTAATTTTTGATTTTTTTTTCGAAAAATCAATATTTTTAAAACTAATCAAAAAAATAATTTTAAATTTTATAGTCATATGTATATTAATAAACTCTAAAAAACTGTATACCAAAATTTCAAAAATAATTTGTTTTCAAAAAACTAAAAATGAAAAACCGGATTTCATCAAAATCCGTCCGTTGTATTGATCCGTGGCATCTAATGGCGTTCTTTGTTTTTTTCAAGAAACTGATTGAAGTGATCGTTTTAGCACTTTTTCTCTGTTTAAAACACGATTTTTACCCACCTATACACCATTCACTTTCATTATTATATATATGTATAATATATACATAAACATGTACATATATTTACATACCTAGGCGCCATATATGTAGGTATGTACACATTACCCTCCTAATTTACATAATTAAAATCTTTTTAAATATACATTTGTAGGATGGTACCTATGTCACCATTCCTTTAATCATATGCGACAATTCATTATATTAAGAATCAAGGTAATCTTACCTACTTTGGCTTTAAGCCTGCACAGGATAACTAAACTAGACTACCTATACCTACTAACAATTTCAGTGGTTAGCTATTACTTAAGTTCAGTTGTTAGCTACAAGAGCAAGTTCATACGTGCATTTTCGTCGTGCATTTTATTTAATATGTTTTTCCATTTTTAGTACCTACCTACTTTTTTATGAAATTGCCCCTCCCGACCAAACTGGGGTAGACCCCTGGTTTCATTAGATAGAACGATCAAACGGATTATCATTTCGTTCTTCTTAAAAAAGTCAAGAGTTCATAAATGCTGATTAGGATATTCCCTTCAAAGTACCCATTACTGGAGTTTGATATTTTGATCATCACTCTATGGGTGTCAATAACTTCAAATCTTTTGAAACTACACTTCTGCGTCCTGTGGCGACTTTTTCACAAAAATATTTTTGTTCCGACAAAAATATATACATTTATCGTAATAATATAATAATATATAATAATAATATTTATATAATAAAAATATTATTTGAACAAATTGGTCGAGACTAGAGAAATTATAATTTATAACTCTTATAAGAGTTTTTCGCAACCCAATAAACTCTAATTTAATATCACACATTTGGCATTTCTCGAGTTACGTCAGAACTTAAAACCCAGTACAGTGCAACCCGCTTACGTGTTATTCGCTTAAGTATTCGCTTTGGTAAAAAAAACCCGCATAACTGAAAAGCTTTTCTATTTTTTTTTTATTGAAAACAACTCACCTAAGTAAAAAATTAAAAATCGAACCACAGGGTCGCATGTACTTACTCTTATGTTTCAATTTTATGCATATATTTAATTATATAACTCTAAAAATATTAGTTTGAACAAAAAATCGTCATTCGTTTTCGAAATATGTATTGAATTTTCAAAAGGAAACAAAAATTATTTGTTTTTTAAAATCGAAAAAAATGTTTTTCCAAAATTTTGGTTTGTAATATTATTTATAATTCGAAGAACCTCCTATTAAAAATGTTGATCAGAATGCGCCGAGCCGCTTATGAAAAAGTCCAAAATAAAAAAAGGAGTTGTATAGCAGGAAATATTTTTTTCAGTTATCCGAGATCCAATTAACTGAAATTTTTGTTTAGTTATCCGAGGTCCACTTAAGTGAAAAATCCGCTTATTCCAACATTTTTTTTCGGATTATTAAGCGAATTTCACTGCACCTATAAGGTATATTTTATCAGGCCGAAAGATATTTTGCGCTGTCTAAATTAGACCTGATCCAAATCTCAGTTTTATAAGTCTTAATATCACTCAAAATGCAAAAGGTGTTAGGTATCCAAATACAATAAGATTTGCGGATTATTTATGGTTCGATACATTGCGTTACACTGAATTAGGAAAAGTTGCATGTCAATAAGAGGAAATCCATAATTTTCTGGTATCTAAACACACATATACCTATGAACCTTCATAATATATCCAAATGAAAATAAAAAGCTTCAAACAGTATCAAGTAATGCACTAAAGTATCTAAATCATTCATTCATGGCCTCCATTGCATTAGATACACAGATTGCAAAAAAAAAGATTTCATCTTATAAAAACAGCTGATGTCAATAGCAACAGAATGCTTACAAACCAAAACATTGAGTTTTTCACGAGGAATATAAAATCAAATCCAAAATTCATTTTCATAATTTCATCTTAAACTGTAATATTGTACGTTAAGAGCAAAATCTAATTATAAATTATAATTAGAAATATAGCATAGAGAGAATATGTATGTTGTATTTATCAATCATGAACTTTGTTCTTAAAAGCCAAAATATATTTCCCATTTTTGTCATCTCATCTCCAAGGAGAACATAAAATTCAAGATATGGCATTCACTATAGTCTCGCATTTAATGTTTAAAATTGGAAGTCACCCAAAAAGGAAAATACAAATTATAAAACCCACTCATTATAATTCTGTATCTAGTTATTAAAGAATCGAATTTTTATTTTAACATACCTACATCTGTTTTCAAATAAACAAAACGAGCATAAAAGCTCAGTGTATACCAACATAGCTATATAGCTATAACTATAAAACGATTATTAAAGGAATCTTTTCTGTTATTATAGAGAACTCCTTTTGCATCTATTCGTATCTAATGCGCAAAAATATCAGTGAAATCATCTGTTGGGCGCCATTGCAAGACAGAAAATATAATTGAACATTTTTTGAGTTTTTTTTTTTAATTAGCCTGAAAATAAGAGGATGCAACATGGCAGGTACTTACTTTAGACCGAGCTTGAGCTGATCAAATGCCGGAAGATTTGAACTCATGCTTTTTGGTGAATTTTGTTAATTTCTTTTCTTCAATAACAATTTAAATTTTCACAATTCGCCGTTTCTTTTGTTTCGTATTGTATTATTATTTCTGAAGAGATCTAATAATATTATTGATTGAATAAATGATAAATTAGAGGTGTGGGCTTATAAATAAAAAACTTCTTTAACTTGCCGCCACACAGTCGTCTTACACAATTTTATAAATTTTTAAAAATATATATTATTTTTTATTTATCTTTTTCTTATGGTTTCATATTTACACGCGCGCTTTACTCGACAGACGACAATACAATACACTACTGATGAAGAAAAAAAAATTCGCATACCTACTGTTGCAAAATGAGCTTTTTCTTCCGATGTTCTAATAAATTATACGCCAGCCGAGCCGCCAGAATTAGAGGAAAATTGTGTATACTTGCCTTGAATGTATCTATCTGCCATTCCACAGAAAACTTGGGTATAGTAGCATTGCTTCTTATTTAGGGTTCGGACTCAAATCCATAGGGACTATATTAATATATTATTATTTATTATCAGCATTTTGTACATTTTGAAGATTAATGTATGGGAGGAATGAATGAAAAAGCAAATGAATTTCAACAAACTAATTTGCACGACTGAATCGCACAATTTTGCTCTTGTAGCTAACAACTTTAATGTAGCTAACCATTGAAGTTTAGTTAGTTAGGTGTAGTTATCATATGCAGGTTTAAAGCATATGTAGGTAAGATTACATTGATTCTTAGTATAATGATCTGTCGAATGTACGATTCAAGGAATAGTTACATAGGTACCTACAAATGTATTTAAATCTAAGTTATGGATTTTAATTATGTAGTTAGGAGAGTAAAATGTATCTACATACATATATGGATGAAACCTAAGTATGTAAACATGAACTTATAATAATGAAAATGAAGGATGTAGGTGGGTAGGTATAGCTATTCATTACATATAACTTTATAATTTATTTATTTATTAATTTATTTAAAAATAATATTCATACATAAGATTCATGTTATTCTTAAAGACACATATGAATATATAAATGTATGAGGGATTACATTGTATGTAGTATTCAGTGACGTACGTAAAAATAAATAAAAAGGGAATAATAATTAAGTAGAAATAAATGGATAATACACGTAATTAAATGTTTTTATATTGCTTAGTTGTTATAGTTCGAGGGAAAATCAAAGATGCCATTTGAATTCCTTGATAAATAAGAATATATCAAGAAAATTTCAAAAATCGTTGGAGCGGATTTTTAAAAATTAATTTTGTATGTATAAGATTTTGAAAACATTTTAAGAAAAAAAATTTAAACGCCATTTTTAAGATTTTATTAATATACATAGAAAATTAAAATGTCATAAAACTTCAGATACTGGTTCCTGAAAAATCGATTTTTCAAAAAAAAAAAATTTAATTTAATTTTTAAAAATCGAAATACTTTTTTTTTAATTTGAGTATGCAGTTTTATTAACAATTTTAGGGAGCAATTTTATTAAGAAAATTATTTTAGTCGGTTAAACCGATGTTGAGAAATTCGAAAATATGAAAAGTGTTTCTATGAGAAGTACCGTTAATAAGTACGCAAAAAATATATTTTTATACCTGAAAGCGGACTGTACTATCTAAGAACACACACATTTTCTTATACAAATTTTTGGAGCCGTTTTCGAGAAATAAATTTTTTTCTTAACGATTTTTAACATTTGTATGAGAGGCACCGTTGTTTTTTGTTTTAGAAAGATAGGTTTTTTTACCTATTCATGGTAATGAAAAAAAACACAAAATATTAAGTTTTGAAAAAATCTATGAGTCGTTTTCGAAATTTTGAGTTTTCAAAAAAAAATTAATATCCAAAAAAAATATTAATGAACTGATTTTTTTTTTTATAAAAATCGTTGGAGCCGTTTTTGAGAAAAATAAGATTTTTGTTTTTAACCAACAAATATGTCGTCTTAAGAAAAAATGAAAAAACGTTTGTGCATATTACCGAAGGAAAAATATGTACCAAGTTTGAAGCAAATCAACCAAACTGTTTATGCTGCAGACTAGAGAACAGACAGACAGACAGACGGGACCTACTTTTTTGGTCTTCTCTATGATCTTAATGTCATGTTTGATTGTTAGAAACAGTTTTTTTTTTACGAATACATAACTTGTCTTATAGTAGTACCTATAACCACAAGTAAAAAAGATTTGAAAGAACATCACAAATACAGGGTGCGCCAGAGAAACTTACTTATTTGAAAGGTCAATAAAAACAAAAGTACTTCAACTATTGTTTTAATTTTTTTTTATTTGAGAATACAATATCCCAATTTTTATTTCATGTAGTCTTGAAAATGACATCGGATAAATGGCGACCCGCATTGCGCATAAACTGATGAAGTCGATTTTTGAAATTCGTCTCCACTCTTTGCAGCATTTGACATGCATTTTGACGGGCAACAAAATCGCGTTCCGTTAATTCTTGCACAACAGCCAATTTAAAGGGACGAAGTTGAAGGTCTTCATGGAGAATTCGTCGAACAGTGGTGTCAGAAATTCCCATAGGAGCTGCGTGTTTGCGAGCCGAACGCCGGGGAGAACTCACAACTGACTGCCTCACTCTTTCGATATTTTCCGGAGTTCTGATGGTCCGTTGAAGTCCATTTCTGGGTTTAGCGACACTGTCACAATCCCGAAATGAGTTAACCCACGACAGAATCGAATTACGGCCAGGAACGAGTCTGCGAGGAGGAATTTCAAAGCGAGCGCGGAAGGCACGTTGCGTAGCAACAAGTGAGCGACCGTTAGAAAAGAAGCTCTCGACTGGTAAGGCCCGCTGCTCTCTAGACCAGAGCATGGTGGCAACTGACTGAAGGGAGAAACAAACTTGGGAACTTCCCCCTACAGATGCGCCCCCTCTCGACCGTCTAACCACCCAAATCACCGCGCGGGAATTTTTTCAAATAAGTAAGTTTCTCTGGCGCACCCTGTACTTGAACAAAGAATAACAAATGCTTCAATTAACAGCTGAGGTAGGAATAATTAAAAACTAAAAATAATTTAAAACAAAATAAATAAATCAAAATAAATTGATGAATTGATTCTGTCAAATTAGCTGAAAATAATCTGATATTATAATCACATAACCTTAGATAAAATATGTATGAAAGGTATTTTTCTATATATGTTTTGTTTATTTTTACTTGCGATACTATCTTGCAAGTTTTGCATTGGAGACAAATTAAGCTCGCCATTTTAATCAAACTTGAGATCTATAATGGAGAACACAAAAAAAGTTGGTCCGGCAATCCCTTCTACACATCTGTCTTTATGTAGATCGATTTATAGCTTAAGCGATTTTATTCAAACTTGGCATTTAAGCTAAGCGTTTAAGGTGATTGTCTCAAATATCGGTATTTTAGCCCCAAAAATAACGGCACTTATTATACAATTTTGTCTACCATGTTAAAATAAAATGCACGACTAAATCGCACGAACTTGATCTTTTGTTCGATCACATCGTATGCAAAGGATTTCTATTAAAAATCTAAATATATTTTTAAAGTCGTTTTTTACTTTATTTTGTATATAAACAAAGTTTCTTTAATTTTTTTCTAAAAAAATTGGTATGACAATCCTAAATATTTAATAATATATACTTAAAAGCAAAAAATTAAATCGGCTTAATCAAAGAAAAAATAATTCAAAATTCTGAAATAAATACTTAAACTAATTTGAGCTCAAAAATGCACTCCATATTATTTCTTGTATAAATTTGAATTTATGAGAAAAAAATATAAAAATCTGTACAGCGGTTTTTGAGAAAATTTTTTTTTTGAAAAAAGTTTTTAAAAATAAAAAAAACCCCAATTCATAGGTATTCAGCAAATACATATAACTATACTTTTTGAAAAAAAATAAATTATTGAGCAGTTTTCAAAATATAAATTTTTAAAATTAAAAAAAAAATGCTTTTAAAAATACAAAAAAAAATATTAATTAAAAATATTGGTACGCAGTAAACATTGAGCAACGTAAGCCTATATATGTGTGAAATATCTAAAGAATCGGTTAAGCCATTTATGAGACAGTCGAAATACCGTTTTAAGACATTAAAAAAAATTGTTAACATATCGGTCGTAATTTACAGCTGCACTGATTTTTTAAAAATCAAGATCGCTATAGCCGTTTCCGAGAAAAATAGGCTTTCAATTTCCCCTCGGTACAATACATAAAAAACTCTAAATTTGAAGCAATTCGGGACACCCGTCTGGGCTGCAGGTGTCTATACATACATATATACTGACAGACTGACATACATACATACATACAGACGGAGAGAATTTGTAGACCGTCTTTTTTCGTCTGCGCTGTCATCATAATGTCATGTTTGATTGTTATCTCAAAACTTTTTTTTCGACGAATGCACAAACTGCCTTATAGCACCTATAATAGCAAGTAAAAAGTGTGCGCACTAATTTTGGAATGGTCTACATTTTGGTACAAAGATTTTTTTACATATTTTGTTATTTTTGTTTATTTTTCTGCTCCACGGATTTCAATAAAAATTATTATATTGGAGGCATTTTTAAAATTCAATACAGGAATACCTCGACTTATGTCGCTTATTCGTTTCGGGAAAAGAAAAGAATATAAAAGAAAAGAAGGCATAATAATAACAGTGAAACAAAAGTAAAACTAAATAATGAATTTCAAATTTATAATTCAATAAAATCTTATGATAGACATTTATTACATGACATCTTCATCGCTTGACAACAATACTTGTAATTAGGCTTCGATTTCTTTTTCTGTAGTTCCTGCAGTATTCGCAGAAGAAGACGGATTAGAATTCGACGGCTAAAGAACTGTCAGTGTGGTTTGAGCAGCTTCTAGGTTCATTTTTTTTATAAATGTCCTTGTAGCATGAAATATTGTCTGAGAATAAGAATAAAACCTTTCCGCTTCTTTCTTTTACAATCTAAGAATTCTGAGAGCTGTGTCGATGTTTTAATTTTTCTTGCCCAGAAGTATCAGGCGCCGGAACCTCCTCTTCTGTATCAATCAATCAAACAATTTTAATTTTGTTCTGCAAGTAAAACACTATTTTAAAAATTTACTAAGCTTTTTCGAACATAAACGCAAGTACATGCGATTTATTTTTTAATTCATTACATTTTATGCGACTCCGTAGATAAATCCACAAAGTCAGTACTGAAGCACTTACCAACTGAAACAAGACAATAATACAACGGAGAGATACACAGAGAGAAGAGACCGCCATTCTATCCTGTTTCTTCCGTCGACTGTCTAAAAAGGGGAATGCATTGGGAGGAATGTTGCCGTGATGTTTCAATTAGTTGCGACGTCTCCTGCTCAAGATCTCGTGTGTCAGTAAACCGTCTATACTAGAGTTTTAGCCTTGCAAATAGTCCACTTTTTTGGCTGTGTATGATTTTGTATATGAACACTTAACACTTCGAGATCGACTTTTGAAGCGATGCTTTGATCAGTGCTAATATTCCGTTAACATTAAAAATAATGTAAGTATCATAATCATTAAAAACTCAATTAAAACATTTAATGAAAGAGCTTTAAGAAAAGATATAACATAATATACGAGTATTATAGGTGTTAGTTTTCCTTATTTTTTTTTGTATTTAAAGTATAATACATTGAAGACATTCCGTCGTATATATTCAAAGAAAACCGTGAATAGGAATTGACGAAACTCTCACCAGAATTTTCTTCAAAGGCAAATTCAAAAATTGAAACATCTGAGCATGGTTCATGTTTTCAATGGAATTCCTTCGACAGAAAGGTATTGGGAGTTATTTAAGTACAATGTTTTCTGGTCTCTGCTCTCAAAAATCTAAGCAAAGCCAATTACTTACTGACAGAATTACGACAACAAGCAGTATTCGTTGGTTGCAAAGTCAAATCAATCTTCCTCAGAATACCGTCAATATTATCGATATTAAGATAAACGATCTACAAACATTATTTAGACAAAAATGATAATCTTGTTTGTCTCAAAAATTTCTCGAACGATTTTTTAAAAAAAAGTCAGTTAATTATTAGATGGAAAGGGTACTTTTAGATTTTTTTTTTTGGAGAAGCTCCTTAAAAGTTCGACCGAAATTTAAAAAAAAAGACATTTTTTCTTTACACTCATTATTTCGATTCCTAAGAAACTATTTATTTATTAGTATTTTGACAATATCTTGAATAGATACTCGAAAAACACATTTTCCCTAAACAAAAATGACGGTACCAAAACGAATCCTTAAAAAAGTTAATAAGATTATTTTACTCAAGAAGTCAATTGTTTTAAAAAAAAAAATAAAATTTAATACGCATGCATTTTTGTTTATTTCCAAGTTGAGTTTAATTCAAGAATGTTTAATATTAAAACAAATACTCAATACAAAACTAAAATTTTTGAATTTATTTCAGAGAAATGCTCAGCTTAATATATATTAAATAAAGTTGTAATATTAAAATCAATTCCAAAATTAAAAGTAAATAAAAACGACAAATTTATCAATTTATTAACTTTAAATTAGCAATTCAATTATTTTTTCCTAAAAATGATATTGAAAATAAATTGCTTTTTTCTGAAGCTATACACCTATCGGCTAAGTAATCTTAACAGTTTTATTAGGTGTTTCATTCATTTATCTCTGCGAATTATAATATGTATACACATATACTTTCCTTAATTAAACAATATTAACATATTATGTTGGTACCTACCTTGCTGTATACATACCTAAATATTGTATGTATTGGCTCTAATACATATGTCTAAATATGGCTTTAAAATCATACGAATATTTTGCGCGTTGCACCTATCATAAAGTTATGTGCATACCTAAATCCATCTTATCTATGTATGTAGATACTTCCTCCATAATTTACATTATTAAAATTCATAATCAAGTTTGAAATTCATTATACTTGGAAATAAGCGTACCTATCTACCATAAACCTGCCTAATGATGACTAGGCTATTCCTACCTAGTTGGTAGCTACAAGAAAAAGGTCATACGCCTGTACCAAAAAACTACAAGTATTGTACAAATGACTGCAAGTTAGTGCACCACAAAACTACAAGTAATCTTGAACCTGAACAATTGCACGAACAAATTTTAAAAACTCGCATATCGATAATTTTCCTATTTTCTGTACAACAAAGCTAGCTTAGTAAAAATTTAACAAATTATTGTTAAATTGTTAAGTCGTTACAGGTTAGATTTTTATAGGAACACAAAAATGTTCTTTTATTCTTCAATCATTCGAAAATGGCCTTGGATTTTTCCAAAACTAGGTATATCCTGGAATCGTTTCTTCAAAACACTCCCGACATCTTATGGGTGCTCCATTTTCATTAGCCCAGAGAACATTTCTGGCAGAGTAGAATCCAGATGCAAATCATTTATTATGAAGAATGTAGGTCTTTATATTTTCAGTGATATTAAAGTTTGAGAAATGTCGAAACCTATTGTTGTTGTTAAAAAAAAAACATTTCGCTGTTAAATCATTTTCCATGTCAGAATCATCTCAATTTCATGAAAAATATTTTTAAATAAATTCAACTCCATTTCAGTTTATTTTTTGAGAATGTTTCTGCAAAAAGAAACGAACTTGAATTGTAGGTAAACAACAATATTTTTATAATCTCTGTCAGATGACTGGCTGTTGGTCTATCTTATTCTGAAATTTCTCACGAATCTGTTCTGTCCTGTTCTGTTACATTCTGTTCTAACTTTGTCGTCACTGAACAATCTTATTGTCCTTTAATTACATATATGTACCTACTACATCTTCTTCTTCTAAAACATTTGTGGTTCCTGATCCATTTTAAATTTATATTTTATCCAACAAATTTATGTTCAATTCTCTTTGAGCGTATGCAATTAGTTCTTTTTTCTCTGTTTTGACTTTTGAGAGGAATGGTTTCTTATTGCGATTATGCGATTTATGCGTTTACAAACGCACAGTATATTTTTAGCAATAAATCAGAATGCTATGCAACACCGAACGTCCCCAATGTTGTCATAATTCAATTTCGTGCTAAGCTTTTTCTTATATACCTCTTCGTAGAATGTACAATTATTTTGAATCGTTTAATAAATACTCATCCGAACCCTGCTAACGAGAAGAAGAATTTTTCATTAACTATGTACCTATGTGAAAGCTTTTTTTCTTCTACATGTTCATGATTAAAAAAAGTGATGAATAAGTTCTACATTGGGGAAGCGGAATATATCATGATTCTGATGGAATTTGTATTGAAACCCACTCTAAAAGATTTAAGAGTTCAGCAAAAGAATTATAAACTCATACAATGATGTGACCTTGGCGAAGACCACCAAAACGTGTGCACAGAATTTTTGTTGTTGTTTTCTTTTTTTTTGTGTTCGGGAGGGTCGGTTAGAAACTAGAACGAAGTTCTTAGAGATTGGTGTGTGAGAATGAGAAAGCACAGATAGTTTATTTGTTTGGTTCTTGCCAAACAAAGTGTTTGAATTAATAAACTTCCTTTTGAGATTTGAATCAATTCGATTAACAGTCATTGAAGAAATTATTCGAACCAGAAATATTTATTGCTATTAATAAAAAGTTGTCCAACATTAGTAGAAATATGTACTTATCATTTAAGTTTGTAGGTAGCCAACTAAAAGTAAAAATGATCTTTCGTTGTCAACTGATTGAACAACATCTAAAATATGTATATAGAAAGCATAAGATTTGTTTAACAAATAGATAGGTAGATACATAGTTATCTATAATTGTTTTTGTAATTAGTTTATTCCATAAATGATATAGGTAGGTATCCGACGAATAACAGAGAGTTATCTCACTAGCATGTGTACATCTATTATCTTCATACTTATTAATAAATATGTAATAGCATCTGAAGTAAACGAAAAATTTTCAATAAACAGTATTTTTACTTGCGATATACATATTATGGTTAGTTATGGATTCGCAAAAAAAATAGAGCTCGGGATTTTGATCAAACTTGACATTGTGCTGATAGCGAAGACAAAAAAAGTGTGCCTAGCAATTATATCTATCTGTGTTTTCGCAAGTGGATTGATTTTCTTCAAACTTGTTACATATTGTAACACACGTTTTTTTTTAATTTAAGACGAAAAAAACGCTACCTGCAAAAATGGTTATTTTTGGTACCTCTATTAGAACCATTTTTTGGTTCATTTGATTTTTTATGGTAAAGCTCCTAAAAAGTCTAAGAAGTATTGAAACCAAAAGCAAAAAAAATATTTGTTTGAATTAAAAAAATATTTTATTTTTTAACTCAATACCTACATATTTCCAACTCAATCCATTTCTTCGAAAACTTGTAGTTAGTAATTTTTTGCAAAGTTGGTCCTCTACGTGTGATCTTTAATTGTCTACATTTCAACGTAGACAGTTGGTCGACTATGTCGACGATGTAGCCAATGTGTCGACAATGTAGACAATATGCTGACAATGTAAAGAATATCTTTGATATCTTAAATCTCACAGATAAAATCATTTCAAAAAGTCCTTGCCGAAACAATTTTAATATTAACCGTAAAAAAATAAGTTTCAAGCAATAAATTGTAATATTTTCTTTAAAAATAATGCTTTCAAACGCGTGGTTTCTATTAAGATGTATTGTATTATTGTTTTATTTTAATACTTATTAATCTTGCTAACAAATTAAATGTTTGCTTATTCATTAAATAAATTAATAATTTTTTATACAAGATAAGTGTGTATCATTTAAATGAAATTTAACAGATAATATGCTACGTTTTATAAAACCAAATTTAGTTCTATGCCTGGCCGAACTTAAAATAAAGCCTTTGAAGAACTAAGCTCTATCTTGGTGAAAACCAATAATAAATACTCAGTTCTCACAAAATACTGCTGAAAACCGTCTTCAGAGCCACATATGCAATGGGAAATATTATTATAATCTAAACATTAATTTCAAAACTACCTCAAACAAGGAAATCTGAATCGGATGATGTCTCAATTGTATTTTTATGATACTTAATATTTAAAGGCCATGTCATTCAACCATTTTATCAGAAGATAAAATAGGGCAATAGGGAAACATTTTAAACATTTAAACCCTACTGTAAATGAGTTTTAAAATGGGAGTCGACTCTAAAAATGAGTTTTAAAATGATATACTCTAACGTAATAGAGGTCGTCTAAATGTAAACAGAGCAAAAACATTTCATAACAAAAACTGAATAAGGAAGATTATAATATTTTTCAAGATTTTGACCTTTTTAGAAAACTTAAAATATATAAAGTTCGAGCAAACCCGTTCGAAAAACTTGTGGATCTTGAATTTTATTCAAAATGCGGATTTGGAAAAAAACAACGGTAAACGTAGGTTCGTGAAAGCCGATTGGTAAATTCCAATTGGTGAACAATATGTCTCTGTATCGGAAACGAATTAATGAAAATCTTTTCTGAAATCTAAAAAATCTTACCTGGGCTTATATAAATGTATGAATATATTTTTGGCGTGCTTGTTCGTATGTTTAATTTTCGCTCTCTTCCATTATATCAAAATGTTCAACATAAGTTTGATTACCGTACCCCTAAAGATCTACTTTAATTAGAAGAGTTGCTTAGTGTGTTTAAAATTGAGAAAAATTGAGACAAGGGCTGGCAACTAGACGATTGCTTTAACTAGAGTTGCGGGCTTATTTTATAAACGAGGATTTTTTAAAATCTTGCGCCAATATTTTTGCAAAAATTATTGAAATCGGACCAAGAAAAATAAACAACTCCAAATTATGTGAGACATTTGTCCGTTAACGATTTAATTACTTAATTACTTAACCAAATTTACAAGGTACTGACATTATTTAATATTATTAGTAAATTTCTCTAATTTAAAAAGTTTTTTATTTTAAAACTTGACCAGTAGCAAACTAATGAAGTGATTCAGTAGTGGACATATCAAATTTTGGTAGGTAGGATTACCATAACAGATTTTTCCCCTAATTTAAAGTTTTTCGCTATCTCTAATTTAAATATTTGAAACTTTTATTAAACATATGACTAGGTATACGTTCAGGTTTAGATCAAATAATATTTTCATGAATATTTTGTTCTTATATACACATGTTTTTGTATTATAGAAGAATTCGGTTCTTTTGTTTAACATTTATGTTTTGTAGTTTGATAAATTTTAGTAGGAAAAACTGTTAAGTATGATGGTTTTACAAATTACCTACAATGTCTACATTGTCGAGAAATTTATGTCGACAATTGGGAATTGTCTACATCGAATTTTCTACATGTAGTAGTCTACATTTTTAGTCTACATGACACAACACTGGTTTTTTGACATTATCTTGAATACTTAAGAAAACTATTTAAAAAAACAACGGTACCTCCAATACAAATGTTAAAACCGTTAAAAAAAATTTCTTTCCCAAAAACGGCTACAAGAATTTTGATTAAAAATTCTTAAATTAGTTTAGTCCACTTTTAAGGAAAAAAAAATATTTTGCGTTGTTATTAACGGTACTTCGCTAGAACCACTTCATATTGACTTTCTCAATGTTGGATAAGCTGATTAAAAATATTTTCTACGCGAATTCTTCAGCAAAATATAAGTAATATATTGTATATTCAAATTTTCAATAAAAAAAAAAAATGTTTTTTTTCGAGCTAAAAAAAAAAATATTTTTTTTAAATAGATTTTTCAAAAAACGAGTCAATGAACCTTTTGAAATTCAAATTAGCGCCTCAATTTTTGTTTGTAAAAAGTTTTCTCTTTGAGCAGGTATGAACTTAACATATATTTTTACATACAAAAATAGTATTTTAAGCAAACCCCTTCAACGCTTTTTTAATTTTTGTTTTGATGTATATTTGACCAAGAATTCAAATGGCATATTTGTTTCCCCCTCAAACTATAACAAATTAAGCATTCTAAAAATATTTGTTTATTTGTATCATTCATTTATATGTACGTAATTATTTTCCAATTTTGCGCTCGTTTGAGTATCTACGTCACTGACTACCACATTATGGACTATTTATTTATTCATCAAGCAGATAATTTAATATATTCAAGTTATATAATGTAATCTTACAGACTATAAAGATTCAAGTAAGTATATATACAAACAAGAGGTAATAATGAAGAGAAGAATAAATAAGTATAGTATATTTGCACCGAAAAAGCCTTAAAGGCTTAAACCTAAACCACCAGAGATTAAGAATTTATAAAAATCAAAATGTTTTTTTTTTTAAGAACCTCGACTTTAGTGCCAAAAATCAACATAAATACAAATTTTATTAGCATTTTTGAACCATAGTTTTAGGATTAGATTCACATAAACCATAGTTAGTACGATGATAAGGTTCATTAAAAAGAAAGCATGATCGCGGCAGTCTTGACGTAAAATATACACTTATCAAAGACAATAGCAAAGAAAAATTAATATGGCATGTGACAACATCGCAAGAACATTACCGATAAATATTTACGACGACGGTTGTAAAACTATCTACTGAAGGCCAAGAAGTTGACATCGAGTGTTATAACTGAGAATAGTCATGTTACAGTTTAAACCATAAACATCAACTGGAGAGAAATTTTGAAGTGAAAACTTCTATAGGCACGTTGTGCATTGTCCGGTACGGCTAAAAAGTATAGATTCATAATATGATAAGATCGACATGCTAAAGATGTGGGATATTCATCCATGCTATTCAAGAACGGAACGTAAAATAGCAACATATAACGTCTTCAGGGTATACAGATCATTGATCATTCTTATAATAAAACCAAGCATTGCATTAGCTCTGGAAATAACGTAATCTATATGAAGAGTATAATTGAGCGCTGTGTCAAAAATTACCCCTACATTTGTTTGTACATACAACCTAACAAGTTGAATGCTTGCAATATTATAATCAAATATGTATTATTGGATTTTTTATCCGATAAAAAGTCATAACTGACCATTTATTGATACACCACTCAGTTAAACTTAGAATATCGTGTTAAGGGTGAAAACAGTCAGACAAAGATCTGACCTCGATAAAAATTGTAAAGTCGTCAGCAACTAAAAGATTTTCAGCTTTCAAAATAACCGAAGGTAAGTGGTTTATAAGAATTAGAAAGAGGAGTGGACCAAGAAAGCTACCTTGTGGTACAACTGAATATTTTTTTATAATTTTTTGATGAAATATTTCCAATTTTAACGAATTGGGTACGATTGGTTAGATACCTTTGTATCCAACACAAAAATTTAGAGTGAAAAGCCATACCTTTGAACTTGGCAATTAGAACCTTATGTTGAACACGGTGAAATGATTTCGAGAAATCAATAAATATAACATCGACTTGATTCCTTCCTTCTTTTCATAGCTTGAAGGCAATAGGTAGTGAAGATTGACAAATTTGTCGCGGTTGACCTACCACTAACAAACCATGCTGGTGTTTCGGAGAAATGGTTTTTAACTAAGCAATATACTTCCTTTTTTACGATTGATTTTATTTATTTATTTATTTATACATAGAAGCTTACACATTACGACTTTAACAATCTTTTAGCCTGTGAAGCTTTGATTTGCAATTTTAAAATGGAACAACAGAAATTATTTATGTAAACTAAAACAGTTTAAAGAGAATACAAAAAATAATAAATTGACAGAAAATGTAAAAAAGAAAAGAAAATTAAATAAATCAATAAAAAACAAATTAATAAATTAATAACAAACATACATACATCTTCGTATTAAGTAAAACAAAATAATAATTTAAAAAAAAAAAGAATGTACAAGAACAAAAACAAGGTTTTCCTAACGCGTGTTATAAGATTTAAGTTCCGCTCCGAAAATCCCAGTGCCATCCAACTCCCGTACATATCCCGGCAATCCATTTCAAAGGCGAATTGAGCTAATAAAGAACTGTCGCTCTGAGGTTGTGCATGTAAATCGCGTGAAAATGAGTTGATGAGATCTACTTAAGGATCCGAAGTTTAACTTATCAAACAAGTACATTGGTTCTCGAGTATCAATAATCTTTGATAGTAAGGTTTATACCTTAATAAGCGAGAAAATCTTCAAATGTCATACCAAACAGTTTCTTAGCATGGATGGAAATGTGTTCATATCGTCTTATATTGTAAACATATCTCGCTGTATTATTGAAAGCTACATTCAGTTTTCTCTTACATGCTGAATCACAATTTCTATAGACTTCAGCTCCGTAAGTTAAAATGGGATTGCCAAAAGCAATCGTGTTTTTAGTGGAGTATAATTGTGTGACATCCAAAGTTTTCGCAATGTGCCATAGGCCTTATCAATAGTAGCATTTATATGATCGTTCCACGCTAAATTTCTATTGAAAAATATTCCCAGATTTTTCGCCTTATCTACATATTCTATTTTAGAACCCTGAATGCATACCTCCGGAAAGGTATGAAAGGTCAATTTCTCGCTTGCATATTACCAGACATTTGGTTTTTGAGGGGTTTAAGACCAATCCGTTTCTTGCGACCATAAATCTATGGCGATTAAGTCATCATTTATTGCTTCCACACATTCTTCAATCAAACCTAAATTACAGCTGCTATACAGCTGTACGTCATCAGCATACATATGAATCGCGGATCGGACAGTCGATGGCAGTTCATTGACATATAATGAAAACAAGATTTGACCTAAAATTGAGCCTTGTGGTACACCTCCATTATTAAACAAGAATTCAGAAGTCCGATTTCTTACTCATAGAGCTGGCATCCTACCGGTAAGATATGAAGATACTAAAGCGACTGCTGAACTCGAGAATCTAAATTGAGAGGCAAGTTTACTACACATAATAGTATGATCCACCGTGTCAAAGGCTTTCGAAAAGTCTAATAGAACCAAAAATGTTACCTTGTCATCATCTAAAGACATTCTAATATTATCTGCAACTTTGATAGTTGTCGTGATGCAACTATGATATTTTCGAAACCCTGATTGAAGTGATGAGAGTAAACAATTTGCTTGCAAGAATGAATTCATTTGTTTTTGTGAAACTTTCTCGAATACCTTAGACTTGAATGGTAAAATGGACAAAGGTCTGTAGTCATTACTATTCGGTTTTTTAAAAGGTAAGATCTTAGCAATTTTCCATTGTGAAGGATAGTCGTTTGTCATTTTAATATAGTTAAATATGTGAACTAAGTAGGGAAGAATTACCGGCAGAATTATTTTAATGAACTTTGGATGAAATTCATCAAACCCAAACCAAACGGCATACGATTTAACAGATAGTAAACATGAAACAAGTTCGACGTCTTGAATACACACGAAATTAAATAGAGACTCAGACGGTTCACGTGGAACAAATTGCACATTTGTATTGGAAGCAGAGGGTGTTGATGAAGATATAAATTTTGTATTGAGGTTGTCAAGATCAAGATTTTCGTCCGGTAAGCATTTATGCTTTCCAAGTCTTATTTCACTTAAATTCTTCCAAATTGCTTGTCTTTGTAGTGACGGGTCTAACTTATGTCTGTAATATAGTCTTTTAGCTAGTTTAATTTTTTGAACAACTCTATTTCTCAATGTCCGAAACAGTTGCAAGAGTGTGTCTAGACGATATCTTTTCCATAACCTATATGCTTGATTTCGCTGTTGAATGACGTTGCAAATCTTATTTGTAAACCACTTACATTGCCCTTGACTTACAGTTTTGGTTCTGGTTCGAACATACGCACTAAATAGAACTTGAATGTTTTTAGTAAGAAAATTAACCTGAAGACTAGACGAAGGCATATGTATTAACCGATCCCATTCGACGCTGCGAGCATCTTCTTCCAAGCTGGTGTAGTCAATCGCGTTAAAATCTCTATATTCAAAACTCATAGGCATACAAGTAATCGAAAATTTGAAAGTTAGAAATATAAGATCATGTTTAGAGAATCCGGGTGCTAATAATTGATTATAAAATAGAACGTCACTTTTATTACTGACGAAAAAAACATCTAACAAAGTACTTGTTTCATTTGTGCAATGTGTTGGGCAAGATACATTAACAGGAAAAAGTCCAAATGTACATAAGCCCTCCATTATTTCTCCATCTACTATAAGGTTGCTATTCAGATCACCACCAATTACTATTTGGGAAGCCGTTGTAGAGATTGAGGACAATAGATCAAACAGTGGTGTACGATCAGTGTTCCTATTGGGTCTGTAAACAGATCCAATAAGAAGACTCTCAGAAGAAGATATAAGTTCAATAAACACATAATTCATTTCGCTATCATGTGGTGAAACGCATTTAATACGACATTTTAATACTACTTTAACATATATTGCAGCCAATCCGTCCCTCTCTGTCACTTCGAAAAAGTCTGTAACCATTTACTTTGTAGAAAGCATCATCTATTTTATTGGAAAACCAGGTTTCCGAGACACATATAATCTCAACCCCAGAACCCTCAAACAAATCTCTGAACTCATCTTATTTAGGTGATAAGCTTTGTGTATTTAAATGGCATATTTTTAGACCATCTTTTTGTTTATAAGAAAATATTTAACATTGAACGCAACATTTCATTACCGGCTCCACCCGTTAATGTCCTTATGTTTGGAATTGCCATCACAATAATAGTAAAATAATGAAAGGATTGTCAGGAACATAGTCAATGGGCTACGCATCCACTGCAGATTCAGAACGGGAAAACCATATAACACAACATTCAAACAAAACCAATATAACTATAAAACCCATAACACGAAGATGTATTAGAAATAATAATATATAATACATGGCTTAAAATTATACAATTTCAATAAAATTTTAAGTAATTACTACATTTAAAATAAAAAAAAAAACAAAAATTAAGAAAGTTTGCAAATGTTTATATAAATACAAATTGGCTGCTGTCAATCATAGTTTTGGTCTGGCAATGTCATTAAGTTGTGCGATGTTCTGGATTCTATATTCTTCTTCTCTTTGATGACGTTTCACAAACACATTCCCACGCAGAGTATAAACAGATGATAGAGTACTTTGGTTTTTTAATTGAAGAGCGTTATGCAAAATATCGTCGTTTGATTTAGTTAAGCACTCACGCATAAAAATTGAGGAATTTGATTCCATTCCAACATCGGTCAGTTTTAATTGTCTATTTTTTGATTTGTGGAACTTTGCAATTGATGAAAGAACGAAGTTTCTATCATATGCCGACCGGAATTTTATTATTATTGACGATGTTTTACTTTGTGGGCGAGATCGAGTGCGAAAAATGTCTTGAATTATCGGAGGTGTAATGTTAATTGTTTGACATATATTATCAAAGTAAGATTTTGTTTTCATTTTTGTTGTTGATTACATTTGGAATTCCGAATAATATGACATCGCGCGAAACAATTTTATTTTCACTTTCATCTCGTTGTGATTTTAAAACAGACAATTCGTTAGTGACTTCGGATAAATTATGCTGCGTATCAGAAAGAATTTTGTTTACACTTTTTATTGAAGAGTGAATGAGTGCAATTTCAGATTTAACACTTGTATGTTGTTCATTTGAAGCTAATTCATTTTTCTCGAGAAGTGAAACTCTATCATTTGTGCTGGCAATTGTGGTTTTTAATTCGGAGAATTGTTTTTCTATTTTTAAGGATAATGATTTGTTGTTTTCATTTATTTTAATTGTAAAAAAAATGTTAATGTTTCTGTTTGAATGTTTAATCTTTCATCCATTTGATTGAGTAGTATGGTTTCGTCTATCACTATTTTTTTGCTGTTTTGTTGTGTTGTAGATGCGGAAGGTGATCTGATGTTCGATTGGGGGTTTTTCCTGGATCGTTTAGATTGAGACATGTTGCTCAGTTTTGTATGATTAAAAAGAACAGTAATAGGAAGAAAAACTTTGCAAATTATTTTATTTCAATTTAACAAAATGCCAATTTATTAAGTCTTTTCTTATTTTATGACACTTTCACTACGTCAACCTTCAAATGCACGTAACTTTTTAGATGTACTTTAAGAAATACAGGGGACGAACGCACTAAAATTGAGTCGTTTTATTTGATTTAATTACCAGCTGAGATAAGTCACGTCTACTCTGTTGTTCGATACATATGATGTATTGATTGATTCAAAAACATTGGGTATATCCTGAAGTTTGGCAATTGGTCTATTATTTTCAACTGCTTGTTTGGGTCCAAATTTATGAAATGGTGATATAAATGAGTGTTTCCAGCAAACCAAAAAACACATCTTCGGTGAGAAACAGGTTGAAAATAATATGAAGAGGAGGTACGAAACAAGATTTCAATTTTTTTGTTAATAGTTCAGGTATATTTTCTATATTATTTTGTGGTAGGCTTACCGAGTCCTCAATAGATGAAACTTCAGTAACCATCTCTTCTTCAGAGATCAAAAAAGAACCCAGGTCAATAATGGGCTTACGAGTACCTTCACCTGGCATTTCAGGAATACAAGATTCCAAATCAAAGTTAGACTGAAAGTAACCCGCAAAAAAATCACAAATTTGAATTGGTTTAAATCACCATTACTAAGAACACTATACCAATTAAGGCAGTTCTGAGTTTTATTTTAAATAGAGTGTAACCAGAACTATTTTTAAATCCAAGAACTATTTCAAAAAAATTACATCTAAAAGTAATTTAATGACAAAACTACCTTTTTTGCAACTTGTCCATTGTTCTTGAGAGCTTACAGAACTCTCCGCAAATATTTATCCGCTGTGGTTTTCGTTAGCATTTCGCTCTGCTAGTGGAGACCACCGAAAATTTCGATTCGCATCCGCAGCGTACTAGGCTTAAAAAACTATTGCGGAAATGTATAGCATGTTTACAGTAGTTGCATAAGGAAGAATACCCTACTGGTCTTTATATAAAAAATTAGGCCAACAATACCGTCCACCCGATCTCGACGAAGTAAAGATAGCTTTAAACTTTAGTCCAATAAATTTGCTGGAGCTGATGGCATTGCGGCCGAGTTGTTTAAAGAGGCTGGCGATGAATTGGTTAGGAGTATGCACCAGCTCATCTGCAAAATAAGGTCGGAGGAAAGCATGCCCGATAAATGGAACATCAGCATTGTTTGCCCGATCCTCAGGGGCGATCCTCTGGCCTGCACCAACTACAGAGGCGCCAGTCTTCTTAATACCGCCTACAAGATCTTCTCTGGCGTACTTTGTGAGGGCCTAAAGCCTATCGTCAACAACCGGATAGGTACTTATCAGTGGGGCTTTAGGCCAGGCAAATCCACCATCGACCAAATATTCTCACTACGGCAGATCTTGGAAAAACCCAGGAATTTCAAATCGATACTGACCACATTTTCATCGATTTCAAGGATGTGTATGACAGCATCTACATAGACGAGCTCTATATAGCTCTATATAGCCATGTCTAGTTTTGGCATCCCTAACAAACTCGTCCGTTTGTGCAGGATGACGATGGAGAATGCACGCTCCTCCATCAAGGTCGGCAAAGATCTCACCGACAACTTTGATGACAAAAAAGGTTTAAGGCAGGACGACGTGTTGTCATGCGACTTCTTTAACATCATTCTTGAAAGAATAGTGCAAAACTCTCACGTCAACACAATCTTTCAAAAGTCCGTCCAATTACTCGCATACGCTGACGACTTTGACATAATCGGACAAACAAAACGCGATATCAGTGGTGCTTGCGTGAGTATTGATAAGGAAGCCAAGAAGATAGGTTTAACGGTGAACGGAAGCAAAACAAAATAAATGTTGTCAACAAGAAAGGACACCCAGCACCGACGTCTCGGACAGAACGTCACTATAGACATCTATGTTTTTGAAGTAGTCAGAGACTTTCTATACCTAGGATCCGCTATAAATTCAGCGAATGATACTAGTGCTGAGATCAAACGTAGAATTACTCTTGCCAATCGTTGTTTCTTTAGGTAAGAAGGCAATTGAGAAGCAAATCCATCTCTCGAGCAACTAATCTGTCGTTATATAAAACGTTCATCATCCCAGCTCTGATGTATGGTGCAGAGACATGGACCCTGTTAACTGTGGATGAGAACGCGCTAGGGTGTTTTGAGAGGAAAATTCTCCGTGTGATTTTTGGTCCCGTCTGCATAGATGGGAAATGGAGAAGACGATACAACATCGAAATGTACGGGCTTGATACGTACTACATACATAAATGGCAAGTTATGGATTCGTAAAAAAAATCGAACTCGAAATTTTACAGTGTTGTGCCATGTAGACTAAAAATGTAGACACATGATTGCCTACATGTAGACAATTCGATGTAGACAATTCCCAACTGTCGACATAAATTTATCGACAATGTAGACATTGTCGACATTTATCAAACCCAAAACATAAATGTTAAAAAAAAAGAACCAAGTTCTTCTATAAAACATGAGTGTAAGAACAAGATAGTCGTGAAAATATTATTTGATCTAAATCTGAACGTATACCTAGTCATATGTGTAGAAAAGTTTCAAATATTTAAATTAGACATATCGAATAACTTTAAATTATGGGACAAATCTGTTATGATAAATCTACTTGCTAAAATTTGATAGGTCCACTGAATCACTTCATTGATTTGCTAATGGTCAAATTTCAAAAAAAAAATTTTAAATTTGAGGAAATTAGTTTAATAAAATTAAACAATTTCAGTAAACCTTACAAAATTGGTTAAGTAATTAAATCGTTAACTGACAAATTTCTCACATAATTTGGAGTTGTTTATCTTTTTTGGTCCGATTTCAATAACTTTTGCAAAAGTAGGTATTGGCGCAAAATTTTAAACAATCCTCGTTTAAGCCCGCAACTCTAGTTCAAGCAATCGTCTAGCTGCCAGCCCTTGTCTAACTTTGTTAGACATATGTATTGCATATGTATATTTAAAATTCTTTATTTATTTTAACGAAAAATTGTTTTAATGTAAATTTTGAAACTGGGAACACATTTTTAAAACTTTGTTTAGATCTGGCTTGTTGCTGCATACCTACCTTATGACATGATCAAAATGGGAGTCTGTTAGCTTTCTTCGGTATATATTTTTCGCATACCACATTCGCGAAAACGAAGATTCGCAAGCGAATGTAGATCCAAATAATGTTAAAAGAATTTGGGCACTTCTTTGTACGATTTTATATTTTTCGGGGACAATGCTCCAAAACTCCATGTATTATCCTTTTCCCCCTTTTTTCTTTAAATAAAACTTCTAGGCTAGAATCGTTTTTGAAATCGATAAACTCATCGAATAACTCTGCCTGATCTTAGTTTAAAACAGAAGCCAGCTGGGAGATGGTCGTTTATTCCAGATGCCATGGATTTTCTTCAAGCATCAAACATTTTTTTATTTTTCTTATGTCATGAAATCTTTTTTCAAATTCTTTTGACAGTGCTGTTATATAATTTAAAATTGTCGAGCAGTTTTCTTCAGAAATGTCGATGAAATCTCTTGTAGCCATTGTCAAAATCGGAAAATTTTGCAACTGTTTATTTTGTATTTCTTCATCAAAAATACTTAGTTTTTCTTCAAAAGCAAACACTTTGCTTGCCATCTGTGAGATTATGTTATTTTTGCCTTGTAAACTTCGATTGAGGCTATTCAGTATTTCTGTGAAATCGCATATAAATGCTAAAAGACACCACCATTCATCATCATGCAATTCTGGGTAAACTTTCTTGTTTTATTGTAAGAAAATGATTATTTCCTGGCGTAAGGAAAAAAAACTTTCCAAAACCCTTCCTCTGCTAAGTCATCGCACCGAGGTATGCAAAACTACGTCACCATACTCACTTCCCAGTTCTTCCAAAAGGCTTTTAAATTTTCTGTGGTTCAATTCTCTCGCTCGTATATAACTTACAATGTCAATAACAACCTTCATCACAGCTTCGATTTTTAGGTTTACAACACGGGCAACCAAGTTTTCTTGATGAGTAATGCAGTGAAATGAAATTAAATGTGTCAAATTATATTTTTTCCTAAACAATGTAACAAATCCATTTTCGGATCCAGTCATGGGAGGACAGCCGTCAGTACATATACACACGATTTTTGTATGTCAATTTCACTCTGTTCTAGAAGATTTGAAATAGTATCAAGGTAATCTACGCCTCGGGTTTGACCTTTCATTTAAAGGAATTTGAAAAAGTTTCAAAGATTAAATTCTGTTCTGTGCAATATCTAACAAATATTGAGCATTGAGATGTGGCTGAAATATTGGTGCTGGAATCAAAAGCCAAGCTAAGAAATTTACAATTCTTTAGGTTATCTATTATGTTGTTACGAATATATTTGGAAATATCTTCAATACGTCTCATACATGTTGAGTCGGACAGCTGTAGTTTTTTTTATTTCAGACAGTATTTGTTTTTAGTTGCTAAATTTATCAAGAAGTATGTCAGCCGCAGTTACAAAACATTGCTTTACAATCTCTGCATCGGTAAATGGTTTCATGTGCTTAGTCCCCTTTCACACAGGGAAACCAGTTGCTGGAAATTTTTTTGACGTTTTCCTTTAATTGCCTTGTAGCTTTCACACGAAAATATTGATTAGGAAACTGAGTTGCTCGTTTTTTGAACTGCTTTTGATTTGACATTCGCTTTTTGTAAACAAACAATTTGTTTCGCGGTTGGAAAATTCTACATAATTTTGATTTATAAATTAACCGCAGCTTATTTTTAGAAAAATAAATACAAAATAAAGAAACCTGTATAGTTAAATGTTGTTTTTTTTATAGTAGTTGTTAATAATGGTTTGCTAAATTAGTATATTAAAAGGTCATAGAAAAATAATGAACCAGGAGAAAATTGATTTGTGTGCAGATTTGTTGGAGTGCGTTTCTCTTGCCATCAAAATCTTGGACCCAACACATGATAGTCATGATGGGAAGATTATATTGGGCTTATTGAAATGCACCGGCATTGCCACAATCATCACAGGAACAGCCGCCCGGAAACATTGCCTACAAGAATTAAAACTTAAAATTTTCTTTCACAATGAATTTATTTAAGTAGCTCATTTGGTTTGGTTTAATGTTGTAATAATATTATTGTAAGAAACAATTTCTCTTTAATAGATAGATCTGTCGCCCGAGGCAAACGTCAAATGGAAATCTAAGAAAATTTCAAAGCAAAACGTCAAAAAAATCGCTTCAAATCGTTGACCGGGGAGATTTTTTTCATTCCCCTTACTTCTTGCCCTTCTCACCCACAAACTCCCAGTTGCCGGCAACTCAGTTGCCTTGTGTGAAAGGGGTCTTACCAAGTGTATAACAAATTTCATATGATGCCTTAGTTACCACATAATCTTGAGATAAGGTCACGGACACAACATTTTGTTGCTGTTGCAATGACTAGTTAATTTTTCACTTCTTAATTGTGTTCCAGGAGGGTTTCATTGAAAGATTTGTGTTTTGTGGAAAAATGACGATAAATATTATATTTTTTTAATATAACGTTTTCACGGCATATTAAACATATAGCTGCGTTGTTTTTGCTTGGCACAACAAAATATTCCGTTTTCCATTCGTCTTGAAATGATCGATTTTTATCCGATATATTTCGTTTTAACTTATAAGAAACATTTGCCATTATTTTGAAATAAAAAAAATTATTATTATTTGACTGCAACAACTAACTAAACATCAAAATATAACTAAACGTGAAGTATGTATATGGGGATTCCCGTTTCGTTTCTTCGATTCAGAGAGTGTCGGTGAAGAGAAGCGTCGACAATGTAGTTCGGTATTAGTCGGTGTGTGGTGTAGATAGAGCTGTTTGTTTATTTTCTGTTCTATTTTTATTTCTGTTGCCGGTAAATACCCATACAGAATTGTTTTCTTATATTGATACGATTTTTATTGCTGGTATTTTGAATAATATCTACGAAAGGATATATTTTGCTCGCAAATTTTTTGAATCGGACGATTTTTAAAGTAGTTGTCAAGAAATTATTAAATTAAGCCGCGGGTCATATCTAATAAGTTCGCGGGCAGCATGCGGCCCGTGGGCCGTAGGTTGAGTATAACTGGTTTAAATGTTATTTTTAGCTATAGCCTAGTACGCTGCTGATGCGAAACGAAATTTTTCGGTGGTCTCCACTAGGAGAGCGAAATGCTAACGAAAACCACAGCGGAAAAATATTTGCGGAGAGTTCTGTAAGCTTGTTGTAAAAAAAAAGTAATTTTGTCACCAAATTATTTTTAGATGGATGGTTGTCCAATAAAGGCGAGCGATATCTTTTTAGAATCAGCACTTCATACTTTCAAAGGAAGCATCAACATTTTTTGCAAAGAAGTTGTATTTAAAAAAAATAGCTCCAGGAATACGCATACATCATTCTAAATATGTGTATTTCAAGAGTGATTTTTTGCAATAAGGCTTCTACATAAAAACTTTTGATGCTGATTTTGAGAGTATCAAGAGTAGATTACAAAAAGGTATCAACCAAGTTTTTAGGATAACCCGTTCCAAAGATACACTCCAAAGTATTTTCAGATTATATATTCCAAGAGAACAGTGAATAGCTTTTAGAATATATTTTTGGAACGGGTTGCATTTTCACTTGTTCATCAGTGAGTTTTCTTAGTGGGTTTGTACTTGACCGCTCTGCTACTCTGCGAATGCTCTTTGATCGATTCCCATTTTAACTATAGGTCTTGGTTCCTCAATTAATACTAAAATCGAATGAATAGTCAAAATGCATGGCCTTATATGTCAAATCCAATTGACAAGTGACCAGCTTGCAAGCAGCTTGATTTGCTATCAAATTCACGAGCAGGGCATCTGCCATACGATGGTTCAATATACATTAAAAAAAAAAAAACTTCGTCCAGAAAAGAAAAAGAAGGTAGCGATGGCAATGCGAGGTAAGTGATTTGTCGTCATCTTCTTTCTATCAACACAACAAAGGACTAGCGAGGTCATCACCTGAAATTGTAGACTAAATAACAATGTCCATCCCGTGCCGATTTTCACGAAGTAAACATTAAACAGATTATCTTAACTTGAGAAATAAGTTCTGGGGTATGGTATAAAATCGCCAATCAATGAGATCGGAAACAGGCTTTCTAAATAGAGGTGGGTATCGTTTAAGATGACCAAACATTATTGTGGTAACGATGATTTCCTTAATTGTCGTTGGTGCAGCGGAAGGCCGCTTACCTTTGGCTTCCGGCTTGGATACATCTTGTCCCGACCAGGTCGGAAATTCATATTCATACTGCCAGTAGCGGGCGGTCGATTTGATTTTTTCTTTGTGGCAATTGAGTTAATTTATGTGTTGAAAGTATGTAGTTAGAAATGGTGAGTGTTTTTTTATATTTATATGGTGTCAAAGGTCGCATAGAATTTAAAAGTCGGAGTAACAAATGTATTTTAAAAATCATGACATGGACAGTTAATTTCAGAACAAACTACTGAATCTTGATTATAATATTTTTATTTAGTAGTCACTTAAAATAAATTAATTTTAAAAGGACATAGGTGATTTTTAATCGAAGCACTAGCACTAGGTATGAGAAAAGTCGATAGTTGGTTATAATCGGCACTCCAAATAAAGATCAGCTATATCTTGTTCGCCGATAAGATATGTGAAGGGTGTGCTTCTTTCCAACTTCCCATTTCTATTTTGCAGATTTAGTTCAGTCGATTTTGAAATTGGTTTTGATACAAAAATTAGAATTGAACTTATTTCGAATAATTTAATACAGAAAATGCACAGAAAAACCAGACACTAGAGAAAACCCAAAGAAAAATCAAATAAACAATACAAGAGCTTGAATTTTTTTTTTATAAAAAAAAATGAAATGTCAAAATTTCGCAAGCAATTAATGTGCAGGTCAATTAAATTGAGAACGAAAAGAGTGGAGAATTGTACTAAGAAATCTAGTACAGCTATCCACTAAAATTACACATTTCGTCGTTCAGCAGCGTACTGGAAAACGAAAAGTAGAGCGAAATTTTTCGTTCATGATTTCGTCGTGTCATTTTTGTATGGGATTTTTCGTTTCGCATCAGCAGCGTACTAGGCTTATGTACATACACGAATTATTTTTTTCTTTTATTGATGGAGCGGGAGCTCTATAGGTGAGCGATTAAATTCAATATAGAAATTTAATAATCTTATTTCTTTTGGATAATAGAGCGAGAGCTCAATATTTTTCTTATTAATATCTGTATATATACTATATCCGTCTTTTATTGGGATATTTTCCCGCCGTAAGTTTATCCATCGTAGCATTTTACATACAAATCGCTACGGTCGATAAATAGCTAGAGTAGAAGCTACGGTGGATGGTTGGTTTACGTTCAGTCGAGTCTCGATTCTGATTTTGTTAGTTTTGTTGGTACGATTGATAATTGAATTGAATCTCGATATATGTGTTCATGGAGTGTTATAATTATTAATTTAAGACAAATCGATCTTTTTGATTCTTTTTTTTAATAGTTAGCCAGTTTATATTTCTCAAGTCTTAGATAACTCTATTTTTTTAATAAATTATAAGCTTGTGAAAAGTTTCTGACTTTTAATATTAAAAACTATATTCTTTGCTCAATTATTTTCTGAAGTACGTCTGAAATTGCACCTATATCTGCATTTTGCATACCCCTAATGTCAATTAATCAATTTTAACAAATTTGGATATCCATTTTGAAAAAGAAACCAATATTTATCGAATGAATCCCGTTTTACTTTTATTTTTGACTAACCATGCCCAATTTTCGTTTTGTGTTCAATTTTTATTGATTGTTGTAAATAAACGGAGTTTGGTGAAAAAATTGATTAGACAAACCGCATTGGGTGGAACTGCACTATAGAGGAATTACTTGACACTGCGCTGAAAAATATTTATTCGTATAAAATTCTATGATCTATAAGGCCAGTGGCGCGCACATATGCAACTTTCAGTTTTGCAACAGTTTGGTTGCTAAAGTGAATACCCTGGACTTATATGAGATTGCGCGCACATGCAAAAACTATTCACTCCGCGATTCGAGCAACTTAAGAGTTTGTGTTTTGGCACAAATCGAACCTTCGCCCCAAATAAGTTCTTCAGTTTGTATCACATCGAACTATAATGTAACTGCTCGCACATTAAATCAAAATGTTGTTTGTGTGTTCGTTTATCTCGTTGATTGATTTTTAAGTTGCTTATGTGTGCGATCATCGTTCAACTAGTGATTAAACTATTTCGTTTCGGCAAAATTACATGTGAGCGCCTAGCCTAAACGCACTAATCTCCGGCACTTTTGTTTCCTCGTGTGAAATGCATAGACCATTTTTAAAGCAATACAAAAATTGGACTGTGTAAAAAGAGACTTGACCATAGTCTATGAACAAAGCCATTCACTTATCATTTCAGTTCAATTCGTGCAAAATGAATGTTCAAATTTAAAACTGCAATTGCAGAAAAAATGAAAACAAGAAATAGGTTTGTAACATAAATTAAATATTGGTACGTTTTTCTACGTTCTATTTTATATGAATAAAAGCTAATTATTGTTCATAACTTTGATATTTTCTTAATTTTACTTTGCATAAGACTATTTCATTACTTGTGACTGCTGTGCAGGGGTACCAATTTTACAAAAATAAAAAGCCAAGCCTACGGTCCATGCCAAGTTCGATGCGTTTTTGTGGGAATTACTTACGGTACAATGGATAGATTCCCAATAAAACACACCTTATGATACTAAAATTCACTGTGCTTTGGTGGACTTGTTGCATTTGATTTTTGATCAAGAAAACATAAGAAATTGATATGTTGGCTTATGAGGAGAAGTCCATTTTCCTCTGCCCGTTGCTTCCACGTGTGGAAAGGAGCTGTTATAAACTGCTAATGAGCTAATCCATTGCGGGATATGTCGCATGTCGTTTGCGGGTTGTTCAATTTCCCGTGACATAATCATCCATTTGTGGATGCTGTATGCGGTCCTGAGGACGCTTCGAGTTACTCAACAACATCATCCCTGAGAGGATGATGTGCGGTATATGTGATATGTGTGAGCCAGTGATGTCATATGGTGGGGAATTCAAGCCAAAAATTTGGGGAAAGAGGAAAAGCGGAATACAGTTGCTTCTAGAACAAAATATGGTAAAAAATCAGAATCTTACTTGCTTTAATTTGATTTATAAAAAATGTTATGAGGAAACAAAATACTTATGATTTACACATTAATCATAGGTGTGCCTAAACAAAAGTCAGAACTCAGGCTTAGGCTGCACTTTCAGTGGTGCGGCAAAGCGATGCGATTCGAGAAGCATTTGTGTGGGAGAAAAATATGTACATTTGCAGAGCCAAGCGATATTTGATGCGAGTGTTGCAAGTTTCTCGCATATAGCAAGTATCTCACAAGCTCTTCTAACCACTTTTTCAAAACGAGTATGTGCGACAAGATTCATATTCTTTGTTTTGACGCTTTTACTGTGCTATGTCGCATCTAATTATCGCTTCTCGAATAGCTTTTCGCATCACTTCTCGACTCTCGTATCGCTGCTTTGTCGCACCACTGTACGCGAAGCTCAACACAATGAATGTTTACAGAGCTTCCGCAATCTGGAAATGCCATATATATTGCAGTGACTGGTGGCAGTGAATGTGTTTGTCTCTTTTCGTTTTCTGGTGTGTTTACTATTTTCGAAGTTTTTTTTTTCGATGTGGAATGCAAAACAATTTTTAAATCTTTGAGATTTTGATTTGTTTGTGTTTTTTAAATTCAAATGAGTTTAAAATCAGTTTTTAATACCTCTTCCAAGTTATATTATTAGAAACAACTTGCTTTTTAAAATGGCTAAATACATATTTCAAATGTCAAACAAATTTTGTCATCCAAACAATATTATCAATGCTCAACAAATTTGGTCCGGGAGTTATTACTCATGAAACAAATGTGATATCGGCTGACATTGTATTATTTATTAATTTTTTTTTATAATTTTACACGCACTCAAGGGATTATGATTACCCTTTATATGTTTTCTTAACCCAGCACGGTCGTCGGGTGAAAGAAGAGAAAGAAGGATAGGAAAGATGTGTGGCGCGATGTTCTGAGACTAGAGCTGGTTGTTGTCTCAGAACACATCTAAAGGGGAATTTAGCTTGGAGCATCTGGCAGCACTGTTGTGAGCGGCAAAGTTTGCTGTTGTGATTCCCCTTATGTCGATATAATGTTCCGGTTTCGGCACACACGCATCACTTAATTTGCTTTATTTAGTTGTCGTGCATAATTTTGTACCAATTTACTTTACTTTGAAAATTTTTACATTAAATTAAATGAATTGCTTTTGATTTCCATCCATCTTTGGCGAGAGCTAGATGCCAACACGCAGAGAATCGTACATAGCTATCTTTTGTTTTTTTTAACGTTTCCCTGTTTTTTGTAAATGCAATATAAAATAAAATTCACGACTGGATCGCACGTATTTACTCTTTTTTTCGATCACATCGTATGCAAAATATTTCTATTAAGAATATAAATATATTTTTAAAGTTGTTTTTTCTTACTTTCTTTAATTATTTTCAAAACAAATTTGGTGTGGCATTTTTAAATATTTAATAATATAAACTTAAAAATGAAATTTCAAAAAAAATAACTAACACGTTGTCCAAATATTGAATTTTCAAAAAATGTCAATAATCCAAAAAATATTTTTCGAAAATTTTGGTATGCAGTATTATTTATAATTCGAAGGACCTCTTAAATAAACATTTTGAACGAAATCCGTCGGGCTGCTTATGAGAAAGTCAAAAATCACAAAAATTATTTTATGGGATGTATCGCTAAAATAAAATATGTAAAACAATTTTTTCCAAAATGTAGACTATACCTAAAATAGTTCACACTTTTTTTTTTCAAAGTCGTTAGTGCCGTTTTCGAACTAGGTAATCAAGATGGTAGAAAAAATTATATGGCAAGTACCGTTGATTTTAAGTATTAAGTATTACAAAATAAAAACTATACTATCTTAGGCACGCCAGCAAAATAAACATGTTTCGGAGTTCATCGTGCACAACAACGTGACACGAGAAGTATATATAATAGATTATTATTTAGGTTACATATTTATATATTTAATATAATAATTCTCTTGGATACATGCTGTCCCATAACTCTAGTTTCTTGCTCTCAGGTAAATCAATCATCTCCAAGTGATCAGATATATTCAAGCACTTAAAAACTCCATCATGTTTGTCTGTATGTGTCCATTTCCATTTTGAGTCAGTTTTATCATTGGGATTTCCAGTGGCGGCAAATCTCGTCCACAGAGTGACCATTGTTCGAATCATCTTATATTCTCGACTTCGATGGCTTAGCTTTTTAGCAATGCCATTGTAAAAGAGGTACGACAAATCATCACCATGACAAGTACCACGTATTTTTCGACCACAGCTGAAATTCCGGACATGATTAAAATTCTTTGAGTCAAAATCGAATCGGTATACATAAGTTGGGGCTGTGGCATATTCAGACCGAGAAAGTATTGTTCTATGAACTCCGTGCCAAAAATATTTATATGAAAAAATCTAAAATCGAAAAGAAAAGAAACATTATTTAAAAACCGAGTTGCAGAGAAATTTAAGACCTATTGTGTTTCCCTTAAATTTTTTGGAAACGTTAACAATATTATTAAATGAACAACTTTTTTTTTGAAATTCCGTTGTAAGTAATAAGGGCTTACATCGCAGTATAAAAGAAGACTATTTAAACTCGGTTCTGCCTCCCCGAAATAGGTTTCTTTAATCTTCAGCCCGAACTGCTTTCGTTCTTCCGGTGTAAGACAAACTTCAGATGGAACAATTTTTTCACAATCACCCAGTTCTTCCACCATGTCGGGAAACTTGCGGGCTTCTATTATAAATATGTTAAATATTAAAGTTAAAACAAAAAATCTATTCAACATACTTACCCGAAAACATGAGTAATCCTTCAAATGAGTTGCCTCCAACAATTAGAGGAATCGCATTGCTCCATGATTCACGCATCATTTCCACAGGATTTTTGGGAATGACGCACTCATCACTGACATAAGGTTCAACTATCGGACCAAAACAGTACGCAATTCTATTTTGTCTCTCATCTTTTGTAAGCAAGTTCTCAGAATGTCTGTACATTTCATTTGGTTTAAGCTTTGTCAAAAACTCGCAGACTTGTTTGTCTTTGTTCTCGCCAGTGTATCCAGCAGCCTTGGCAAGTCTGTAGCTCCAGTTTCTCGGTGGTATATTAGCCCAAGGTGCCACCGCACTGCCGGACATAACTATTGCTTTATGGAAAAGTCCTTTTGTTTGTTGTGTTAACATCATGTAGTGGGTGGAGCATCCACCAGCACTCTCACCAAAAACAGTGATGTTTGACGGATCACCTCCAAAGAAATTGCAGTTATTTTTTACCCAATTTAGAGCCATGACTTGATCTTTTAAGGCTGCATTGCCAGGAATTCCAACCTCTGGGTCCGAAAATGACATAAAACCTAGAACAACTCACATCATTTAACGATATTTTTCTTTTCATTACCTTAATCAGTCCAAACCCATTGGTCCTAACCGGTAACTGATTGTAACTAGCACCACATTCTCGTTCATGATATAATCTGGGCTATATATATCTCTTGACGCTTCTCCGATCTGAAAAGCTCCACCGTAAATCCAAACAAGAACTGGCAATGGATTTGATGGATTGAGCTAAAATTATTTTAATTAAATGTAGTAATGATAAGAATAATTGAGATGAAGAGTAATTTATGTACATTTTTTGTAAAAACATTTAAATACAGGCAGTCTTCGCTCCCTTGAACCATTCCTAGTACCATGTTCATTTGAGTTGGTTTGGCACGTGTTTTAGTGCATTTTCTTACTTCTGTCCATGAATCTGGTTCGCGAGGAGCACGAAAACGAAGATCTCCAATTGGTGGTTTGGCATAGGGAATTCCTTCAAAACTTATATACTCTCCACCATAAACTGAAATCCATTTCACCCCACGGACTTTACCATAAGTCGTAGAAGTTTCAACCTTTTCATTTGTTCGCTGTCTTGTCTGTCGAAACTTGAATTTACCATATCTTTTTATGCAAAATAAAATAAATGTTTGATTAAAATTTTGAAAGCATTAATAAGAATTATACTACATATTATACTAAGCTGCAATTATGCAAACATAAAATTTTAATTTAAAAAAAAATTCAGTGAATGGCATTTGAAAAATCGATGTTTGAGAAAAAAAATTTATTTATAATTTAAAAATCGAAAAACTAATTTTTTGAAAATTTGAGTTAGGCACTTTTAGGGAGCATTTGAACTTTTTATTGAGCATTATTTGCAGTCAATAGTGATAAAGTCGAAAAAGTGCTGTTAATAATTACGCAAAATTTAATATTTGGTTCCTTAAAAGTGAACTGAACTAATTTTAAAACACTCATTTTTATTAACATTTTAGGGGCCGTTTTTGAGAAATAAATTTGTGCGTTAATGGTTATTTTTAATATGTGTTAATGCTGTTCGTTTGTGGAATTTACTGCTGCGTTAAATGAGAAACATACAGAAAAGGACAAGTTTTAAAAAAGCATTGAAACTCCGCTTTTCATTTAGTTAAATTTTCTTCTATGTAAACATATCTTTACTTTTTATAGTAAATTTTGTTAAATTTTTATCTTGGTCTATTGTTTAAAATTAGCTTAAAACTAACTTATAAGATATTGTATCTTACGTAAGCAATCACGAATAAATAAACAAATAATATTTTTATGGGAGGTAGCTACTGTTGTTTTTTATTTTTAGAAAATTATTTTTTTAACTATTCAAAATAATGTCAAAAAATTACTAAATTCGAACTTTCGAAAAAATCGATTGAGTCGCTTTCGAGTTTTTGAGTTTAAAAAAAAATTGTTTTTAATTAAAAAAAAATTTAATTGAAAAATGTTTGCTTATATTAGTGTTTAACATTTTAGGAGTTTTTGCATAACAAATTTCAATAAAAATTCAAATCAACAGTTTTCCAGCAAATCCAAAACCAAAAAAAAAAGAATAAAATACACGACTGGATCGTACAAACTTGATCTTGTTCCAAACAACTTTTATGTACCTATTTATGCTTTTATGTAGTCATTGAGGTTTAGTTAGTTAGGTATAGTTATCCCCTGCAGGCGTAAAGCCTATGTAAGTAAGATTACCTCGATTATTAGTATAATGAATTGTCGAATTAATGATCAAATGAATAGTTATATACATAGGTACCTACAAATGTATATTTAAATCTAAGTTATGGATTTTAATTATGTAAGTTAGGAGAGTAAAATATATCTACATATATAGACATATTGATGGAACCTAAGTACGAGTATGTAAACATGTACATAATAATGAAAATGAAGGATGTAGATGGGTAGGTAGCTATATGCGTATAACTTTTTAATTTAGGTGCAATATACATACATAAGGTTCATGTGATTTTTAGAGATACAAATGTATATATAAATGTATGAGGGCATACATTGTATTTAGTATTCAATGATGTAGGCAAAAATTCGTAAAAGGGGAATAATAATAAGGAATAAAATAAATAAAAATATAAAAAGTGGTTCCATGGGAAGTAACGTTAATAAGTACGCAAAAAGAAATATTTGTATACTTAAAGGTGAACTGTACTAATTTAAGAACACACACATTTTTTTCGAGAAATGCAATTTTTTTAACGGATTTTTAACTTTTGTATGGGAGGTACCGTTGTTTTTTATTTTGGAAAAATAGTTTTTTTTTTAACTATTCAAGATAATATCAAAAACCACTAAATACGAAGTTTCGAAAAAATCTATTGAGTCGTTTTCCCAATTTTGAATTTTCAAAAAAAAAAATAATTTCAAAAGAATTTTTTTTTTGAAAAATTTTGGTATAGAATAGTGTTTAAGCTTTCTAGGAGCTTCTGCGTAAGAAATTTAAAAAAAATCAGATTATCCGTTTCCGAGAAAATCGAAAAACAATAAATTGATTTTACTAGAGGTACCAAAAATAACAAATTTTTTTCAAAAAAAAAAAATCAAAATGTAACCTTTCCCTTATTTAATGAACTGATTTTTTTATAAAAATCGTTGGAGCCGTTTTTGAGAAAAATAAGATTATTATTTTTGGCCATAAAAAATGTATAGGAGCTACTGTTATTTGTCGTTTAAATAAAATGACAAAAACATGTGGGCACATGTACCAAATTTGACGCAAATCTATCCAACCTTTAGGCTGTAGACTGGAGAACAGACAGACAGACTAACAGACTGAATTGAGGGATCCACTTTTTGGTGTACTCTATGATCGTATTGTCATGTTTAATTGTTAGAAATTTTTTTTTTACAAATACATAACTTGCCTTATAGTAACTATAATCGCAAGTAAAAAATGAAAAAAAAAAATAGAGGAACAAAAAATAACCATTTTCTCAAATAAAAAGCCAATAAGTATCTTTTCCCTTAATTAAACAACTTATTTTTTTTTTTAAATCGTTGGAGCCGTGTTTGAGAAATATAAGATTTTTCTTTTTGGCCAAAAACAAAATGTATCACAGGTACCGTTATTTTCATCTTAAAAACTGAAAAAAACGTGTTTTATTATCGCCAATAACGCATAGGCTTCATCCCGTGAAAATAAAACGATCTGGGTTATGTACTTAAATGTACCCTCTGTTCGCCGAATTTAATACTAATATTTTCAAACACATATGGAAACATGGATCTCGTGTTGTTTTTATAATACGTGTTAAAAAATAACCCAGACCCAGACTAATATGTAGGTAGTGGTATCAAGTTTGAAGCAAATCAATCTATCCGTTTAAGCTATAGACTCGATGACACACAGAGCGACAGCTGCTCGGGTTTATATTTCACATCCCGTTTGTACAGTATAATAGTGTTTAATTATATTTAATTTATTTTTGTGTTTTGTTTATTTGTTTAATATTTTTTGCCAATTTTGGTCATACTAATACAATCTAATTGCAATGATAACAATGGTTGTAAACAAGGGTTTATTTACCCTTGGGCTAAGAGGGCCATGGCTCGGGGCTGCGCCAGCCGGACCTACTTTTAACTTTTTTTCTTTTTTTATTATTATTTATTTATATAGGTTTAAATATGAAAACCTAAAAAGACTATATATAAAAAGTATAGGTAATAAAAATCAACTAGCCAGAAGTCTTAGTGAAAAAAGATTTCAGTTCGCTGCGAAAGTACCCAGTACCACCTGTCTGTCGAACATGCCTTGGTAGACAATTCCACTTAATGAAAATATGCCGTTCCGATGTAAGGCAAGAAAAGTGCGAGAGAACAAGTTGGCGAGTTCTGATTGAATTACAAAAATTTAAATTTATTGAAAAGAAAACAAAATTATGTTGATTTGTTTGGATTACATAACGAAGAATATGATCAAATGACATATTATATAGTGCACTGGAAAAAATGCGATATTCTGTCGAAACGCTTTTCGTTTAATACATATTGTACAATATTATTAAATGCGATATTTAGTTTGCTTTGAATCACAGTTGAAAAAACTTTACATCTGTAAATTAAGTTGCTTATGTTTGCAAAAGTGACCCGTGACATAAGCTACATCTAGCTTCGTTATGTTATCCATTTGCAATTGCTAAATTAAAAAAAAACTTGTGCATCTATGAGAATTACAAGCAAAGGTTAAATAAAAATGTCAGAAGCTGCCAAATTTTTCGGGTTCGGGTGCAAAATTATTGCAATACTTTTTGACTAAACCAGATAATGTTACTGTAAAAAATCTGTTAAATACAGGGACGATACCTGTTCCAGCCGTAATAAACATTGGAATCAGGTATTAGCTGCTTTTGAAACTATTCAAATTTCAAATTGAGGCTCAACAAAAGGAAAAGAAGACTACAGAATCGATCAAACAAGAATAATCCAGAGGAAGAAACCGAATCATCATCGTCTCGAGGAAGAAGTTTTACTACGAGGAGTGACCTTTCTTACCGAAATATTACCAGTTGCCAAACTAGCTGAGGATGCGAAAATCTGCGTATGACGCAGTAATCACCGATTTCGCATTCTTATGTTAACTGAACCTGGTGTCTGAGGCTGAGGTCTAAGTAAACGCCAATAATCTGAAAAACTTATACCCAATTAATCTTGCTATAGTCTGTCCCAGAAAAATAGGCAGTTCAGGCAAGATAGGACGTTTGCCTCTCATTCTCGCTACATTGAATTGCATAAATCTGTCACCCAATAAAGCTCACACAGGGCTTACGTAATGCGCATTTTGAATGACTCAGATATGAAAGAATATTATGTAGGGTTACCGCACTTGTTTTAAGATAGGAATTTTTATTTAATCGTTGTGCTTATAAAAAATTTATCTTTTTTCACAAAACCATGATTTAAGATAAAAGGTGCCAGTAGGCCAAATCCCATTTAAATAAAAAACAAGTAAAAATAAAACATTTATTCACTAGGATTGATTATAAATTAAATAACAAAAATAAATATAAATTTATCTTTTAAATAACTACATATATTTACAAAATATTTTATTCAGAAAATGAGTTGGTACTGCTGCTGCTCCTGCTGCTTCTGCTGCTGCTGCTACCTTCACCAAGAAAACGGAAAAACTGTACATTTCCCACATTTTCGGCTTAACTACTTGCTCGACGTGTTGGACACCGATGCCATTTTTAATTCACTTCACATTAATTAACCGCGCGCTACGAAAATCTGCTCAAATAATGTTCTTCTTCAAAGAACACAGCTTAAGATTTTGTAACTGCATTTTAACGTATTTTCCACACATTAAAAGAAGTGAAAAAATGAAAATACTCCACGATAACACTCATTATTCAAAACTTTTTTAAAGCTCTCAAATCAAAAGCACCTCAACAGAAACCTAAGGAAAAAACCGAACGAGTTAACAAATCGACACGGGTAACTCTGAAAGCACGTCAATATTTATTGGGGGTTAAACAGCAGCAGCAGCCGCAGGCCACAGCAAACGCAATTTAGTCCACATCCACACTCAGATGTGCGCTGAGTAGGACGTTTTATATATTTACGGACGGGCAAACACTTTTTATGGATGAGTTCTTTCAATTTAGTATGGTGCAAAAATATGACACTCTAATGATTTTGAAAAAGCTTTCCCATAATAGTGTACTGCCTATTTTTCTGGGACAGAGGATAGTCTCGGGAAATTTGATAAAAACATGATGAAACTTCGAAAAAATTCGACAAAGCTGAATTTTTGTGGCGAGTTTCATTTTTACGCCCTAAGCATTTTCTAAAAAGTACACCTTTGGAGCGGAGCCAAAAATTTTAAAGGGGGTAAAATTCATGTTTTTTTTTTAAATTACTCGAAAACCATAGGTTTCTTTGAAAAAAGTTTTTTGTAAATATTGTAGATCCTGTCATTCTACACAAAAAAGATAAAGACACATTTTATCGTACAATTGTTAGATTTGGTTGGAAAAAATGGTCGAAAACATTGGACTGTAGTACATATTTTCCAAAAAATGTAATAAATGTTTGTTTTTGAATGGCGAAATTTGTTTGTTTTTAGATATGTTTTGGAAAACATAATCTTATAAAAAAAAAGCCGATGATGTTCAAGATGAATGTGTTCTTTAAGAAAAAATTCTTATCGTTCAATAACAACGTGAGCTTAATAAAACATAGCTTCGTTTTTAAACAAAAAAGATTTGAATTAAGCTTTTCCATATAACGAAATAGCATTGCGTATGTTCCTTTGTACTGCAGTCACAAATTGTAATGCAGAACGTTGTCTTCCGTTCTAAAAAGAATTAAAAATTATCACCGTTCCCGGTTAAGCGAATAATCATTACAACGATTTTTTTACAATATATTTATAGGGCGGCAAAATTTATTGCCCCGGGGTGCAAAATCTTTATATACCTCTGGTTGTAAAGCGCTTAAGGCGCCCGCCCGTTGAAAACTGCCAGAATTCATATCCGTCTTGCAAAAGGTATATCTATTATTTTACAGCTTTATAGACTTCAAGAATCAGATACTCAATGAATCAGTTAGGCAGCGATTTGTGATTACCTTTCATGCCTTTATTCATATTAAAAAAAAAAAGAAAAATAATATCGTTTAGCTATTTTATGCTATAAAAATCACAAAATTGTTTAAGCTACAAGAGCAAGCACTTGCGACTCAGTCGAGAATTTATTTTTTTAAATTACCTATGTAAGTTGTTGATGCATGTGGTCGAGACGATCCGAATTGTCTGCTTGAATGTCTATTGTAATCTAGGTTGGTAATTATATGTACTCACTATTGTTGATCGTTTGTAAATTGCCATCCAATAAATTCATGCATTTTTAGGTACATTTATGTATTAATAAATGACTTAATAACACCTACTTAAATGCAACTTTTCATGTCATTTATTAAAACAAGTTAGGTTTATCATTTTTCTGCCGTATTCGTAAATCCCTTGAGTTATTAATTATATCAGAATGTAGTAGCGTGGTAATGGAATACAAAGTAATTATATTTAAATGTATGGTGAGCCTCAGTGCTTATAACACTTGAATAAAATTATTGGACATGCACAAACTACAAAAAAAAAGATGATATCAGTTAAAACAAGTGAATATTGTATTAGAAAATTAGTCCAATAACTCGTTTTTATTTTAAATGACCAATGGCAATTTATAACAGTTCTGAGTACAAAAGACCTCCTGGGGCCCAGTTCCGCAAGACTGAATTTTCTGTGTGTACACAGACATTTGTGAACATATAACCCACAAAGGTGAGACTTTTTTTTTGACAGATAGTCGTTTTTTACTTAACTTTTGATATACAATATTTCTTTAAATTTTTTCTAAGGCAAAATTTTGTATCGTAATCTTGAATATTTAACAATATAATTTTAAAAACAGCCTTGGCTCTGATGAAAACTTTGCTTCCCATTTATTCCAGTTCCAGTCATTTAAGGCATTTTAAACCCCTATCTGCGGAAAAATTCCTAGTAAGCTGGATTTTTGTATACATCTTTATTACGGTGTTGTAATAAAGACGTGAAAAATCGAAAAGGTCAAAAGGTCACCAAAATCAGTTTTTTGTAAATATTTCGCCACCTATTTCTCGGAGGTCAATAGTGGTCATTACAAAAATTGTTAGTAAAATTATTTACAAAAGTGTATCTCGTATATTTCTGCAAAATCAACCGTTTTCGGAGTAGATTGCTGAGAAAGCGACTAGAACGCACTCACATTGGGGGTGGCCGTGGCACTATAGTTGTGTGCTCGCCAGTCAACCTCGCTGTCGAACGTTCGATTCCTGCCGTTGTCTATGTCTTCTTATATTCCATTAAAAACGAATTCTAAAAATTGTCATAAAATGAGTTCATGGATTAATCATTACATCCTATTCAGGCATAACACTAACAACATGTGATTGAGTAAACTAGTATACCCATAAATATGACAACGAAATTAATAAAAAATAATGCGAATTATAAGAGACATAAGTAAATAAGACACGGTAATTTTTTCGCATTAGTTCAGCCGCCATCCCTGGAGATAAATCTGAGACAACAACCAGCTCTAGTCTGAGAACATCGCGCCACAAATCTTTCCTATCCTTCTTTCTCTTCTTTCACCGGATGTCCACGCCGTGCTAAAAGCATATAAAGGGTATTCATAAGCCCTTGAGCGCGTGCAGAATTAATTAAAAAAAAAAAACATACGGTATTGTATACCGTACACCAAGGCAGAGCTTATGCCTTGCTGTTTATTAATTACAAAATGCTCTGAATAATGTCAGTGAATGGACAAAAATATGTCGGATATCGCTTAACGAAATAAAATCAATCCATGTAGATTTTACGAATAATAAAATTAATGGATTACCGGTATTTGGTAATACGGTTCGAGTTCCGTTTGATAATGAAGCAAAATATCTCGGAATGATTCTAGACGCGAAATTAAAATGGAAACCGCATGTTGAAAAGAAATGCGAGGAGTTAAATAATAAACTTAGAGATATTTATACTGGTTGCTCGGGAAACACTCTAAGCTCAGTATCGAAAGCAAGCTAATTTTGTACAGGCAGGTGCTTAAGCCTGTCTGGACTTACGGTATATAACTCTGGGGTTGTACGCGAGATTCTAATTTAAATACCTTAGAAACATTTGAAAATAAATTCCTAAGATCGTTTGTAAGTGCTCCTTGGAACATTCGAAACGAAGATCTCCACAGAGATCTCGGGATTCCCATGGTTCGCGATGAAATAAAAAAATTTGCGCGGTATCATAGAAAACGGAAATTAAAACACGGCAATAGTACTATAATCGAAATTATCGATGAGACAAATTTAGTACGCCGCCTGCGAAGGACTAAGCCTTCCAATCTGGTGCACTAAGCGATTTAAACGCTTTAAAATTGCAAGAACTGTCACCGGATAAGTTACCTGCAACACGTTAATTAAATTCGTTAAAAATAAATTGGTAGATAAGTTTCAACTTAGTTGCAATTGGGAGGAGGAGGTGTTTTTAGTGCAGTAAGAATCTCACACTTCTATGTGCAGCGCGTTTTTCAGTTCTCATAGAGCCTTTTGAAGGTTTTACACCTACCCACGGGGAAAAAAAATGTTTTATATGTTATGAACTATTATCGGATGGTGATGTTGTATCGATCAGCGAAATCAATCATAGTTGCGCGTGGTTAGTATTTGGATGGAGGACCGTCCAAAGCTAATAACGTGCTGTTGACATGTTTTTCTTCTATTAATTGTTCTTGCTCTCTGTCTCTCTTTGTTGTATTGATGTCTTGTAATGTGTAAGTCGATGGTCATAGTTGACCAGTAAGCCCAGTGCTTTAGTGTCTCTACTTCGTAGATTTATTTTCCATCTGTCTGCCTGACAAACGATCTACAACCTAAACGCCTGAGGTCATTTTCTTCAAACTTGGTATTTAAGCGTTTTAGGTGATTATCTCAAAAAACAAAAAAAATGTTTTAATTCTTTTTCTAGATAATTACAATTTTGTCTAACTCCTTAATTATATCGTAAACGTCACTAACGGTTTTGATTAGCAAAAATATGTGCATACTACTTCAGGTATATTCTACATTATGGTCAAATATTATTTTTACTTATTTTCTTATTTACGGTGCCTGCCATGCAACCATTTTGTTAATTTTTAACTTTATCATAAGCGCCTCAACGGCCGGAGGAGGTCCTTCAAATAAAAATAATACTGCATGGCAAAATATTCTAAAAATTGTGTTTCGTGCCGCGGGGTGGCCATGGCATGATAAATGAGTGTTGGTCACAGGAGCGATCCCTAACGTAGTCTATGTCCTCTTATTTTTCTATTAAAAACCAATTCTAAAATAAAATGTCATACAATGATTTGCTGGTTTACTCATTACATGCTATTTAGGCATAGAACTAACAACATGTAATTGAGTAAAACTAGTATACCGATAAAATATGAGAACGAATAAAAAATTAGTTCAGCCGACATCCCTGGAGACAAAATCTGAGACAACAACCACCTCCAGTCTCAACACATCTCTCCTATCCTTCTTTCTCTTCCTTAACCTCATGACTGCGCTGTGTTGTAACATTTAAATTGTAGTATAATCCCTTGAGCGCGTGTTGAATATAAAAAAAAAGTTTTACGTCAAAAATATTTTTTTTAAGAAACCGATCCAAGGTTTTTTGAATTATTTTGTTGATAAATTCGAATTTGTCCAGGAATTCAAATGGCATCTTTGTTGTTTTTTTATTTTTTTTTTATTTCAAAGAATTTTTTTTTTGAAAAATTTTGGCTTGATTAGTGTTTAAACTTTCTAGGAGCTTCTGCATAAAAAAAAATTTTTAAAATCAAATGAACTCTTCCCTTCATTAATGAACTTATTTTTTTTTATAAATATTGTTGGATTCGTTTTTGAGAAAAATAAGATTTTTGTTTTTGGCCATAAACAAAAATTATGGCAGATACCGTAATTTTTCGGCTTAAAAACAATGAAAAAATATTTCGGTATACCGAAAAAGCAACACCTGCGCCATGTTTGAAGCAAATCCATCCCACCGCTTAGGCTAGTAGACACAAGTACAGAGAAACAGACAGACGGAATTGCAGGACCCTTTTGTTTTGGAACTCTCCAAAACAAGTGATATTTTTGATTAAAATGTCTAGTTGTTTTTTTTACGAATCCTTTTCATATACCTACATAGTACCTACATACATATACATATATCGCAAGTAAAAATAGGAATCATCTAAATCGGTCGAAATTTTTTCGAACCTTAGCCAGACTAACTAAGCTAACATTCAATGCATTGTGGTAACCTTGCTTTTCGCTGATATCTTGCCAAAATGCGAACACCTGAAAATGGTTTTTCAATTATCATATGAGTCCGGAAACTTTCAGTTAATACCGCAATATTTTTAACGACCGGCTGTCTGATTTGTTGAAAGTCATCGACATGGGCCAGATCCAAGGAGAATTGTAGCAATTTGAATTCAAATGGCCAGTGCGTTGTAACCAACCTAATTTCGTGATGGGCAGAATTACAACATCATTTCCTTTGTATACATTGCCCTTAATAAAATAATCATATTTCCATACAAAATTCCCATAAAAAAACAGATTTCGATTTTCCAACTCTTTCTTTACGTTTTCCGAATTTTCTTTTTCCCTAAACCACCCATATATTCAGACAAACACAAAATCATCCAAATCGATCAAGTCGTTCTAGACCCTTAAGCTTAGTGTGCACGATTGGTTGGATCTCACAACATTTTCAGACCTAAAATACCGGACAATTATCTACCAATGAGCTGACAATTAATTATGTGTGTAAGCGGTTGGTAGAAAATCTACCAATCTCAGCTACGGCTACCTGACAATAAATTATAAGAGATTGGTAAATTTTCTACCAACCGTGTACACACATAATTAATTGTCAGTCTTTTCAATTCCCAGTTGAGTTTTCAGAAAGTAAAAGCCGACATTGGATTACAATAAAAAAAATGAATATACATATTATCTTTCTTATATATAAATAACAATCCAAATTATGTTTGTGTGCTATCTTCTTTTGTTGGCCTTGATCGATTTGAATGAAATTTTCAGCAGATCTTATGACATGTTTGGTGAGTGCATATAAGAAACATGTTTGCCGCCCGATGTCTAGAACCGAAGTTATGACCAAAAATGTAACTACATGTTTGTTATTGCTTTATTAGTCTAAATAATGTGTTTTGTTTTGTATACACACTTCCATTTTGGTTTTCCTTTGTTGCCGCGTGTATGAACACAACTACGGCATTTGATTTCCAGTAAATGGATTTTGATATTTAATTTTGTCGGTTGTCTGGAAAGTTAAATGGATTTTTTGCACGACTTACAGATGGAAAATTCGTTGCGAAGCTTGGAAAATTTCGGTTAATTGCGAAATTCATTGTGATATAAAACATTTTGGGTGGAGAAGTTTATGAGATATAAATTAGATGATGCGGTATGTGCAGAAGAAATAAATTGAGACGTGCACATATTGCACAGCTTTAAACTGCTCAATCACCACCACAGATTCGACAAAAAGTTATTAGAAGAAGAAAAGTGGTAAATGTAGACCTCAATCGAGCTGCTTTCGAATACGAGTCCGTAATCGAATTAACATTCTCGATGCTCTTTGCTGGGATATGCAATGTATTCGTCATTTAGTTGATTCTAGCAACAATTTGACCAAGATCTCAAATTTCGTTGCCTGTTGCATCCTATGGCATTGCTGCCACACTATTTGAAGGGTAGCCGTGGCGCGATAGTTGTGTGCTCGCCTGTCAACCTCGTGGTTGCAGGTTCGATTCCTGCCGTTGTCTATGTCTTCTTATATTCCATTAAAAACCAATTCTCAAAATTGTCATAAAATAAGTTGCTGCTTTGATCATTACATGCTGTTTAGGCATAACACTAACAACATGTGTTTGAGTAAGCTAGCATATTCATAAAATATGACAAAGAACTAAATAAAATAATGCGAATTATAAGGGACATAAATAAATTAGACACGGTAATTCTCTCCGCATTAGTTCAGCCGCCATCCCTGGAGATAAATCTGAGACAACAACTAGTTCTAGTCTCAAAACATCGCGCCACACATCTTTCCTATCCTTCTTTCTCTTCTTCCACCGGATGCCCGCGCTGTGTTAAGAAAAACATATAAAGGGTATTCATAATCCCTTGAGCGCGTGCAAAGTTATACACAAAAAAAAAAAAACAAAAAAAACATTCCCCTTTGTAGCTGGCGATGAATTTTCTCACGGTTCGGCGAATTCGGCGACAGCGAAATTGTTGCGAGAATTAAAAATCATAATTTGGGATGAATGCACGAGCAGCGAAGGAAAAGGACGTCGTCGATAGCTTGAATTTCATTATTCAAAGTCAAATCTCTGGAGAACTGCATTCGTACAAATCCGTTGGCAGCGTGACGACGCATTTTTACAGCTGCAGGTGGGATCGATCATAATCATGTTGCGGTGATGCCAGCCATGATTATAAGGGGCAAATTCAAAGGAGAGGAAGTGCTTATCCCACGAATTCCGTTTATTGCAACTGATCTATTCCAATTCAAGCGGATTCAGTTCCAAATTCGATTGATTTTTGAGATGACAATCAATAAACCGCAAGAGCAATCGTTGTAAGTCTGTGGAATAAATCTCGAATTTCTCTGTACGTTGCCTTTTCGCGTTTTGGCAAATCGTCTTCGTGGCTTGTTTTTGCAGCAGAAAACAAATCGAAAAACATTGTTTATCATAGCACTCTCTTATTTTGATTCCATTTAAATAATTCAGAATGAAATTTGAACTCTCTGTGTTTTATTATAGCTCTGCAGTTGATTTCAAAATGCGTTAAATTGGGGCGAGACGAAGTTCGGCTGGAATGCTAGTATACTATAAATAATATACATATCAAAACTAATAAACAAAACTTTAGAACGATTTTTGTTTCATTTCAACACGACCAGTTTTCACAGAGATCAAAAAACCCTCAAAAAAGTTGGTTTCCTTTAATTCTTTTGGAAAGTGTTATATTAAATTATGCTATACAAAAATAGCTGCACATATATATTTTTTTTATTTTTTACGCAATACATTTAATTTCAGACAGTTAATTGTAAGATTACACGATTGTCAGCTAGCGTACACACGACTGTAGGCTTTGTTACAATCAATTGTCATCCAATGATCTTACAATTAATTGTAACACACATTTTCTGACAATTTATTGTAAGTTAACACATTTTTTCAGTGACAGATCTGACAATATTGTAAGATCTTCCAATCGTGTACACTTAACAAGGCTCTCCCTCAAGCAAAGGCATAACAACTTTTATTTTTTTTATAGATAAAAAATGACCTTAATGGAATTTGCTTGCAATTCAAAACAATTATCTTTCCGTCGTATTGAACGCTATCATCAATTATTCAATCAAAGTAACTTTTACTCTTGTAATCAACAATTATTATCAACTTGTACTTTAATCCCTCCAGTTGGCTCTTGCTTATCTTGGCTTCCATTCAATTGATGATTTCAAAGCAAAAAGTTTTCTTTCAGATATGATTTAAGGTTTAAACATTGCAATGTAGATACTTTGATTCATCTTTTAAAATCGTGTGGAAAATGATAGCGTGATGAGATAAATACATACATATGCTAAATAAATAAAAAGCACGACTTTGTCACAAATACTTGCTCTTGCCGTTAGTTGTTAAAAACACTAAAAGTGTTTATTTTTGAGACAACTTTTGAAAAATTGGTAAATCATTTTAAAAATACACTAAATATAATAAAGACCGATCCATTCATTTAGGTTATGTTTGCGTAATTTTAATAGTCACGTCAGCCAAATAGATCCACTGTAGATCGTTCTACAGCCAGACAGACAGACGGAACTGTGGGACACACCTTTTTAAAGTAATCTATCATCGTAATGTCAACTTTGCTTAAAATCGCGAGTTCGATTTTTTTTTACAAATGCAAAACTTGCCGTAGTAGTACCTATATCGCAAGTAAAAATTTAAATATATGATTATGTACTCGTAGTAATTATATTTTATTTTAAAACTATTTGCTTTTGAATAATAATGATAAACTTATTCCATAGTAAAAGCGAAATATATATGCTGCAAAATAACGGAAAGTAATGACAATTCAAATTCAATTCAAATTGTTACCTACATACATGGCCAATTTTGAACGTTTTATTTTAATCGAAAGATTATTTTTATCAGGAAAGGTAGTGAAATTAACGCCCAATGAGATCCTCATAAGGAAAGTATTTTTTAAGAAGAAGTTAGAAGTGTTGCAATGAAATGACAATAATTGGATGAAACGTACCTGCATGAAAAATTTAATAATTTCAACATTTTCTTTGTATACCTCTGGGGCCTGCAACACAACTCGACAAGTACTTGTGGACAAGAAAAATGCGACAAGTCTGTAAAAAAATTGTAATATAAAATGACTAGTCTAAAAGTCCTGTGACAATTCTCATTTTAAAATGTGACAAGTGGGAAATTGTTGGTTTTCCCTCCTTTTGTAACATATGTTCCTCAAAATATTTCGAGTGTAGAAATTAACGGCACAGTATATATCTTGCCGAAAAATTATTCGTCCTTGTTTTTTGGAATAATATCCAGGGTTTTTGACAAAATTTTTGTTTCCTTTAATACAGGGTGGCACACGAATCGTCCTACAAAAATAAAACGTAATATCTTTTTTTCAGAGTAATCGGCTTTTTTTTATTTTATAGGCTACTATTTAGATTTATCAAAATGAATGCTTGGGATACTGAAAAAAGGATTTTAATAGTGCAGCGATACCATTCTTTGCAGTCTGTCATTTCCGTCCAAAGGGAATTTAGGCTGGAGTTTGGCGGTACTCCCCCGATTAGATGGACCATTATGATGGTGGTGAATATGTTTGCCGAATCTGGAAGCATCGAGCGAAGACCGTATCATCGAGATCCCAACATTCGGGGTCAGGATACAATCGTGGCTGTTACATCGGCAATACAGGCAAATCAAAGTGTTTCGACTCGAAACTTATCTGGCCAAATTGGAGTTAGCAGACGGTCATTACAACGGATACTTCATGATGACTTAAACTTGTTTCCGTACAAAGTCCAAATTACAAGCAAGTTAAGCCCTTAGGATTTGCATGTTCGCCTGGAATTTTGCCGAAAAATGATTGCAATGGCCGAAGGAGACAACACATTGACAAATTGTTTGTTCGTGTCTGATGAGGCCCATTTTGACTTAAACGGCGATGTTAACAAGCAAAATTGCCATATATGGAGTTCATCTAATCCAGAAATGCTCCATGAGACGGAAATGCACCCACAACGAGTCACTGTGCGGTGCGCAGTTTCATCAAGGTGTATTATCGGGCCATACTTCTTTGAAGAAAACGGTGTAACACAAACTGTCAATGGGGCCCGTTATTTAAAGATGTTGAAGGAGTCTTTTTAACCAGAACTTCGAAGAAGTCGTACCCCTTTCAGCAGGATTTGGTTTTAACAAGATAGAGCAAGTGCACACGTAGCCACACAAGTTATGGCGGAGCTCCAACGAAAATCCCAAACAAATTGATATCCAGAAACTGCACATTCCGCTGACCTCCAAGGTCACCTGACCTGACTGCACCAGACTTTTGTATGGGGTTGTGCCAAGCAGGAAGTGTACAAAACGAAATCCAGGAATTTGACTGATTTGAAGCAGTCCATTAAGACAATAATTGAGGCGATACCAATTTCAACCCTTCAGGCCGCAATGAACAATTTTCTGATCAGGTTCTGCATATGCGTGGATGAACGTGGAGGTCATTAGCGGTGCTTGAAAACCATTAGTTATTTAAAATTAAATTTAATTCTTAGCCCAATAAAAAAAAATTAATTAAATAATTCGATTAAAATAAAAGTTATTTAAATTTCGTTATGTAGCACGATTTGTGCGCCACCCTGGATCTTTAAAACCTCCAAAAAGAGTATTTTTTCTTCTCCAATTTATATTCTTTTTAATTACAATTTGTATTACTTTTTAATTTTGCCATGTTTTATTTTTGGCCACTTGTCACACAAGTCACGGGAAATTTATTATTCTGTCTGACTAGTGTAACAGTTTTGCGTTGTGTTAAAGACAGTAATGGTCGTACAATTATAGTTCGACAAGTGAATTTTGACTTGTCGCGTTGTGTTATAGCCCTTGAAAGCTGTGCAGACTACCAAACTTCATAATTCTGCAATATCAATTCTGAAATCAAATGGGTGGTTGCCACGCCCTTGAAAGTTAAATATCAAATTTGAAATTAAGCCTTTGTTTGTAGATCATGGCCTACAGATCTTTTTCTTTCTTTATTACCCTTTATATGTCCAAGCACAGTGCGAGCGTTAGGAAAGGATGAAAAAGGAGATACCGATGCACATTGGTTTTGAATTTTAGTATATCAAAATGGGAGGGGAAAATAGATATGAGGAATTTATTCCACATTCGTGTTGTACGGCTAAAGAAAGAATACCTGTACTTAACAGTACGTCCGAAGTTGGGCTTAAGGTAAACTAATGAGCATTCGATGCGCGAATATTACGGTGGAAAAGTTTAAGGGGAAGAATGCAACTGGCTACTTCGCTAGAACAATGTTTATAAAAATAACGATAACATAACGAAATACATGAACATTTTGACGATGTTCGAGAGATGTAAATCTTTCCACAATAGTTCTTTCGCCAATCATTCTTATAGCTCTATTTTGAATTATATCTAAAAGATGCAAACGGGTTTTCGGAGCTCCTGCCCAAATATGAGAGTTATGCTCCAATTTTGGACGAATGGAGGCCTTAAAGATTACAGCCAGATCAGACGGGGAAAAAAATTTCTTGCATCTTCGAAGAAATCCCAAACACTTTGCAGTATTTTTGGCGACATCGAATATGTGGTCATTCCACAAAAGGCGGTCTGTAATGCACATCCCAAGCACTGATAGCTGATCGGTTTCTTCAATGCAAGTGCCGCTTATGGATAGTGGCATGGGGGGTGGGTTCTGCTTTAACGACAGAAGACAGCACTGAGTTTTTAAAGCATTAAGTTCTACGCAGTTTTTATCCCCCAATGGGCAATGCTGTCAAGATCAGAATTTAATGAGCTTATCATACGCTGCCGTTGCAGTTCCACGTCCGAAGGACAAGGAAGTGAAACTGGAAACGAATATGAAAAGCTGAGAGTACTGTCGTCAGCAAAACAATTAAGTGGATTAGAAGTTCCAGATAAGAGATTATTAATAAGAATGAGAAAAAGGGTCGGGGACAATACGGAGCCCTGGGGCACACCACTATTTATTTTGTGAATATCAAACTTGAAACCGTCCAATACAATTTGTATTGAGCGGCCCGAAAGGTAATTTCTAATCCAACGAATAAGAGATTCATCCATACCAAATGCACGCATTTGCGATAAGAGAGCTTGATGCCAAACTCTATCAAATGCTTTGGAAATATCAAGTGCAATAATCTTACTTTCTCCAAAACGATATAAAGATTTGTGCCACTGTTCACTGAGATATACCATCAGATCACCAGTGGACCTATTGCTACGAAAGCCATACTGCCGGTCATTAAGGACCTTTTATTCTTCAAGACATTTCTTAAGCTGGAAAGAAGGGACGTAAGTGCAATTGGACGGTAATTAGAGGGTGAAGAAGATTCGCCGTTTTTAGGGACAGGCTGGACAAATGCTGTTTTCCAACCACTCGGAAAGAGACCTGTAGAATAGGACAGATGGAAAAGCTTACGCAGTGGTTTTGCCAGCGTTGAAGAAAACCTCTTCAGAACAATGGGAGGGCCAGCGGATTTGTGTATATAAAGGTATTTAAGGACTCTAATAACTGCACGAGTGCGAAAGAAGATTCGTCCCATAGAATCGTTTGCGCTCTCAAGTACTGGGGGATACATAACACTTTCTGGCAGCGTCGAATTAACAGCGAACTGCGCCGCAAGCAAATTGGCTTTTTCACGAGAACTGACAAAAGGGGTGACATGAAAGACGAGTGTTGGAACCGAAGACGAAGTTGAATTTCGAAGGTTTTTTACAAATTTCATTATTCTACGACATATACTTTATATCAATACTACGAAATGGGCGGATTGGACGACCTCTGAATGTTAAACCTTAAATTTTAAAATCTTGCATTTGCTTGCATTTCTATCCCTACCGTTCTGTCAAATTCCATTATCCTACAACAATCAGAGTTGCTGCTTCTAATTTATTTCAGTTCTATTCAAATAGGCGGGTGCCACGGCATGAATGTAAAATTTTAACAATGTTTCCTTTGCCTATGCTTTAAGCCCTATCACTGTGCGAAAGTTCGTCATTCTATGACAATCAGAAGTGCTCGTTATAATTGATATCAATTTTATGCAAATGGACGGGTGTCACGCCCCTGAATTTTAAATCTCAAATTTAAAAATTTTGCCTTTACCTGCGCTTCAAGCTCTACCGTCGGTATTAAATTTCATCATTTTAAAATTATTTATTTCAATTCTATGGAAATGGGTGTGTAACACACCCCCTGAATGAAAAATCTTAAATTTTAGATTTTTTCCTTTGTATGCACCTCAAGGCCTACCGTTGCCGGAAATTACAAGATTCTATGATGTTGGGAAGTGCTCAATATTTTGATGATCTGTCAGTGAGTGAGTGAGTGAGTCAATCAGACTGTCTGTTACAATATGAATAAAATAATATGAAATAAAATAAAATAAAAAAAAAATTTTATGAAATAAAAATATTGTGTTCAATGTCACAAGTATTGATAGAGGATATCTAATTAATACATATATGTATGTATCATTGAATATACTCTTGTTCAACACAGCAATAAGAATATGAGTCAATTATATGAATTAGGAATGTTGTCTATCGTCATTTTATTGTTTTGACACTTCAAACAAGTCTTGCATTAATTATACATTTTAATTATATCTCAGACTGCTTTTAATTGTTTTCTTCATGGAAATAAAAGCAATTTTATGAATCTACTTCACTTGTTTTATTATAAAGATATCTACATAACATTATAATACTGAAGGTTTATCAGACCGGTATTATAGTTATTAGACAAAGACTCCAAGATTTAAAAAAAATACAGTATCGTCTATTTTCATCTGGGTTTTTTTATTTATTAACAAATTGCATATTTTTCGTAATGCAATGATCTTAGATCACGTCAACCAGAAGTTTATCTTGAGGCGATATTATATAGGTAGGTGTACAGATTATTATATTGCAACTAACATGATAGAATCTATAAAGGTGTCCATTCACGACGATGCGATGCGATGGTAGTACGCGACGGTGCGGTCGTACAAATTGTCGGTGGCAAGTAGGTACCCATTCACCATACCAACAATTTTAGCATTCGTTATAAACATTACCTTAAATGTGGAGTTAAGTGTGTGTGATTGGTCGTGTCGCTGGGTCCGTTTTCAATGGACAATGCGACAGTCTCTTGTCGCTCAGTCCTCTAAGTACGACGCACGCAGCCCGTGCGACCATCGCAACGTGAATAGCTACCTTAACACCTTAAGATTTGTTTACATTAGGTATATTGATTCATACACAGTTTTATGAATTCGTAATTACCTAACATTAAATACTTATCATTTCCTAGCATTTTACAAATTTTATATGCATGCCTATGGAGATTTCGTTATTTGAACAATTATTAATGTGTTCAGCGATTTCTATATACAGGGTGTTTTGCATAGATGCATCAAAATGATTTGGTGGGTCCAAACAACAAAAAAATCGCATGGAAAAGGAAGTGTGAAAAAATGTGTTTGTGTCTACCGATTCATAATTATTTCGTCACCTGAGTTCAACGAGTATCTTGTTCTATGTCCATTTTTCAAAATTTTGGGAAATCGATTTTTAAAGTTAAGATCGAAATCTTTTGTTTATTTTACCTAATTGATTTTTGGAAGTTATGTTTTTCTGAAAGCCTTAACAATTTTGCTTTAAAAACAATTCACGAATTTCTTTTATCTTTTGTTCTAAAATAATGATCGAGGCATAGGTCATTTTGGATATTGAACAAAGTTATATGGAGTCAAAATAAGTTGATAAAATTGGTGGATATTGAACAAAAAAACTGAATATTGAACAAGACAGAAATTAACAACAATGCAATGGGAAAACATAGGCATTTGGTATTAAATTGAACCAATACATAATTCATTATTCAAATCAGATTTCATTACGTTATCTGAATGGTATGAATGGGAACAATAAAATTTTGAATACATGGTACGTTTTTTTCAATCTGAAATTTAAAAAAATGATTTAGGTCTTAGAAAAATATTGCCTCTTTATTCGATTTGTCTGCATTCTTTGAAATATACCATTTTAACATCAAGACTAGTTTTATTAAAATCCAAAAAAATGTTACATACGCAGTTTAATTATATACAGCATTGCGCCTCAAAAAAAGTAACTCGAAACATTAGGTTCCGGTAGCGAAAAAACGTTTTGCAGGACATAAGCGGTAACCGGCGTATTTTTACACTCTTATTGTTTTTACTTGCGGTTATAGGTACTATAAGACAAGTTTTTGCATTCGTAAAAAAAAAAAAATTCTAACAATCAAACATGAGATAACGATCATAGAGAAGCCTAAAAAAGTGATAGCCAAAAAATGTCTGTCATTCTGTCAGTCTGTCCGTCTGTCAGTCTGTCAGTCTGTCAGTCTGTCAGTCTGTCAGTCTGTCAGTCTGTCAGTCTGTCAGTCTGTCAGTCTGTCAGTCTGTCAGTCTGTCAGTCTGTCAGTCTGTCAGTCTGTCAGTCTGTCAGTCTGTCAGTCTGTCAGTCTGTCAGTCTGTCAGTCTGTCAGTCTGTCAGTCTGTCAGTCTGTCAGTCTGTCAGTCTGTCAGTCTGTCAGTCTGTCAGTCTGTCAGTCTGTCAGTCTGTCAGTCTGTCAGTCTGTCAGTCTGTCAGTCTGTCAGTCTGTCAGTCTGTCAGTCTGCCAGTCTGTCAGTCTGTCAGTCTGTCAGTCTGTCAGTCTGTCAGTCTGTCAGTCTGTCAGTCTGTCAGTCTGTCAGTCTGTCAGTCTGTCAGTCTGTCAGTCTGTCAGTCTGTCAGTCTGTCAGTCTGTCAGTCTGTCAGTCTGTCAGTCTGTCAGTCTGTCAGTCTGTCAGTCTGTCAGTCTGTCAGTCTGTCAGTCTGTCAGTCTGTCAGTCTGTCAGTCTGTCAGTCTGTCAGTCTGTCAGTCTGTCAGTCTGTCAGCATTTCAGTCTGTCCGTCTGTATGTATAACGAGCTACAGCCTGAACGACTTAAGCGATTACCTTCAAATTTTGTATGTGTAATTATTTTGGCATTCCTCAGAGGGGAAATTGAAATTTTATTTTTAGGCCTAAAAATACGGTACCTGCCATATGACCTTAAAGGAAAATCTTATTTTTCTCTAAAACGGCAACAACGATTTTGATAAAAAATTATGAGAATTTTTTTTTTGATAATAGTTATCATTTGATATGAGCCAAGTTTACAGGAAAAGTATATTAACGGTACCTTTCGTAAAACGTTTTTTTTTTATTTTTGGCTTTCTCGGTAACAGTACATTGGATGTCTGTCAAATTTTATATCTGAAAAGATCTAACTAGCTAAATTATGTTTGCATATCAAAATTTTGAATAACTTTTTGTTTTAATTAAAATAATTTTAATTTTTTTTTTTTTGAAAAATCAATAATTTGAAAACTAATAAAAAAAATAATTTTAAATTGTATATTCACATGAACATTAAAAGTCTCTAAAAAATTGCATACCAAAATTTCAACAGAATTTTGTTTTCAAAAAACGAAAAATGAAAAACAGGATATCACGCTGAGCCTTTGCTTAACTATGATTACTGCGGTGAACATTATAATCTCGTTTTTCACATGTATTCGAAATTCTTTTTGATAGTATCTTTTTTAGGTTTAAAAAAAAATTGAATGATTCATTTAAGACTTTGCTATAAATATTACAGCTAATAGGTTTCCTCGTTGTGTCCACATACATTTGATGCGAATCCATTACTGGAAAAAAATGTATATGTTCTGATTTTCTCGATAAACTTTTCATGTATCTGTAGAGAAAGAGAAAAAATGCAAAAAAATATAAAATGCACGATCCAGTCGTAGGAACTTGCTCTTGTAGCTAACAACTTTTATGTAGCTATCTATGCTGTAACCATTGAGGTTTAGTTAGTTAGGTGTAGTTATCATATGCAGGTGTAAAGCAGGTGATTATTAGTATAATGAATTGTCGGATTAATGGTTAAATGAATAGTTACATAAGTACCTACCTACCTACAAATGTATATTTAAATCTAAGTTATGGATTTTAATTATATAAGTTAGGATAGTAAAATATACCTACATATATATAAATAGAGATGGAACCTAAGCTTGTAAGCATGTACATATAATAATGAAAATGAAGGATGTAGGTGGGAAGGTAGCTATTAGTACAAAAAAACGTCATAAAATATTTCAATTTGACTTAAATCCACACAGTTCACTAAACAAAAAACAAAAATTATATATAGATATTATTTGCCTTTTCTTCTATTTATCACAAGCCAGACCACGGACACAACATAACATACATATATTTCTAGGGGCATTAATTTGACCAAATTCTCCTAGAAAAATATAGTGCTGCAAATTTTATTAGAGTCGGTAGTCATCGACCACAAATAGTGCGTCTTAGAAGGACACGATATCATCTAACTGATGAGCCCAAATATCGTGTTCGGGCGAATCGCATTTTGGACTAAAGGTCATAAAATTAGCTACAAGAGCAAGTTCGTGCGATCCAGTCGTGCATTTTATTTCTTTGTGGTTGAATTCTTTGCACGACTTTGGTATAAAATTGGCCCTTCTCATGGTCTCTTAATCAAGGTTGCGAATTTTTGAATTAAGAAATCATTAAGTCATAAGTCTTATCATGACTTAAAAAATTTATTTCATAAGTTAGTTAGTGACTTATGAATTTAAAAAAAAAACTCATAAGATACTTGGTAGATTGGAAATTCCTAAGCTTGTTTTTACTACATAATTATTTAATTATTAACGAAAGTAGTTTTCTAGCTTTTGGAGAATTTTGTGTGAGTTGCCGTTTATGCAATCCCTATAACTCAATTCAAGAAAAGGCAATGTCGCTAAAATATTTGTGTTGAGCAAATAATGGTGATCATCCTCTCTTTTGGAAGCTTTTATGAAAATCATAGAAAAAACTATCTTAACTAATATACATAAATCATTCACTCATCAATTGTTCAATGACTAGTGACCAGTGCGCATTAGGTGGGTTGTGAATTAAATCTTGTTAATACTCACAAGTGACTCAGTAGCTTATGATTTAAATTCTTGTAAATCATAAGTCACTAAATCAGTCAGTTAGTACATATTTTCCAGATAGAGCAAAAATCAGTTTTTCCAACGGTCAGATATAGCTTAATCCTGGAATAAAGTTATCTGCTCATTTCGGAACGGAATACGGGAGGAATATAATAAATACCTATTATACTATGAAAAGTTCGATACTCGAGATAAAAGTGACGTTCAAATTAAATTATTCTATAGATTGTTTTTTCTTGATTGAAAAATTCGATGTTGTTATCCGGTTGTTTAACTGAAATTGAAAAATCGACGCTAAGTAATTAAATCATTTTTAATTCCTAAGTCACTTACTAGCTTGTGAATTAAAGTCAAGCTCTGCTTTTAATACACAAAAAACATTGAATATTTGAAGACGCTCCTCATCGGAAAATTTGGAAAAACAAATTATTTTATTGGTAGAAACTTATACGTTTTCGGAGTTCATCTTTAATAACAACGCACTGCACTTGCACTGATGTTCTTGCTCGATGAGAGATCAAAGCACTGAATGAGCATATACTCAGATCAAGTGCAACTAAATGCGTTTTTCTTTTTTAGCTCCGAGTAAAGAACTCGTCTGTCAAAAAAGATCTGTATTTCTTTTTTTTTTTTAGCTTAGATACTAATTGCTAAGCTTGTGTTTCTTTTTTCAATCAGAGCTAAATCGGAACATGCTCCATTATAGCTCAGAACAAATTGACCGATGAAACAGAGAAAAGTGCTGAGCGCGGCTAACTTTACTCATAATTTTGACAACAACCACGAAGTAAAACAAATTAAACACAAAAATGAATTCAGAAAACGAAAGCCTTGGAACTACTGTTAAATAGGTTTTAATAGAAAAAAAACAAGTTTTAATAATTTATGACAGTTCTGCGCTTAAGTTTATTTCAAAATTAAATCGGAGAGCTCAATTCAGAGCTAACTAGGTTAACTCAGGCTCTGTTTAGTGATCTGCCCTGAAATAAAAGAGAAAAACGCGTAATGTTCATGTCGTATGATATTGAACAAAATAGAATTCTTATGTTCTTACACAACCAAATTCATATCTTTTTGTTCAATAAGGTACAAATTGTAACCAACATAATCTGAGCATTGATCAAAATAGAAATAAATGAAGTATAATAAGGATATTGAACAAAAATCTATGAATGTGGATATCGAGCAAGAAAGAAATAAGAAGGTATGATTTAAAAGATATACTATGAATTGTTCAATATAATGCAAGAAGAATGAATAGTGGTTTATTGAACAAAAGTGACACTCAAAATGGTAAGAAAAGTGGTTTATTGAACAAAACAGTTGTCCATAACTTGAACACTAAATGAGATAGAACAAAATGGTTTGCGCCAATCGAAAGAAGACCCTCGAATTATAAAAACTGCATTTCTAACTCAATTTCGTCAAAAATGGTCTATTGAACAAGATAGACATCAGATGATGAATTGTACTTTGCTGACTGCATCTGCATGGTTATTTGAAGTTTCACAAATGACATTTTTTATACTCCTAAGATTTAAATGAGATAAAAACGAGCTTTTAGCTTATAACGGTGTATTTATAATCATGATAAGCCTTCAATTAATCACTTATACACCGAAAAAAAAACCTTAGTTGATTTAAACATGTTTCATTGTTATTCAACAATAGTTGTGAATTTAAACAAGTTTCGTGATGAAAAGAAACAAGATCGCATTTTCAATTCAACGATACAGCCGTGATACTTTTTTTTAGGTAAGTATCATAAATATTTTAAAATTAAGCATGTTAAAATTTGATTTGAATATTTGTTTGTGACTAAAATAAACAACGTATCATATTCAAATCAACAAATTAGTCTTAGTTGATTTTTTAAGAAAAAAAATATCATAAACATAAAATTAAGCGTGTTTGAAGTTGATTTGAATATTTTCCTCTTTTTAAACACCAATGTCATTGTTGATTTTTTATTACACATAACAAACGTTTTTCCTTCGAATACTAGGAAAATAAACGATACGAATAAAAATGATGTTAAACTATCCTGAATATGCTTGGTTAAAAATGTTTATGTTTAACCAATCAACAGATTTGTTGAAGAAACATAAACGTTGTGAAAGTGTCAAAAACATGTTCATTTTAATACATTTCGAATGCAAAGAATCATTTACATGTTTGATTCAATACTTTTCTTATTTAAATTATCACGATCATGTTCGAACTGAATACTTTTTCTGTTTAGCCAACAACACACCAAACAAAACCTTCGCATAACTGAATTTCAACACTTGTGCTTATTCTAATGCGTTTCATTGTTCATGAGTTTAGCATTTTTTGATGAGTGTGCACGCATTTACAATTTTTTTAATTTATACATTTTAATTTATTTATATTTAATGTTTATATTGTAGTGAAGAATTTGATTTGAAGACAATGTTCTGCTTTTCAAAATGTTAAACACTTTTTATCTTGGATACTAACCACTGTAGTGAGGATGTATAAAGATAGAAGAAGTAGGTACATACAAATATAGGAAACTTAAAAATATTTGTGTTGAAATTATAGTGCTTAAATTAATTATGAAATACTGAATAAGCATCGTTGGTGATCAGAAACATTCGTTCTTAATTATATTTGTTGCTTTACTGCTTTAAAACCAGAATAAATCTTTCGTTTATTTCATTTATTTATGGCCAATTTTTCAATAGTCAGTAAATCAGTCAGTTAGCACATATTCTCCAGATAAAGCAAAAATCAGTTTTCAACAGTCAGATATATCTTAATCTAGGAATAAAGTTATCTGCTCATTTTGGAACGGAATAAGGAGTTATCTGAGAAATAAAATAAATAATAAGCTATTTTCGATGTCAAACACCTTTGAAAAATCTTTGCTTTGAAATAATCGTTAAACAAAAATTAATTTCTATGAAATGTTCTATATGACTCGAAATAAAAGTTCAAATTAAATTATTCTATAGATTGTTTTTCCTTGATTGAAAAATTCGATGTTGTTATTCGGTTGTTTAACAGTCAAGTAAGTTTATTCCTCTGGCAACTAAGTGGATGTTTATCTGGAGATTGAAAAATCGGATCTTAATTAAGTTTCAATGTTGTTGACTAATATGATTTTCATGTTTCTAATATTACAACTTTTGATGATCAACAACGTTCGTGCTCAATTTCGTATTAGATCGAGCACAATAGTTGTCACACCAACATTTTTATATTTAAGGAAACACGATTTTCATGTGTGTTGCATCAAAAACATTGTTGGCTAATAATGTTAATGCTCATGTTACTATGATCTTAGTGATGATTTGAGCACGAAATTGAAAATGGCGTTGTGGTTTCGAACAATGATAATTGTGTCATTTAAACAAAAATATTGAAAATGCCAGTTTGTTCAAATTAAGTTTTTTCGTGCTTGACGCAAAAACAACCAAGGTTCATGCTTGATTTTACCAAGTTTTTTTTTCGTTGTATGCAACATTTTGAGAGATTTTTTAAATTAAACGTTTTTCTAAGCAATTATCACATACGATTCTCTTAACCAGTTTCAGATATTGAATTAAAATATAAATGTTTTTTTTTTGGAAATCGAAAATAAAAATAAATTGAATATCTTCTTGCAATATTTTTTATACCTACTCTCACGTTTTTACCTTTTTTATTGTCAAACTAGCACATTCTGCTTAAATAGATTTTAGTGAAAACAGATATTTTTAATTAATATATTTTTGTATTTTTAAAAGCATTTAAAAAAATTTAATTTATATTTTAAAAACTGCTCAATATTTTTTTTCAGAAATTACAGTTATATGTAGTTGCTGAATACCTATGAATTGGCGTTTTTGATTTTTTTTGAAAATAGTTTTCAAAAAGTTTTTAAAACCTTTTTCCCAAAAACCGCTCCACAGATTTATACATTTTTTTTTCGGAAATTCAAATTTATCCAAGAAATAAAATAGCGTACTTTTTGGAGCTCAAATTAGATTAAGTATTTATTTATTGAATTATTTTTTCTTAGATTAAGCCGATTTAATCTTTTGTTTTTAAGTTTATATAATTAAATATTTAAGATTCTCATATAATTTTTTTTAGAAATAAATTAAAGAAATTTTGTATATGAAAAATATTAGGTAAAAAACGACTTTAAAAATATATTTAGATTTTTAATAGAAATCTTTTGCAAACGATGTGACCGAACATAAGAGCAAGTTCGTGCGATCCAGTTGGGGATTTTATTAATTTTCGATTTTATCATAAGCGACTCGACAGATTTTCAAAATTTGTATACAAATTCTAAATACATAATACTTCATAACATTTTTTTTGGATTATTTGATAAAATAAAATAAATTTTGTTTCGAAATTAAATATTTCGAAAACGCATGGGCCATTTTTTTTTCAAAATATAAGAATTAAAAGAATAATTAAAATCTAAAATCTTAAAAATTTTGTATTTAAGAAATTACGTAAAAAAACGATCTTAAAATATATATTTGCCGTACTACTACGAATCTTATGCTTACGATGTTATCGAACATAAGAACAAGTACATATAGGTACTTTCGATCCAGTCGTTCAAATTATTTAGTCTATGATCCTGTAAATTTGTTTTTTTTGCCAATTTTTATTCACCAATGAGTTTTTTAAATGTCAAATAGCAGAAATTCTGTTTTATTAATGACATTTGGCACTAAGTATTAGTATTAAGGATAAACCTTCCCTTAATCGTGATTTTTAATATTTAATATTTGTACCTATAGTTAACAGTGTACAGATTTTTTTTCATCAAACTCGTTTGAGCCGTTTACGATAAAATTAAGATATGGTAGAAAAAATAAATCACTAATTATGTCCTTAAAAATAATCAAATCTCTTCATTCTTATGTCGTTTTTATTTGGCAATCCGGAAGCCTTCCTGACTCTTCTGAGAGCATTCACTTGGGAAAAAGTACAGTTCTAATTCTGAAAAGAAAAGAATTTTGCTTCTGGATTTGAAATCAGAATCAGAACCAAAAGCACTCACACATTCATATACTTGAACATCAAACTCGACTGCTGTCATTTTTTGTATCATAATTGTGCAAAGAACATTTTTTTTGAATTTTAATATTCTCACGTACACAAAGATTTTCACACATACAATATAATTAAAATTCAGAATCGTCAGAATCAAACAAAAGTGTTCAGTTGGGATACCGGATCGGAGAAAAATTCCGGATTGCCAAATAAAAACGCGATTAGTCTCATTAGAAGCGTTTTTTTTTTTTGTTAAGCTCAGTGCAGGAAAGGGACTGAGCTGTCTAAAAAGGGCTGTTTCTTTTTTAGATCAGACACCTCAGACCGGTCAAGTTGTGCTTCTTTTTTCATTTAGAGCTATAGATGCGAGCACTGTGAGCTCGTAATAAAATGACCGAGCAGCAAACCGAGTAAAAAGCTGAGCGCGACTTACTTAATTTTATTTGTGTGATATGACAGAGACAGGCGAAATAAAAACAAACAAATAAAAATGGAGATTGACGCAGGTTGCTCTTCCTCTTCAGGTAATAAATTTGTATTACCTAAAAATCCAAAAAAACTATTTTTCTAAAATTTTGAAACGCAGTATTATCTAGAATTCGAAGGAGCTACTGTTAAAAAAAATTGATCGAAATCCGTTGAGCCGTTTATGAGAAACTCGAAAATCAATAAAATGGTTGTATGGCAGGGACATTTAGTAACAAAATATTAAAAACTATTTTTGGCCAAAATGTAGAACATACTCAAAGTATTACACACTCTACTTTTTATCAAAATCGTTACAGCCGTTTTCGATATAAGATGGTCGAAAAATGTGTATGCCAAGTATCGTTATTTTTGGAGCTAAAATAATGATTGAAAAATCTATTGTAAACGGTCCAATAATATTAAAATAAATCTTTAAAATTACTTCTCAATTTATTTAGCGTGCAAAACTAAATTAAAACAAGCAAAATCATAGACAAAGTACAAGACAACTTGTTGATGGTTACTAAAGCACTAACCATGAAACTGAAGACTTTAATAATACATTTAGCCGTTTCTATTAGCAGTCTTTTGCATATAATGTTATCGAACACAGGAGCAAGTACGAGCGACCCATTCGTGCATTTTATTTCTAATAAAAACTCCGCAACAATTCCTAGATTTGACAGCTTGTCGAATGCTAAAACTTTTTCCAGTTCAGTGCTCCAGTGCGTTTCATTAAGAAATTGGAGAGCTCTGATCAAACTCTGCTCAGAGCGTACTTGATATTTTCAACCTCTGCTTAGTACTCTGTTCAGAGCTAAAAAAGAAAAACGCTTAATATTCATTTCTAATTCGCAATTAAGGGAATCCTATAAAGTGCACTACGGATTTCTGAAGGAGGAATAGAAATATGAAAATAAATCTGAGATGTATTAAAAAGGAAATTAAGAATTTTTAAATTTTATTTTAATATTTAATAAATTAAAAATAAGAAGCAAATACATTTTTTGATTATTCAGAAATATGTTGTACACACAATTAATTGTATACTTACCTATATTCATTTATTAACTATACAAAACATAATAAATAGATACATATACATATGAAGGTAGTCTTGTCTAAAATCGATATCAGTCACACGCACTTTTAGTATATAATTCATTATTGGTTGTGCAAGGACACGTATCGATGGGTTGCGAGCAAAATGTGAAATTAAATACAAAAAAAAATCAAATCAAAATTATATGTACCTACCTATTTAATAACATTTAAACATACATAATGTATGTATGTACTGTTCTACAAATCAAGTAAGATTAATTTTGACCAGTTCATAAATGAAAATGAAGAATGAAAATCTTAAAAAATTACGTCTTTTTTCCACAGTTCACCTACTTAGGAAGGATATACGACGAATCTATTAGCTTTAGAAAATGTTAAAAAAGAATCCAAACAAGTAAATATATGTATGTACTCGTAAATCGTTTAGTTGATTGAACAAAATACATTTCGCCTACATATAGATACATTATGTACCTACCCACTAAAACGAGGGAAGTTGCTATGATTGCTTTCGTCCTTGGCGAGCAGTAATTAACCGAAGTAGGTACACAACAATCCCTATTATTCTGAAGAATTAAAAGTAAGCACATCCACATTTACATATGTGTATACATAAATGCATGTTGTTCTTCATTAGGGTTAATTTTGGTACTTGTAACGAATTTTATCCCCGGCTCACCTGTAAGCTAATTTTAACTGATCCGCAAATGAAATGCTGAATGCGGCCATAATCACGACGTACTTACTCCACCGTTTGGTGCAAGGTTTTCAAAAACGTTTTTGGTTATTCCAAAAAAAAAAAAGTTTCAAAACGTCCTAGCACTGCTTGTCGGTAAGTATAGCTAGTATAATATCTCGACTTTAATTTAAATAAACCAGGCAGAGGATAATGCACACACGGCGCGGCAGCGAATATATTACTGTTTCGCGTCTGCCTACTGTATCATGTCGCACAAGCACAAGGGTAGCTGCTCTACTGTCTACTGAACTGATATAGGTGGTGATGACGACTATTGGTTGCGGTGGGCTGTGGGCAACTCACAGTGTATAGCAATTGTAGCTAAATCAAGCTGTAGCGTTCTAGGGTAAGTAGTATCTCAGTTCTCATAAAATGGAAATTATTCGTGGAACACTACGGGTATTATATTGGTATTGGTTTGAAAATGTTCGTCGATGAGTAGCGTTATCATTAGGTATAGCCATACCAACTACCTAGTTCAAGTATCAAGTACAATCAGAAGTTGATCGAATGGACTTTTCTAATCAATAATTATCCTATGTGATCCGAAGCAAAACTGTTTTGTTGTCGTTTTTATTTTGTTGAGGTTTTCCGTAAGGTCAAGTCCTCACCGATAGAAATTGTATAGTCTGGGTTTATACAGCTTTAATCATTTGATTTATACTGACTATATTTTAAGTTGCGCTTGTGGGTACATGTTAGGCAAGTTTTGCATTAAAAAAAAATCGAATTCGAGATTTTAATCGAACTTGACTACTTGACATTGGAGTACATCAACAAAGTGGGTCTCCAATTCCGTCTGTCTGTCTGTAGATCGATCTACAGCCTAAGCGGAGGAAGAGATTTTCTTCAAACTTGGTACTTAACAGCCCTATGAATAAAAAACGCTTAGTCTACCTTCAGCCCATGGTCTTAAAAAACTATGGAAACAAATTTCCTATTAATACAAAATCGAACAAAATCTATTACAATAAGTGTCAACTCTATCTCTTTTTATTCAATGTCCCTGCAAATTTTGTTCTTAAATGTCAATTCAATAAGTTGGCAAACGTCAAATAGCAGAAATTCTGTTTTATTACTAACATTTCGCACTTAGTCCACGGAATAAGTCCTAAGCCTTCCGTAGTCCATGTTTATTAATTTGGGTGTTAAGTCTAACTTTCTTTACCAGATATCCTTCCACCATTTCTAAACATCATAATCTCTAATTTAGATAAGTTTACTTCTAGGCCATTTCATGCAGTACGATTCCAGTTGGGTTTTCATCTGCCGCAATATCAAGACATCATCCGCCATAATTACCATTATTAATTATTCATACAATCAGGCAAGCATCCCTGTTTAACTTCAAAGACTGTCTCAAAATATATTCGGAGAGCACTTCTCCTGATCAAACTGCAGATTTAGTGTTGTCGTATATAGATTCAATAAGATTAAGAAACTTATTCGAAACTCTCATTATGTGCAACTTGTAGATAAGCAACTTTCCTGAAATTTTTATGAAATGCAGCTTTCAAATCGACAAAAAATTAATATTACTTCTTTTTTTAGCGAGTTTCAGATGAACGTTTGATGCTAGGTTATAAATATTACCCACAGTTGAGTATATTTTTTTTCCTAAATCCTGTCTGAAATTCTGTCAATATATAATTTGATCCACCCATACGAACGCCCCTTGTTAAGGATTCCCATCATAATCTTCGCCACACAAATTATAAAAGAGATTGCCCTGTAATTGATCCCAACTTGCAAACCAACAACAACATCAAACATGACATTGGACGCATCATTACAACCTGTATAGCCAAAATCACTCTTAACATCCCTTTGGCAGTTTCCTTCAAAGTGACCACGCTCGATGCAATTCGCAGCGAAACGTTGTGGTTGAGTACGGTATTGAAATGGCTAAATATTTATTAGTTATAAAGCGGCTAATTCTAAAAAATTGACTGTCATATGTAAATAAGCGCGAAACTCTTAAAAATTATACTTAAAATAATTAGTTAAAAAAGAAGTTAGGTACTATCCGCTTACGCGGAAAAAACAGTATCTAATAAAAAAAATTCAAAAACAAATAGTAGTTTCATACGCATACATTTGTATCTTTTAAGCTGCAATCAATTATGAGGTACTTAACTGCCTTACCCCTCAAATGCTCAGGTGTATTTTGATAAATATGTATATGTAAATAACTTTAAAAATATTTGTAGAAGTATATTGCAGAATTCGGAAAACTAGATAATAAATCTCTACCAGGTCCTTTATCTTTTAAAAGAATGTGGTAAAAATTCCTGAAATATGTACTTGAAAAGTTTTTCAGATGTATTCTTAATTCCTTTATTATTACTTTTTTTAACTGAACAAAACCTTTTTCATATTTGAAAAGTTCACCCAACCTACAGTGCACTTTTTCCTATTTTCGTTATAACAATGATGTAAGCGAAGAGGATATGGAAACTCTTGAAAAATATACATTCCTAATTTATCAAACAAGGCATGTTATTGTTAAAGAAGTTCGGTTTAAGGTACAAGGACGGCAAAGGTTAGTATTTTTTTAAAATATACGTGCATGAATGTTAAAAGTAAGTTTTACTTCAAGAATATTTTCATAATAAATTACTAGGTGTCTAAATATATTTACCAGTTTAGGTTTTGAGGAAGCCTTTTGTTTACATCAACAAAAAAAGTTGATGTAATTTAATCAATGTAAATATGGAAGAATGCCTTTACAAATACAAGAGTTGACCTCCCTTAATCCTTAATGAGATTTGGTTGAACGGTGGTAGGAAATAGACTATCACTCAAAAAGATTGAATGGAAATGCCATACCAGAAAAAATAATGGAAGACATTTATAATACTGAAAAAGATTCATTTTACTCAGAAGCCGACATACGGTTCTAACGATTCATCGGATGAGAAATAATTGTATTCATAATAGGAATTCATATAGGAATTAAAAAAAAACATATATAACATATATGTACATACATATTATAAGTATTTTGCATCCGAAGTGCTTCTATTTCTTTGTTTTGTTTGTTACAAATTTATAAAGAAATAAAATTTGAATATTTAAATTTTGCGATTTATTTTAATTATACACCCAGAGAAAAAACAAAGTAAAATCAAAGAAAACCACTTTGATTTAAGTATATTTAGGAATGATTCTGGGCTAGAGATGAAAATTTTAGAATCAAAGTGGAACATCATTGATTCAACGTTTTTTCATTATGAAAACGAATAGTGTTCGTGCTTGATTTGAATAAACTTTTCTTCAATTTAAGGTGGAATCATAGTAAAATAAATATGAACTAACTTAAAAGCAAAATGGAACAACTTCGATTGTACTGTGCGTCGTATTACATTCAAAGCCATTAATCTTTGAAAGTAAAATTTTCCATGCTTGATTTAAATACGATTTCCTTTGATTTAACGTGGAATCATTGTAAAATTTTTGAATAAATGTTTAAACTCCTTGAAAAGTGGTCAAGAAGTTGATTGTGTATACACAGAGTTTTCGAAAACTTTTGATCAATTATCTCATGAGATTGATTATCAAGTTTAAATTTAATTCATATGGGTTTGAAGATAGGTTATATCAAGTCAAATTCAGAAATTCTTACTCAAGACCCTTTGTTGCCAAATCCGGTGTTCCGCAGCGAAGCCATCTTGGACCATTACTCTTTACATTGGCTATTAATGATGCTCCTCTTTGTGTACGCAATAGCGAAATTCTTATCTTTGCAGACGATATGAAGATTTATAAAAATATATCATCTCCAAAGGATCGAACTCTATTGCAAGATGATATTAACCACTTTGCCTTGTGGTGTGAAAAGAACAGATGAATCTTAACCCGGCAAAATGTCAAACAATCACATTTTCGAAAAAACGTTCTCCTTCTTCTCAAGACTATGTTATCTCACGGCATATTTTAACTCGTGTTATAACTGTAAGTGACTTTGGAGTTCTCTTTACGCCCAATTTAGACTTTTCTGCCCATATTAATATCATCGTTAACAAAGCCAATTCAATGTTAGGGCTTATCAGCGTTGGTCCAAAGAATTTGTTGACCCCAATGTTACCCGTGCTTTATACAACTGCTTGGTTCGTCCCCAGCTTGAGTATGCATCGCAGGTTTGGACTCATTTTTACGATATTAGAATCTGTTCAAAAAACTTTACTCGTTTCGCATTGAAAGGGCTTCAGTGGAGTGATCCTTCTAATGCCCATCCTTATGACCAACGTTTATCTGTTCTTCAAATGCAAACACTTGCGCAGACAAGAACTAACAATGGTTTGGTATTCTTCCACCAAATAATAACTATTTTCAATTTCAGTACAGTTCAGTTTTTTTTTTAATTATCGAGGAGGAGGTTATAATCTACGTGGCCTCGACTTGATTAAAGTATCAGCACATATTACCAACTATGGGATGCATGAGGCCTTGGCACGTATGGGTAGACTTTTAAATTGGAATTCAAACATTTTTGATTTCAATATCAGTAAAATTAAATTTAAAAAATATACTCAAAACCAGTGCTCCACGCTCCTAAATGTTTTTGTTTCATATTATGTTCTTGTTTTATTTTTTACGTAATATTATTTATTTATATTTTCATTTTGTACATGTGTAAGTGTTATTTGTAATCCCAGTAGGAAATTTCGACATCAATGAATTTTTTTGGTGAATTCATCAATGGATTCATCGACTGTTTCCATCGATGTATGTTATGATTTCATAAGAAAACGGTTGCGTATTTTTTCATAAGTTAACTAAATTCAAATGAATTGAATGCTTACAATTCACTACATTTTCAATTACAAGATCATAAACGATGATTCCACTGATGAAGAGTAATGTATAGGTTCATGGGTTCGCAATTTATGTTTGATTCTCTGCGGTGCAGTGGTTGTTTTTTTTTCTTCCCGACAACAAAAAAAAAATGCAAACAAAAAAGCCTTATGTAGGATACCCAGCAAACATTTTAATTCAGAAATGAACGATATTTAATTCATAAAAGTGAAGAAACTGGCCGAAAAAGAATTCACTTTTTATGCAATTTGAATCCTTTTACCTGGACTCTTAGACACCAATTTGAATCATTGTAATGATTCATTTATGATCTGAAAATTCGTCATTTAAATGAACGTATATAAGAGCTCCATATATTCATTTAAATGATTAATGCCTGAATCTTTTCTAAATCATAAAAATAATTCCAATAAAATTCAATTAAGTGAAGGATTTCTAAGTATATACCTTCACTTTAATTAATCGTACAGGAATCATTTTTGCGATTCAGAAAAGGTTCAGGGATTAATCATTTAAAGGAATATATGGAACGGTTATATGCGTTCATTTAATTGCAGAATTTTCAGATCATGAATGAACCATTAAAATGATTCAAATCGGTGTCTAAGAGCCCAGGTAAGAGGATTCAAATTGCATCATAAATGAATTCATTATTTCTGATTGATTTATGATTGAATATTTCATCGGGGAGCCTCTGGAACATTTTTTGATTTGCCTCTTGTTTGGCTTTTATAGCTTCCAGGACTTCTTAATTGTTACACGATGCTATAATTAAAGAAATGATTTTTATATTTCTAAGAAAATTTAACACCATTTTTTACATACCTTTATGTTTTATAATTTGCTTTTTTATATATATTTTTTGTTAAGTAAGTAGGTACCCATTTACTATTAAAACACAAGCTGATGGTTATATACCTATCTAAACCGATCTTTCGAAAAACTTTTCCGAACTGATAAATCGACTATCCAAACGAAACTTTTGTCATTACAATGACCCGTCATCATTACCCCTTGGTAAAAAAAAATAAAAGGATGAACAAAAAAGGATATCCATATGAAGGATCCAACAACAAAATTTGAGTGTTGTTTTTTTTTGACACAGAATACATATCTCTTTGTGTCTCTCTGGTAAGAACTTGGGCCATGAACGCTACCGACCAGAGTATGTTCCCATAAATTAATAAGATATTCAGAAGAAAAGATCAAAACGACCTTCCGTGCCTTAAGCTCCAGAGGACGACACAAAACAGATGACGCCGTCTTGGACGATGACCTCTTCATAATCGAAGATCCGCAGGAGAAGGTGGAGGCTGTGGGGGCTGCTTTCCAGCAAGTGTACAAGGTGAGTGATAGCATTCGCCCGAACCATGACCTGGAGAGCAGAGCTCTGGTTCACCATTTTTTACCTCCGGAACGATATAACGCCGTGGCGATCTGAGAACCTTGGTTTTACCGGGTTTAATGATGAACATTTGGCAAACGCCATAATCGCCGAGCGAAATGGGACCAGTTCCCTGTTAATTTCGAAGATTGAGCTCCAGCTCATCTTTGATTCACTAAAGAAAAAGAAATCAGCAGGAGTCGATGGTATATCCAACGTTGTACTACGACATTTGCCTCAAGAAGCAGTTGACATATATACCACACTGTTCAACAACGCGCTGAATAATGCATATTATCCAGTGCGGTGGAAGACAGCAGTGGTGCATCCTCTCCCTAAAAAGGGAAAGGACAATTCCAATCCGGCGAATCTCAGGTCGATAAGTCTTCTTCCGAGAATCAGTAAAGTATTCGAAAAGGTTATTAATAGGGCTCTATTCAAGTGGGCGGAGGACAACAAAATCATACCGGTTTTAAGACGGGACATGACACAATTCATGCCGCGGCTAAACTCGTTTCTGATGACCAATGGAACAAATCTAAAAAGCAGTGTATGGGTGCCTGTCTGGTTGATTTGGAGAAGGCCTTCGACACCGTATGGTTAGAGGGTCTCTATCTAAAGCTCGCCAGACTTGGTATAAATAAACCGCTATTGTACATGCTTTATGACTTGCTAAATGGTAGAAAGTTTGTTGTCAAGAGTGGCAATGTTACTTCTACCACAGTTTTTAATATTAACAATGGTCTTCAGCAGGGAGCGGTTAACTCGCAGATTCTCTTCAGCATTTACACCAGCGATCTGATAAGTAGTCTAACTCAGGCAATTGCTTACGCCGACGATCTAATTGCGTACAGAACAGCTGACCTATACATCAAAATTCTTTTGCAGCGTGACTTGGACAAGTTTCAGCGATATTGTGATGACTGGAAGTTGAAAATCAATTTCCAGAAATCAGAATCAATTCTGTTTAGGACTTCGTTGTCTAGCGCTTCAAGGGATACGAGAAAGAACTGGCGCAAGCTGGTGATCGTAGGACCCCATGGACATCCACTGGCGAGTAAAAGTGTAGTAAAGTACCTTGGCATCTGGTTGGATCAGTACTTGTATTTCGACAGACATATAGGTGCTGCTCTGGCCCGGGCTAGGGGAGCCTTTGCCCTGACAAAACGATTGTTTTATAGCAGTCGTCTTGACAGCAGGGTGAAGGTGATTTGCTACAAGGCCCTCATCAGACCGATGATTGCCTATGGATGCCCGGTGTGGTTCAACGTTGCCCCATCTCAAATGGAAAAGAGTCGGGTGTTTGAGAGGCAGTGTCTTCGACGTTGCCTTGGATTACACACCAGAGTCGGAGTACAAACGATATTATTCCAACCAGGTTCTATACAACAGAGCCAACATAAACAGTAAAGATAATTTTTTGTTTAAGCTGATTCGGGGTCACGTTGCAAGAGCGATGTCCTCAACTAACAACTTAATTTTTGGGGCGTATTACCAAAATAACCAATATTTCGAGAGTGGCTACATCCCTCCCGAGGCATTCCTCTATTTAGACAGTCGAGGGCTGATACAGGATGGAGGGGCGGTTCCGCTCATCTACCACGTCAGCCGGAAAACTGTGGATAGGCGACTCCTGTATGGTCGAGACGTCATCGCTCAAGGTGGAGAAGAGCGCCTTCGGTTCAGTAGGACTGTGTCCGATCGGGACCGGAGGGATAGGGCGAAACAGGAGAACCAGTTCTGGTGGCTCTCTGAACAGCATCGTGATATTTAAAGTCGATGAAGATATTATATCTTGGCCGACTTACATAGATTTAGGGCAATTAGGTATAGGGAATAGTCAGGGTGGCACCAAAAAAAAAAAATTCAAAATATGTATGTATGCGGGGGAATACGTGCATGTATCTGCGTGTCTGTACATGTATGTGCGTACGTATATGTATGTGCGTATGTACATGTATGGGTGGTTTGCATGTTGGTGTGTGTCTGCATGCATATAAAAAATAAACAAAAAAAAAATTAAAAAACGAAAAAAAAAATGCTGCTGTGGCTGTTCTAGTTTTTAAGTAGTCTTAAGTATTATTAGGTATTTTAAGTAGTTTTAATTATTTTTAATATTATATTAAAAACCTTAATATATTAAGGTTTAGTTTATAAGTAAAAAAAAATTTAAAAAATAAAAAAAAAATTAAAAAGAAAAAGAAAAAAAAATGATGAGATACCAAGTTTTTTTTGTAAAAGGTTCTTGAAATATAAAATAAATAAAAAAAAATTAAATTTAATTAAAATAGTTTTTAGGTCGAAAGACATTAGTTTTAAGAGTTATTGTTTAATTTCGAGTGCCCGTAAATTGCCAGTAAATTAGTTGTAAATTATTGATAATTAGGCTAGTTTTAAACATTTTTGTCTGGCTTTAAGATAGTTATAAGTTAAAATGAAATAAAAATGACAATTTGTTTAGAATTGGTTTTTAATGGAATATAAGAAGACATAGACAACGGCAGGAATCGAAACCGCAACCACGAGGTTGACAGGCAAGCACACAACTATCACGCCACGGCCACCCGAATTTATATGATTAAAAGTCCTCTCTCATTATTCTACTTCTATATAATATACTAGCAGATACCTGTGCGATCCTACGGACTTTCTATCCCACGCGAACCTAATGGCATCATCTATCCGATGATGCCATTCTATTATTATTATTGTAGAATAATCCAGTGCCCCATACATCTATTCATACCAAATTTCATCCAAATCCGTTAAGTCGTTGATGCGTAATTGCGGATCAAACATCCAAGCATTCATCCACATTTATAATATTAATAAGTTTTATCAATTAATACAGGGTGGCACACGAATCGTGCTACAATAAGAAATTTCAATACCTTTTATTTTAATTGATGTATTTCATAAATTTTTTGTATTGGATTAAAAATTAAATTGTATTTAAAATAACAAATGGTTTTTAAACATGATAGACCGCAAATGACATCCACGCTCATCCACCCATATGCGGCACCTGATCAGAAAATTGTTCAAATTGGCCTCAAGGGTTGAAATTGGGATCGCCTCAATTATTGTCTTAATTGAAATTCCCGGGTTTCGTTTTGTACACTTCCTGCTTGACATAACCCCATACAAAAAGTCTGGTGCAGTCAGGTCAGGTGACCTTGGGGGTCAGCGGAAAGTGCAGTTTCTGGATATCAATTTGTTTGGGAATTTTCGTTGGAGCTCCGCCATAACTTGTGTGGCTACGTGTGCACTTGCTCCATTTTGTTGAAACTAAATCCTGCTGAAAGGGATACGTCTTCGGCGAAGTTTTGGGTAAAAAGAAATCCTTCAACATCTTTAAATAACGGTCCCCATTGACAGTTTGTGTTACACCGTTTTCTTTAAAGAAGTATGGTCCGAAAATACATCTTGATGAAACTGCGCACAGTGACTCGTTCTGGGTGCAGTTCCATCTCATGGAGCATTTCTGGATTAGATTCACTTCATATACGGCAATTTTGCTTGTTAACATTGCCGTTTAAGTCAAAATGGACCTCATCAGACATGAACAAACAATTTATCAATGTGTTGTCTTCTTCGGCCATTGCAATTATTTTGGGCAATATTCCAGGAGAACATGCAAATCCTGAGGGTTTAACTTGCTTGTAATTTGGACTTTGTACGGAAGCAAGTTAAAGTCATCATGAAGTATCCGTTGTAATGACCGTCTGCTAACTCCAATTTGCCCCTGTAAGTTTCGAGTCGAAACTCTTTGATTTGCCTGTATTGCCTATGCAACAGCCATGAATGTATCCTGAACCCGAACATTGGGATCTCGATGATACGGTCTTCGTTCGCTCAGCCTCAGAATCGCTGCACTTTACAAATCCTTTTTTCAGCATCCCAAGCATTCATTTTGATATCTCTAAATAGTAGCCCATAAAATAAAAAAAAAATTAGCCGATTTCTCACACTGAAAAAAAGTTATTAAGTTTTATTTTTGTAGCACGATACTTGGGCCACCCTGTAGGTTTAAATTCACATTACTAGATAAAGGTAGGTGCCTATAACTATTCCTTGAATCATCCATTCGACAATAAAATATACTTAGAATAAAGATACATTTACATTTACATTTACATTTACATTTACATTTTATACTACTCCGCAGATAAATCTACGAAGTAGAGACACTGAAGCACTGGCAACTAGACCATTGGCTTAAACTTTTACATACATTAAAACAACATAGAGAGACAGAGATAGGAAGAACACACAACAAAAGAAACACATGTCAACAGCACGTGGTTGGTTTCCGACGGTTCCGATGCTTGATTTCGCTGATCTATGGGAAAGAATAAAGATAATCTCACCTACATGGCTTTAAACCGGCATAGGATAACTAGACTAACCTACTAAACAGCGTCAACGTTTAGCTATATTAAATTTATTAGCTAAGCTAAAAGAGCAAGTTCGTACGATCCAGTCGCGCATTTTATTTTAAAATGAATTCCAAAAGATAATACCGCGGTAGTTGGAGGGGTCCATCCTATCTCCCTTTTTGAAGAGCGGGCAAATGATCAATTTTTTATTTGCAAGTTTGTCAAAACGTTCCCAAAGATATGGATCAGAGTATTTGAATAGAACTGGATTCCTATTTTGAATCGCTTTCCATAAGTCAGAGGAGCTTTTACAGCTATGATGGTTTCCAATTGCTTTCTACCGTAACTTGCCTTTTTCGATTTGCCTAAAACTTTGAAGAGTCTATTAGCGTTTAAGTCAAAATCCTTCAAACAGACAGTATTTGAGTTTTGAAAGAGTTAAAAAAAATTAATAATCTCCTCCGTTCCGTATAAAAGTTAGTTTTCCTTCTTCGTCTCCCTTTCCAATACAATTGGTAATAAAAAAATCAAACGCACTTCCAAAATCCAGATTAATTCTTCCTCGAACGTTTATTGCAGTGGATTTTGATTTTCTAGGTGTTAAGTAACGGTCACAGAATAATACGCATTGCTCATTTCCAGGCCGCGAAATAAAAACACCAACAAGTATGCAATGTTTTTCAAAAAAAACTAACTGGGGTTAATTAACTTTAATATTTTAAACAAAGAAATCTTTGATCAGTGGGCTAAGAAAGCATTTTAATAAATCGTAACATTCTGGTGAATAGTAAGGAAGTAAGGAATTCATTTATTGTTTCGTTTTCGTTTTTGATATAATGTTTATAATTTTTGATGAATTTTATAGCTATTGCATTGCCGTCAGCTCGGTTAGCAAATTAAGTACAAACATTAATACTGATTTTTTTCTTTTTTTTAAATAAATATTTAAACAAATTCGGTAAGAAGTAACATCCTTTATTTATAAATAACTTTCAAAAAAGAATATAGTCTTTTCCAATCGGAATCATTTAGCACTGAAATAGTTTCGTGGCGCGTCATAGTTTCCTTTCCAACGAATGTTTTTCTGTGGGAAGCAAAAATGGGGCATATACCTATGATGTGAAAACAGTCCTCTTTGGCTTTCAAATTACATAACGTGCAAAATCGGTTAAAACTGTTGTTGTAAGGAGATCCGTTTAGCGGAAGAACTTCACATCTTGTTTTAAATATTAAAGATATTTCCCTGTAATTAAGTGAATCATTAAAGTAGTTTGATTGCATAAGGTTAAGTTCCAGTTGTGAGTAAAGTAGTCTGCTATCTGATTCTCGAGCTTGTATTATAAACCCATCGCGTTCAGAATTTTCGTGCGCTTGTATTATTTTGTAAAGCTGTTCTTTTACATGACTCAAATTTTGTGAATTTAACGATACTACTTCACCACAATTGTTTCCCAGATGTTTCCATTTTGACACCCACCAGTCCTCGTTTCTTAGCTCATATAGTGCCATTCGTTTAGTCAGTCGGTCATCACGATGAGACAACACCTTGACAATGTAGTCTGCCTGTGATTTCAGAGTGCCAGTAAAAATTTTGGGTAGCCCAGTTTCCAGATATAAAGCATAATTCGGTGTGTTTAAAGGTAAATTAAAAAGTTTCTTCAAAAAGCATCTGTGAAATTTTTCTATCGACTCGTATTCGTTAATTCCCCATACTTGGGCAGCATAGCAAAGTGAACTCCTAACAGCAGCATCAAATATCCTGTATTTCGCTGAAAGTATTATACGTTGATTCGAAAAGATATTTCTCCATGATAGATTTAACAGACTTTGTGTAGTTTTAGCTTTGATGGTTATATGATTGTTGAAATCTATAGTTTTATTAAGAATTACTCCAAGGTACTTATACTCAGAAGCTACCTTTAAAAGATTTCCATTGAAGTACCAATTATATGTTGATTGATACCGGGCAGATCTTGAGAATACCATTACTTTTGATTTATCTGCGTTAATGGTAAGTCCCCATTTTCTGCAGTAATCCGCGAGACGATTAATCATTAGCTGGAGATTGACTGGAGTCTCGGAAAGTATCACTAAGCCATCAGCATATAAAAGGACATTTATGGTCAAATCAGCAATCCGAATACCTCCAGGTAGGTAAGATTCAACATCATTTATAAAAAGGGCGAATAGAAGTGCACTTAATAGGCATCCTTGCTTAACACCAGAATCTGTTTCAAACCATTCTGAATAAATTGATCCATCCCACACAGCAGCTTTTGATTCTACATACATCTTCTTTACTACACGGATGAACTTGGAGGATATGCCTAGTTGTGAGAGCTTGTAGAAGAGTGCATTTCGATTCACAAGATCAAAAGCAGACTTAAAGTCTACGAAAAATGCATAGACTTTCTTGTTCCTCGCTTGAAATGCTTTCACGATGGAGGTTAGTACGAAGATATGGTCAATGGTTGAAAAATTTTTCCTGAAGCCAGCTTGGAATTGGGTCAATGTATCGTTATATTCCACCCAAGTCTCCAATCTGTTAACAAGTACTCCACAGAACAATTTTGCGATGACGTTCATAAACGATATGCCTCTATAATTGTCTACATTGTTGATGTCTCCTTTTTTGTGAATAGGGAATATAACAGACTTTTTAATTGATGTAGGAATTTCTTCTTTTGAAAACACTTCATTGAAAAAGGATGTAAGTTGACATATAAAGGTTGGTGTGGCGTTCTTGAAATATTCGTATGGAATCCCATCTTCTCCTGGAGTTTTTCCATCTTTTGCCTTGACGACAACAAGCTGTACTTCAGCTACAGTGATTTCAATATCCAATATATTGTCAACGAAAAAAGGTTCTGCATAAGAAAATACAAGGTCTGCTTTATTTTTTAAAATATTTTTGAAGTGAGTTGAAAGTTCGTTAGCAGATACTCCTGGTCCTATTTTAAAATTCGATCCAATTATTTCTTTTGTCACCTTCCAAAATTCTCTTGAATCTCTTGTTTTACCAAGTTTATCGGCTAGATGGTTTTCGAATTCAGTTTTCTTCCTGAAACACAGATTTTTGTATCCTTTATTTGCTATGTTGTACCAATTTTTCAAGTTTTGACAGTTTGAGTTCCGGAGTGCATTTAGAAGGACAAAGGACTTCTTTCTAGCTTTCATACACTCTTTGTCAAACCATTTCTGTTTAAAAGCCTTACGAAATTTTGAGGGTACTCTTGTTACAGAGTTTCTTATACAAGAAACAAATTGATTTGCACGTTCATCCGCTGAATTAGTCCTCTCATTCAGACTCTCAAGATGTATATCAAGCCTGTTTTGGTATGCCAATAAGTCATCCTGTTTCCATTTGAGCCTCGGAATCAGCTGAAGAGTTCTTTGAAATGGTGTTATTTCTTCTGACCATTCAACAACAATTGGCATGTGGTCTGAGTAGTTCTTACTTTGTACTTCGATTTTTGTTATAAGCTCAATCCATTCACTATTTGCAGCGCAATAATCAATCACAGATTTGCCTTGACCTCCTATAAACGTATACTGACCTTCAGTGTCTCCGTTAGTACAACCGTTCAAAATTATACAGTCATACATCTGCAAGACTTCAAGAAGGTTGGTACCATTTTGATTGCATACATTGTCCTTGGAATTTCTGTTGTTGCGGTTTATTGAAGGGTTATTTGAGTTTTGGATTGTAGTTACCTGGAAGTTGTTGGTTCTTGCGTTGAAATCACCTATTATAAGAACACTTTTGTTTGACAAATGTAACATGATGTTGTTAAACCGCTCGTAGTCTGCTGTCCACTTATTACAATTGATGTAAAATGGAAGAATGTACATATTATTTTTGTGTAAAAGTTTTACAACAGTAACATCATCCAATTGTTCAAAAGTGTACATTTTTAGTAAAGATGTTTTTATACCATACAGTGTTCCGCCGCTTGCACGTCCTTTTGTATATGTTTTAACTGCCGCATTTGAAACTAATTTAAATCCATTAAAATATTTTAAAAATTTACTAAGATTTTCACTTGTAACATGTGTTTCGTAAAGAAAAAATATATCAAAATCATTAACATAGTTAAAAAAATCTATAAATAAAAGTTTATTATTTAGCCCTGACACATTATATGATAAAATTTTTAAAGAATATAATGGTGCTGAGCTGACGACATTACAATTTCAATTTTGTACTAAAGTATTAGAACTCGGCAAATTTGAGTAAAGTGGCATCCCTGGTGTAATTACATTAACTGGTCTAGACCATTCACTGCGACGTCTAATTGCTGATATGGCTTTGACAGCTTCAAAATTAATGGCCTTTTCGATTGGCCGTCCAGAACTGTACTGACCCCCACAAAATGACAGTTGTTACTCTATACAGAACAGAAAACGATTCTGGATTTCATTTCAGAATCGAAAACAGAATCACTAATACACTTACACAATTAAAATGTCAAAATAATCGGCTTGATTTGTAGTGTAATTTCGTTGTGTTTATTGAATTTAAACTCATCTTCTGGTGAAATAACATAAAAAGAAGCAAGTAATAGTTATTATTGTTACAATAAAATGTGTATCTAAATTGAAATCAAGTGTTTTGGAAATTCTTTTTAGCCGATGTGATTTTCTTTTAATTTAATTTTCACAATTACATTCATACATATAATTCAGAATCAGTCAAATTGCTTACGTCTGTTTTATTGAGAAACGTGTTCCGGACGGCCAATCGAAAAGGCCATAAGTTCACCAAACATTTCGCGTAGTTTGTTTTCTCCATCTTCGTTTTTATATTTAAGTGAATTGACATTATTTAAATAAAAATTTTTATCCGAAACTACCAACGAATTGTTGTTTTTCATTACTACTGCTTCTGTTGGTTTTTTTGTTTTAATTATTTTTCTGTAGCCAAGAAGGATCCGACGTTTATGTTGTGATTGTTTCGTTAGGTCTCGTTGTATAAAAACACCTGTGCCTTTGAGCTTGGAGGAGTTTTGGAGCATTTTTGTTGCATTTTCATTCGAGCCGGTGTTAAGTTTCAGTTTGATGATGTTTTCGTTTTCGGTTAGTCTTGTTGCTTCTGGCATTCGATGCGATTCGCCAAGCAAAAGTTGACTGAGAGATTGTATTTCATCTGTGGATCAATATTCTCTTTCGGCATAGTGAAGATGATGTTTTTTCCTTTTAACTCCCTGCCCTGCATCTCCAACTCCTCTTCCAGAGCATTGCACCTAGCTTCGAAATGTCGAACCTGCATGGATAAATCCTCATTTTGTGTCCGCAGTAAATTTATTTCCGCATTCAGCTTTGCAAAATCCTCTTTTGTAGCTAACTTTGCAGTTGCTTTCTCAAGCTCTGTGTGCAGAGATTCTTCTATAATATTTTTTATTTTTCTAAGATCGTTATCAGAAATAGACATGGTGTGGTGCGATTTATAACCTTTTTGCGTTCTGTTTATAATTGGTGCTTTGGAATAAGGGTGTTCTTCTGGTGAAGTTTGGATTAGTTTTCTTTTGTTCTCAGTCATGTGACAAGTGAGACAACTTCGGGATTTGCTTAAAAACTTATATAACTAAGGTTACCTGTTATATTAACACTTTTTTGAAAAGTATTTTGATAAACCTTGGATGTTATTGGTTTTTTTAAGTACTTTTTGTGAGTTTTACTAATTTAATTAAAATAAAATTGCCGGAGCGATATAAAAATTGAACCAAACACTTTCACAACAGTGTTGCCAACCTGGTGAATATGTACCTACATATGTACATAAGTACATATAAATTGTCCTATAGCAGGCGACATTAACATCTCTCACTTTGCCTCTTAAACATGAATCATCTTTACATAACAAAAATAAGAAAAAAATACTTTACTTGATCTAAAATACAATTTAACACTGAATATTATTTTGTCGCTAAAACAAATACACAGAACGACAATAAAAATTATTAGTAGGTACTTTAAAGAAGATTTCAACAGCTTGTATGGTACCGAAAGTAAAATAAAATTGGGAATTAATCTTGTTAATGATATTGATATCGCATTCCACAATTAAATAAATTGAAGATTGAACTTGTATGGTGTGACCAACAACACTGAACAGAAAGGTGCTGATTTTATTTTTTAGTATTTTTATAAGTGTAAAAGTAAATATATGTTCCAGTCGATGGAGTAAAATATAGACTTTGGCGCAAAATTTTAAACAGCCTGATGTTAAGGACTTAGCATGATACTTCGTAACAGATTGCTAATACTAATGCACTTTTCCAATGTTTTCCTAATTTTAAACACTAGCACTATATTTAATCTATTTTTTTAATAATAATAATAATAATAATAATACAACTCAACAAGCCTTAAATAGTGCAAAAAAGTAAGCGAACATAACTTTTTGACGTTTGTAAATGTCAAAGTGGAATATGGATTTAGTACGATACTAAAAACATTAAGTGGCCATTTTGTGATTTTAACTTTAGTAAGATTTTAAGAATATAGTACAATATTAAATTGGTTTAAAATTAGAAAAATCCTCTTTTTACCTAGTATCATACTAAAAATGATTGAGCATATTACTAAATCGACTAAAATTTTGCGCCGTCGTTTTTAATATTTTGGACCACATTAAATAAAACGACTGGATAGAAAGTACTTGCTCTTATGTTCGTTCACATCGTACGCACAAGATTGTTAGTACAAACGGTTGTTTTTTCACAAAATTTTTTATAAACAAAATGGCACAAAATTTTAAACGATTTAGTAATATGTTAAATTTTTTTAGTATGATACTATGTTAACAAGAGGATTTTGCAAATTTTAACCTTATTAACATTTTACTAAAGTTAGAATCACCAAATGACTACTTTAAGTGTTTGGTATCGCACTAAATCCACATGTCATTCTGAAAGTATATCGGTTTTGCACGGGGAATGCCCAGGTTCGAGTGGCAATTTTTTTTTGTAAATAATGAAGTAATGAAAATATAAACATCGAGACTTAGCTCACATGTTGGGTTTCTATCAAGATACAAGTATAATCAATTTAGAATGCATAGACACAATAATTATGTTCATCAAAATTGCTATCTGCTTAATTAGAATTTAACCAGTAAACAAAAGGTTTAAAATTTATGAAAAGTTTTAGACTACTATGCATATAGTAAATTGCTAACTAGTATCGTGTTAAGGCCTTAATAATAGGTTGTTTGAAATAATATAAGCCTAAAATATAATTTCGAAAAAAAACGTCATCCGTTTTCAAAATATTGAATTTTCCAGGAAAAACAAAAACGAAAAAATATCTTTGAGAAAATTTGGTATGCAGTATTTTTACGAATTTAAAAGTTCTCCTATATAATAAATTTGATCGAAATCCGTAGAGCAGTTTAAAAGAAAGCCGAAAATAAAAAAAAACTGTTGTATGCACGTACCGTTAACAAATTATATCTACAAAAAATGTTCGAGAAAAATGTAGACTACAGTTAAGAATGTGCACAGATTTTTTGTTATCAAAATTAGAGCTGGGGCCTATTTCAGCACTACTACATCAGCTACATCAACTACGTCATACAACTACATTTTACAATTTATCAATTACATTTTCCCGTTTCACAACTATATAACTGGAATTGCTGTATGATGTGACTGGATGATGTTGTTGATGTAGTTAACTTGAAGTGTCTTATAGTAGATTTACATATATCTTATCTCATTGAATGGCACCCGATGCTCAGCTGAATTCTGGAAAGCTGTTAAATATGTTAATGGACGAACTAACGAGATCGCTACCTCTTTAAAAGCTCCGCTGTTAAGAACCTATTTCAGTAGTCTAGTCAATTCCCCACTAACGTCACCACTTTTTCAATACGCTGCTCCGTTGATCGTCAATGATAGTTTAGATGCACTTTTCACGCTGCAGGAAATTCAGGATGCTATTACTAACTCCAAATCAATTGACCAAATATTTACACTTGGCAACATTGCGGACTCTTATAAAGAGAAACGGAAAAAATTGTATGCCTTCTTTGTTGATTTCCGAGCTGCGTTTGATACGATATTACGAGAAGCACTTTTCTACAAAATGTATAAAATTGGATTATCTAGCAAAGTAATAGACACTCTGAGAGCTTTGTACGAGAATAATTGTGCATTTGTATGAGACGGTGACTCAATATCAGAAGAATTTCAAACATCCATGGGTGTTAAGCAGGGATGTATACTTAGTGAACTATTCATACTATTTATCAATGATATAACTGAAGTGGTAAAAGGGGGAATCAAAAACTCAGTAGTGCAAATTCCAGCATTAATGTATTCGGACGACATTTTCTTTATTTGTGAAGCTGTGGAAGGTATGTAGATGATGATGAACAGGCTGAGCGATTTCTGCAATTGCTGGAATTTATCCATTAACCTTGAGAAATCGAATATAATGGTGTTAATGAATGGAGGTGGACGGTATTCTCGTTTTGAAAAATAGAAATTTAGTGGAGATGATGTCGAAATTTTTCGTAAATAAAAATATCTTGGTATCCTTATATCCGCCAATTTAAGTATGAGTACTCACTTAGATGAAAAATTGCCAGGCTCAGAACGAGTTATTTCTTCGGTCTGGGAAAATTAATTCAACAACAAATATGTGTCCCATGGATTCAAACATAAGCTGTTTCAAACAACTGCTGCATCAGTTCTGCTTTATGGGGCACAGGTCTGGGGTTATTGCACATATGATTCCGTTGAAAAATTAATGCGTTACTTCCTGAAAAGAATATGTCACCTACCAAGGAATACTCCAAATTACATGCTTTATATGCAAACTGGTACACCACTTTAATTTTATATAATTTAGAAATGCATTTCAACTAGCTATGTAATAAAGTTATTGGAAATGGAAGATTTAAGACTACCGAAAGACATATTAAAAGAAATAATAAGAACCAGAGGAAGTATTGTAGAAGAGTGGCAGAAATTAGCGTCAGATTGTGGAATGGACTTGCATATCACGGCGATCGAGCACCCTATTACACTCAGAACTAAATTTAACTTTATGCTGGAAAGCTTAGGTCGAACATTGTATGAAAGATGCTCGAATGAAGCTGTTTCCTTGCTATTTAGGTGTCATTGCAGTAAATTTAATCACAATCTATTGGACGCAACTTACTTGATTAATTCTTACTATTTTCCCCTTTGACAAGGTTTGGCACTTGGGACTTGAGTACAAACTGCATAGGGACCTTCCCAGGCAGTACTACTAAATACTGAAATCCTACGTTACGAACCGACTCTTTAGAGTACGGTACGACCAAAATTACTCGGATCTAAAGAAAATTGAAGCCGGTGTACCACAAGGAAGTGTCCTAGAACCAACCCTGTATCTGTTATATACAAGGGATATTCAAGTGGACATCAACGCTATCATGGCCACCTTTGCTGACGATACGGCAATATTGGTGCCAGATAAACCCGTTACGAAGGCTACACTAAAATTGCAAAATGATGTCGATAAAGTTAGTGATTGGACGCAGAAATGGCGTATCAAATTAAACGAAACAATATCGACGCAAGCTTTACTAACAAAAACATAAACAATGTTCCAATATTTATAAACAATACAGCAGTACCTTACTTCAATATCGCCAAATACTTGGAATGACTTTGGATGCAAAGCTTAAATGAAAAGAGCACATAAAAAAGAAACGAGAAGAACTAAACTTGAAGTACAGAAATATGTATTGGTTACTACGAAAGAACTCTGACCTATCTATCCAGAACAAACTAATGTTATATAAGCAAGTACTGAAACCCGTTTGGACATATGGCATCCAACTATGGGGCTGTACAAAGAAAACAAATGCTGAACCCATCTAAAAATTCCAAAGCAAGGTCCTTCGTGGAATAATAAATGCCCCTTGGTATATAATAAATATCGATCTACATCGTGACCTTCAAATTGAAATGGTTACAGAAGTGGTTAAAAAACACGCTGTATTACACAACCAGCGACTGCAAAGTCATACCAACTCCGAAATAGAGACCGTCTTAAATGTACGAGACAATGTTCGGAGATTAAGAAGAACCAAGCCTCATGAGCTGTTGGTCTAAAAGCTATGGGAAAGTGTAATAATTAAAGTTATCCCTCAATGCGATTTAAATATAAATTTAGATATTAAAATCATTTGTCGTTCTTTCATAGATTGGTCCTGATTTCAATGGTGGTTTTAGTGCGGTAAGAGTCCCACACTACTCGGTACCGATTCTTACCGAGTGTCTTTTGAAGATTTCCATCGGATAAAAAAAAAAGTTACACATCTTAAGTTTTTATTTGAACTTATATAATACTATGCGATCGGTATGAAATAATTTATTTTTGTTGTAGACTTTTTATTTATTTTTTCATATTTAACTTATTGTTTACTTAATATCTATCTATTATTTTTTTCTATTCTTTATAACCCGGACGAATCGGTAAATGTTTGTAATTTTTTTTACTGAAATTAAATGAACCACAAATTTAATAATTAAAAAAAAAAACTAAAAACTAAACATTGTTTTCCTTTTATTCATAGGTGCCAATAGTTGTACATTTTTCGGGTGACGATAATTATAGTCGGATGCCAATAATTGTAGTTTTTGGCAGCTTTTTTTAATATCCCATTTTTAGCTCTTTTTTAATAAACAAATAGAAAGGATTAAATATAAATAAACAAAGAACATTCTACATTAAAATTTAGTATATTTCTTATATTTTTAACTTTTTTATTACGAAAATTACGCGCATTGAAAATTGAAAAATCCTTAAGGTTACCAACAATTGTTCAGCATTTCGAGATTGTTCACTATTTCGAGAGAGGATTTTTATTAGTTTTTATTTAAGCTAAATTTAATAAAAACTACATAAATTGATTAGTGTGAACTTTTTTTTATTATTCTTAACTGTAAATAATCAATTTAACAAACATTAATTAAAATACAAAGGCAGAATGAGGCTTGACAAAAAGCATATGTATTTAAATTTTCTTTGAAAACATTTTATTAAAAAAAAAAAAACAAAAAGAAAGAACATTTTATATGACGTGAATAAAAAAAACATTAAAATATGGTCTGCAACTCATCAAAACTACACCAAACAAATCCATGGAAATTAATATTAACTATCAGACACCAATGTAGAAATAAAGTCTATGGTACTCGTATAACAAAAAATTAAAATGTGGAAAAATAATTCGTCACTTTCGTTTGTGTCTTTCTTAAATTCAAATATTGTTTTGTAGAGCTTTTTCTTGTAAGCGTTTTAAAAGTAAAATATTATAGAATTATTATGCATTATTATGTGCCGCTCATTTAATGACCTTATCAATAAAAAAAACAGCATCCATTGATGAAACTGTACATGCTGACTGATTCACTTTTAATTGCAAATCTTCTTCATAATTTTCATTTTCGGCTTTTTCAATATCTCACCTACATCAGCGGTCTTATGCGTAACGTCTTTATTTATAATATCAAACAAATTTATCATATCTTCAGAATTATTTGAAACGTTTTGTTGTCTAAAAACACTGAGGGGACATCATCTTTTACATCAGAGGTTTTGTTGGGCTCCAAAATATTTTTCCAACACCTTGCCTTGATTTCTACATCCAAGTTAAAAATTCTGAGAAAAAAATCAGTGTTCACTATATCGAGATTTTGCTTGTTCAGTATTTAGAGTACCATGTATAAAATTTTGTGAGTTCACTATATTGGATAGTTCACCCAAATAAAATTCACTATATCGAGCGCCTATTGTAGTTCAATTTTCTTAATAAATTAAAAAAAAAAAAAACTTATTTGAAAATGACACTTTTATGAGTTATGCCATTTTCCTAGAAATAAATTGATTTTATATCTAAACTACAAACTTAAGTCATTATAATATTTGACAAAGCTGTGAGGAACTAACTCCGAAATAAAAAAAAATTTGTCTGAATATCATAAATTGTTTCTGGAAAAGTGACCTAATTTGGAAGGATCTTTTTAGATCCCCATTTTTACAACCTAATCGTATCCTTTTTTATTTTTTTTTACATTTGTTTTCATTAAGTCAAATGTGCAACTAACTAAGACTGAAAACATAATTCAAAAAAAAAATAATTTAAAACATTAAAAAAATAACATTATGAATATTTGACCGACTCAAAAGCTTTAAACTGATTTTCTGAAGAATCAAGTTTTTTTGAGTTATGTCGGTTTTCTTAAAGGGCGACGATATGTTCATTTGCAAAATAAATATTATGACTTAGTATATGTTAAGTTTAATACTGTTATACCGATAAATTAAACGAACAAAGCAAAACAAAGATAATATTTAAAAAAAATATAATTTGAAATGAGATTTATTTTTATTTATATGTATTTTTTACTAAATTTCCGGGACCTGATGAGATACATCTTTAACACATTAAATTGATGAAATAGTTTTTGTAATTCAGTGCAACTAACGCATCGCTCCGTCTACATTTTATGGTATTCTCTATTATTCTATATATCTAATGTATACCTATACAGCTTCTGAAAATGCAAATGAGAAACATTTATAGCGTCAATCACTGATTATATAACTTCTTACCAAGTTAGTATAAATCGTTTGTATACAAGCTATCCCAGACTTCCAATTTGGCTGATTCAGGCAAATCTATGTACTTGACATCGTGACTTATGTTAAGACATTTTGTTGGAGATTCGTTAATTTTAGTCGGCTCCCATACAGCTGGACGTATGACATCTGTGTTTGGATCGCCTGTTGCTGCGAAGTGTGTCCAAATGCTAATCATTCGGTCAATGGTTTTATATTCAGGACTTTCCTTCTGAAGCTTTACAGACACGAAGTTGTAGAAGAGATATGATAAGTCATCAGCATGGCAAACACCTCGAATTTCTTTCCCGCACTTCAATTGCCTAAAGATGTTGAAGAATGCTGAATCGAAATCAAATCGATAAAGGTAAGTTGGTGCACTAGCATAAGTCAAACGGGACTGGACCGAGCGATGAATTGCATGCCAGAAAAGCCTATAAGACATGAGCTAAAAGCAAACTAACCTGTTAAACATCTATACCATTATCTTCACCAATTGTATTATTACATCTAAATATGAAAAGAGATGTGTAATTGAAGGCTGATGATCTTCAAAATGGGCATGTTTCAATTTCAGACCAAGTTCCTTACAAAGATCAGATTTGCGGTCCGAACAAAGTTCTGGTGGAACAATATGTTGGCAATCTCCCAATGTATTGAGTATTTCTGGAAATCTTGTCGTTTCTAAGAGTGCAGTATAAAAATGGTTAAACAAAAATGTTGACAAAGATACTGATGTACTTTATGATTAAACCTGCATAACTGAAAAGCCCTTCAAAAGAGCATCCGCCAATTATCAGGGGAATGTTGTTACTCCAGGCGGTTTTTAACATTTCTCTTGGATGTTTTGGAACAATGCAATGATCTGTGATATAAGGCTCAATAACTGGTCCAAATATGAAAATTATTCGATCACGGCGTTCATCTTTAGTGAGTATATTCTTTTGGGCAGATACAATTTTTTTCCCACTGCATTTTACCAGAAACTCATAAATCATCTTTTCATTTTCTTCGCCTTTATAACCTGCGGCTGTTGCAAGTCTGTAAGGGTAGCTGCTGTAGGGAGTTGTTGCCCATGATGCCAGAGCGGTACCTGACTGTATTATTGCTTTGTGGAAAAGCCCTTTAGTTTTATCAGTTATCATCATATAGTGAGTTGAAGTGCCACCTGCACTCTCACCGAAGACAGTTATATTATTCGAGTCACCGTTGAAATACTGAACATTCTTTTTAACCCATCGTAATGCCAGTAGAATGTCCTTCAAACCAGCGTTTCCAGGAACATCCAGCGTCGGATCCTTAAGGCTCATAAAACCTATAAGTCGGTTAAGTTAGCATAATGCATTCATAATGTTGGTTCTGACAAACCTAAAGGCCCTAAGCGGTAGGTAACAATTATAAGCACAATATCCTCTCTCATGAAATAATCGGGACTGTAAATATCCCTAGAAGCTTCTCCAACTTGGAATGCCCCGCCGTATATATAAAACATCACTGGTAGAGGCTTTTCAGAAACAAGCTGAAATAAAGCGTTTTAATTTTAGTCACATTATAAACCTTATCGAAACCTAGTCCCTTGCCTTTTTTGCATAAACATTTAAATATAAACAGTCTTCAGAACCATCGACTCCTCCAAATATGAAATTTTCCTGGAGAGGTTTATTACCTGTAGAAGTGCAATCTCTCACGCCTTCCCAGGACTCACATGGCTGTGGAGCTTTAAATCGCAGGTCACCAATAGGGGGTTTTGCAAATGGAATTTTTTCAAAACTGTGATAGGAGTCGTTATAAGCTGTTGTTCTTTTGACGCCTTTTATTTTTCCATCCGTTGTGTCAACAATGATTGTCTCATTTGATTTTAGGAGCCGTTGCTGTATTCTATGAACGGCAAATCTGAAATTTCAATTGAAAAATGTTATTAAGTAAAAACCACAATTTGCAAAAAAAAACATTGCAATCACCACAAAAATAAAAAAAATAAAAATGAAACACGAAATAAATAATATAATTTGGCTCGATTTTTTTTGATTGAAATGAAACGAAAAAAAAAATTTCCAATTTTATAAACATTGAATTTGCTCGATTTTTTTTATTAACAGTCGTATAATCGTGGTTCGGCCTTTGTTAAATATTTGAAGTCGGCTTAACTCCGAATAATTTTCGATCCTCGTGTTCTTGTCAGCAAGACTTCGAAATTTCGTGCGATTTGTTGATGTTTTTTTATTTACGTGTTAATTGTTAAAAATAATCTGAATAAAACAATGTGATAATAAAACTCAGCTAATTATTTATAGTTTATTATTGGGATTTCATAAAGATAAAATGGAAAATTAGTAATTGACGTTAGAGAAAAAAAATAAAAATAAAATATCAATCAATAAATCAAAAATCTAGAAATCTCAAATCTTAGTTTTCAATTGAACAGTAAATTAATACATTTTCTTTACAGTTCTTCAATTTTTTTAATATTCTTGTTGTGGTACCTACGCTCGCAACAATTAAAATCAACGATAATGACTTTAAAATTCGTCTGTGGGGTAATTTTAATGAATAATTAATTGAATGTTTATTTAATTTGTAAAAGGATTTTACATTTTATAATTCAAATATATTTCAAAAATCACTAAACAGTTTGAATATAATTAATAATTTCAATAAAATATAAATATTTTTTTTAGCAGTAGATATTAATTAAAGTCGATGATTTGTTTTCTATAATTGATTGCATATGCTATGTATCTAACCAGCTTATGCGAATCGCAAATGTTTTCACCGTTCAGAATAAATTATGATTTCATTTTAAGTTAAAGTAGTTTTTCCGAAGCATCTGGTTTTGAATTCGCTTACTACGCCCCATCTACCTAAAAAGTGCGGAATATCTTCTCTCAAGTTACAGATCCTGCATGCCGATGTATCATTCCGGGGAAATCTGCTTCAATTTAGGCAAATCAGATCACACAAATAAGCACATCATACACACATGTTTTATTTATCGGAGCCCAAATTTGGATAGAGTTTCAACTTTTAACGAATTTGATGCTTTGTCCGACTCCATTCAAAGAATTGTTTCCCATTATCCTCACACTGAAATCGTCATTGCGGGCGATTTCAATGTACACAATTCTAGTTGGCTCCGCTTTTCGAGCCAGACAACACCCGAAGGAAGGTATGTTGAGGTCTTTGCTGAGTTAAACCAACTGACTCAGATTGTTGACGAGCCAACCCGAATACCTGACGTTGCAGGTCAAACCGCAAGCACTCTAGACTTGTTCCTTACCTCTGACCCTAATAAATACACGCTAAATGTATTATCGCCTCTAGGTACATCAGACCATTGTGTCGTATCTGCAAATTTCTCATGCCAACAACACTCAGTTAAAGAAAAACCACCTACGAGAACCGTTTGGCAATATGGGAAAGCCAACTGGGACGGTCTCAATAATTTCTTCAAAAACTTTAACTGGTCATTATGCTTCCTCGGTAGTGAAGCATGAATAGACTCCAGCGCAGATATGATAACAAATTTAATCCTTTACGGAATGAGAAATTTTATCCCGAATAGGGTGAAATCTATCAAATCGAAAGAAAATGCATGGTTTGATTCAAGCTGTAAAGAGGTTATTAGGGATAGAGAAGTCAGTTTCCGGAATTATAAAGCCAACCCCACTGAGGAATACCGGAAAAAGTTTCAACAAGCTAGAAAGACTTGCAACGTTCACATTCGTAGAACCAAATTTTTGCATGACCAAAAATTAAGGCAAAAAATACAACAATGTCCCACAGGTAGTAAGAATTTTTGGTCATTTGTAAAAAATATTCGAAATTCAACTTCTTCTTCGGTTCCAACGCTCGTCTTTAATGACACCCCTTTTGTCAGTTCTCGCGAAAAAGCCAATTTGCTTGCAGCGCAGTTCGCTGTTAATTCGACGCTGTCAGAAAGTGTTATGACTCCTCCAGTACTTGAGAGCGTAAACGATTTTATGGGACGAATCTTCTTTCGCACTCGTGCAGTTGCTAGAGTCCTCAAAGATCTTGACATAAACAAATCCGCTGGCCCGGATAGTATCCCTCCCATCGTTTTGAAGAGGTGTTTTTCAACGCTGGCAAAACCACTGCGTAAGCTTTTTTATCTGTCCTATTCTACAGGTCTCTTTCCGAGTGGATGGAAAACAGCATTTGTCCAGCCTGTCCATAAAAAAGGCGCATCTTCTTCACCATCTAATTACCGTCCAATTGCACTTACGTACCTTCTTTCCAAGGTCATGGAAACGCTGATTAATTATCAGCTCAAGAAATATCTTGAAGAACGAAAGCTGCTTAATGACCGGCAGTATGGCTTTCGTAGCAAAAGGTCCACTGGTGATCTGATGGTATATCTCACCGAACAGTGGCACAAATCTTTACATCGTTTTGGAGAAAGTAAGATTATTGCGCTTGATATTTCAAAAGCATTTGACAGAGTTTGGCATCAAGCTCTCCTATCGAAAATGCGTGCATTTGATATCGATGAATGTCTTCTTCGTTGGATTAGAAATTACCTTTCGGACCGTTCAATACAAGTTGTATTGGACGGTTTCAAGTCTGATATTCACAAAATAAATGCTGGTGTGCCCCAGGGCTCCGTATTGTCTCCGACCCTCTTTCTCATTTTTATTAATGATCTCTTATCTGGAACTTCTAATCCACTTAATTGTTTTGCTGACGATAGTACTCTCAGCTTTTCATATTCGTTTTTAGATGCACCTCCTTGTTTTTCGGATGTGCAACTGGAACGGCAGCGTATGCTAAGCTCATTAAATTCTGATCTTGACAGCATTGTCCAATGGGGAATTAAAAACCGTGTAGAATTTAATGCTTCAAAAACTCAGTGCTGTCTTCTGTCGTTAAAGCAGAACCCACCCCCCATGGCGCTATCCATGAGCGGCACTTGCATTGAAGAAACCGATCAGCTTTTAGTCCTCGGCATATGCATCACAGACCACCTCTTGTGGAATGAACACATATTTGATGTCGCCAAAAACGCTGCAAGGTGTTTGGGCTTTCTTCGAAGGTGCAAGAAATTCTTCACCCCGTCTGATCTGGCTGTAATCTATAAGGCCTTCATTCGTCCAAAGCTGGAGTATAACTCGCACATTTGGGCAGGAGCTCCCAGAACTCATTTGAATCTTTTGGATAGAATGCAAAATAGAGCTCTAAGAATGATTGGCGATAGAACTATAGTGGAAACATTTACATCTCTAGAACATCGTCGAAATGTTATATGTCTCTCACTATTTTATCGCTATTTTTATAAACATTGTTCCAGCGAAATAGCCAGTTGCATTCCTCCCCTTAAATTTTTCAACCGTAATACTCGCGCTTCTAGGAATGCTCATCAGTTTACCCTTGAGCCCAACTTCGGACGTACTGTCAAGTACAGAGATTCTTTCTTTAGCCGTACAACGTGAATGTGGAATACTTTACCCGGCTCTAATTTCCCCTCCCATTTTGATATTCAGAAATTCAAAACCAATGTGCATCGGTATCTCCTCTTGCACCCTTCCCTACTTTCCTAACGCTCGCACTGTGATTGTTCATTTTAAGGGTAGTCAAAACCCATTTAGTGCGCGCATCCGTTTAAAAAAAAAAAAAAAAAAACACCTGGCCTTGATGTCAACTTAATAACATCAATGTCAAATTCGTCAGTAAAATGGGTCCTATTTGTAAAGTCCAACCATCTATAAATGCGGCTGTTGCCCTCAGGTGCTCTCCTTATATTAGACTGATCTCCTTCAAGTCTAAGACAGTTTAATAGGTACATGTTTTTAAGAGTCCATTCTTCTTTCCTGCAAGCTCTTTCATCCTAAAGAAGTCCGTGCCTGGCGCTCATCTCATTTATTTCTTTCACCTAAAATTGCTTCTTTAGTAGCAGAATTTTAGTAAGTTAATGTTTAAGCCTTTCTTTACCATAATACCTCTAACCCCATTTTTTAAGTATTCTTGAAGTCGCCTTATCATTTGTTGCATAACTATTATGTCTTCTGCCAGAATAACCATATCAACTGCATATAGTAGCAACCTTATAATAAGATTTTCTATTCGCAGACGTCCTTCTAGAAAATCATGCAAGAAATTTATATCTAGCAAAGAGAAGCGGCCTTAAAAGTAGTTTAACATTTCAGTTCCAGTCCACACCGCAAGACACTGTGTTGGCATAAATGGCTTCAATCATTAGAACAAATTTTGTTGATATTCTCATAGAGTGTAGCTTGTAGATTAATAAGCTTCGCGAGATTTTATCGAACGCAGCCTTCAGATCCACACAAAATGTATTTAAACCTAGTCAGGTTGTAGATGTTGTCCGCAGTAGAATGCTTTTTCCGAAATCCAGCTTGGGTCTCTCCGAGGTTATTGTTAATCTCCACTCTCCGCCAATGCATAAGGCCTCTCGTTTAGAATTCCTATCATATTTTTTTTTTGATACAATTCATTAATGAGATGCCACGTTAATTATTTGGGTAGTATATGTTTCCCTTCTTAAAAATTGGCAATTTTATCCTACATTCGTTGAACATATGGGTGAAGATTTTTGCAAGATGTTTTAAGAAGTCCTATGTAGCATTTATTCAGAACTTCTCTAGGGGCCTTAATTAATTTTACATTTTAGAGCATATGTTTAATTTCGTCTGTAGATATTGATTTGTCTAAATCCCGATTTTCAATTACGTTCTGGACCTACAATTTGTAGCTTCGGGTTAGGCCTGGTCTTAGAAAATCATGATAGTGTGAGTAAAGTTGATAAAATTTTGCTAAAAATGTAAAATTTGTTTTGGCAGAATAAAATCGACTTTGTTCAGAAAATTTTCTTTTTTGTTCAGAAAAATTGACGATTATCGTAGTTTTTCTTTTAAGGTTAGGAGGAAAATCTGAGTTGCCAAAAAATTTGTTTGGGCTTTTTTCACTCGGGGCATTCAGAGCCCCAAGTGTGTGTTTCTCTTTTCGTCTTCAACATGATCAGAGCGCGCTCGATGTGCTCGGACATAAACGTCTGAGTATTCAGAGTAAACTGCTGAGCACACGAAATGCCCAGTGTGTCAAGAAGGAAAACGTGAAGAAAAAATAATCAGACACAATTATAATGGAAGAAGTTGCAGAATGGTCGCTTGTTGATTTTCTTTCTATGGTGTACAATTATCTGTGTACAAAATAAGGTTAGTTTTGTGTTATGTTCCTTTTAATGGTTAAAATGAAAATTTATTCTGGTTTTGTGGTTCAATTGTGTTTAAAAAACAAATCAGAGTGATCAGAGCTGGCTCTGTTGGGAAGAAGTTCAGAGTATACTCTATTCTTTCGAACTCTGTTTAGGGTTCTGCTCTAAACAAAAAGAAAAGGGTGTTATTATACTTGTATATTATAGTATAGTACTGCGGTGACCATAACTTTTAGATAACTCCATATACTTTTCCAACGCAACGATAGCAATAATATGAATATCCCATGAAAGTGTACTATTGAACAACATACCTAGATTTTTTGCTGTGGAAACATAATTTATTTATGAATTGCTTAAGTAAAGATTGGAAGCGTAATATATAACTAAGGTTCAAAGCTTTTCTTCTATACTCTGCCATTATAGGAGAGCTTTTTAAATACACTATAGAGCCTGTTGCTAAAATTCCCACTGAAAATAACCACTGAGTTACATGCCATTTGTTTTTGTAATCTTGTTAAAACCAGCGAATATTACACCAATGTACATCCAAGTGCACACCTTCGTTGTGTGCTTTTAAAGTAAACATATTGAATCAGAGTTAACACTTCTACGTTTCTTGTAATTTAGTATGCTTATGACTGCAATTCTGAAAGAGTTTTAAAACAGTACGAACTTATTGGCATCTATTACAGGCAGAGCGAGAGGCAAGCGTCCTATCTTCCCCTACTGACTATTTTTGTTGGACAGATTATTATATGAATGCATTTGGACTTCAGAAGATTAAAACAAGGACCATTGGATGCTGATCAGCAAGAAATTTCTTCATGAGAGCATTATAGAGCAAGATCCCATGGCCCCCAGACCTTTCTTATTTTCTAATGGTTAAAATATTAATTAATTGTACGTATAGTTAACGTATGCCTACCTGCTATCTTGGGCCAACGGCCAATTATCAGGTACCAGTACCAGGTGTTAAATGCACGAAAAAATGTTGCTAACTTCACTTACATTCTGATGGCTGATTCGTATGTATGTTTCACGGAACATTGTTAGAAATGTTGAAACACTACTGCCAGAAACCTTCCGTCAGCTGTTTTTATAGCCAGACGCTTTAAAGGTCGTAAAAAATAATCATAATCTTACTTATTAGTCCAGGAAAATAATATATTCCATTCGAAAAAATTCATTTTCACGTTCTAAGCATTTTCTAAAAAGTACCCTAAGTTTAGAGCGGAGCAAAAAAATGTTAGAGAGGGGGAAAGGGGTAACATTCAATTTTTCCCTTTAACTCCAAATCAATAGCTTTTTTTTTTGAAAAAAGTTGTTGGTACACATTGTAGATCATGTCATTCTACACAAAAAAATTAACACACATTTTATCCTATAACTGATAGATCTGGAGAAAAATGGTCGGAAACATGGGTGTAGTACATTTTTTAAAACAAATGTAATAAATCTATGTTTTTGAGTGTGAAAATTTTTTGTTTTTCGTTATATTTGGAAAAACATGTTCTTATTAAAAAACCAAGTTTTAAGTATGGAACCTGAAGGGAAATGCTGCCATCATAAAAATAATAATTTATTTTATTTTGTTCAATAACTATCAAAACCTTTATTTTTTTTCAACATTTTCTAAAAACAACTTATAGACAGTACAATTATCTACAAAATGACATATTAACGACTTCTGTATGTCAGTTATCGGTGTTAAGTTATAGCATATCAAATTTTAATTGTTCGTCAAACTGGGAGCTATATTATGTCTGGTTGCTTTAACGAATGAATTTATTCTATATAACTAAACCCAATGTTAGCAACATTTTTGCGTGCATTTGTCACCTGGTACTGGTACCTGATAATTGGCTGTCGGCCCAACCTAGCATACGTTAACTATACGTACAAACACTACTCTATCATATACATTTTATCCATCAGAAAATAAGAAAGGTCTGGGGGCCCTGGTATCTTGGACTATAAGGTACGAGTACGTCTAGTTAGGTTTTAAAACAAAAAGCTATTAAAGAAAAATGTGTTTTTTAAACAAATAGCACTGGTGATAAATTCACAAACAATAAAACAAAAGTGTCTCGAAATACGTTTCTTCCATTTTAATTGTCCCTTTTTCCTTATAAACCTTTTCTTAATAGATATATCTAATGTATAATATACATTGACATATCGTAGATATTTCGTCAAAACGAACAAATTTGTGTAGGTACCTATATATATATATACAATTTTATTCAATTCAAATTTTTACAGTGTTACATATTTACAAATAATTAATTCTTAAGTCTAACATTATATATCTGCGAGCACAGAAGGGGCTCTGCTTCGTTAAATTGTTGGTTTATTTTATACATTTTATACTAAAAAGTGTCTTAAGTCTAACATAGGTTTTTTTTAATAAAATTGGAATTTATCTCGTCAGCTTGAGCAGTGCTGAGACTATGTGTAGGTACCTATTTATATGTTTTTGTCTTTTAAAAATTAAAAACTGAATTTTCCATAAATCCAAACCACTTGTTACTTTGAACAAAATGCAGAGAAGATTTTTATTCCAAAAATAACATAACAAAAATTCTCAGCACTAGGTAGGTATCAATATCTATCTAAAAGGGAACGCCACAACCGCCAGCTCCAACTTAATTTATCCCATTATAAATATGACATCACCTCCTTTTGGTGAGCATGAATATTTAATATAAACATAAGTACACGTTTGTATACATATGAAACAACATTTTTGTTAAATAGGTATTTTAATAGTTTATTTAATTAAACGACCGTTATTTAAAGTCATTTACCTACAAGACCTTATAAGATTTATCTTAATGTGTTAGTAACAATTTCAAATAAATAAACTAGCCTAATTCGCTTTATGCAAATTTTGTTGTCCACACAAAAAAATACTAAACATTAAATTCATTTGTACAGTATTAGGTATGTATTTTTGTTTGCAAATTAAGGTATCTCAAACAAATAATACTAGGTGTTGGTACAGTGAAACTCGCTTAACTGAAACTAGTTTAAGTGAAAAACCCGCTCACCGGAAAACATCCACATATCCCCGTGTACATATATTTACATACAAACTACATCTCTTAGCTGACACTCGCTTAAGTGAAAAACTCGCATAACTTAAAACAAATCCCTTTAATTTTTCTATAGAAAAGTTAAAAATCGAACAAAGCAAATCAAACGGGTTCTGAATTTGTTCATTTTTACTTGCGATATAGGTACTATAGCGCAAGTTTTGCATTTGGAAAAAAAAATCGAAATCGAGATTTTAATCAAAGTTGACAATACGATTATAGAGAACACCAAAAAAGTGGGCCCCGCAATTCCGTCTGTATGTCCGTGTGTGCAACTATCTACAGCCTAAACGGCTGAAGCGATTTTCTTCAAACTTGGTATTTAAGTGTTTTAGGTAATTGTCCAAAATAGATATTTGAATCGTTGATTTAGCTCCAAAAATAACGGTACTTGCCAGACAAATTTTTCTACCATCTTAATTATCTCGAAAACGGCTCTAACGATTTTGATAAAAATTGGAGTGTGTACTATCTTGGATGTGGTCTACATTTTTGCCATTTTTTTTTTTTTTTTAATATTTTGTTATTAACGGTACCTGCCATACAACCATTTTATTGATTTTCGACTTTCTCAGAAACAGCGCAACGGATTTCGATCGGATTTTATGCAGGATGTCTGTCGAATTCTAAATAACACTGCATTTCAAAATTTTCGAAAACTAGTTTTAGGTTTTTTTTTTGGATTTTTGGAAAAAAAATATTTTTTGGATTTTTGGAAAAAAAATATTTTTTTTTTTTTGAAATTTCAATATTTCAAAAATGGGTGGACGATATTTTCTGAAATTTTGTTTTTAACTTTATATTATTAAATATTTAAAATGTTCATACCAATTTTTTAAATTTTGTTAAATTTTTTTATATTTAAAAAATTAAGTGAAAACGACTTTAAAAATACATTTTGCCGTTTCTATTAACGTGCGAATCAGTGGTGCATTTAATTTCTCATTCACTTTCACCACTTCCATTCATATGACACATTTAATTTTATGTTTTATAATCGTAAAGATATTACAATTCACAGGTTGTTTTGAGCAGTTTAGGTTCAATATATGTATCTATATATTAAAAATTGTTTTGTAACACAAAGTCTGCTTAACTGCAATATTTGTTCGGTTATGCGAGAACCGTGTAGTTGAAGTACATATATACTTTACTTAAATACTATGCACATGAGAGCGACCAACGACCAACGAATTAACGAATATTCGTCCATTTTGACATTTCGTCCACATGGATTTAATTTTATTCGTCACTAATATGGGTTGAAAATCCGATTTTGAGGTTAGACGCGAGCGAACAAATTATACTCGTGGATGGTTCATATGTGGAACGCGAATAGATTTTGACTGTTCGAAGCAATCAGATGCAATTCGCGACGACCAATATTGTTTTCTTAAATTGTAAACTATAGTAAACATTAATATAACTTATATTAAAATTCTACAATTTTGCTTAGAATTTTTGAAGAATTTTGGTTGGTAAATTGTTTTAAATTGAATTTATTCGTCGGTCGTTGGTCGCTCTCATGTGAATAGTCCTTTATCCGAGATTCGCTTAACTGATTTTTTTCTTCCAGTCTCACTTCATCTTTCACTTATCCGTGGTCCGCTTATGAAAAAAACCCTTCTTAACTGAAAGAAATTCTCAAATTTTTCGTTGTTTTCCCTTAAGCGGATTTCACTGTAGTATACATTAAGATTAAGAATGAATATAAATTATCAAAACACATAGATATGCAATGTATTTTGGATAGGAGCTGCATGCAGTTCACATAAATTTAAATTTTAGTTGCATATCTACATTGCATGGAGAAAAATTCACTAGCAGCTTTTACCAAGAAACACGCAATTTCGTTGTTATTTAAGTTTGCGTTTTCCATATTGAAAACTAAATTTTCTAACATCACTTTCTTACACACATTTTCCATGAATAGGTATTATACAAAACTTTTTTTTGTGTTGGTACTTACTTAAAGCCCATTTTTATTAAATCTAAATAGCTTATTTCAATCTCCATTTTGATGAAATTGGAATTTCAGCTTAATAGGTAGGTATATATTTATGTAAAAATAACTCTCTATACAAAAGAAGTTCTTTCCTAGAACAGGGTATAAACACAACTGAATTTTATTTGAATGAATACAAAATCACATCCCTTAAAACATTTGGCTTATGCACAATGACAATGAGTAATATAATAACCCACTAGATAAGAAAGGAATTAGTGTAGAACACAAAATATAAATGATTGATATTATTTAGTAGATGTGTATAGGTACAGATATAGTAGGGGTATTCACGATCTGGTCAAACAATTCTTGTAAAATGTATTGTAAAATTATATTTTTTTTACAACAGACTGTGAATACACCTTTTTAAATCTGTAGAAACACTGAAGCAAATGTTAAAATCTCTTTCACATTTTTGTTCTGAAATACCTTAATTTGTGTTAAATAAATTTTACACTATTGTATTTTTCTGTTACAATAGGGTTTGAGTATAGTAAAATTGTAAAAGTTTAAGACTTTGACATTTAGTATATTTTGTTGCTGTAGTGCAAAAAAATGATACACTTTTAAACTTTTGCAATGATACAAGACCAGTTGCATCGGATCGTGAATAACCCTAGTATATTTAATACTGTATCTGTAAGCCCGGCAAACCCCAAAGATTAACTCAGAGAGATACATATAATATTAAAAATACAAATTTATTTCATTTTCACTTCGGACTTTTATAACCGATGCGAAGTATGCAACATTGGTAAATATTATGGCGACAAATTTTAAACAGCCTGATATTAAGGTTTAACAGTTTGCTAATACTAAAGCACTTTAATAATATTTTCCTAATTTTAAAAACTTTTTAACTAGCACCATACTAAATCTCTTTTTTTTAATAAACTACAACTAAACACACCAAAAATAGTGCAAAAAAGTAAGTTAACATAACTTCTCGGCGTTTGTAAATTTCAAAGTGGCAAACGGATTTAGTACGATACTAAAAAAATAAAGTAGCCATTTTGTGATTTTAACTTTAGTAAAATGTTAAGAACATAGTACGATACTAAACTAGTTTAAAATTAGCAAAAACTTCTTTTTAGCCTAGTATCATACTAAAAATGATTTAATTCCTAAATCGACTAAAACTTCGCGCCTATGTGTTTACCTGGGGGTAATTGTAAAGTATCAGAGTCACAATAGTTTTCATTATGCCAAAAAATGTCAGCACTGATAAAAAAAAAATTATATACATATTATGCATAAGTAGTAAAAATGTATTTCAATCTTTCCTTATTATTATTCATAATGTATGTAATTAAAAAATGAATTTCCCTAGCACGAATTTAAAATTTCAAATTTATCTGTCCTTGGACAATTTCCATACTGCCCTTACAAGCTTTGACGAAAACGTCACGAATAATATTTTGTTTTTAAATTGATTCATTTCAAAAATCAATAAAGAGTTAATTTAGAACAATTGTATATTGAAGAAAATTTGACATTTGTATGTATATTATGTATTACGCAGAGAAAAAGTAGCAAGTAAGCTTTTTAAGTTGAACATAAATATTTATGATTCGTATCAGCAAACGGGCCTAGATACGGTAATAGATACCTACTATATTATAATATATGTATTATAATTGATGTATATTTGTTTGTATTTAATATTTATTATGCGGTTGAAAAAAATACAGCAAGATTCAATCTATTAAATGTATTAAACTATAGGAGCTTAGAATGTATATAACCTATATTTATATTGAAAATAGAAACAGAAAATTGATATTATATACATATATACAAAATAAGTATAATAAGAAATAAAATGCACGACTGGATCGTACGAACTTGCTCTTGTAGCTAACTACTTTAATGTAGCTAACCATTGAGGTTTAGTTAGTTAGGTGTAGTTATCATATGAACGCTTAAGGCCTATGTAGGTAAGACTAGCTTGATTCTTAGTATAATAAGTTGTCGAATGGATGATTCAAGGAATAGTTAAATAGGTACCTACCTACAAATGTATATTTAAATCTAAGTTATGAATTTTAATTATGTAAGTTAGGATAGTAAAATGTATCTACATACATTTACATATAGATGGAACCTAAGTTTGTAAACATGTATGTATAATAATAAAAATGAAGGGCAGTGGCGGACTAACGGTGGGACGGCGGGGCGGTCCGCCCCGCGCTTCCGTGTTCGGGGGCCTAAAAAAAAAACCAATTATCCTTTGATCAAAAATATTGTACAATGCCTTCGTTTGTTACAGGGCTTTGTGTGGCCCAAGCAAAATTTTGTTTTTGGGGGTTAATAAAAAACTAACTAAGTGATCAAATTATTCATAATTTAATATGTATATTATGTACATTTGAGACCATCACTCAAAATATAAAGTCAAAATATTAATATTTAAATGAAATAAAAGTAGTTATGCGAGGGCCTCGAGAAAAAGTTGTCAATTTGCTACCATTTTCTGAATTTTTTGTGATTTATTTACCCAAGAAACAACGTAGGATCTAAGAAAACTATTGAAAAATAAAAAAAATGCAGGGTTTTGAAAAAAAATTCAGTTTTTTGCAAAAAAAAACACTGATTTTTATTTGCTTGCAAAATTTGCCAATTTCTGATGACAACAAATTTAAAGAATTCAGTTTCCAGAAAACTCGTTTAAATTTAATGTGGCTTTTGATATGAGTGCGTAATCGTAGTATAAAAGAAAAATCGTTCGATCTAGGTTAAAAAGATTGCACACTTTACATAGGGCTAAATAAACTGAGCGGGCGCTAGGCGGCATAATCACGCCAACGGGCGGAGCTTAGACGCTTGACGCGCTTCGGTTTATTTCCACAACTTTCCATTTTAATAATATTCGAGCTTTATTTTGGTACCATTTTCGGCAATATGAATTGCTAAATCGTCTTAAAATTGGAAACCAGACATCACCGCAATTAGAACTTTCAGATTCCAAATTTGTATCATTCTACAGAATGACTAAAAAACTATTTTGGAACTTTTGAAAGTGGTTTCCCCTGTAATTCAGAAGCAAAACACCAGTATAATTTCGCTCATCTTCGACAAACTAAAAACTGAAATCACTTCACTAGGCAACCCGACATGAAAATCAACAGACGACTGGTTACAGATTTTTTTTTGTGAATCGGAAACGAGTCTTCAACCAGTAGCGTCATATTCGTCATCCCACTTGATTACACATGTTATGCTTCAAAGCAAACTAGTTGCCAGCTCGCATCGGTGATCAGTTTTTTTTTCGAGTTGCTCCGTATGAATTGAACCAAATACAGGTGATTTTTTTGATAATGAGTTTCATATTTGTATTGATAAGTGTAATTTCCCAGTTATTGCAATTTCAATTCATCATAAAGCTATGGTAGTATTTATTTCTATCATTACTTAAAAAAAACTAACGTTCAAATTATCTCAAATTATTTTCGAAAAGCTAACAATGACGGCATGGTTAATCTATTGTCTTTTTGGTGGGATAACATTTTTTGTTCATCTGAATTGAGCAGAGTGTATTCGACTTTTATTAGTGTAGAGGGCAGTTGATAAGTTTATACCTAGAAAGTGGCCTAAAAAATGACCAATCTCAGAAACAGAAGAAAAGTGTCATTGTAATTAGTTATATAAATTTCATACAGATAATTCTGAACTTCGTATAAATTATCTAAATCGTTAACAACAAATCGATCTACTCAAAAATACTTAAATCGAATTTTCATATTTTCTACAGAAAGTGACCTTACAATTACAATTACTAGTGATGTTCCTACAATTTGTAATTTATTCGCTGACTATTTTTAATCAGTTTCCTCTTTAGACACTCCCCCCAACCAGAAGGTACCTTATATAAGTAAAGTTGACAATATCGGTTCTTTAACTAAACTGGATGTTAATAAAAGTGAAGGGCCTGATGGAACTCCTATTATTTTATTATTTATGTGTAGTATTTAAATAGCTCAGCCACTTTGGTAGATTCTCATTAGCTAAAGGCAATTTATGGATTGTTGTAGGTTTTCTTTTCTATCTCCAATTTTTTAAACGGGCTCCAAATAAGATATTACTAATTACAGAACCTTTTGTAAAATTTCCTGTATTCCGAAAGTTAAAAAAATAATAGTTTGCAATACGTTAGCTCAATCATTTCAAAACCATATTTGAATTTATCAAGATGTGTTTGCAGCAGTAAAATCAACGGCAACAAACTTAGCTTTAATACAACATCAAAAATCACCTTCTCTTAAATGCATAAAAATGTCAAGTTTTGTTGTGTTTCCGAAATTCTAATCCATATCCCATAGTGTTTGATTATGTCATTAATCATACAATGAACGAAGACTAGGACTAATCATGGATAAAAGTCTTTCCTTCTTACCGCACTATGTTCTTATGGTAAGCAAACATATTTGTTGTAAGTGAAAAGATTTTTACAATAAATGCATTTTACAAGATAATTTTAAACTATTGTGTAAGTCTTATGATAGTGCAATATTCTGGTATCATGAAACTGGTCTGATGAAGGAGGCAGAAGGTGACCATATGAACTCCTAAACAATACAAGATCAAAGTATTGTGTTTTGACTCATTAGAACTCACTCAATGGGAAATAACCCGAAACCCAGGTGTTAATGCTAACCTGAACAAAATAACCCTTATACATACAAATGTGAACTGAATAAAAAGTTTGTAAGATTACATCAACTTCTTACACTCCTTCTTAAACTTCTTCAACATATAGGACCAACTATGGGATGCAAAACCCCTTGACACGCATAGAAGGGATTTTAAATTGCAGTTCAAACATTTATGATTTAAATATTAGTAACATTAAATTATGAAATCTTCTCAAGACCACTGCTCCACGCTCCCAAATGTTTTTTGTTTCATTTTGTTCTTGTGTAAGTGTTATATGTAATAGAAATTGCCAACTAATAACTAACACTGCATTAAATGATGAGCCGGTGGTATAACACAGTTTTTTTGTGTTGGCAAACCGTTGGTCGCAAGGCGGAGCTTGCTATAAGCTCTCTTCGACCAATTTTAATAGTGTGAAAAAAAACTGGGGCCTCATTCAGACTTGCCGCCCCGGGCCTCTGACGGGTTTAGTCCGCCACTGATGAAGGGTATATAGATGGGTAGGTAGCTATATGCATATAACTTTATAATTTAGGTCTTATATGCATTCATAAGATTCATGTGATTTCTAGAGATACATGTGTATATATAAATGTATGAGGGCCTACATTGTATTTGGTATTCAGTGACGTACGCAAAAAAAAGGAAAAAGGGATTAATAATAAGGTAGAAATATGTGGATAATACACATAATTAAATGTTTTTATATTGCTTAGTCGTTATAGTTAGCGGAAAAACAAAGATGCAATTTGAATTCATGGATAACTAGGAATATATTTAAAAAATTTCCAAATTCATTGGAGCGGTTTTTTAATAAATTAATTTTGTATGTATAAAAACATTTTGAGAAAAAAAATTAGATATAAAATTCAAATTTCAAAAAAAAAACGGCGACTGGTTGTATAGGAAGTACCGTTAATAATTACGCCAAAAAAATATGTTTATGTTTGAAAATGGACTGTACCTACTAATTTAAGAACATATACATTTTTTTATAAAAATTCTTGGAGCCGTTTTCGAGAAATACATTTTTTTCTTAACGGTTTTTTAACATCTGTATGGGAGGTGCCGTTGTTTTTTATTTTAGAAAATTAGTTTTTTTTAACTATTCAAGATAGTGTCAAAAAACCACCAAATACGAGGTTCCGAAAAAATCTATTGAGTAGTTTTCGAAATTTTTAGTTTTCAAAAAAACAATAAATTATTTCTAAAAAAAAATTTTTGAAAAATTTTGGTATACACTTTTGGTAACAAATTTCAAAAAAAATCGAGTTAACCGTTTCCGAGAATATCGAAAACCAAAAAAATTGCTCTACTAGAGGTGCCAAAAATAAACATTTTTTTCCAAAAAAAAATTATCAAAGATACCCTTTCCTTCAGGAATGAACCGATTTTTTTTTTATAAAAATCGTTGGAGCCGTTTTTGACAAAAATAAGATTTTCTTGTTTGGCCAAAACAAAATGTATGGGAGCTACTGTTATTTGTCGTCTTAAAAAAATGGAAAAAACGTGTGGGCATATACCGAAAAAACAATATGTACCAAGTTTGAAGCAAATCCACCGAACCGTTAAGGCTGCAGACTCGAGGACATACAGAAAGGCGGAATTGGGTGTATCGCTAGTAAGAATGATAAAAAGAAGGCTTTCTTATAAGTTTAAAAAATAAATACGACTGGATTGTACGAACTTACTCTTGTAGCTAACAACTTGTAGCTCAAAGAATAGTTACCTACCAACAAATCTATATTAAAGTCTAGATTTTGGATATTATTTTTTTAAGTAAGGAGAATAATATGTACCTACATACATCGATGGAACATAGATATTTAAATATATAGGTAGATGCATATAAAAATGAAAGTGAAGGAGTTAGGTGTGTTAGCTATAAGTACTTTTTAACTTAACGATACAAGTACATAAATAAATGAGTGCCTACATAGTATATTATGTAGGTATTCAATTCAGTGACGTAAGCAAACATACGTAAAAATGAAATATACCTAATTAGTTAGAAATAAATGGATGATAGACATAATAAAACGTTTTTATATTGCTTAGTTGTTATACATAGAAAATAAAGATGCGATTTGCATTCCTAGATAAATAAGAATAATACATAAAATTCAAAAATCGTTGAGTGGTTTTCAAAAAAAAAAATAATTATTTATGTATTTAAAACCATTTTTAGAAAAAAAAATGAAACGCCATTTTGAAGCAATTATTAATATACATATAAAATTTGAATTTCAAAAAAATTCAATAACTCGTTTTTGAAAACTTGATTTTTCAAAAAAATAAATAATTTTTTTTTTAAATCGAGAAACAATTTTTTTGAAAATTATGAGTATGCAATTTTATTACCATTTCTAGGAAATATTTGCATATCAAAACTTATTTTAAACGGTTTTTCCGATAGTGAGCAAGATGAAAATATGAAAAGTAGTTGTAGGAATTTATAGGTGACCTCCAGTTATGACAAAATAGAAGTAAAAAAAAATTCTATTTCTTCTATGAGACTTACCTTTAATAGATAAGCATTACTTAAAATTACACTGTACTAATAAGAACACACACATTTTTAATCAAAATTCTCGGAGCGGTTTTAGCATTTGTATGGGACCTATCGTTATTTTTTGTTTCATAAGATTTGGGTTCTTACCTGTTCAAGATAATGCGAAAGAATTACTCAATACGAAGTTTAAAAAAATCGATTGAGTCGTTTTCGAAATACAGTATAGAGACTCGAAAAAGTTAAGACGCGAAAAAATTAAGTATAAGGAAAAGTTAAGAAGGTTTCAGTACGGGTGTTTCTCAAATGTTAATATTAGTCTTAACTTTTCGGAGTAACTTTTGATTTGATAATAATTTCTCATCGTCGATATATCATACGTAGTGTTGTGCATAATATGTAGCAAAAACCATTAAATTAAAGAATAGTTTCGTTCATATAATTGTAAGTGTAAAATCTTATCAACTAAATGTAAGCATACAAATGTTTCTCTTATTTTTTTTTCATGGTTAATAAAGTGCCCCTGAAGAAGACTGAAAACTCAGTCGAAACGTTGGGAAAACTAATGAATATCTTTCATTAATAAATTATCACGAACCAAAAAAGCCGAAGAAGTGAAATCTTCAAATTTTAAAATTGAACATATTGAATTGGTCAAAACACTTTTAATTAAATAACACATCGGACGGCCTGCCGCAAACATTTTTGTTAAACCATGAAGAACTACTACCAACACATAAAGTACAAATACGGAGAACATGTATGCATACATTTGAAACAATACAGCAAACTCCAAAAAAAACTAGCAAAACAAAAACAAAATAGAATATTCCTACTAACATGCAGAGATTATGGACTGATTCCTAAGCATATAAAAAATTCAACCAACTCGACAAAATGTATATTGAAAAATACTCATTCTCAAAATTCATTCAACAAAATAGAACTAAAGTTCGATCTAAAAGTTCTCAACATTGAAATCACTGAAATGTGCCACCTAATAAAAACAACGGAGAACACAATCAGGTTGATTGACAAACGTATAAAAGATGAACTATCGAGAGATGAATATAAACAATACACTTCAAAACAAAAACAAGTCTACAAGAATTTTTATGCAAAAAAACAACGATCAAATGCACAGAAAATAGATAATTTAAAATCATCGCTGTGGAGATTCTTAAACATATATATGCACGACAAGTGGTTTGTAAATAAAAGTTCTATCCAATTCCCACTGGAAATAAAATGGCTTTTATCGATGGGTAAAAAATTTGCTCTACCAATAGAAAGAGACAACTTTCCACTTTTCCAACTTATAGCTGATGGCGAAGAGGTAATAAGAAATATTGAGGATGAAAGAGAACAGGAATTGATGAGATCGAAATACGGCAATATGATTCACTCGTTTCACAGAAATAACAACAACGATCAATTTGCAAAATATGTCTTAAAAGTGAGAAAAGAGACAGTTGCTTTCTTAAAACGAAACAAAAACATTATTATCGTCGCAGCTGACAAAGGTAATGTCACTGTAGCTATGAATAAAAGCGAGTACGAAGATAAAATGCTAGACCTGTTGTCAGACCGTTCCGTCTACAGAGGAATACGAACTAATCCAATTTCTTCTCTTCAAAATAAGAACAATGAATTTGTAAAATACCTACACACAAACAAATTGATAACTGACAAAGAAAAGTTAAACATGACAACTTACACCGCACAGCTCCCTTCCATCTATGGATTGCCAAAAATCCACAAACCGAATTTACCACTGAGACCCATTGTGTCGTCTATGAAAGTCCCATGTTATGAATTGTCTAAGTACATAGGTAGAATTCTACAAGGTGTTACTCGCAACTCAAAGTACACTGTAAAAAATTCGTTCGAGTTTATTGAAAAGACAAGAGAATTAGAACTAAGGGAACATGAAGTCTTAGTTTCTTTCGATGCGGTGTCACTTTTCACGAATATTCCGGTGCAGGTGGCGATAAACATAATAAAGAAAAAGTGGAGTATTATGAGTGAACACACAAGCCTTAGCTTAAATAAGTTCTTGGAAATGTTTGACTTCTGTTTGAAGGATAACAACCTTTTTCAATATAAAGACAACATATATAAACAAATACATGGAATCCCAATGGGGAATCCACTTTCACCTACCATCGCCGACCTTGTCTTAGATTTTTTGTTAGAAGAAACGTTCAATGCAATAAATCCGCCAAAATTCATCACCAAATACGTTGATGACATATTTGCAGTAATGGAAAATCGTGAGATTGACAAAGTTTTGCAAAGTCTTAACGCATTCAACTCCAAAATCCAATTCACGGTGGAAAAGGAAAAAAATAAAACGATAGCATTTTTGGACGTAAAAATTAATCGTGAGAGAAACAGACTCACCTTTGACTGGCATCAAAAAGAGACAGCATCAGGAAGAATCGTAAATTTTCGATCAAATCAAGCGAAACATATTAAAGTCAATACGGCTTCCAACCTTATTAAGAAAGTCCTTACGATTAGTGAAAAGAAATTCCATCCCGCCAACAAAGAGAAAATAACAAAAATCCTTATTGATAGTGGGTATCCGCTAGATATGATTCGCGAATTAATAGCACAACACCAAACCAATCACCAACAAAGCAATAAACATGAAGAAGCAGGTTATTTCAAAAGTATGGTTTACGTGCCGAAACTTGCTGAAAGTTTTAAGAAAACCATCGCTAGCAAAGCCAAAGATGTCAATGTTGCTTACAAATCCAACCAAACACTTAACACACTGTTTACAAAACTTAACAAGAAAAGTGAAAAGGATCAAAGTACAGACGTTGTATATAAGATCAATTGCCTAGGCAACGAACGAGAAAATTGTGAACTATGTTACATTGGCACTACCAAGCAGCTTTTAAAACAAAGGATCTCAAATCACAAATCTGATATTAAGTCCAAAAGTTCTCAGAAAACAGCTCTTGCTAGTCACAGCTTAGAAAAAATCATGCTCCAGACTTTAAAAATGTGCAAATTCTTCAAACGGAAAAACATACATCGAAACGATATACGTTAGAAACTTTGCACATTTTGAATAACAAAAATAACATGAACAGGAAGCAGGATACACAGTGTATCTCGTCGGTGTACTGTTCCCTAGTCTCTAAATAACTGCGATACATACATACATACATCAATAGTTTTGTTGCTCTTTTAAAAGAAAATTTTATTAAACAGTTGTTGACTTAACTTCTAACTAAGAAGAAGTGCTTTAATTTAAATATTCAATTAAAAAACTGTCATTATTTTTAAAATTTTTATATATATATGTAATTTGATAAAATAGTTTCGTTCATATAATTGTAAGTGTAAAATCTTATCAACTAAATGTAAGCATACAAATGTTTCTCTTATTTTTTTTTTCATGGTTAATAAAGTGCCCCTGAAGAAGACTGAAAACTCAGTCGAAACGTTGGGAAAACTAATGAATATCTTTCATTAATAAATTATCACGACCAAAAAAGCCGAAGAAGTGAAATCTTCAAATTTTAAAATTGAACATTAAAGAAAAATCATTAACATAGGTTTCTTTAATGCATTTTTTTTCAAACAATAGCACATATCGGTTCCCCGTTAGTAGGTACATATGTAGTTTCAGACCATAGCTGAATTAATCACTTTAGTGATTGATTTATTTTATTGCGATAATTTCCGGAAAGTATAAACATTAGAGACTTTCAATTGCCGAAAGTGAATCTGTTTGGAAAATGTAAATACAATTAGAAACACATTGGTTTTTCTTATTTCACGAACAAAACATATTCAAAAATGTATATATATCTCGGAAAAGTCAAGAATTCAGAAAAATTAAACACCCAAAAAACAAACTATGTACTTAACTCTTCCCCGTTTCTACTGTAGGTATTGAGTTTTTAAACAAAAAATGTTTTTCGAAAATTTTTGTTTTACATTAGAACTTAAGCGATCTTCTGCAATAAAAAAATTAAATGAAAATCGAAAACCAAAAACATGTTTAAGAGATGTATCAAAAACAACCATTTGTATCCAAAAGAAAAATTACTAAATGATACTTTTCTCTTCATATTTGAACTGATTTTGTTTTATAGAAATCGCCAGAGCCGTTTTTGGGAAAAATAAGATTTTTCTTTAATAAAATGCACGACTGGATCGCAAGAGCTTGCTCTTATGTCCGATTACATCGTATGCAAAAGATTTTTATTAAAAATCCAAATGTATTTTTAAAGTCGTTTTTTACTATTTTTTTTTATAAATACAAAATTGGTAAGAGAATTTTAAATATTTAATAATATAAACTTAAAAACAAACATTTTATTTTTTGGATAAATTTGAATTTATGAGAAAAAAACTTTTTAAAATCTGTGGAGCGGTTTTTGAGAAAAAAAGTTTTATTTTTTAAACTTTTTGAAAGAAAATTAAAAACAAAAAATTTAAAAACGTCAATTAATAGGTATTGAACAAATACAATAACTATTATTTTTGAAAAAAAAAAAAAAATATTAAGCAGTTTTTTTAAAATATAAATACATTTTTGTAATGCCTTTAAAAATACAAAAAAATATTAATTAAAAATATTGGTACGCAGTATAAATTGAGCAACCCAAATCTATATATGTGTCAAATTTCGAAATAATCGGCTAAGCCATTTATGATATAATCGAAATAAAAAAAAACGGTCCTATGGAAAGTAACATTTTTAGGCATTTTTTAACTTTTTTTCAGCAATATGATCGGTCGTACCGAAAAAGCTGCACTGATTTGTTTTAATCAAAATCGTTAGTGCCGTTATTTTTTTAGCTAAAAAAAATTTCAATTTCCCCTCTGTACAATACCTAAAAAACTCTATATACCAAGTTTGCAGCAATTCGACCCACCCGTTTGGGCTGTAGGTGTCTATACATACATACAGACAGACTGACACACTGACAGACTGATAGACTGACAGCCTGACAGACTGAGAGACTGACAGACTGACAGACTGCCAGACTGACAGATAGACAGACATACAGATGGACAGAATTTTTAGACCATCTTTTTTCGTCTTCGCTATCATCGAATTGTCATGTTTGAATGTTATCTCTAAACTTTTTTTTTTCGACGAATACATAACTTGCCTTATATTACCTATAATCGCAAGTGAAAATGTATGGCAACACCATTATTTTTCGTGTTAAAAAAATTTAAAAAAAAGTGTGGATATTATACCGAAATAGCAAGATATACCAAGTTTGAAGCAAATCCATACAACCGTTTATGCTGTAAACTCGACGACAGACACACTACAAGATGGACTTCCTTGACCGTCTTTTTTGATGTTCTCCATGATCGTAATATAATGTAATTTTTACGAATCCTTAACTTGTCATATAGTGCCTGTACATCGCAAGTAATAATCTATTGGGAAAAAATTAAATGTAGGAGACTTTTTAAAGGACCTACGGCGGCGCTTCGCTTTTCTTGAATTGGCAGCAGCTCTAGATGCTGATTATCTGATTTTCGCGATAAATTCGAATTAGTAAAAAATATTGTTCACTGCAATTTAACAATCTACTCGCAAAATGACAAAATGTGCTAAGATCTAACGAAGAACACGATTCTGTTTTAAACAACAAAGGACATTCTACTTACAAAACCTTAATCTTGTTACAATTGCACAAAACTTGGTTGATTTTTAATTATGTGTGTTCAATATGGCGCTTATAATGGAAGTTGTAGTATTACCTACATAACGTTTGTGTTTGGAAGCGAAAAAAAAAATAAAAAGAAAAAAATTTAAAGCTTATATTGTTTTTTTTGTTGTTTGTTTTTCCAATTGAATCAAGCGATATTTTCCACCAAAGAATATTATTAAATAAAAAGGTTGTTCAAAAAGTTTGAGTTCATAGTATGTTTATGGAAACATGTCTATATACAAACATACATACATTATTATATGTTTGTATACAATATATCAACTCAAATTATTGATTTTCATGCGCTTTTTCTGACTTATAGAATTTTTGTGGCGACATTTGAAACTGACACGCTATTCATATATACATTGTACATATCGTTTATAACAGGCAATCAATTTCATTTCCGTAATTATACGGAATATTATAGATAATACTATAATAGTGAGTTGATTGAATTCGAAAAAAGTATGTCACGAAATTTATTGTTAGTATACCATGATATTGAGTTATGATATTAATATTACATATAGTTGTTTTACTTAAAGGGTTCTTAAGCAGAATGTTAATTAAATGCACGACTGGATCGCACGTACTTGCTCTTATGTTCGATCACATCGTATGCACAATATTCTTAGTGGAAACTATATTTTTGAGGTAGTTTCACTTATTTTTACTTGCGATTATAGGTACTATAATTCGCCGAAAAAAAAGTTGTGAGATAGCAATCAAACATGACATTACAATGATAGCGAAGGCGAAAAAAGGTGGTCTAAAAATTCTGTCCGTCTGTATGTCAGTCTGTCAGTCTGTCAGTCTATCAGACTGTCAGTCTGTCAGTCTGTCAGTCTGTCAGTCTGTCAGTCTGTCAGTCTGTCAGTGTGTCAGTCTGTCAGTCTGTCAGTCTGTCAGTCTGTCAGTCTGTCAGTCTGTCAGTCTGTCAGTCTGTCAGTCTGTCAGTCTGTCAGTCTGTCAGTCTGTCAGTCTGTCAGTCTGTCAGTCTGTCAGTCTGTCAGTCTGTCAGTCTGTCAGTCTGTCAGTCTGTCAGTCTGTCAGTCTGTCAGTCTGTCAGTCTGTCAGTCTGTCAGTCTGTCAGTCTGTCAGTCTGTCAGTCTGTCAGTCTGTCAGTCTGTCAGTCTGTCAGTCTGTCAGTCTGTCAGTCTGTCAGTCTGTCAGTCTGTCAGTCTGTCAGTCTGTCAGTCTGTCAGTCTGTCAGTCTGTCAGTCTGTCAGTCTGTCAGTCTGTCAGTCTGTCAGTCTGTCAGTCTGTCAGTCTATCAGTCTGTCAGTCTGTCAGTCTGTCAGTCTGTCAGTCTGTCAGTCTGTCAGTCTGTCAGTCTGTCAGTCTGTCAGTCTGTCAGTCTGTCAGTCTGTCAGTCTGTCAGTCTGTCAGTATGTATGTATAGACACCTACAGCCCAAACGGGTGAGCCGAATTGCTTCAAACTTGGTATATATTTAGCTTTTTAGGTATTGTACAGAGGGGAAATTGAAATTTTTTTTTAGCTCAAAAAATTCAAACCTATTTTTATCAGAAACGGCTCTAACGATTTTGATAAAAAAAAATCAGTGTGGGTTTTTAGCTACGACCGATCATATAGTTGAAAAAACAAATTAGAAAAATGTCTAAAAACGGTACTTTCCATAGGACCGTTTTTTATTGCTTTCGACTATCTCATAAATAGCTTAACCAATTCTTTCCAAATTTCACAAAAATATAGGAAATAGGTTGCCCAAATTATAGCGGTACCAATATTTTTAATTAATATTTTTTTTGATTTTTAAAATAATTTTTAAGAAAAAATTATTATTCGAAAACTGCTTATTAATTTTTTTTTTTCAAAAATTATATTTATTTATATTTTCTGAATACCTATGATTTGGCGTTTTTGATTTTTTTTTTTTAATATTTTCAAAAAGTTTAAAAAAAAACTTAAAAAAAAAAACTTTTGTTCTGAAAAACCGCCCAACAGATTTAAAATTTTTTTTTCATAAATTCAAATTTATCCAAGAAATAAAATGGCGTACTTTTTTTTAGCTCAAATTAGTTTAAATATTTATTTCAGAATTTTGAATAATTTTTTTTTTAAGTTTATATTATTAAATATTTAATATTGTCATACCAATTTATTTTAGAACAAAATTAATGAAATTTTGCATATGAATATACAAAATTGAGTTAAAAATGACTTTAAAAATATATTTAGATTTTTAATAGAAATCTTTTGCATACGATGTGATCGAGCATAAGAGCAAGTTCGTGCGATCCAGTCGGGCATTTTATATTTTTTGGAAAAGCCAATATTTCGAAAACGGGTGAAGGATTTTTTTCGTAAATTATGTTATTATGTAAATTTATATTTTTAATACTTAAAATTGCAGCACCAATAATTGTTTTAGAAAATAAAATTAAAGAATTTTTGTTTATAAAAAAATAAGTAAACGCGAATTTAAATATATATTAAGCCTTTACTACTAAGAAACTTAAGAATAATATACTTAATCGAACATTACAGCAAGTACGTGCGATCCTTTCGTACATATCGGTATTTTATCCTGTATAATATTTGGCATATACATACATAGCTGTACAAGAATTTTTTCAGCGATTTCTCTGTTTTGCATAAGAAAAGAATACTTTCCGGTCTTAATATGGTTTATGTGGGAAGAAATAAGTTTTTGAGTTTTTAATTAACTGAGTGAAATGGTTTTGAAAAATCTACTTTTAAAATACAAAAAACTATAAGAAATAATAAGTTTTGATACATTTTAGATTTATAGGTAGGGGATACTGGGGGTAAGAGTAACACTTTTTAATAAAATTGATGCTGTTCCTATAATATTTTGAAAATGAGTTAACCAAATTTTTTCTGTTTAAAGAGGAATAATTTAGCTACGAAATCCAATGAAAAAAGCCAAAAAAAAAATACCTATCAGAATTTGTAAAAATATAACTTTTAGACAAAAAAACGCGTTGTTACGACTTACCCCATATGCGGAGAAAGTTGTAACATAGACCGGGGTAAATTGTAACAAAACCTGTAATCTTGTTTTAAAGAAACTATCAATTTATAAACAAGATTACAATAAAAAAAAATATAGCACAAACACCAGCAAAACTTATGAAATTATTATTAAAACTTAAATTTATTAAATTAACTCACAAATTTAATTAATTATTTAATTTTTAATCGTCCTAGAAAAAAAAATAAAAACAATATTATTTTTTTGAAAAAAAAAAAAAACAGAATTTAGTGACATAAGAATTAGAAATATAATTATATATTCCAAGACCAGTATTAGATATACATATATGCATACGAATTTAACTAATTAGCAAGCCAGGAAAACACACCAACGACCTCTATTCTCTTCGGCCTTTTTTGACAACGATATACGTCAAATTGACTTTTTTTCTTTTTTATAAAAAAATAAAGAAAGAAAAATTAAACAAAACGAAATATAGACATAAAACACCATCTCCATCGTCTTGGTGCCCAAAAATGTTTTCGAAAATATGATAGAAGTCTATTTTTACTTGTTGCAAATTACCCCACAAAAATGTTGCAACTAGCCGCAGCATGCAATTTAACACAAATTACTCAATTTAAAAAAAAAACGAAACCCATTCGTTGCTCAACTATTCTTGCATAAGCTTAACCAGAACATAAACTTAAAAAAAACAACTAGAACTATATCTCTTCCGAGTGAAGAGGTATACCAAAAATACAAAGAAAAAATAATGTTACAAACCTATCAATTTTGGGCACCACCCCTATAACTTTTCTTAAGTGTGTGAGAGAGTAAGTGAAGTACACGGTTTCCTCAGGTGCTCTTGTTGATTTTTGGAATTGTTAAATGAAATTAAAAAAAAAAAAATTAAAACACTTATTAATTATTTAAACAGTTAAAACGCCACAAACTTTGGTTAAATAAATAAGCGAAACAAAAATTTAAGGTAGGAAAATTTAAATTAAAAATTCCATTGAGAACGCCGACATTTTTCACCTGGCCCGCTCATGCAACCAAAAAGAAAATCAACGGAAATATCGCCAATAAATACACCGAACGACAAAAAAACAATAACTCAAATAGAAATGGCTCTGAATGCGGATGACATCAAATCAATCGTTGACCAATGTTTAAATCATCATCTCAAAAACATTGCAACGAAAGAAGATATCTCGTTAATCTCAAAAGACATGCAGCTACTCCGTTTGCAAAACACTCAGCTTGCAGAGCGAATCTCTACACTTTACACTTTACTCTACAAGTTATTGTGTCACTTTGGAGAAACAACTCGAGGCTGTATCTAAGAAATCTAATGAAAATTCTGTCGTCATGCATTTCCCTTCAGATAAGATGGAAAACAAGCTTAGCTTTGCAACACAAACTTGTCTAAACCTTCTTAATCTAAACGAAAATACAGAGTTATCACTACACAAAGCACAGGAATACACAAACCGGCAAACAAAAAAAACAACAATGGTTCTTCAATTCGAAAGCGCCGACACCGTCACAAAAATTATGGACGCTGCTCCTAAGCTCAAGAATACCGGGGTGTACATACATCGTGAGCAATCACTAATTTACCGCACCAAGAGAAAGCAACTATTTGACATAAAAAATAAATTAAGCACAAAAAATCCGAACACCAAAATCTTTGTTAAAGGTGCTAAACTACAAATTGGCAATTTCACTTTTGCGTATGACAGCTTTCGAGGTATACAAATATCATCAAAACAAGAGCTTGATTACATCAAAACAAACTTTGGTGATGATTCAGCATGTTTCTTTGATGTAAACAACATAGACGTCAACTCCAACAAAACCAGAAATTATGTCACACCAGCGCCATCTGTGGGTGGTAACGTATATAATGAAGGTGCAGGCCCTAGCCTAAGATAGGATTACATCGCCGTCTGCCAAAATTTTATAACATTACAGGTTTTAAAAACAAATTAATTATGCCCGAATTTTTTAATCTTATAATTAAATATGACATTTTTATTCTTTTGGAAACTTTTTTTAGAAAACGAAAATAACCTGCATTATACTAAATATCTTAAAGATTTTAATATAAAATGTATACCAGCAATCAGAAACCATACACTTGGTAGAGCTAGTGGTGGTCTTATGTTTGGTATTAAAATTACTTATAAAAATATTAGTATACATTTTAAAAACTTTGAAAATTATATAACTCTTATAGAGATTATGCATAAAAAAAAAAACATTTTCAAATACTTCCGGTGTACTTGAATTATAATGATTGGAATACGAAATATAATGAGCTATACAATTTTCTTAATAGAAACAATTATGAAAATTTAATGATAATTGGCGATTTAAATGGTCGTATAAGTGACTACTCGTACCAGAACCCAATTAATTTAAATAAGGGCAATTTTTCAATTAAAAGAAAATCTTTAGATACCTGTCTCAATCAGAATGGTAAATATCTAGTGGAAATGATTGAAGACTTTGGATTTCTTCTATTAAATGGAATAAGTTCTAACGACTCAAATGGTAACTTTACATTTATTTCTGTCCAAGGTTGCTCTGTGATAGATTTATGTCTTATCAAAGGCGATTGGTTAAGCATAACACGAAACTTTGAAATTCTTCCAGAAAATTTCTCGCAACACCTCCCTATTCTCGTAACTTGCGGTTTAGATAATTTTATAAGCCTACAGTCGACAGAGAACACTCTCAGATTGAAATGGATTAATAAGAACTTAAACAATTATATTAGGAAGCTTAATCAACATATAGCAAGCTTACCATTCATAGAAGCGACCAATTTAGAAGAAATATCTACTTCGATACTTACAACTATTAGACAATCCTTAAATTTCAACAATCAAAATAGTGTTAGGAACACTTTTTATTCTAAATGGTACGATAATGACTGCAAAAACGCTAGGAAAAAATCTTTTGCATTTTTGAAACTTTTCCGAAAAACAAATAACCCTGGCACCAAATATTTGTATTTACAAGCAAACCAAGAATACAAACGAATCTGTACTCAAAAAAAGAATAGATACCTACAAAACGTAGCTTCGAAACTGAGTGTCTGTAAAGATTCAAAATCTTTTTGGAATTCGGTTCGCTTTTTAAATGGTCAGAATAATAATAATACACTTTCGATTGATGTTAATGTTCTCGTGGCTTATTTTGAAAAACTTCTGTTGCCCAGTCCAAATTTTAGCATGATTAGTTTTGCCATCCCAAATGTTACCAATTCAGAATTAGATTCCTCATTTACAATGACGGAATTAAGATCATCTCTAATGAAAATGAAAAATAACAAAGCATCTGGCCCTGATGGTATTCCAGCTGAATTCTATAAATATGCTACTCAAGAGTTTTTGGAATACATCTTAAGTTTCTTCAATAGGTTATACATTGAGGAGATAGTTCCTGAAAACTTAGGTGTTCCAAAATATCAGCTATCTTTAAGAAAGGTGATCGGGATCAGCCGGAAAACTATAGGGGTATTGCTGTGTTAAACTCATTGAGAAAATTATTCTCACAATTACTTTACTTAAGGCTTACAAATTGGGTTGAGCAAAACAATATAATCAGTTGCTGCCAAGCTGGCTTTCGCGTAAACCTTTCGACTATAGATCAAATTTTTGTGTTAAACACAGTGGCTAGGCGATTTATTGATAAAAAGAAATGTTTGTATGCTTTTTTTGTCGATTTAAAGAAAGTCATTGATCTACAAGCTTTCAGTAATAGGTTTATCAACAAAGTTCATAAAATTCTATGAGAAGATGCTTGAGAACTCTAATGCTTTTGTTCAGAACGGCCCTTGGAAATCGAGGGACTTCAAATGTCAAACTGGTGTTCCCCAAGGCTGTGTTTCAAGTCCTTTGCTTTTCTCTCTATTTATAAATGATGTTAAAAATCACATCCCAGGAGGTATTGTAATAGGTGATGTAACTATTAAGGTTCTTCTTTATGCAGACGATCTTGTTATCCTGTCAGATAGCCCGCTTACTTTACAACTTCAAATAAATAAGCTAAAACAATACTGTGATAGTTGGGATCTCAAAATCAACAGCTCAAAGTCGAAAATTGTGATCTTCAGATCACACAACAGATCTATAGGTTATGGCCGAAACTGGACTCTAGGGAACGATATTATAGAAGTCGTGGATAAATTTAAGTATCTGGGATATGTACTAACATATAACTTAAATACGAGTACGCACGCCCATGCTAAAGAAAAAAATAAAAGCTGCTAAAGTTGCTTTACAGCATGTGGTCTAATTTTTTTTAGCAATATTTTTGTAGACTCAGTTTCAAAATTCAAAGTATTCAATGCTACAGTGAATAGCTGCCTCTGCTATGGGAGCGAAGTTTATGGGTATGAACAGCTAGAAGAACTAGAAAATGTTCAAACATATTTTTTTAAACGAATCTTCCGGTTACCTAAGAACACCCCAAATTATGCCATCCATGTGGAGTCTGGCTTACCTCAAATATTTCTGAAAAACTTAAAGGCAAATGCGGATTACATTGTAAAGGTAATGAATAGATCAGACCAAAACCTCCAAATACGGATCCTTAATATTTGATAAAGTTTAGAGTCCAGTAAAAAATTGGTACGATCTAGCTATTACACACGACTTTCCGATCTCATTACGAACTGATAATAATGAAGAATTAAAATTGTCTTTATACGACTGCATAGCTTGTATAGATGAGACACTTTTCCAGAAATGTATAGAACGTGGTTCTCATTCAGCTTCAAGGAGTGTTTATAGGCAATTAAGTTTTAATCTAGGCGAGGATAACTATTTTAGAAATGAGTTTTCAGTTTCAGAAATGAGCTTAATTTTCAAAGCCAGAACTGAAATGCTGGATCTGAATTTGTAGACCATATAGATCTGACTTAAATCCTATCTGCTCTCTTTGCAACCTTGATACGAATGAAAATATCTTACATTTTATAGCGTTTTGTCCAATTTTACAAGAGATCCGTAGACTTCATTTTTCCGCAAGTTACCTTTCTTTAGAAGAATGTATAAATATTTTGAATGGTGGCCGTGGTTGGAAGTCTCTTGTAGGATATGTTTCGCACGCAAACAAATATCGTGATGAGTATTTGAAGATGTTTTGAAGAATAAAGTCACCACTACTATTTGAATAGGTATTTTAAAAACTGCATGTCGCAGATTATTTTCGTTTTAGCTAAGCTAAAAGCCCTTTTTCACTTCTTTATATGTTTTTGTTTTGACTAAACTAAAAGTCCAGATTAATTATTTTTTCTTTCTCTCTAACTTTTTATAAACAAAACGGTTTTAAGCCTTAAATATCTAAAATATTTAACCAAAATGAATTTATCTTTGTTTTGACTAAAATAAAAGTCAGTTTGTTTATTTATTAATCCCAAATTAAATATATGCTTATAAAAATAACTTATAATTGACTTTAAATGAGCACAACTTTGTTAAATCAAACTCTCTTATTATATTTTTAATTTTTTGATTGTATAAGTAATTTTTTTTACGGCAGACGGCATACTTGCCAAGCTTTGTAATTATTTCTTATATCTAAAATTGTTTTTTATGATTTGAAAAATAAAGAAAGAATTGAATTGAATTGAATTGAATTGAATAACTTTTCTTTCCGATGTCCTATTCACATCTAAGGTATACTTAACGTTAGCTTTGAAGTATACGAACAATTTTCTCGTTCACGCGTTTCTTAATTTTCAGGGGATCCCTTTAATTTTTAGCTGTTACTTTTTACCCCTGTTACTTCTATCCCCATTCTCCCCTACTAGTCATACCAATTTGGTATATATAAAAAATTAAGTAAAAAACGACTTTAAAAATATATTTAGATTTTTAATAGAAATCTTTTGCATACGAAGTGATCGAATGTAAGAGCAAGTTCATGCGATTTTATTTATTACATATTCCTTTGAAATTTTGAAATGAATTAGTACAAGCTTGCATACATAATCGCTCACTAATCAATAAGATTATTTCACAATTTTTGACAACTTTTAGCAAGATAGTGTAAATGTTTATTTATTTTAATTTCTAATTTATCGACTGTCAAAATAATTGAACGAAATTTAGTTAATTTTCTAATATATCTATAATATTTATATTTTGTAAAAAAAAAATCAACCATAAATCAAAAGTCGAAGTCCTTTCCGAACACAAAATCACATATATAATTCGTAAATCTTTACCTTCTGCTAAAAGCCCTGGTAGCTACTAGCTTTAAGTATTGTTTCTTTACATTTTATAGAGTTTAATAAGAAAAAATAATTATAATAATAATGATAATAATAATAATAATAATAATAATAATAATATAATTCGTAATATTCTTCAAAATCAATTTAAATATTAAATAATATGCACGACTGGATCGTACGAACTTGCTCAAGTAGCTAACAACTTTTACGAGTATGTAGCTATTTATGTTTTATGTAACCATTGAGGTTTAGTTAGTTAGGTATAGTTATCCTATACAGGCGTAAGGTATATGTAGGTAAGATTACCTCGATTCTTAGTATAATGCATTTCGGAATGTATGATTAAATTAAAAGTTACATAGGTACAAATGTATTCTTAAGTTTAAGTTATGGATTTTAATTATGTAAGTTAGGAGAGTAAAATACATATATAGACATATTGATGGGCTGTTTTTTAATAAATTAATTTTTTATGTATAAAATTTTGAAAACATTTTTAGAAAAAAAATTGAAACGCCATTTTGAAGATATTATTAATATAAATATAAAATTCAATATTTATTTTTAAAAATCGAAAAACTTTTTTTGAAAATGTGGGTATGAAGTTTTCTTAACAATTTTAAGGAGCATTTGTGTAAAAAATTTCTTGTAATCGGTTTCTCCAATATTGAGAAAGTCGAAAATATGAAAAGTTTAGGGCTGGCAACGAGACCGAGACTTGTCTCGGTCTCGTCTCGGTCTCGGTCTCGTCAACGAGACGAGACTCCTTTAAAAGTACCGAAGACGAGACCGAGACGAGAGCGAGACGAGACCGTATTTTTGGTACCGAAATGCGACGAGAGTGTCGCTGGTCTCGGCGGTCTCGGTGGTTTGGTTTCGGTTTTCGCTAAAAGAAAATTTTGTTTTTATTTCATTATTTTTTACTATCTAATCATGTTCAATTTTTATAATATTCACAAGTTTTTTTTGGCGAAATATTATATGCGCGTTAACATATCAAACCATATATGTATGTTCATAGTTATACAGAGATAGGTGCATTGCGAAAATCCAGAGAAGAATACGTACGATTTATGTATGCATGGCATGGCTTCTTTTTGGGTGACATTTGGAAAAACATATTGTCAAGACGTCAAAATATAGTTCGTTGCCTAACTGTCAAGCCATTAGCTGTCAAAATCCCATGAGTGATTTCTCCGATTTAAATGGATTAAAAAATCTCTAAAAAAGTCAAATTTTACCTCAGAAAATGTTTCGATTTAATTTATTGCTCCGTAAAAAGGTGATTTAAGGCCTTTCGGGTGAGGTTTGAAAAAAGTCCTATTCTGTTAAACGTTCACGTGAATATTTGTATTCTGCTATCCGACGGAAAAAAAAGAATTGTTTCAAAGAGTACATAAATTTCTATCAAAAATAAATTTTAACAATTAGATTCTCTTAAGAATTAAACAAAAATAATATTAGTAAAGCTTTGGACTCAAAAGATAGAAGACATTTGAAAATATTTAAATAGTGAAAAATTGAGTAAAATATTCACGTGAATCGGAAGATAGCAGAATATGGCTGATAGTTTATTGCCTACCTGCCAAGCCATGAACTGTCAAATTCATTGAAGGATTGTTCCGATTAAAATGGATTAAAAAAACTGTACAAAATTCAAATTTTATCTTGGAAATACGGCTCTTCAAAGGTGTCTGATAACGTTACTTCACAGCCTATTTTTTACGTTATCACACACCTTTGAAAACTAAATTCGCACAAAATGTAAGCCATTCGGTGCGCTTTCATACGAAAGTAATAAAATTCAACTTAAAATCATAGTTTTCGATTTAAGAAAAGAATATATCATTATTAGATTCATGCATAATTAACAAGCACAATAAAGTTGGAAAAGACGTGCAGATGCCAAGTTTGACCGAATTCTTGAGATCCATATTGTACGTTGATTTTCACCAAGTTTCCCAAACTTGTTTTTTTTTCTATTGGTTTTGACAGCTAAATGTGAATATGTGTACCCATTCGTACGATTTTTCACGCTACCAAACACTAAAATCGGAGCAATCCTTCAATGGATTTTGACAGCTCATGGCTCGACAGGTAGGCAACGAACTATATTTTGACGTTTTGATAATATTTTTTCCAAATGTCATACAAGAGGCTTAAAATCAACTTTTGTCGGAGGAAAAAATTTCGAGGTAAAATTTGAATTTAGTAGAGGATTTGTAATCCATCTAAATCGGAGACATCCTTAAATGGTTTTTGACATGTTGTGGCTTGACAAAACCGGTTAATTTATTTTTTTTGTAAATTGAGTGTTGTATGTAGGTACTCTTTTTTTTTATATTTTATTTGTTTTTGCTTTGAAATGTATTAACTTACACAATTCTTCCAAAATGTTATTTCCACTTAACTCAAAAGACAAAACAGACTCACGAGTTTGTTTTATACATTTTCCCGCATTTTTCTTATCGACGAACTGCTGAGATACCACAACCATGCTCTATATTTGCAATCTGAACAATGCGTCTTATCTTTATTTTACATCTTTTTACTACCAAAAAAACACGAAAGAAACCAAGACTAAGGATGATACCAAGACCGAGGCCGAGACCGAGACGAGACCGCACATTAAAATTTTCTCGAGAAAAAGGCGAGACCAAGGCCGAGACGAGACTTGGTTAGGCGAGACCTGGACCGAAACCGAGACGAGACTGAAATTTTTCGATTTTGACGAGACCGAGACGAGATTAACAAAAGTCTCGCCTGGTCTCGTCTCGTTGCCAGCCCTAGAAAAGTGGTTCTATGGGAGGTACCGTTTATAAGTACGCAAAAAAAATATTTCTATACTTAAAAATGGATTGTACTAATATAGAAACACACACATTTTTTGAGAAATACATTTTTTTCTTAACGGTTTTTTAACATTTTTATGGGAGGTACCGTTGTTTTTTATTTTAGAAAAATAGTGTTTTAACTATTCAATATAATGTCAAAAACCTACTAAATACGAAGTTTCGAAAAAATCTATTAAGTCGTTTCGAAATTTTAAATGTTCAAAAAAAAATAATTTCCAAGCAAATTTGTTTTTTGAAAAATTTTGGTATACAATAGTGTTTAAACTTTCTTCTGCGTAAAAAATTAAAAAAAAATCAGATTAACCGTTTCCGAGAAAATCGAAAACCAAACAAATGGTTTTACTAGAGGTACCAAAACAAACAATTTTTTTCCAAAAAAAAAAATTATTAAAGGACCGTTTCCCTTCATTAATTAACTAATTTTTTGTATAAATATTGTTGCAGCCGTTTTTGAGAAAAATTAGATTTTTTTTGACAAAAAAAATGTATGGGAGCTACTGTTATTTGTCGCCTTAAAAAAATGAAAAAAACGTGTGGGCATATTACCGAAAAAACAATATGTACCAAGTTTGAAGCAAATCTATCAAAGCTTAGGCTGTAGACTCGAAGACAGACAGACAGAATAACAGACGGAAAAGGGAGCCCACTTTTTTGGTGTTCTCTATGATCGTAATGTCATGTTTGATTGTTAGAAATTTTTTTTACGAATACATAACTTGCCTTATAGTACCTATAATCGCAAGTAAAAAATCATAATATTCATACCTTCAATACCATCTAATTGATTCTAGTGTAGTTGGGATGTTCATTAAAATTGCATCTAATACTTGTATATCTCCTACGAAAAATGTATTGGTTATTAAAAAATCCAACGTTATTTCCAGAAATATACTCTTACTCCACCATCTAAAATATTTACCTCATAACTAAATAAACTTTAACATTTGAAATTTTCAAATTTTTTCTTACGCTGAAATTCAAAAATAAAATTTTATTCTCAAAGTGCCACAAGATGTTTCAATTCAATAAACTAATTTCATTCTACATTATTTTCCCTGAAAGTAAAAAAAAAATGATAAGTTTATTCATCAGCAGTTAAATAAACAAATACTTTTAAAAAATTAAGATAATAGAAGAAAAATTAAAATCAATCCCAAAATAATCAACAAATATTTAAAAAAAATGAAGCAGTGCACATCAAAAAAATAAATAAAAATGTATATCCAAGATTTCTAAGAACTGAATACACTAATCGTGTGCCTGTAGTTAAAGGCTATATAATATGACTAAGAATTAATTATTCTTATTAATAAAATAATATTATGGGATTTGTTGATTTAAGTATGCGCTAGTGAGAAGCAATTTAAAAAAAATTATACCTAATATATAAGATTATCCAAACTGTATAACGTTAGCAGTTTTGTTTTTAATTTGTTTTACGTTATGAAAGCAGTAAGATTCATAATATTTTTAATGTGTGTTTGTTTTAAAAGTTACTTATTATTAAGGGTATTCAAGCAACGGCGGAAAACCCGTTTAAGCCTCAGAAACCAGATAGTTTATTTGAAATTATCTGGTTTCTGATGTTTATATGGGTTTTCCGCCGTTTCTTGAATACCCTTAAATTAAATACACATTACTATTGTTGATTTACTATTATACATTTATTCAAAGTTGTTAGAGTCTTTGCCAAATTGGAAGAACATCGGGTTAACCTCTTAGACACAAAGCACTTATGTTTTTATTACTGTTTCAATGGCGCAAAATTAGAAAAATACTCACAATAAATATTAAGCAAGTCTTGCATTTGAAAAAAAAAATCCAACAAATTATTAGCTCTGAGGATGTAAAATTCTATATATTTTTTTTTTTTTTTAAATATCCTCATACATTAGTCGTGTCTCGTGACAAACAAGTACATCAACGTAAAAATTTTACAAAGAAAATAAGTATACAAACATGCTGAAAATGAATTTGCGTTTTAGTCCGAAGTATAATTAAGTTTCGATGATAAGTTGAGTGTTTATAATCATAGAGGGCAATTAAGTGATTTTTCAGTGATGTGTGTTGCTTACTTTTATGCATTTGTTGTATTTGTTTGTGCTTTATGGCAGAAGAAAAATAGAGAATAAATAAAATCAAGTTGAAGTGTGGATCGTTTTTGTGCTGTACTTGTTTGGCCACAGAACAACATTAAAATGCTAACCTACGGTGGCGAACGCTGACAAAATTGGGGGGGGGGGGGGGGGGGGGGCGCTGGGTTTGGTGTTAAAAAAATGTATTAACTAAATATTAACGAACAATTTTTTATATTATGTACTAGCCGACTCGTGCTCGCGTTGCTTCGAAAGCTTTTAATATATATTTTTAATAAGACAAAAGCATATCATATGATCAATGAGACTGAACGCAATTTGGTTGATGGCTCGGCTATAGGAGGAATGCTTACTTTAGCCTTAGCTTTACTACATCACATGCTATTAAATACCTTAGTCAATTTTTTGGTATTTCAAAAATTGCAAATTTTATTAATTTTTTCCTATATCTGTTATGTTCTTTATTCGAATACGAAAACTGTGGTACATAATTAAAAATTACTTTACTCCTCAAAAACTGATGAATACTTGAAATATTATTACCTGTTGTTCCTACGTTAATCAATTGGGAAACAATTGAGTGGACAGAAATTCAGAAGCAAATAAATAAAATAAAATGCACAAGAAATGCACCAACATTATCATTGAATCGAATTCATAGATGTAAAAATACAAAAATTTGATAAATTTTTAATTTGTACATACATTTATATCTCACCTTGTAAGTACAGTGAGGAAATGATTTAGGGCTTAAAATTTGCATACAACTATAATACAAAAGTTCTCATTTTTGTAAAATATCTAGCCAGGTTTAAGAGCATAATTAAATATGTTGGTCAAATTCGACAAAAAAGTGTACGATTTTTTTAAAGTTAATAATCTAGTTCAACAAACATATATAACAAATGAAAACTATCCAATTATATTCTTATAAGATTTATAAGATTGGTTTCAAGTACTCGTAAATCGGTTTAATACTTTCTGAGATTAGCACGGACAAACTCAATACTTGGTTCGTATAAAATCTGATTTTAAGTGACCTTTTGGATCGTTAAATCTAGATCTAAAATAACACTACATTAAAAAAAAAAAAAACGCTGGCGTTCTCTTTATACTTTAACCTCAATTTCGTATAGCTGCTTTATGTTATGTTGTTTCGAATGGTATTTTTAACCATTTTGTGTATATGCATACGTATATTTACACAGAGTATAGATATATCTACTAGCTGACCCGACAGACGTTATCCTATCTTAATTTTGAATATTGAAGTCAAATTGGTATATCTAATTAATAAAAAAAAATTATTTAGTGTTTTGTACTCTACTGCTTTATAATATACAACATTTGTAGTTTTTTTTTCTGGCGCGTATATAAATATTTTTGTTGGTATTCCAAAACGTGAGCATGCGACATATAACTGGCCATGTAAAAACATGGATTTTCAAGACTGATGCCACAAACACTTAGCGACTGCCCTTGAGATATAAATATTTATCTGCATTGCAAATGCTAGCCGCACTGGAAATTGCAACCGTTTAAAGTCGAATGCCATGTCATTGGGAATCAAAGGAATCAAAAAGTCTTCGCGTTTGTACTTCCCTTTCAAAATCGTGGCTTCGATGACGTTGTTCATTAATTTCTTCACCACAATTCGGGTGACATTACAAAGACGTGGCTGGTTTATATTCTGCAACATAATAAGTGTGTTCCCGTACTTTGTGCACAAAAATGTAAACACTGTCATTTTTGCAAGAGTGTGGGTAAAAATCTATCAGAGCGAAACAAAGTTTCACAAAAGTACGGGAACGCTTTGAACAACAATTTTTGCCATTTTTTAAAACGTCAACGTAAAAGTGTTTTTTTTTTAATTGTTTATTAAAGATATAATTGAAATTATTTCTTAAAATAACCAATTTGATATCACAAATTTCAATTTATTTCACGGATAAGCCAGACCAGACGTAACGATACACTTGGCAACTGACAGCTTACGTATTGTTTTTTTTTTCTTTTTTCATTTATTTGACAGTCTTCATAATTTTGTCCAAAGAAATTTCTTGGACTAAAATTCGCAGCCTGGGGAAATATTTTACTCTCTCATGAGCGTTCTCTTTTGTGAAAAACTACGAAAATTTGAGTACAGGAACAGGATTTGACTGTTTATCGTAGAAATTCGTAGATTTTCGCAGTTTTACGGGAGTATGGGAACAGACCTAATGATTGGCGATCCGATATTTAATTGCAGATTATGAGGTGGTAATCCAGGCAATTTCAGCGAATTTAAAAACTCCATCAGTCTATATGAATAATAATTCATCGAACTAACTTTTTTGTTAGTTTCGGAACCTGTGACTGTGAAATTGAAAAATAATATCCATCTTCACCTTGCTAAAATAATAAAGGATATTGTTACGCTTCATACTCGTGTGATCGATATGTTTCAGACACACGCTGTAGTTGATTGATACGCGCGCCGATCCGATGTAAAACAACATCACGGTTTTTTTAAATTATCACCCATGACGACAATAACGACTTCGTCAATTGTTGGCGGATTCAAACGTCTCGCGTGTTGTCCTGCTAATCGCTTATCAGCTGTTTTGACAATTTTGCTTTGGGGTTTAAAGCGTTCGTGAATAATGCAACCAATTCGTTATTCTTTATTGGTCTTTTCACCGAATATTGTTATGTAGTCACTATTCGGCGTTGGCAATAGTAAAGAACCTGTTAGATGATATATTTGACCCTGAATCTTGAAAGTTGTCATACAATTTTCTTGAATAACTTTTGTTACACCAAATGAAGTCATTTATAAACAATTTTTGTATTGCTGGATATGAGTCAAAAAATGTTTAGAATATTGGAAACCAATGAATGATGTGGTGGTAGGGTGGCGGTGCTAATGGCGTCCATTTGATTTGACGGATCGCGAAACACAATCCAGGAGCTTCATTTTTAAACATATATGCTTTGCAATATTAGCACACAACGTTTATTTGTCCAATAGCAACGATATGCTGAGAAGTTTAATAGATTTCCAAGTTATAATTGAATGCAGATGGATAGGGGTTAAACGCAGTTTTTCTATGTTGTTGATCTCGGTTTGACTTGCTCTTGTATATCTTTGACTCGCAGCATTGCGAGTTCTGCGACTTAAGTTTGTACGTCTAATTGTTGGCATTTTCAAAAACGAAAATTCAAATGTAAATTAAAGAAAACTTAGATTAGAAATAATTTTATGTGGTGGTAAGTATTCATAAATTTTCTATTTTCCACGCAATTTTCTTATTTTTTTCTTTCATAAGAACCTTCTCTTGACAATAGCAAACACAACAAAGAAAGAATTCGCGAAATCGGTACAGCCGTTCACGCATAATGGCGTGACCAAGGGAAATAGGGATTCATTTATATATTGTAAGTATATACAATTCAATAATATATTGAATTTTGTCTTGACATTCAACGGCAGATATCAAAGGCCATATCGAAGAAATTGTTTTTGTACAAATTCCAGTCCGTTCCTATTGTTTTGGTAGCTAGGACTCCACACACAGCTACAGTATTCGATTTCGTTATTCGATTGCACAAGAAAGCAGCATCTATAACGTTTTCAAAATGTATGGGTCCCAAATTTCCTTTGAAAATCGAAATTACAATGATAGAGAACAAGACAAAAGTGGGCCCGCTATTCATATGTTTGTCTGTAAAACGATCTAAGTAAGCTGAATCGATTTTCTTCAAAATTGGTACTTAAGCGATTTAGGTGATTGTCTCAAATATATTCTTAAATCGATTTCTTGAGCCAAAACTAACGGTACCTGCTGTACAATTTCTTCTACCATCTTAATTATCTTCAAAACGGCTCTAACGATTTCTATAAAAAAAAAAAAAATACTGCAGTAACACAGGTGCACTGCATTTTGGTTAATATTTCTTTTTTACATATGTTGTTATTAAAGCTACCTGCCATACAACCATTTATTGATTTTAAACTTTTTCATAAACGTTTCCACGGACTTCCATTAATTATAAACTATACTGCATACCAAACTTTCGAAACATTGTTTTTTGGATTTTTGAATAAAAAATATATATATTTTTTTCTTTTTTTTATTGAGAATTTAATATGTTTTTTGAAAACCGTTTTTTTATGTTTATTAACAGATCAACGGTTGTTGGCAGAATTTCATTTTCGAAGAAAGTGTTCGTTGATAATGTACTTGGCTACTATTATACCACGACTTTTCGTGACTTTTTACTTGCGATACTATAAATGGCAAGTTTTGCATTTGGATAAAAATCGAAGTCGAGATCTTAATCAAACTTGAAATTACGATGATGGAGAACACCAAAAAGTGGGTACTGCAGTTCCGCCTGTCTGTTTGATCTTAAGCGTTTTAGGTGATTGTCTCAAACAGATTTTTCAATCGTTTTTTTAGCCCCAAAAATAACGATACCGTACAATTGTTTACCAACTTAATTATCTCGAAAACGGTCTTAACGATTTTGATAAAAATTAGTATGTGCACTCCGTTTGGTACATTTTAGTTAAATTTTTGTTTTAATATTTTGTTATTAACTGTACATGCCAAACCAGCATTTTTTGGATTCTCGACTTTCTCATAAGCGGTTCTACGGATTTCGATACAAATTCTTATGTAGGAGCTCCTACATACAGTAAGAACACTACATACCAAAATTTTCAAAACATATTTTTTTTTGTTTTTTTTTTTTTTAATATATGTTTTAAGTTTATATTTTTAAATAATTTAAATTACCGGACCATTTTTTTTAAATTAAAGAAATTTTGTATACGTATAATAATTAACGACTTGACAAATATATTTAGCCGTTTCTACTAAGAATCTTGTGCACGGTGTGATCGAACAGAAAAGCAAGTACGTGTGATCCAGTAGTGCATTTTATTTTTATTTTATTTTTGTAATTCATTGTATCGCAAATTTGGCAATTCTGTTTTATTATTATTGTTTCGGTACTAAAATGTTTAACCAATAAACCGCAGTTTTTATGTCTTAAAATTGTAATGTATCCAGTTCACAATTATTCATTTCACAAAATAAGTATCCAATTTGCATGCAGTGTACACAAAATTAATTGCGATGAGAGTACCTGATAATAAATACAAAACTTCAACAGTCGGAACCGCAGCAAAATTAATCAACTAAAACCATGAACTAAAAAAATTGGAACTAATGCAATTTCATACATATCTGTCTAGCTTTATTATAATCTCAGAGAAAACGTAACATTTTTACCATCTGAATTCAAATTAAATTTAATGAAAAGTATACTAAATAAAACAGAAAATGAAACAGTCTGATAAAACGTGCTTTATAAAATGTTCTTGAATTTTATGGTCAAACTTTGTTATACTGATTTATTCGTTCTTTCAATTTCGTTTGCATTTACTTATTAATTAATGTATGGACTTATTTAACTTGTTCAATTTGCTATTTTATAGTTGCAAATATTTTACCTACTAAAAATTAAATACGTACATTCAGAAATTCATCAAAATGTAAATGGTGTCTGATTTTGTTATTATGATGGCAAAGTCCGCCAGACAGCATCATCTGATTAAGCGAAGCGATCCGTTTACTTTTCCGATGAATTTGTTCAATTCAATATGGAAATACATTAGATTAGTTCGATTTGTACAACTGTAAGTCATATGAAGATTCAAATGAGATTTATTCAGAATCTTCGACATTTATAAAATATTGAGGTACATCGTTGAAAACGTTGTGTAGTATACAAATATGTGGACTATACAACTATAGTTTATTATTTTTTTTGTAATGCATACATAAAAAATAAAATGCACGACTGGATAGCACGAACTTGTTCTTATTTTCGATCACATCGAATGCAAAAGATTTCTGTTAAAAATCTAAATATATATTTAAAGCAGTTTTTTATATACACAAACTATTTTTAATTTTTTTCTAAAAAAAAATTGGTATGACAGTCTTAAATATTATAATATAAACTTAAAAACAAAATATTAAATCGGCTTAATCAACAAAAAAATAATTCAAAATTCTGAATAAATACTTAAACTAATTTAAACTCAAAAAAGTACGCCATTTTATTTGTTAGATAAATTTGAATTTATGAGAAAAAAATTTAAAAATCTGTGGAGCGGTTTTTGAGAAAAAAAATTTTGTTAAGCTTTTTGAAAACATTTTTCAAAAAAAATTCAAAAGCGCCAATTCATAGTTATTCAATAAATACATATAAATATAATTTAAAAAAAAATTTAATGAGCAGTTTTCGAAATATAAATTTTTTAATTTTTTTTAAATGATTTTAAAAATACAAAAAAAATACTAATTAAAAATATTGGTAGAGGGTATAATTTGGGCAACCTAAACCTATATATGTGTGAAATTTCGAAAGAATCGGTTGAGCCGTTTATAGTCGAAAGTACGGTTTTTAGACATTTTTCTAATTTTTTTTTTCAACCATATGATTCGTCGTAGCTAAAAAGCCGCACTGATTTTTTTTAATCAATATCGTTAAAACCGTTTCCCAGAAAAATAGGTTTGAACGTAACGTTTATATGGCAGGTACCGTTATTTTTTGATTTAAAAAAAATTTCAATTTCCCACTGTACAATACCTAAACAACTCTATATACCAAGTTTGAAGCAATTCGGCCCACCCGCTTGGGTTGTAGGTGTCTATACATACATACTGACAGACTGGCACACTGACAGACTGACAGACAGACAGACAGACAGACATACAGACGGACAGAATTTTTAGACCATCTTTTTTCGTCTTCGCTATCGTCGTGATGTCATGTTTGATTGTTATCTCAAAACTTTTTTTTTCGACGAATGCATAACTTGCCTTATATAGTACCTAATCGCAAGTAATAACAGAGGAGCAAATATTCGTTTGCTATTGTGTGTGAAGATGATGAAAGGGGACGAAATTAACTTTCCTTTTTAAATGTCCATGATATAAGTATTTAATAAAATTAAAAATATTCTTACAACAAAAACAGTGTTATCGAATTTCTTTTCTCATTACCAATTTGTTTTTAATAAAAGCTATTTTTAAGTGTAATTTAAAAATTATTATCTTAAAATGAAGAGGAAGTTGAACAAAAAAATGAGTTATTTTCTAATTAATTTTAGTCAAAATTGTTTAAATAATAATCTAATAAAAGAGATATTACAAAATTTTAAAACTGAATATTTATTATGTTTTTGTTTGTTTTATGATTTCAAATTGTAAGAAGAATCTTACTAATCTTACTAATATTATAAATGTGAAAGTTTGGATGGATGGATGGATGTGTTGATGTTTGTTGCTCAATAAATCTGGAACGACTGAACGGATCTGGATGAAATTTGGATAGATTATTGTCTGGAATAGGCCACATGCTTTTTATTGCGGAAAAATGTATGGTTCCCGTGGGATATGTGTGTTTTAATTTTTCATATAGCTCATTCTACAAATAGCCTACATAGCTTTTATTCACAAGGCGCATAGAAGCACACGGATTTGCATGAAACTTGATTGGTAGATGGATGGGGTACTGGATTCTCACATAGGTCATTCTTATCCCGAAAAAAATTAACGGTTCCTATGGGAGAGGCTTAAATATGAAAAAATATATACATATACTTGGGTGTTTGTTCCGCTTTCACGCCTCAATGACTGAACGGGGATAGAAAGTCCGTATACCATCGCACGGTCATCTGCTATTAAAAATGGTGTGAAAAAAATGTATTGTTATTCATCAATAATTGAGAACGAATGGGCCGATTTGGGTCAAACTCTTTTTTGGTTGTTTGTAAAATCCAGGAGAAGGTTTTTGCGAAAGAAAATTTTGGGTAAGCCCTCCAGAAAAGTCGAGAAATTTTAAAAATCGAAAATTGATATTTTGTTTTTAATTGTGTATGCAAATGTTCCGGAAAGTCTATTCGAATGAAAAAATAGAAAATTCTGAGTAGAAAACTCGAAAAATTCTAGAAAAACGCGAACATTTTTCTCTCGATGATATATAGATAAATTTAAAGAATGATTTGATGATTTTGGACAATGTAAAGGTGGAAAATTCGTTGTGTAGCTTGGAAAATTTCGGATAATCCTACTGATATTATAAATGTAAGAGTTTGGATGGATGGGTGGGTGGTATAGATGGATGTTTTTTGCTCAATAACGCCAGAACGGCTGAACAGATCTGGATAAAATTTGGCGCACGGACACACACATACTCGATTATCACATCGATCATTTTTATCCCGAAAATGGAACCGAACAGTTAATATGGCTATATGGGAGAGGCTTATATATGCACAAAATATATACTTGTTTGCTTGTTCCGCATTCATACCTCAACCATTGAATGGATTTTAATTAAATTTGGTTTGCAGCTGGAAAATAAGCCATGATTTATTTTTCCCAACTTTATTCTTGTAGTTCTTATTTTTTGAATCCAATATTAAATCTTCTACACGTCGAACATCGAAGCCAACGAACACGACAAAATCTAAATTTTTGGCCAACAGCAAGCGGCTCGCGAACCAGCCCACATAAAAGAAGAGCACAGCTAGCGCGAGCATCCTAGGCGAGCATGTTCGTCGGTTGTGCCTACATTCAACGACTGAAGGGTTTTGAATGTAACTTTGTAGGTGGATAGATGATTTTATTAGATTCCCGTGGGTCCGTAGCATCGCACGGGTATCTGCTAGTACTTAAATAGAATAAAACAAAAATATAAAATATCTCTAAACAAAAAAAAAAATAGTGCACCCATTTTCGAAATGTTTATTTTTCAAACAAAAATTGCAAAAATATAAAAAATTGCATTTCGAAAATCTTGGTATGCAGTATTATTTAAAATTTTAATGGCCTTATATGTACACATTTTTATCGAAGTCTATGAAGCCGTTTATATATGAGAAAACCGAAAATAAAAAAAATGATTGTATGGCAGTTACCGTTAAAAACCAAATATGTAAACAAAATGTTAGACCAAAATGTAGAATATGGACATAGTAGTGCACATACTTTTTTATCACAATCGTTAGAGCCGTTTGCGAGATAATTAACATGATAGATAAAATTGTATTGCAATTACCGATATTTTTTGGGGTAAAAAAACTTTTCAAAAATCTATTTGAGACACTCACTTACAACACGTAAGTGCCAAGTCTTAGGAAAATCTCTTCAGACGTTTAATATTGATCTACAGACAAACAGACGAAATTGCGGGACCCACTTTTTTGGTGATCTCCATCATCGTAATTTGACATTACGACGTTCGTTTGATTAAAATCTCGAGTTCGATTTTTTCCAAATGCAGGACTTGCCCTATAGTACCAAAATCGGATGTAAAAAGGGGGCATGAGAAGAGCGGGATCAAGGAAATTGAGAGATAGTAATGACTAACAAGGTTACAAAGTACGAATTTGTCAACATTATACCTAAAAGAACGTCACGCTTAGAATTCCCGAGCCAACACCACAGACACTATCGTTCAAAAGTCTGCTCAACTACTTGCTTACGCCGACGGTTTTGACATTTTTCGAAGAACTCAGCGTGAATTCAATTACACCTTTGTGAGTATGGAAATAAACGGTTAGGATAGGGTTAGCCATAAATGAGGGAGGGTGAGACCAAGTATATTCTGTCATCAAGAAAACTCGACCAACACCCGACATCTTTGACAGAACATCACTATAGACAGCTATAACTTTGGGGTAATTAAGGATTTTGTCAACCTAGGCGCCTATGTATGTAAATACAATAAACAATACCAGTGCTAAAATTAAAAGAAGGATAATTCTTGCCAATCGCTGATTCCTTGGCTTACAAAAGCAATTGAGTACCACAGCCCTTACTCAATTGTGCAAATAATATGCCCCTTTATAAAACACTAATCATTTCATGTATGTCATTTACCTGCTGTATGGTAAAATCTTCGAATCCAACCAGAGGGCCGACACAGTAGAGGAAGACCGAGGTTCAAGTCAGTGGCAGATTAACCATAGGCTCATGAGGCTCAAACCTAGGGCGGTAACTTGTAGGGGGGGGGGGTCAAATTTTGTATGTTATTTTATTTTAATCTCAAAAAAAATAAAGTAATAAAAACGCAAAAGATTAATCACATTCAAACAGGGTATCTGAAAATACGAAATTTAAATCTCTGGCCCGATTTTCCGCCGATTTTGAGCGAGCGGTTCAAAAACACGTGATGGGAAATAGCCGGATAGAAAATTATTGGCTACTTGTTTCTTGTTTTATCTTATTACGCAATATGCGTAAGGCCCTGGCAAGCAGCAAGGCTGCCAAGCGTCAGAGAAACAAATTTAAGCGGCAGCTGGCCGTTTAATGAGCGACAATTCCTGAGCGGCTGAGCGTTTAGTTGGGAAAATTAAATTACCTTAAATTATTTAACGTTCAAAAAAATAAAATGTGTGAAATCGCATGTGGTTGCTCATATTTTCGATCACATCGTAAGCACAAGATTCTTTGTAGAAACGTTTGAATATCGCTCTTTTTACCAATTTTTTTAAATACAAAATTTCTTTAATTTGTTTTTTTCTAAAAAACGTTGGTACGGCAATTTATAGTATATTAATAATGTAAGCTTAAAAATACAATTCCAAAAAAAAAAATGTCAACAGTTTTCGAAATATTGAATTAAAATTTTTTTTAATCCAAAAAAATATTTTTCAAAAATGTTGGCATAAAATATTATTTAGAATTCGAAGGATCTCCTCCTCTCCTCAAAATCCGTCGAGCCGTTAATGAGAAAGCCGAAAAAAAACAAAAATTTTCAAAAATTGTTTAGACCAAAATGTAGAGTTTTGTTAATCCAAATCGTTAAGGCCGTTTCGTGATAATTAAAATGTTAGTAAACATTTTATATGACACGTACCGTTAGTTTTGAGGCTAAAAAAAAACGATTCTAAAATCTATTTGATATAATCACATTTTTTTCGTGCTATTTGCAGTTGTTTGTTAGTAGTTACTAGTTTTCTGCAGCATAGTGCGTACAACCACAATTATAAGATTATTTCGTCGAGGTCTATAAATTATTCGTAAGAATATGTAAATTATAATTTATATTGCGATATATTATATTAAGTATTTTATATTAATCGTTATATTAAGAACAATTCGCTAATACCACTTACTCCACGTTTTATTCAAAAATAAATAAGTAGATTAGTCTTGTAAAATATACTTTTAAAAAGTATTAAAGTACTAAATATACATACGAGTACTTACGAAAATACACAATGCATTATTTGTAGAAAACAACAAAATGAATTAATACATGCACCATTTAATTTAAGGACAAAAGCATTCAACAATTGAAATAGTCTATACGCAATAAGCCTTTGCCGTATAAAAATATTTTAAGGGTTCCCAGTTTTAAAACTTAATAGGTTCTTCTTGGAAATCTAAGGAAAAATATATTTTCACCACACTAGTAAACACTTAGAGCTGATTTTTCATATATGCAGAGGATTAAACTTACCTGACTGTTAAACAGCCTGATAACAACACCGAATTTTTCAATCAAGGAAAAACAATCTATAGAATATCCAGTGTCGAATTTTTCATAGAAATTAATTTTTTTTAACGTTTATTTCAAAGTATGTAATAATCTTTCAAAGTGTTTTTTACATAGAAAATATCTATTTATTATATTCCTCAGAATAACTCCTTATTCCGTTCCAAAATAAGCATATAACTTTATTCCATAGAAAAAAGATTTATTCCTAGGATTAAGTTCTATCTGACCATTGCAAAACTGATGTTTGCTCTATCTGGAGACTATTTATGAACTGACTGCATAACTGTCTATTGAAAAATTGGCCCCTAGTAATGTAATTTTGTTTACAAAAATTCTATCCAATTTATAAAAAACAACAATGACCTGTGACATATTTTCGAACATATCGAAGCATTGAAATCCATCACCATCACCCCCAAAAAACAACCGTGTCTTCGTCTGGTAACTGTTGAATCTATATCAATTTACATACGTACGTCGTGCCGTTTTAGTTTTGAAATTATTCAAATATAATTTTGTTAGTAGGTTTTGAAAACTGTGTTAAATTCGTGAGTTGCTTGTGAAATGTAAAGTATTGTTAAGTGTGTGCCATTTGCCCTTAAGTCTTTCATTCGAAGTGATTTTTCCCTATTAAAGTTAAAAAAAAAACTGCATTAAATCATTCGTACACTTTATGTTACTTATAGATTGTAACTTGAAAGATTGTATGTAATACAATATTTGTATTAAAGTGTTGATTATTCAACCATAATATCGTCGAAGCACATCTCACTGCCGGTGAGGCTATATGCGATTACCCAATACTCTTCGATGTTTGTCCATTCAAAGTACGGTCCTTGGATAGTATTAAAAACAAGGGGCGGTAACCACTGAGCGTGCCTCAGGGCGCCCAGAAGTTTAATCCGCCCCTGGTTCAAGTGGCGCACGTAATTTAAAGGGAACCTCAACCAACTTCGCGCGCGAAACTGGAGGAAGGTAAAGCTCAGGACCGAAGTGGCTGAAGAAGCTTGTTGATTGTAAGAGTTATTACTCAATTACCAACCTACTAAAATTTGTTTCATAGGCGGTAGTAGTTATATTTACCAAAATACTATTTGTGCGAGCTTATTCACTTATTTTTTTATATTTTTGATAATATTGAATCTCTGAGATCTGAGGTTTACGAACCCAATATTTTTATTTTGTTGATATAATTTTAAAAAAGTATACTAATGAATATCAATTATATTGCTACTAATTATAGTTGCTACTTATCTGGCTATTATGTATATAAGTAGAAACACATAATCTAGGTAATGTTTTTATTACGCCTTATATGATTGCAGCATACATGATTGTACTAAGCATTCTTAAATGAAGATTACAGTTTAATTAATCGGTGCATTGCCTGCAAGCTAGAATATGGACTATGTACACTAAGCTTATCACCAGGGAAGCAATATTATCAACAAATTCAAAGGTATCGCTTGTCTAAAGTTTGATTCGACTCTCATTACTTATATATCTACATACATATATATACGAACAGAAGAAAAATAACTTTTAATATATATATACATGGTGTAAGTTTACACTTTATTTATTGTGATTTTTGTGTATACTTACCTATTTTAAAATGTTTTCCATAATCAATAAAATATATAAATAGAAATAAATTAAAAACAGATTGAACAAATTCTTAGATTGTTGATGATTCTACTAATAAGCAATACGTTTTTTTTTTATAGATAAAAATACAGATGACACAACAGATTAAGCCAGGACTTACATATGTCCAATCGTTTAATGGATATTCAACCTGAATAAGTTTCTACAAAAATAATCTAAATGAAAACTATAAAAATAAAAGTGTGAAATATACCTAGGTACATATACATATATATGTTAAATTAAAAATGTAATTTTACCAAACACATATAGGCGCAAAATTTTAAACGATTTAGTAATATTTTAAGTCATTTGTAGTATGATATTAGGTTAAAAAGAGCATTTTGCTAATATTAACCGCGTTTAGTGTCGTATTATCTTCTTAACATCACTCTATAAAAAAATCGTGTAATTTTACTATCACAAAGCCTACGATAATTGCAGTAGTTTTACGCACGTATTAATTCTAAATATTTAATGTGTATCGTAATGTTAAGCCTCTTGTGTGTAATTTCAAATAAAGTAAAAATAGTCAAAAACGAACTGCCAATGTACACATAAAATGTGTATCTTAGATCAAATGGTAGTTAATATAAGCATTGATTGTTTAAGTACAAACACTTAATGTGTAGTTTTCATAAGGTGTTTAAATTTAAACAAAATTTGTATAATAATTATAAACATTGTGGGTGTAATTTTTGAGCATTATTAGTTTAATACTGAACAATGGTGATTGAAAAGTACACAGAGGATGAAAATTTGCAACAATTGCTTGTAATATTTAACATAATGTATTTAAATTTTTTTTATTTACCTATTGTCATGTGTATAAATACGCAACTTGCCTACTTTTACACTAAACATTACATACAATTTCATGGTAAATTTACACGCAGTTTTAAGAGTAATTTTACTTAAGTTAAAATCACCAAACGGCTATTCAATTTTTTTGGATACAGTGAAACCCCCTTAAGTGAAACTCGCTTAAGTGAAAAATCCGCTTACTTGAAAACATTCACAAATCCCCGTATATATTTACATATAAACTACCTCGCTTAACTGAAAACTCGCTTTAGTGAAAAACCCGCATAACTGAACAAAAAATTCCTTCAAGTTTACTATAGAAAACAACGTGGTTAAGTGAAAAACGAAAAATCGAAAAAAATCGGGCGCTGAATGGTTTCATTTTTGTATACGTTCGCCTCCATCCTCCAGCACTTCCGCATTCATGGCACATGTAAATGCTAAGCCTTAAATAAAAGGGAAAACCCCGCAATTTCCATTTACTTACATACATTGTTGTTATTGTAACATGAAATGTATTTGTGAATAAAATAAACTGAACTCAAAGTAGCGTTGTTTGTTATTAACTAGATCCTGTTTTTTTATTAAGATAAACCAAATTTATTTATAAAAGCAATTAGTAATCATTTAACACAGGTTGTTTTTCAGCTGTTAAAGTTCAATATATGTAGTAAAAATTGTAACGTGTTACGTTACACGAAGTCTGCCTTACTGAAATATTTTTTTCAGTTATCCGAAACCTGTTTAAGTAAAATATATTTTTCACTTATCCGAAATCCGCTTAATTGAAATTTTTTTTCATTTATCCGAGGTCCGCTTCATTGAAAACCCGCTTAACTGGAAAAAAAAATTCCTGATTTTTCGTCGTTTCGCTTAAGCGGGTTTCTCTGTAGAACTAAATCAATAATGTCATCTGATAGTATATCAGCCTTGAACCCGCGGGACAAGGTTCAAATCCAGCTGGTGTTCTCATTTTTTGTTTGCTTTTTTTTTGTAAATAATGAAGTTAAATGATTAAAATATAAACATCGAATAATTATTAAGAGCACATGTTCGGTTTTCATCAACATATAATTAATTGTGTGCTCATCAAAATTCACACCCTACAAATGCTTTGCTAAACTAGTAGTTTATGAGTAGTTTAAAATTTATGAAAAGTCAGTAGACTACTATATACATATATAGTAAATTAATAATAATTAAAAATAAACCAGAAATGCTTGAGCAACTCAAACAAAATATTCTTGATGAAATTAATGAAATACCGCGTGAAATGTGCGAGAATGTAATGAAAAATGTACTCAAAAGGGCTCGCTTTTGTGAGACAACATAGTCGGACATTTACCTGATATTTCTATTCTATACATAATTGCCGACATTAAATAAAACATTTATCAATATAAGAACAATTCTCTTTCACTTAATCAAAAATTATAAACAAACAAAGTATAGGATCCGCCAAATAACTTTTTTTTTGAAAATGGGCGCAAAACATCGAGTGTAGCTTCGGCTGTGTGGCACGTAGCGCCGTCCTGTTGAAAACAAATATTGCCAATATCCTCCTATTGAATTTTTGTGAACAAAAATTCGTTCAACATGGCCCGATAACGATCGCCATTGACTGTAACGGCCACTCCTTGCTCATTTTCGAATTATGCCTCTGGACCAAAATCCGCACCAAACAGTGACTCGTTTTGGGTGTATCGGCTTATCAATGTATGCGTGCCGGTTTTCTGTGCCCCAAATTCGACAATTTTGCTTGTTTACATACCCACCAAGATCAAAATGAGCTTCATCTGAAAAGATGATTTTTTTTTGGCAAAATCGGCATCTTCTCTAAGTCGATCGCCGGTCCACTTAGCGAGCGTTGCTCAAGCGTATAAACAACGACATTCGTTCAGCGGAAGGATAAAACTAATTATCTGTCAAATCAAACATGAGCTAAGTGTTACCATTCATGAAATAAGCACTAGCTGAAAAAAAAAACGTTAGATGGCGGACCCGTTAGTATACCTTCCCGGCGGACACCCTGTATTATTTCTTAATGACGCCAAACAATCGAAAAAATGCAAAAACAAACAAGATGAAATTTTAGTTCTTAATATTTATTATAATTATCGGAAGAACTTAAAATTAAAAAAAAAAACGATTTTGTTGATTTTTATTTTCATCAAAAATTAAGAAAAATTCTTCTTAAATTTGTATAGACATCGACAAGCATGAACTAAATTTTGGAGTGTTTAATTAAATATATGTTTTCGCTGTAAATTATGTCAAACGGGCATATACATACATATATATTTATATTTGAGTTGCAAAATTATCTTGTGTCGCAAAGGGGTACCAACAAGAAAATATTTTCTAAGACATAAGACCAATATAACTATAATATGTTGAACACTGTGTATTGCATAAGGACTTGCATAAAGGGTAAAGTCATATCTATGCAATCTTTAAGCGAATTCTAATATATAATACTTAAAGTTTAAAATTTATAATATCTTCTACTTTATCAGCCAGCCCCCTTCAGAGCTGAATATTTGATCCGCGACTGTATTTAGATGATTCTTGTTTATTATTAAGTAAATACCTATAAATAATTAAATGCAGCTGAAGATAACGGAACAGGTAAGGCATATAAGTAAACCCATTTTATTTTTCTGTTAATATTGAAATTGATTAAATATTGCCATTCTTCAAATATTGATAAAATTGGCTCCCTGTGCAAAGTTCTTTGCTATCGATAATAATGTATATAATATATGACCTTTTAATTAAGTTGGTATGTAGTAATTAATAAAGTGGTTGTGGTACTAAAATGTATGATAGTACAACTTATTGGTTTTACTGGCTTTATCTATTAATGACTAATGATTAATCTTTTAATAAAATTTGAATGATAAAATGTCGAATTATATGTTAAAAAAATTTAACCGGGAGTATTTTTCGATAGGTTAAAAAAATGAGTGTTAAAAAAAGTGTGCTTAGAATATCTAAATACAGTGAAAGCTCTACTTGCGGACAGCACCAATAAGCGGACGATTTCCTTAAGCGGGTACATTTTCGGGAACAAAATTCTTCTTTGAATTTCTCTTACAAATTACTTTCGGACTCTGATACTTATTCCTGCTCATTTTATATGGAAAACCTCACATATGCGGATACATTATTTTATTTAGGGATTATTTTTATCAACAAATCAAGCAACCAAAAAAACGAAAAGACCGTCCTCAGTATAGTTTATCTTTTATTTTTCATACGTTAGCAATTTTATAGGAAAATCTCCGATATCCGGACGCAAAGCTCTAATAATCGGACGGAGCGATGTTTTGTTGAAAACTTTTTAGGGGATTTCCCGGTTAACTACTCGTAAGTTGGTGTATTTTTGAAGGTGTATGGTTATTTGCCATTTACAAGTATAATTTTACAGTAGTCGATAAACTTGTTTAAATTAAATGAATGAGTGTATAAGTGGTAGTTATGTAATATAACACATTTTTTTTGTAATAATTCCTGTATGAATAAATCTAAGTGAATACGTTGTTTAAATTTGTATAGTATTTAAATTAAAACATTGTTTCAAATTTATTTAACATAAGAATAAAGTACAGGAGTAAATCTCAGAAACAGAATATCTAACTAAGAAATTTCCAAATATTCACCGAATCAAAGGAATGGAAACTGCACAATTAATGACTGCCATGAATCCATTAGAGATAAGTATCTGAATCCCGCTTTTTATAATCCCGTTTTTTTTTTCAAAAATCCCCAAAAAAAATTTAAAATCCCGTCTACTAAAATACTGTTTTTTTTTTAAATAATGTCTTCGAAAATCCCATTCGATCAAAATCCCGATCTCTTATAATCCCGCTTTTTAAAATTCCGTCAAATCCCGCCAGTACCGTTTTTTTTTTAGAAAGCATGCTTACCAAACTAAAGAACAATAGAAATTGATTATATTCACTTTTTTCTTGTTTTAGAAATTACAAAAAATTATACTCGACAAAAAGAAAATTCGTCCGGATGCTTTTGTGTATTACCGTGCGTACACATTTGTTTTTGCTTACATAATCTAAATTATTTTATTTACGCATTGAAATGCACAAAAAATACTACCCCTTGTTAACGGTTTTACCGCTATCATTTACTGCAGTAACAATTGGAGATTGAGCCAAATTATATTGTGTAGTATTGGACCAGTACGCATAATAATTCTCCACGATGAGTTGTATAGCATAATAGTCCTGTCATTTTAGACATTTTAAGCCCCAATCTGCGGAAAAATTCCTAGTGAGCTGAATTTTTGTATACACCTTTATTACGGTGTTGTAATGAAGATGTGAGAAATCGACATCAATATCGTGCCGGTTAAAAGAGTTGTGAAGGTCAAATGGTCACGAAAATCAGTTTTTCGCAATAGTGGTCAAAAAAAACTGTTCCTAGTAAAATTATTTACAAAATCGACAGTTTTTGGAGTAGAGCGCTGAGAAAGCGACTAGAATGCACTCACATATACCATGGCGTAAACTCTATTGCTTTTTATTAATGTTTGTAAATGGCTTAAAAACCTTTATCTGATATTTGAATGTTTTGGGAAAAATATACTTATCTTATAGAAGTTTAGGAACTTAGTAAGACCTACAATAACTTATCCAAATGACCTCCAATGGCAGATGTACTGTATTTCATTTTTCCGAGACCCGTCCCTTTATACCTGCTACTGTCTGTCGGACTATGTTTAGTTGAATTGAAAATTATTTCCACTGTGTGTTCTGTGTTAGCCAAGATATTTTAGTTGTTTTCTGCTGTTAAACTGTTCATAATGAGTGATACATGTTTTATATGTAATGAATTATTACCGGATGGTGATGTTGTAGAAGTTAGCCGTGGTCCACAAAACAAACGTAATTTTTTGAAATCAAAAGCGCTGATTTTTTTCTTAAGTATAGTACGCAGCTCGCGCACAATTTTCGCTCTCATACAAATTTTTCTCCAAAATTTAGACAAGCATTTAAGCGGAGAGGTACTCAGATCCAGCTAAGAAATCAAATTTTTGGTTTTCACTGTACTTCCACTACCTGTCAGAATTTAGCGCAGGAAATAAATGTCCATCACATTAATTCGAAAGCTAAATTTTGACAGATTGTTTTTGTTTGTGTTTCCCGAGATTCGTCCAAGTAGTTTGTGGACAAGTGGGTATTCTCGATATTGTTATGCTGGAATGAGAAAAACAACAAAACTTAATCCACCGCAACTACGAATGATTGGTGTGGTAAGTCATGCTATAGATGCAGGAAGCAATAACATTGAATATGGCAAGAGTTTTTCTGCCAAAGAAACTACAGCAAAGAGACGTTAAAGAAAAAAGAATTTATGCTGTGAGTTTTTTCTTATAAATTATCATACTATTCGTCGTATGACTTGAACTTTTGAAATTTAAATAATATTTTTTTCAGAACAGCAGTTTTTTGACATATTCTCCACAGAACTCTCGTATCAAATTTTAAAGTATCCACAACCCTAATGCCAAATTTAAGCTAGGATCTTAGCTGATGGTTGGAGAGAAAAGTGCCAGCGAAATTTTAGAGTGATCTGCATACTAGGCTTTAAGCGGAGATATTGATGTATTCGGTTGTTCTTGGCGTCGCTTAAAAGCCGCAATACTCAAATTGCTTGCACAATTTTTATTACTATGCACATTCACCAAATTCACACAGCCGTATTAAAAAAATAACGCTTAGTCCACCTTTAGTCCATGGACTTACAAAACCATGTAATAAGAGTAGACCATGGATTAAAATTTCCTATTAATAAAAATCGAACAAAATCTACTACAATACGTATCAACTCTACCTCTTTTTATTCTATGTCCCTGTAAATTTTATTCTTAAATGTCAATTCTTAATCCACGCTAGACCACCGTATTCAATGGTCTAGCGAATGACTAAGATGGTAAATGTCAAATACCTGAAATTGTGTTTTATTAATAGTATTTTGCACTTAGTCTACGGAATAAGTGCTAAGCCTTCCCTAGTCCATGTTTTTTTAAATTTGGGTGTCAATATTAAAATATTCAATATAACCATCACCTCTAGCGACACTAGCATTTTTAAATGTTTCTAGAACACGGCTAACTTCTACAATATCACCATCCGATAATTACATATATACTTCGCTTCAACTGAATAACCACAATTTTGTGGTTGTCGAAATCCGTTAAGCCGCTTATGAGAAAGTCGAAAATCAATAAAATGGTTGTATGGCAGGTACCATTAATAACAAAATATTTTAAAAACATTTTTGGCCGAAATGTAGACCATACCCAAAGGTTATCCATTTTGCGGTTTCAAAAGTAAACGTAAATAAAACACATACTATACATTTTTTTTTCATGATATTTCTTTTTTATTATAAAGTTTGAACGTTGACATTATGTATGAAATACTACATCATTTAAATGACCACCACGCGAATTGTTGCAAGCATCGATTTTTTTCAGGTAATTTTCGACCACTTTTTGACACATATTGGGCGGTATCTCAGCCATAACTTGACGAATGTTGGTTTTCAAGTGCTCAAGAGTTAAAGGTTTATCTGCATAAGCACGGCCTTTCGCGTAGCTCACAAAAATAAGTCCAGCGGTGTCAAATCGCTTGACCTTGGTGGCCAGTTGATATCGCCACGACGAGAAATTACGCGGCCAGGAAATATCTCTTGCAATAAAGCCGTATTCGCTCGTGTTGTGTGGCATGTGGCACAGTCTTGTTAAAACCACATATTCTCCAAGTCGTATTCGTCAATAGCAGGCAAAAAAGTCGGTTATCATATGACCATAACGCTCCGAATTGACGGTGACAGTCGTTCCATTGTCGTTTTGGAAGAAGTAAGGTCCAATCACACCTCCGGACCAAAGAGCGCCGCAAACAGTGACTTTTGTGGATGTAATGGCCTCTCTTCAATTACTTGAGGATTCTCAGGACCCCAGATACGACAATTTTGTTTATTATCATACCCACCGAGTGAGAAATATGCTTCGTGGCTGAAAAAAATTTTGTTCGAAAAATCGCCGTCCAAAGCCTGTTGTTCAAGCACCCATTCGACGTATCTACTACGTTGTAAATGGTCATCTGGCTTCAGTTGTTGTGTGAGCTGGACTATATATGGATGTAGGTGTAGATCCAAATGCAAAATACGCCATAATGTGCCGTAAGGCAGTCCTAATTCCTGAGAACGACGAGGAATCGACACATTCGGGTCTTCGGCAACACTTTCACATACAGCAGTTATATTTTCAGTGGTACGAGCGAAACGATGATGCAGAGGCCTTACAATATCTGCAACCAATCCATTCTCTTGAAATTTCTTCACAATTTTGCCAATTAATTGCGTAGTTGGACGATTATGTAAACTATAACTTCCTCTTAAAGTGCGATATGTGGCTGTGGCAGAATCACCATTTTTTTGTAGGTTTTAACAATTTTTATGCGTTGTGTAAATGTCAGACTTTCAACTGAAAAAAAAATGGTTTAACAACTTAGTTTGACAGATGTCGAACTCCAGCCCCATAATTTTGAAACCGCAAAATGGATAACCCTTTAGTATGCACACCAATTTTTATCAAATTCGTTAGAGCCGTTTTTGAGAGAATTAAGATGGTAGAAAAATCTGTATGTCAAAAGTACCGTTATTTTTGGGAGTAAAACAACAATTCAAAAATCTTTTTTGGACAATAACCTAAAACGCCTAAGCACCAAGTTTGAACCAGATCGCTTCAGGCGTTTAGAGATCGATCTACAGACAGACAGACAGACAGACGGAATTGCGGGACAGACTTTTTGGTGTTCTCTATGATAGTATTGGCATGTTTGATTGTTAAAAAAAAAAAAAATTTTTTACGAATACATAACTTGCCTTAAAGTACCTACGAGTATAATCGCAAGTAAAAATTATAAGTATGGTACAACATAATATAATTCAAAACATCGTGATAGCTCATCGCCACGTACTTTTTTTTATAATTTTACACGCGCTCAAGGGACTATGAATACCCTTTATATGTTTTTAACACAGCGCGGTAATACGGTGAAAGAAGAGAAAGAAGAATAGGAAAGATGTGTGTCGCGCTGTTCTGAGACTAGAGCTGGCTGTTGCCTCAGATTAATCTCCAGGGCAGGCGGCCGAACGGGAGCGTAGCAGAATCCCGCTTTTTATAACCCCGTTTTTCAAAAATCTCGAAAAAAAAGTTTTAAAATCCCGTCTACTAAAATACTGTCTTCTCAAATCCCGCTCGATCAGAATCCCGAGCTATTATAATCCCGCTTTTTAAAATCCAGCCTTATCCCGTTTAATCCCGCCAAGCTCGTATTGTATTTTGATAAATGTTACACAAAAACTTTGCATAAGCCCAAACTCGACCCCAACCCAAATCCTATAATTGGCTATTAAAAGAATAATAAAAAATAGACAACAAATGAGTAAAACAGTTTTTTTCTTTCGTAGTATTGCGCATAGTATACAATTACATATATATATCCACAAATGTTTAAGATAATTGTTAATGGTTTACAGATATTATTTTTTTTCTCCTTTAACAGATTATTATTATAAGATTAGCTCATACTTCATTTTCATATTTTGTTAAACGTTATATTAAAAATGCATTTAAAAAAGTCACTTGTTGCTTATTTTATTTTAATTTTCTTATTCCGCTTTTGTAATCAAAATAAGTTGTTTTATTTGAAACAATCCCGCGATTTTTTAAAATAAAACAACTAGTTTTGATCGCAAAAGCGGGATAATAAGAAACGGAATTTAAAAAAGAGGGATTATAAGAGCGGTATTTTAAAAAAGCGGGATTTAAAAAAACAGGATTATAAAAAACGTGATTTTTAAAACGGGATTTCAAAAAACGTAATTATAAAATCCGGGATATCGAACCTAACCTGGCTGAACTAATGCGGAGAAAATTACCGTGTCTTATTTATGACTGTGTCTTATAATGCTCTTTTTATCAAGTATGTATGTACTACTTGCTCTTATGTTCGATTATTATAGAAACAGCTCAATTTTTTACTTAATCTTCTTTATACATATATAAAAAATTGTTGTCAAAAGCATATAACGCTAATGATCTCAGTTGGGATTCGGCCATTTTCAACATACTTTTTTTATGAAAGATATGGTAGAGAAGAAGGTTTTAAGCTATGTGCCATGTGCGTATGTGTATTGGTTTTCGATTTATGGCTGTTTTTGTGAGCTATTAAAATTAAAAAATGCTAACTAAAATGGTTAAATCTTATGAACTAAGGCCCGTTTGCTGATTCGAATCATAAGTCCTGTTAATAGCTAAGTTCCACATAACTTTTAAGTTATACATTAATTTATTTATGTTGCACGTAAAAATCTATGTGAAAATTATGGCCTTTTCGATTGGCCGTATAGAACTGTTCTGACCCCCACAAGATGACAGTTGTTTCTCTAAACAGAACAGAAAATGATTCTGGATTTCATTTCAGAATCGAAAACAGAATTACTAATACACTCACGTAATTAAAATGTCAAAATCATCGTGTAATTTCAATGTGTTTAATGAATTTAAACTACTTTTCTGGTAAAATAATATAAAAATAAGCAAGTTATAATTATTATTGATACAAGCAAATGTGTATCTGAATTGAAACCAAGTGTTTTGGAAATTCTTTTTAGCCGATGTGATTTTTTTTATTTAATTTTCAAAAACACAGTGATACATACAATTCAGAATCAGTTAAACTGTTTCCAGGTGTTTTCTTGGGGGAACGTGTTCCGGACGGCCAATCGAAAAGGCTTTAAGCAAAGTAAAAGATTTAAAATACATCTAAGTTCACTTCGAACTATGCGATATGTCAAAATTTCTAAATATTTCACACAAATTTAAAATTGAAAATAAAATTGAAAATTGTGTTTTAATTTAGTATTTTTGTTTATAAAATTAAAAATGTCGGGATTTGTGCGGTACACCAACGCACACTTCCATCCGCACTCAAATGGTTCCTTGCAGATATCGTATGTTAGCAATCTCGGGGAATTGGTGACGGCCACCGGCGTACTTCAGAAATGTGTTGAAAATCCAACGTTCCATAATGTTTACTATAGCTTCCTCATCAAAGCCGAAGAGATCGTTGGTATCTGGCAGCTGCAAGTAACTCGTAAATTTGCGCTTGTTGCTGCTGCTACCAGCAGCTTCAAAGTCACCATTTTTATAGTTTTAGTGTAGTGTTAGTCACATCCATGGAATTGTCCTCACCATCATCGGCAGTTGCCTCGTCACACTAGAGTCATGCCGGCAATGCAGTCGCCGTCGCGTGGTCGACAATTTCATCCGTAATCTTGGCATCCACATACCTACATTCGAAAACGATGGAAACTTTGTTTTCGTTTGTCCAAAATTAGCAATGAAAATTAGCAAATTGCACAATCACCAGCACAAGCTGCAGCCAAACACAAGAGAACAAACGAGAAACGTGGTAAAGAATAGTTCCACTTTCCCATTCGTTTTTCTTTCTTTTTGGATTTTAAAGTTATCTCCGGATTCAGATTCGATCGCGCTGTTCGTAGTGCGCGGTTTTATAATCGAAGTTTCAATCAGTTACTTATTATTCACTGGTATTTTATTAATAGAAATCTTTTGTAAAAAGGGAGGTCATCAAATGAAAAAAATGTTCATTTCTCTCATATATTTGATGAGGAATTCCACCTTCAGAAATTTCAAGGATTTGACGATGACGTGAAGCATCCAGAAATTCAAAATACATTTTTATTTATTATGTTAAATGCGTTGGTACCTAACTAAAAAACCAAATATCTATTTAAGAGTGATTCAATCCTTTATGTCATACTTAAATATCTTATGTGCTACTTTTTCTGAGACATAAACTATGTTCCACTTAACGATTTTTATGTTTAGGTTTGAGTTTGGTGCATAGCTCTATGTATTACTTAAGCGTTTATGTGTTACATAAACTCTTAAGTTTCATATCAGCAAACGGGCTTAATACACATAAACATAAACAATAAACATAAACCTAAACAAATATATATATATACAAACAAATGTTTTCAAAAACATAAAATCCTGATTTTGCTTTTGTTAGTTCAGCAGGTGAATTTCTTTGACATAAGCTACTTTGCGTTTGACCGCTGACTGAAAATTCGTGTTTGTGTTGCGTAAAAAATTAAAACAATTTCTAAATAATTCGTTTACACTGATTCCGATCTAACCTTGGACGACGGACACGTCTTGCAAGTGTTAATCAGAATGTCCGTGATAATCAAACGCAAGAGGTGCGTGCAGAGGAAATAAATGGAGAGGTGCCCATATTGCAGATCTTCAAACTGCACCACAAATTCGACTAAAAGTAATTAGCAGAAGAAAAGTGGTAAATGTAGACTTCAATTGCGCTGCTTTGGAATACGATTTCGCAATCGCATTTACTTTCTCGATGCAAGTGGGACATGCAAGACATTCGTCATTTAGTTGATTCTAGCAACAATTCCGCCAAGATTTCTTTAGTTGCCTGTTGCATCCTATGGCATCTATGGCATTGATACCACACCGTTTGAAGGCAGTCGAACTGCACATTTCGCTTTGAAACTAGAGAAGATTTTTTTCACGGTTGACAATAACGTGGACAATGACCTAGAATTCAGCGACAGCGAAGTTGATGCGAAAATACTGCCGATGAAATTAATGGATGCTTAAAATCGTCATCTTTGTGCCGGCGCGGCATGTCAATAAGTTGAAATTGACCACAAATATGAGTGGAATTGCAGAACGACCCATCGGCTGCCCAATTCTCAAGACAACTGCTGGTGCTTGGCAATGGCCAAATTTTTGTTGATGTCTCGATTGGATTGATATCATTCCCGACAAATTTTTGCGAGTTAACAAAGTCGAAGGAGAAACTATTCACCAAAGTAGTGTTCCCCGGCATTCCAAAAAATTATACAAATCTCGATTGGATTTGTGAATGGGCAATACTAACAGCGAAGAAAAAGAACTTCGTCGATAGCTTGGTAAACGGTCTTTGTTGTTTGTTTTTGCGCCGGAAAACAAATCGAAAAACATTGTTTATCATGTCACTCTCTCCTTATTTTTATTCAATTCAAATAAATTGAAATTTGAACTATCTGTTTTTTTATAGCTCTGCAGTTGATTTGAAGGCGTCAAATTGGGGCGAGACGAAGTTCATCTGGGTCCGCCAAATAACTTTTTTTTTTGAAAATGGGCGCAAAACATCGAGTGTAGCTTTGGCTGCGTGGCACGTAGCGCCGTCCTGTTAAAACCAAATATTGCCAATATCCTCCACTTCAATTTTTGTGAAGAAAATTCGTTCAACATGGCCCGATAACGATCGCCATTGAGTGTAACGGCCACTCCTTGCTCATTTTTGAATTATGCCTCTGGACCAAAATCCGCACCAAACAGTGGCTCGTTTTGGGTGTGTCGGCTTTTCAATGTATGCGCGCGGGTTTTCTGTGCCCCAAATGAGACAATTTTTTTGTTACATACCCGCCAAGATCAAAATGAGCTTCATCTGAAAAGATGATTTTTTTTGGCAAAATCGGCATCTTCTCTAAGTCGATCGCAGGCCCACTTAGCGAGCATTGTTCAAGCGTATACACAGCCATATTCGTTCAGCGGAAGGATAAGACTAGTTATCTGTCAAATCAGACATGAGCTACGTTTTACCATTTACAAAATAAGTACTAGTTGAAAAAAAAAAGTTAGATGGCGGACCCGTTACCTAAATTAAAGAACATAATCTTATATATAAAGAACAATCCAAATTATGTTTGTGCGCTAACTTCTTTTTTGGCTCGATTGATTTGAATGAAATTTTCAGGAGATCTTAGAACATGTTTGGTCAGTGCATATACGAAATCTGTTTGCTCTCCGATGACTGGAACTGGAGTTATGACCAAAAATGTCACTCATATGTTTGTTATTGGTTTATTAGTATCGTATACAACTATAAATGTGTTTTGTATACGCCCGCGTGTATGCATACAATTACAGCATTTGATTCCCATTAAATGGATTTTGATATTTTATTTTGTTGAACTTTATGGAATGTTCTATGGATTTCCTCTGATTTTTCCTGGCGTTTTTTTCTTAACTGTGTAGAATGGATTTTTTTGACGATTTAAAGGTGAACGCTTGGAAGATTTCAGATAATTGTGAAACTCATTGTGATAAAATACGTTTTGCGTGTATTTTGGGTGGAGAAGTTATCGAGAAATATAATAGATGGCGCGGTGCTGCGATCAATGCCACAACCCCATAGATTGGAATATACATTTACTTATAGGCTGTGCGCGATTTCACAGATGTCCTTTTGACATTGTCATGTTCTATTCAGCAAATGGGCTATTTTTCTTGCTGCAATTGATTCGAGTTTTGCGTATTCTAACACTGATTCTGGATAATCGTATATCGCCATTACATATGCAAATGGTACAAGTATTACCATCTCAATTGAAATTCAATACAATATATCAATTCGATCAAAACTTGGACGGCGTAAGCGTATTGCAATAATTAGTGAGAATGTCCGTGATAATCGAACGCAAGCGGAACGTGCAGAAGAAATGAATGGAGATGTGCCCATATTGCACAGGCTTGCGCTGCAAAGTAACTACCTCAAATTCGACAAAAAGTTGTTAGAAGAATACCAGTCGTAGTATAGAATCGCGCTGTTTTGAGCGCAGTTGACCGAACAATGAAATGCTTTCGAGGTGATTCTAGATGTTTTAGTGGGCTATGATATTGCTCTCCGGAGATCACGAACATGAGAGTCGCATTGCAGAACGACCCATCTGCTGCTGAATTCTCGAGATTAGCGCTTGGCAAGGACCAAATTCCTTTTTGGTGTCTCGACTGGATTCATACCATCCCCAGCAAATTCTTGCGAGTTGACAATGTCGAAATAGAAACTCACCACTAAAGTAAAGTGTTCAACGACATTGGACATTTTTTTTTTAAATCTCGATTGGATTTGATAACGGGCAATACCTACAGCGAAAAAAAGGACGTTGTAAATAGCTTGAATTTCATTATTGAAAGTCAAATCGCTGGAGAACTGCATTCGTACAAATATGTATGTTGACAGCGTGACCGACGAGGAAGAATCTACCGACGCATATTTTACAGCTGAAGGTGCGATCGATCATAATCATGTTGCGGTGATTCCAGCCATGATCATCTAGGGCAAATTCAAAAGACAGGAAGTCCTTATCCCATACGAATTCCGATTATCCCAACTGGCCCTCCATTCCAATTCAACCGTATCCAGTTCTACGTTCGATTGGCGAATCGTTGTAAGTCTGTGGAGTAAATCTCGAATCTCTATGTTTTTCGCACGGTCAGCTGTACGTTGCCTGTCCGCGTGTTGGCAAACCGTCTTTGTTATTTTGTTTTGCGCCGGGAAACAAATCGAAAAAAATTATTTATCATATCAATATCTACTGATTTTAATTCCATTCAATTAAATCACATTTGAACTATCTGTGTTGTATTATAGCTTTGCAGTTTATATGAAGGTGTTAATTTGAGCGAGACGAAGTTCGCTGGGTCCGATACGATCATATAAAATCGTCACACCATTTTCGAAATGTAGAATTTTCAAAAAAAAAAAAAGATATTTTCGAAAATTTTGGTGAAGAATATATTAATAATGTTTTCTTGGACCTCCTGCTCCTGTTTAAAAAAAAATTGACCCAAGACGGGTGTAACATTCTCCTATTGTATTTATTTGGGATCAAAATGTAGAGAATAGCTTCGTATAGAGAACAGGTTTTGTTTTTTTTATAAAAATCGTTAACCCAGTTTTCCAGATATTTGAGATAAGGTACCTACTGTTAGTTTTTAAACATAGTTAAAAAAATATAGTTAATCACCTAAGACCCTTAAGTAAAGGGTTTTCCAATAAGAGGTGTTATTTTGATATTCAAAGAAAAATGGCATTTTTGGAGATAAATGATCGGATGTTTATTTCATTATAAAGAGGAAGGTATGCCGTTAATAATGGAATACAACATTAGCCAAATGGCCGCCAAGACCACGCTTACAGGACCATATCCTTTTCATGAAATTTTCCATAACCAAATCGCAAAGTGGCTGCCCTATGTCCTCGATAGCCTCACGAATTTCATCTTTGAGGTCTTGAATCGACACGCTGGGCTGTTGGCGTACACCTTATCTTTCACGTGGCCCCAAAGGAAGAAGTCGCAAGGTGTTAAATCACAAGATCTCGGTGGCCAATTGTGATCACCTCTTCGAGAGATAACACGGTCCGGAAACTTTTCCCGTAAAAGATCGATGGTTTCATTGCTTGTGTGGCACGTAGCGCCGTCTTGTTGAAAGTAAACGTTGTCCAGATCAATACCATCCAATTCAGGCCATAAAAAATCATTAATCATCTCTCGATAGCGCAATCCATTGACCGTAACTGTTGTTCCAGCCTCATTTTCGAAAAAGTAAGGTCCAATGACCCCGCGGGACCATAAACCGCACCAAACAGTCACGCGTTGAGGATGGAGAGGCTTTTCAACACTAACTCTTGGGTTTTCCGAGCCCCAGATGCGACAGTTTTGCTTGTTGACGTAGCCTCCGAGGTGGAAATGGGCCTCATCAGTCAAGATGATTTTTCGATGAAATTCCGGTTCATTTTCATGTATTTCAAAGACCCAATCAGCAAAGACACGACATTGTTGATGATCAGCCGGCTTGAGGTCTTGTGTTAACTGAACTTTATAAGCCTTAAGACCCAAGTCTTTATGCAAAATACGGTGTAATGACGTTTGTGGAATGCCTAATTCCAAAGAACGACGAGGAATGGACAAACCTGGGTTTTCTTCAACACTTTGGGCTACAACAGCAATATTCTCAGTTGTTCTTGAGCGACGTGCACGGGTTTTATTCTTCACATCACTAACTTGTCCCAACAGCTCGAATTTGTCCACCAATTTCTGTATTGCGGTCCGACAAGGTGCTTCACGACGACCCAAAAATGTTTTAGTTTTACGAACCGTCTCTGCCAAATTTTCACCATTTTTATAGTGAATTTTAATAATTTCAATGCGTTGTTGAAGCGTGTATCGTTCCATTTTTATTAATAGCGTAGTTTCTACTTGTCAAATGTCAAAAAATGACGGCTTCAAAAGTGACAGCTACTGAAATAGCGGGCTATTCAAAATAACACCTCTTATTGGAAAACCCGCTATATCAAGTTTGAAGAAAATCGCTTTGGCGCTTTATACTGTATATTGTCGATACCTATAGTACATAAAGAGGTACATATATACTTGTATATATCCCAAGTAAACATAAGTACTCACTAAAAATTTTTCAATTATTTTTAAGGAATTGGCTTACACCAAATTTTCTGAATTTCTTACCCAAATTTTCCAAATTTTAAACATATCTAAGCTAGCAACATCCTTAAAATATTTTCTTGAAAACCTCTTCCTAAAGGAGAGCACAAATGAAAGGAAACGTATATGCAGCATTTATTTGAAAACAAACACTTAATTATCAATGGACATTTTATTAACAATCAAATCGAGTATATTTTAAGTTCAAGCAATGAGAATATTTAAGTTTACATAGCTATTTTGGTTTTACAGCGGAACCAACTTCCAGACCGTTATCGTTTGAATCCACACCACGAATCATAATCATCCACTTAGACCAGGTCCCATATCGCCCACCTTCTCAGTAGTCGATACAAAGCCAGCGCCCTGCTCACTCAGCTCAGCAACCAGCCCACTCCGATTACTCCTCCAATCAGCAGTAGTATATTTGCAATTCCTCTTGGCATTGTTTGTTGTTTATTGTTTTTTCGTCATGACTGACTGGCTATTTATATGAATTTAAATAGGTCATTTTTCTTTTCCATCATCGTTACCTCGTACCTACTATGAGTCAGGTTGGTGTATGCTTGCTGTCGTCGTTGTCGCGACGGTTGCTGTCGCCGCGGTGGATCTTATTCCATCCCATATCAATGGAGGAATGCGCTGATGTTTGCTGTTGTTTGGTGGCGATACGGTCTGAAAGTAGTATCTGTTACTGAATATCTTATTTATAATTTTTAATTAATACTTAGCTTATTCTATGGATTCGCCCTTATGGATTCCACATATATGTAGGTACATTTTTTTTTTTTAAATGCCAAATGGATTGTCATTTGATGTAGGATTGTCACGAAAAATATGATATAGTAGATGAAATGTTAAAAGATAGTCCTAGTAGAATTCTTGGCCACATTCTGTAGCTGCAGTAATACCTATATAAAAAAATTCAGATTTTGGCAATATATAATTTTAAGACTTTGTTAAAATCTGCTCACACTTAAGCCAGCAGTTGTTGTAGACACATCCTTCCTAAGGTAATGAAGATATTGGTTAGGCATGTCTAAAACTTGATCGTAATAATTGATTTATTTTTGTAAATTCATATATAATGGGTTATCCATTTTGCGGTTTCAAAAGTAAACGGAAATAAAACACATACAAAATATTTTTTTTTTCATGATATTTCTTTTTTATTATAAAGTTTGAACATTGACATTATGTGTGAAAAACCCTATCATTTTAATGAACACCTCCATGATGAATTCTTGCAAGCATCGATTCTTTTGAGGTAATTTTCGACCACTTTTTGACACATATTGGGCGGTATCTCCGCCATAACTTGACGAATGTTGGTTTTCAAGTGCTCAAGAATTAAAGATTTATCTGCATAAATACGGTCTTTCGCGTAGCCCCACAAAAATAAGTCCAGCGGTGTCAAATCGCATGACCTTGGTGGCCAGTTGATATCGCCACGACGAGAAATTACGCGGCCAGGAAATATCTCTTGCAATAAAGCCGTATTCGCTCGTGTTGTGTGGCATGTGGCACAGTCTTGTTAAAACCACATATTCTCCAAGTCGTATTCTTCAATAGCAGGCAAAAAAAGTCGGTTATCATATGGCCAAAACGCTCCGAATTGATGGTGACAGTCGTTCCATTGTCATTTTGGAAGAAGTAAGGTCCAATCACACCTCCGGACCAAAGAGCGCTGCAAACAGTGACTTTTGTGGATGTAATGGCCTCTCTTCAATTACTTGAGGATTCTCAGAACACCAGATACGACAATTTTGTTTATTACCATACCCACCGAGTGAGAAATATGCTTCGTCGCTGAAAAAAATTTTGTTCGAAAAATCGCCGTCCAAAGCCTGTTGTTCAAGCACCCATTCGACGTATCTACTACGTTGTAAATGGTCATCTGGCTTCAGTTGTTGTGTGAGCTGGACTATATATGGATGTAGGTGTAGATCCAAATGCAAAATACGCCATAATGTGCCGTAAGGCAGTCCTAATTCCTGAGAACGACGAGGAATCGACACATTCGGGTCTTCGGCAACACTTTCACATACAGCAGTTATATTTTCAGTGGTACGAGCGAAACGATAATGCACAGGCCTTACAATATCTTTAGCCAATCCAGTCTCTTCAAATTTCTTCACAATTTTACCAATTGCTTGCTTAGATGGACGATTATGTAAGCCATAATCTCCTCTTAAAGCACGATATGTGGCTGTGGCAGAATCACCATACTTGTAGGTTTTAACAATTTGTAGGCGTTGTGCGATAGTTAAGCGATCCATTTTCGTAAGCGTCAGACTTTCAGCTGAAAAAAAAAATGGTTTAACAACTTAGTTTGACAGATGTCGAATACCAGCCCTATACTTTTGAAACCGCAAAATGGATAACCCTTTATTAAAGTAATTCGGTTGCACGAAAAGTTCAAATGGATTTATTTTTACGAATCGGTTTTAGAATAAAATTAGTTGAAACCAAAACAATACTTTAAAAAAATTATTCGGATAGTAATTTAAGTGTCATTGTTAGTAATACCTTACATTCTATATTTTAATTTCTTTTATGAAAGTGCTTTATATTCTTTGAAATACAAAACAATATTCTAAATCAGAATTTTAATCAGCTGCGAAATTGATATTATGCAATTTAAGGTCGCATAAAATACATTACATATACTTATTTATAAACACTGATGTTTCTATTAATTTTAGTCTGTATTAGTAATAAAAGTTTTTCATTTACGCATCACATATTTAGCTCCCTGTTCATCCGACAATATGTTAGAAGAAGTAGACAATTCATGTAAAACAAAGTTATTCATTATAAAAAAATTCTCTGGCATCGGCATGTAAAAAAAACCCATATAAAAATGGTTTGCAATTTACAGCAAGGACCTTACTTATCTTTTTCTCCTTTTTATATTATGGGTCACTGTCATTTGACGCACTGTTTCCATGTAGGTACAACCCAAAAAGTTGAAGTACAACAAAAGAAAAAAAATGTGAACATAAAAACATAATCATTATGTCATAATAGGTACATAATAACTGTGGGACATAGGAATTTCCTATTTCAAGTAAGGCATTTGAACACAAAATATGGTCCTCGTCTACCAATAGGGTTGCCAACTTTTTTAAGAGTGGATGATTCAAGTAATAGTTACACAGTTTAATAGTTATGTATATCTACATATATAGTTGTAACCCAGGTATGTAAATATGTATGTACATAATATACTAATGAAAATGAAAGATGTAGATGGGTAGGTAGCTATACCCACGGTTGCCATCTGGAAATAGACTTCTGACCAAAATTGAAAATAAAATGGACGAACACCAGTAAAAAGTGACCAAAATAAAAAAATAATAATTAAGGTTAGCCTAATTTTTTTGATTTATTATCATAAATAAGTAATAAGAAAATAATTTCAATAATTAAATAAATAAAGAGCAATATGATCGGCCGTTCTTCAAATTAATTTTGAAATTTGAACGAATAATTAATTCGAAAGAAATATTTATTCAAATTGAAGATTTTTATGACCTGTAGTCCAAAATTCGTTTCGCTCAGGTACGATAGTTGGGCTCATCAGTTAGATGCTATCGTACACTTCTAAGACACAATGGTATTCGGTCGATGGTTACCGACTATTATAAAATTTGCAGCATTTACACACTGCAAATTATATTATTTAGGGGAATTTGTTTAAATTCGTGCACCTAAATGTATGAGTATGTTATGCCCGTGGTCTGGCCAGTAATAAAATAGAAGAAAACGCAACTATCGTACCTGGGCGAAACGAATTTTGGACTACAGGTCATAAAAATCTTCAATTTGGCTTTATGCCACACAGTCCACAAAAACAAAAATATATTATTATTTGCATTTTCTTCTATGGAAATATTTATTCATTAGAGTGAAATTTGTATATATTGACATCCGAACGAATAATATTCATTTCCAGGCAATTGCACAAAATTAACTTGAATGAATCTTATTTTAAAAGTCAGCTGTTTGGAAATTACTGACATTTATATTTGATTTGGTGTCCAAAGTGACTTTTTTTTGTAAAATTTTGTTGACGAAAAAGTTGGTCGGAAAATAAATCCTTATTATAATAGAAATACAAAGTAAATTAAAGTAGCTTGATAAATATAAGTATTTATAAAACAAATCAATAAAAGTTAATTTTTTACTTTGAAGCATGTAGGAAATAATGGTCAGTTTATTGATACGAAAAAGAATCAAATATAATTAAATACTACAGTTTTTCTGAAGTTTCGTTTCAGTTTAATTGTGTTAAAAAAAATTAACAAAAAAAGACAGTTATCTTTCAAACAACGTCAACCTTTTTTAACGTTATAAACAAGTTGAAGAAAAGACGATTGCAATTGTCTTGCGAGTGAAAAGTAAAGTGAAGACATCGGGGAGCATCTAAATAGGAAAATGATAGTGAATGCAACAAATCCATTGAAAATCGTTTTTTTTTTTGTATTATTTTATTATTTTATTTGTAATTTTTTTGTATTTGTTGTAATTAAAGCTATTTAAATTTGTAAAGCAATACCGTTTAACCCATTTTTAAGGAAACTGACTTTTTCCATCTGACTTTTTGCATCTTCAGGATCGCCCTCAACCAAGAATGATAAACTATCACTCAACGTCGAAATTGAAGTTTCGGAATCCGACAGGATACTTTTAGATATTATTATAGGCAAATTTCTCAAATCATTGTTATTGAGATCAAATCTTAGTAGCAGTTGTTTTAAAAGATCTAAATAAAAATGTCAAGCGTTTGTTTTAATTTCATTGGCGCAAAATTTTAAACAGCCTAACAGTTTGCTAATACTAAAGCACTTTACTAATATTTTCTCAATTTTAAACACTGTTTAACTAGCTACATACTTAATCTATTTTCTTAATAAACTGCAACTAAACACGCCTAAAATAGTGCAAACAAGTAAGCGAACATAACTTTTTGACGTTTGTAAATGTCAAAGTGGCATATGGATCTAGTACGATACTAAAAAAATAAAGTAGACATTTTGTGATTTTAACTTAAGTAAAATGTTAAGAAAATAGTACGATACTAAACTGCTTTAAAATTAGCAAAATCCTCTTTTAAGCCTAGTAGCATACTAAAAATGATTTAACATATTACTAAATCGACTAAAATTTTGCGCCATTTTTGTTAAAACGCGGATGAGGAGATGAAAAAAAAAATAAAATAAAATGCCATTTGAATTCCTGGACAAATATCTAAAAAAAGCAAAAAGCTATGGAGCGGTTTAAAAAAAAAATATATTTTTTGTGTACAAAATTTTAAAAATATTCTTAGGAAAAAAAATTGAAACGCCATTTTAAAGTTATTATTAATATATATATATAATTTCAAGTTCACAAAAATGCAGTCACTGGTTTTTGGAAAATCGATTTTTGTAAAAAATATATAAAAAATATTTATTTTTTAAGAATCCAAAAACTGAGTCTTCCTCTGTGAATCAAGCATAATACTTGCTTGAGTTTTCTCTTGTGTTATTTTTAACTACGCTTGATTATTTTGCTAAATCGTAAACGGTTACGGGACTCATCATCTTCTGATGAGAATTCCCCAACTGTAAGCATAAGCCGACATAAAAAATTGAATATTTTGGATATATTAAATTTCAAAATTGAATAAAACCTTTATTGGAATTAAATAATGTTAGTTATTACAAAATGGAACTATAAGACTCAATTTTAACATACGTTAAGGTTGGGTTTTATGCCAAAAGTATTGAAAACAAATCTCTTATATTAAAATTGTGTGTATGGTTTTAATACATTTGTAGAAGAAATAAATATACTGCACATTGAAATCTAATATTTGCACCGCAAATTTAATATTTCTTTTATTTATTTAAATTCCAAGAAATATTAGAATATAATACAATATTTCTTATTCTAAAACTTATTCGTATTTGTTTTGAATATACCATTGAATGTAATTAAACACCAAATGTATTAAATTTTAATATAAATTTGTATTAATTTAAAGTATAGAGAAGATTTAATATAATACATAATATATTACATTTTAATGCAAAAGGGATTTAATTTCAATGTCAAAAGATTATTAAATAATACAAAATATATTTAATTTTAACACAAAATTGGATAAATTTTAAGTATTAAAACTTAATTATTAAATATTTATTGTATATCATTTTAATTATTAAATCATTCAAAATATCTTATATTTTCTTTTGTTTTATTTAATATTATTATTATAATTAATACAATAATATTCAAGGTCTTAAGTGTATGTACATATAATTTACTGAAAGCAAGATAACTTACCAAGATACTACAGAGTATATCTTTTTGTGACCCATCGACCTATTAAAAATTAAAGTTTCAAATGTAAAAAAACGACTGTTTTTTTTCAAATTCATACATTTTATTCAAATAAACACTTAAAATAGCTACACAAAAGATTTCAAAAAAATATTTATAAAAATAGGGTGTTTAAAAACTAGGGTTCCAATACAAATATTTTGTTTCTTATATTTAGTTTTCCTATTTTAAAAGTTTATTATTTTTAATTATTTTGTAAAAAAATTGTTTTCAAACTTAGTGTTTATTTCAATTTGTCTTATGAAGGAAAATTGAAAAAAATCCAAAAATGTTTTCAAACCCAAATCAAATTCGATGTTAAATACTCATAAAAAAATGTGGAAAAAAGATCGAAAATTTCAATAAAATTATACATATTTACTTGGGCAGCCAATTATGTGTTTGTCCAACAATAAAATATTTGTAAAATTGCTTGCTTGTTCGGTCCAACTGGAATAATATGGGGCTGTTGAGTTGTTAAAATATGGCCTCTTCTTCTCCTTAGATGCTGGGCCTTGCGAAGTTGATGAGAACATCCAGAGCAATAAGAGAAATGTTAGAAGCCTCTTGATTTCAACCTTTAAAGGGTCATGTATTTAGTTAAAGTGACAGTATAAATAATAAAAAAAATTACACAAACCTTCGATTTTTTAAAAGTCTTTTCTCTAAACAATTCGGCAAACATTTCCTTTACAAACTTCTTATAGTTTGGCCACTTTCCAAAAGATGGTGTTCTTTTCCAGCGTAACGAATTAAAAAGTCATATAGCATCTAGATAAGTAAAAATATATTTCATTACATTAGCGTACTGATTTCAAAGAAAGTTCTGAAAAATATTTACTTTAAAAAATGTTTACTATACAAATCATATTTATTATTTAAAAGTTACTTACTTCTTTGTATAAAAGGAGACGACTTCCTGCCTCCGGATTTCTTAAATCTCGGTCAGGACAAACCGGCATTAGAAGAACGGGAACAATCTTTTTATAAAACCAGACACTGCTTGAATATTGTTCTAACTATTAGAATTTCGACATGTTCTCGTAGGTATTTCCTCTCCGTCCCGTTCATTAAGAACTAACCCAGCTAAAGTTCTTTTCGCCTTCCAGAACTAAAACAAAAATAATGCACATTCATAAAAAATAGGCACGACTGGGTCAGTGTGGTCAGGTCGGGGAAAGCAGAGAAATATTTCTTTAATAGGTAATAGGTGCCCCTCTGCTAACCCCCTGCTATGGGTTTACTATAGGATTTGGAGTAAGTGCGAGGTTGGATATATGCAAAATTATTTTTGTATTTTAGGAATCCTTCACATATATAGAAACTCTGCATAGGTATACCCAACCTCGACCCTACTCCAAATCTTATAGTGAGCTGGGGGTTGCATACCTGTTTTTTTTCTGGATTCCCCAGAACTAATGTATCTATTTTGACATTCGTAAACATATTTAAATCATTAATATTTTTTTTCAAGCTTATGCTAATGCACAACTTAAGCCATTAAAAACAGTTAGAAATGTATTGTATACTTATATACTAGTATATCAATGTACTTACCTGTTAAAAGAATATCCTCATTCGATATTACCAAATTATCACTGTTTTTTTTTTAATGTTGTTTTATTTTTTTTTGTTTTTTTTTCTTCAAATTATTAACTCTTATAACTACGGCAAGTTAGCTGTCCAACAAAAAGTCCATACCGAATCACGCATTCAAACAAACTAAACTTGTTAAGAAAAACTAAGCAACAAAATAAAATCTTTTTGTATTGAAAGTAATACCGAAAAATTAAAATTTAATACTTCAGGGGTTAAAACGTAATTCTACAGTATTAAAATGTTAAAAAATAATGTTAAAAAATAATATTTGAATATTAAAATGTAATTCTGAATTATTATAAAGTAATATGTATATATATAAATCAGGGATAGCGCGCTCAAAAAATTAAACCAATACCAAAATGTTTAAATGTAATACTCAAGGGTTAAAAAGTAATTCTAGCGTATTTTAAGCTTCTATTTAAGATTAAAAAACTAGTAAATTCAGGTTAAAAATAATTTTTTTCAATATTAAATCCGAATTATTAAAATGATGTATTGTTGCATATTAGAATTCATTTATAACGGTGACGCGCTTCAAATGATCCAAGATATGTTTTGTTAAAAAATTTAATACCAAAACATTGAAATATAAAACTAATGTATTAGAAAGTATTTTTTTAAATATTAAAAAAGTAATGCCGTTGCAAATGAATATTAAAATATAACCAGAGTAGACATTATATTTAATTGTATTATAATTTAATTGTAATAAGCTTATGGTTGAACTGTAATTTTAATTATGGCAGGGTTATTTTGTAGAATTAAAATACTAAATTTAAACCTTGTGAGATTATATTTCAGAATACTAGTATTAAAATGAGGTTTTTAATGAAAGAAATATTGAAATTTAATACAAAATTCGTACAAAAAAAGTTTAATAAATTGAAAATATTAAAAACAAATTTTTCTTGTATTGCATATGCCTGTAATACTGAGGCGGTATTAAAAAATCACCCCCATATTTTTAACCGTGCATTTAAAGTTGTTTTATGGATTACATAAAATGAATACTGATGACCTTAAAACAGAATTGTTAACAAATCTTAAATTAGAAGTTCTTCAAATTTCTATAATGAACATTTAAAATCCTAAGTACAAGGAACACTGTAATTATTTGGTTTACCTTAACAATAATAGCATTAAAATGAATGAGCTAAGAAGAAAAACTAAGTGTATTGACCACGTTTCAGTATATTGGGACTTTTATCGAAAGAATCCACACTTCGTGCCTCAATGCCATCAATGTCTGATAATTGGGCATGAGTCTTCCTTTTGTAATGTAAAAAAAGCATGCTCCCACTTCTCTGAAGCACATAATTCACAAAGAAAAACTACTTAAATGTGTTAACTGTGGTGAGAGCTTAGAATTTATTGAAATACAAAACCGACTCAAAGCCAAAAATCGGAGAAGACTATTTGGATCGGAACTTGTCATTCATGGTCCACTTCCAGGTAAACGCACCACCTTTAATCTCAACACCTCTGACTTTACTAGATTATTTCAGAAAAAACAACAACATTCGTCCCGTGTTTGTACCGCGAAGTATTCCAGCAACACCCACCAGCACCAGCTTACAGATGACAGTCAAACCAAAACAACAATGTATTTAGTTTTGATCAACTTATTTCTCTTAAAAACGAAATGTTAAGCAAATCAGACAAGATCAATTTAACGTCATAGCTGATCTTAGCATTAAATATCTTTATACTAACAATGGCCAGTAAATTAAAAATGCTTTTGTGGAATGCGGAAAGTTCAAAAAACAAAAAAATAGAATACGTTAATTTTTTTAAATGAAAACAAAGTCGATATCGCAGTAATTACCGAGACCGGGTTAAAGCCAAATATTAGTTAGAAGTTAATAAGAACAAACGAAAATTATCTCATATGCAGCAATTTTAACTGTCGTCATTTCTCATGGGGCTGTATTCGCGCAAACGTTTGGAGAACAATTTTGTCAGACCTCAAGGTCTTTGAAAATTTCGATATTGCTTTTCCATCCGAGTCAACTTATTATCCCTCCAATGATAGAAGTCATCCCTCAACTTTAGATTTGATACTTTCAAATACAATTGATAATGTTTCTCGCCCAATTGTTATAAACAATTTTTCATCTGAATATAAACCTGTTGTTTTCTATCTTAATGAATCATTCACTACTTCAGATTCAGCTGAAAATTATAATTTCAATCTGGCTAATTGGAAAAACTTAAAACATTGCATAAACGATTCACTTTCTGACTTTTCTCAATCCTCTACCTTTACGTTAGCCGAAATTGATGATAAACTTAATGCATTTGAATTATCCATTAATGAGGGGCTTAATGTAGATGTCCCTTTGATCTCTGCTTCCCTAAAAAACAATTGCGAAATTTCATTGCTAACAATAATGACGTACAAAGGACGATAACATTAAGGAATTTAATACGTAGACGTTACAAAGATCAAGGGACTTGTTTCTAAAATTTCAACTGAATCTGCTTAACAAACTAGTTATTAAAGAAATGCAGGAAATATGTAATAAAGACTGGAATCGAATATTATCCCAAATTGACAAACATGACCAACAAATATGGAAACTTTCGAAGATTTTTAAGAAAAAAAAAAAATAATAGAATCCCGTACCTCGACTGTAATGGTCAAATTCTTCCACTGAATGCGGGAAATATTTTCTTTCAAGTCAATCAATAACTGATGGCTTTAATGATACTCAAACTAAACAAATAGCATTACCTATATTAATCTAACTTCAATAGAAATAAATAATATCCATTTACTAATATCTCCTGTTAAGGACACTATTTCTTCTATTCGCATAAAAAAATCAGCTGGTAATGATAAAATTTCAAACAGGATCATTAAAAACATGCAAAAAATGAGGTCCAGTTTATAACATCCCTATTTGAAAATTGTCTGCGACAAGGATATTTTTGGGAAAATTATCTTTTTAAAGATGAATGACTTTGTAGAATCAAATAGCCTTGTTCCAATCGAACAGTTTGGTTTTAGAGCGGAACACTCGGTGACTCACCAACTGAAGAGAATCACTAATTCAGTAAGACATTCATTTTCAAATAAAAAATCCGTAGGTATGGTTTCGTTTGACATTCAAAAGGCATTTGACAGTGTTTGGCACGACGCGACGCGACGGCCTGCTTCATAAACTAAATATTTACTAAAAATGTTCCTACTTATATTCTTAAAATTTTTCAAAGCTTTCTTACTGATAGACTTTTTTATGTTAACATTTTATCTGATTCATCTCCACTGTTTCGAATAAAAGCGGGTGTTCACCAATGTTCAACCTTATCGCCCCTTTTATATAACTTGTATATTATGTGAAAATGCTTTCCTTGCTGATTATACAGCTATATTCTGTAGTTCTAATGATTGTTAAAGTATATTAACGAATTTACAAAATGTTTTATTTAATATCGAAATGTTTTTTTCACAAGTGGGAAATTAAAATAAACCCATCGAAATCTCAAGCAATATTTTTTTCACGAAAGACAAAAACATTAAATCTACCGCAATATAACCTGTCGATCTGTAGCACTCCAATTAAAATGGACAACAACAATCAAATACTCGTAGCTTGGTATCACTCTCGATAAGATGCTAACTTTTTCAAATTATATTACTACTTCTATCAAAAAACTAAATCTATTATATATAAATCTCGTGTCACGTTGATTTGTTGAATGAACTCCGAAACTATCTTACCGATTTTCATGTTTTTTTTTAAATGTTTATTTTGCTGGCGTGCCTAAGATAGGACATATTTTAATACTTAATACTTAAAAATAACGGTACTTGCCATACAATTTTGTCTACCGTCTTGATTATTTCGAAAACGGCTCTCCCTACTTTGATAAAATCAAGTGTGTGCACTACATTAGTTATGGTCTACATTTTGGTGAACATTTATTTTTTACATATTTTGTTATTAAGAGTACCTCCCATACAACTTTTTTTTTTTGATTTTTGACTTTCTCATAAGCGGGTCGACGGATTTTGATAAAAAATTTTACATAGGATTTCAATCACCAAATAATAATGCATACCAAAATTTTAGAAAAATATTTTTTTTTGGATTTTTGCAAAAAAAAAAAAATAATAATTTGTTTTTATTTGAAAATTCAATATTTCGGAAACGGGCTAATGATTTGATTTTTGAAATTTCGTTTTTAAGTTTATATTATTAAATGTTTAAAACTGTCAGACCAATTTTTTTTAGAAAAAAATTAAATGAATTTTGCACATAAAAAAATTAAGTAAAAAATACTTAAGAAATATATTTAGATTAATAGAAATATTTTGAATAAGATGTGTTCGAACAAAAGAGTAAGTACGTGCCATCCAGTCGTGCATTTTATTTTGTATCCCATTTACAAAAAAAGGGAAGGAAACGTCAATACAAAACATATGTACGATTCTTTGCGTCGTTATTGTGAGCGAATCAGTGCTCACACTTCATTAATTTTATTTAGTTTAATAAAAAAAACTAAAACAAAATATTAAACATGCAACCACTTTTTTAAGGTATTGGCTTTTGGTTTTAGAATAAGAATAACCAGAGATGTATTTTAGAAGCGAAATTCAGTTTAAATAGAACAAAACATTTATTGGTACATTTATGTGAAATTCTATGATTGACAGCACTGATCAGCAGCCAGGTTGATTGTGTTATTTCCAGTAAATCCGAGATGGCTGCGCCAATGAAATAACCACTAGAACTTGAATGTTTAAGAACTCCTATCTGCTACGGTACGAAATAGTCATATTTTTGGTCATTGTGGACCGATTTTCATGAAACTTTGAAAATTGTGATTCGAAACAACTTACTACTAAAAAAATATTCTCATTACAGGGTGTGCGAAAAAATGATGCAGCAAACTTTAATTTTAATTTTGTTTTATTCAATTACTCTACTCTGTGGTTGTATTTGTTATTGTCGTTGTTGCTGTCGAAGATTCGTTAGCTTCAAATTCTTGCAATTCTTCGCTGAAGATTAAAGATGGTTTCCTCACTTCGTCCTAAGTACCGATATCGATCCCTTTTTCATTTAGGACATCCTTAAATCAAATAAAAATATTAGCCAATTAATATAGGTACATAATAAGGGGTTTTCCAATAAGAGGTGTTATTTTGAATTGCCCGCTATTTCGGTAGCTGTCACTTTTGAAGCTGTCATTTTTTGACATTTGACAAGTAGAAACTACGCTATTAATAAAAATGGAACGATACACGCTTCAACAACGCATTTCTTTTTTTTGAATATCAAAATAACACCTCTTATTGGAAAACCCTATATTTGTTCTGTTTTCTTACTAGCATCGTCCTCATCCAGCGTCTAAACGTATATTTGAGACATTAAATTAATTCTTTTCAAATTTTTATTGACAGGTAATTGGATGACTTTTAAGTCAATTGACACACTATTGATGAAAATAAGATCCTCAACTTTCCGACTGAATTTTTTAAATTCTCGGGATATGCCAGGAATGCCGCCAAACAAGCTCTCTCTGAAAATTGGTTCACCGCTCATTTTTTGCGGAACTTAAGTCCATCAAAATTATGCAACGGTGCACGATGAGTCATCAGACGAATTAACCGAAATGAACTTGAAGCAACAATATTACCTGGAAAATTTAAAGGAGAAGTCGTCATATTACCTCGAATACCTTTGATTCCATCAGAATCAACAATACCTTTCAAAAGGATATACAATTCCAGATAGATTTGGCTTTCACGATGACGTTGTATAAGCCGCAAGGGCAAACAATGGCAGTTTGTGGCTCGGACTTGGAAAAACCGAGTTTCTCCCATGGTCAACTCTATGTTTGCATATGCTCACGTGTTTGAAAACCATCAAATGTATTTGTTTTAACAAAAGACAGATTAACGACTAATATTGTTCATCATTTATTTCCTCATTAATGGAAAACAATGATTAATAATAATTATAAACTTCACCAATTACTTCCTTAACAATACCATTTAGTATCTAATAATCATGAGAGCAGTTCAATGAAGTCGCAGCAACGCGCGACCGGTTCTGCTAGTATTTTAATAAAAATCCTTTATCCACTTTTAAATAAAAATTCATATCTAAGCAAAGATAATAAGCTTCTTCTTTACAAAGGCGTACTACCTTTATTAGTATATGCTTCCCCTTGCGGGTACAAATGAGCTGAATGTTGCCTGAAAAAACTTCAGATTTGCGAAAACAAAACTCTTAAAATGATTATGCATCTACCATGGCATTTTTCCATAGTAGCACTGCATGATATCACTAAGATTTCAACAATAAAGACTAAGATTACAACACTTTCAAAAAATTTTGACAATAAATGTTTGAACCATGGCAATGTAATGATAAATTCTCTTGTTTAAACATTCTAATTTAGTTTAAGTTATTAATAAGTTAGATTTTAAGATTATTTTATTCATAGTTTTAATTTTTTTTATATCCATTGAGTTTTTTTTCGCAATTTTTCTCATAATTAATTACATTTTCCCAAAAAAAAGTTCTATATAATAAAATCTTTAGTTGCTATGAATAATTGTATTCTAACCTCTAATGTTAAAATTATTATACCATGTCACTCGATTTTACTGAAGGAGAAATAAATTTGAATTTGAATTTTAATCGAAAAAACTATTTTTTTGAAAATTTTATATGTAGTTTTATTAACACTTTTTGGAAGCAATTGCATAAAAAAAACTTATTTTAATCAGTTCATCAAATAGTCAGAAAGTCGAAAATATGAAAGATGGTTCTATGGGAAGCACCTACCGTTAATCAGTTTTTGTTTAAATGAGCGCACACTCATTTTAATGACATGAAAAAACAGCGTGTGGTAAAGCATCCCATATTCGTGTAGAACGGCTAAAGAACGAATCTCTGAACTTGACAGTATGACCGCAGTTGGGCTCCTGGGTATACTGATGAGCATTCCTGGAGGCGTGAGTATTCCGGTTGAATTGTTTGAGGGGACGAATGTCTCTGGTTATTTCGCTAGAGAATAATCCGTTGAAATAAAGGCAGAAAATGATGAGAAGAAACTTAAAGACGGATATATGCTGTAAATTCTATTAGATTAGGTAATCATCGACAAAAACAAAACAAAATTGCCTCTTAGCAATGTACAACACCTAACTGATAATATCAACTATGGTGCCTGGGCGAAACGCATTTTGGACTAAAGGTCATAATAAAAAAGGTTTCAATTCAATTATGTATGAATATTGATTCTAAGGAATGGCATATAAGTAAGCTAATATAAAATTATATAAGGAACATAATTTACATGCAAAAGTCGAGACCGTGGAGTCAGCGCGTAATGGAATGTTTGTTACTTTTCCAAAATCTATTGTTTATCAAGCTTAAAATATCATTTAGGCCCGTTTGCTGATACGAATCCTAAATATTTATGTTCAACTTAAAACGCTTAAGGGCTTAAGTGGAAATTAAATGCAAAAGTTGTGTATCAGCAAGTGGGCCTAAATTTATAATCCTTAGATAGAGCTAATAACAAATTATAGAAATGCCGAATTAAGATATCTAATTATTTCATAGAAAGGTAATAATAAAATATTCAACTATATATGAATGTATTTCAAATGCAATGTTTAGCGTACTACACTTCAAATTGAAAAGTGTTTATTATATTATTAAATACCGTGCGTATAGCATCCACTTAAAACTCTAGCAGCCTTATTTATAATTTCATTATAGCGAGTATATAGCGCTATGCACTCCTTATAATGCCTCTGAACTCGAAAATCTCATTAAGACTTATGCAACGTTAAAAAGAGCAATTATAAGCTAAACGAGCTTATAGGTTGAATAGAGCTTACATAAGGGAATTATAGTGTCGATTTCCATGATGTTCCTCCCACAGGCTTAAATTTTTAAAAAATTAAAAACTTTAATATATTTTTTTTGAGTAGCTAGATGATGATTTAAGCGGTAACAACCAACTAAATGCGTCAGAAATTCAAGAAAGATTCGAACCCGAAGGCCGACAAATCCTCACACGACGTGTATTTATTCAACAATACTGTTCAGCACACAACAGCCCCATTATTGATTCGCTTCAAAACTATAGTTTTACGGAAAACTAGTTTCAAAGGGTTCTAAAAGTGTAATAAAAGAAATTTAAGCATTAAAATTATTTTTTCACAAAAAAAAATAATTTATTTGTCTATTGTGAAAGTTTTACTCCAATCATTTTTTGAAGAAGAATCTAAAAAAAGCCAGAAGCTTATGTTAAATTGATTTAAAGAATAATTACATACAAACCTTATCAGACGAATCTCAATTTACTGCACGAAATCTTTTCGCCTTCGTTTCCACGATGGTTCTTTGCTTTTGTTTTGTTTTCATTAAATTACAATCACAACAACAACAAAAGCTCTAGTTGCGATTTCTGACAAACAGCTGATTTGATCATGACAGCCAAATGGAATAGATTACCCGTTTTTGGTACTTTTTAGATATAAACCCCTGCATAGAGGATACATAAAACCTTATTCACTGTATAACTATTCATCTGTTTAGAGTATTCTATTCAATAAGATTGTAGGTATATTGATAGATACATACATAGTTAATAATACTGTGCCCATATTGTGACTCGAACCTACACTTCTAAGTAAGCAGTCCACTGTGCATTAGCCACCACCACCGGAAAGTTTTCTAATATAAATTGTGCATTTCCTTACCCTGGGTTTTGAATTATTTTAACTTAATGTATACAATTAAAAACTATGGTGGCAATCCGCACTATTCAGGTAAAAACAAAAAAGTTAGTACATATTGGCCACGTATACGGATACGGACATAACCTTCCTACTATATAATAGATTCAAAAGAATACCCACAGGCTTGAAAAGGCTATTTACACACTCGGAATTCTAAAACTAGGTCGTGGAAGTCTTCCATTATATTGTCGTTGTTCATATCCAATGGCCTTGGTATGTATCCTGTTTCGTAACGGGCGACATTGAAATTGAAAACCCTTTTAGTTTCGTCTATTTGAAAAGGATGTTTTATGTAAAAAAAAAAAAAAGGATGCAGAAATGAGAAAAACTTCAATCTCTCTACTCTGTCTTGTCACTGTATATGCTAACACAAAGGATCTAATGTCGGAGTCGTCTATTTTTACTTCGTCTTTCATGAAAAGTCCGATGGTAAAAAGGAAAATGTATTGCTACATCTACGTACATAGTTTTTAAATTTGTTCTGCTTTTGACGGTATAACAAGAAATCAAGGGATGTAAGTAACAGGGGTGCAATTTGAGGAATGTAGAGTCTGAAATATCATATCATTGCTAACCTAAGTCTTTAAAGAGATGCCAATTGCAAAACGACGATGGAAGTTCGTATTTCAAGTTGCCTTAACTGTGATGCAGATGGAATATAACTCTAACTAATAGATGTAATTTTGTTAACTTTATTACATGGGGTTAAAAAATGTTCCGTGTTGTTTGTCTCTTCTATTTCAGGTTGTATGATGAATATAGACAACAGATAATTATATTTTCCGCTCTCTTTTAAAAACCTCTATGTGTTACGAGTATTATTTGTTATTAACTTGTTGTAATAACATAACTGAGTAGTGGGAAGTTTTAATATTATTGTTTAAGCTAAAGCTTGTCATATAAATCCAAAACAAATCGCTACTAAATATATTTATATACATATATTATGTACTTGGGTACATTATCTTAAGAAAGTATATGCTAGTACATTCCTGTTATTACTTTACTAAAGGGTCCGCCATCTAACGTTTTTTTTTTCAACTAGTGCTTATTTCATGAATGGTAACACTTAGCTCATGTCTGATTTGACAGATAATTAGTTTTATCCTTCCTCTGAACGAATATGGTTGTGTATATGCTTGAACAATGCTGGGAAATATTGCGACATTACTTTGAAAATCATGTTGCTGAATGTGTGCGAAAATTGCGTACAGATTTTGGAGGAAGAGAAGCACCGTCAGCTCCGCATGTTCGTTATCTTGTGAAAAAAGTGAAAGAAACTGGCATCCTCATCGATAAACCAAAGCGTGAAAAGCCAAAAACAGTTCGCTCACCCGAGAATATTGCTGCTGTGGCAGAAAGTGTGCGTGAAGCGCCATCAACATCAATTCACCGTCGTTCTCATCAATTGAACATTTCGGAGACATCATTGAGACTCATTTTGTATAAAGACCTTGATGTGACTCCATACAAAGTTCAATTGGTTCAGGAGTTGAAGCCAACTGACCATCCAATGCGTTTTCGCTTCGCTAAGTGGGCCTGCGATCGACTTAGAGAAGATGCCGATTTTGCCAAAAAAATCATCTTTTCACATGAAGCTCATTTTGATCTTGGAGCGTATGTAAACAAGCAAAATTTGGGGCACAGAAAACCCGCACGCATACATTGAAAAGCCGATACACCCAAAACGAGTCACTGTTTGGTGCGGATTTTGGTCCAGAGGCATAATTGGGCATTGGGAAAATGAGGAAGGAATGGCCGTTACAGTCAATGGCGATCGTTATCGGGCCATGTTGAACGAATTTTTGTTCACAAAAATTGAAGAGGAGGATATTGGCAATATTTGGTTTCAACAGGACGGCGCTACGTGCCACACAGCCGAAGCTACACTCTATGTTTGTCGCCCTATTTTTGAAGATCGCATTATCAGCCGCAGAGCTGATGTCGTTTGGCCAACTCGGAGCTGCGATTTGACACAGTTGGACTATTGTTTGTGGGGTGCCGTAAAAGATAAGTGTTACGCCGACAAGCCAAAGACAATGGACCCTTTAAAGGACAATATTCGTGAAGCCATTGGTGAAATACAGCTGCACACAATCGATAATGTGCTTAAAAATTGGACTGATCGTGTAAGCTACTGCATGGCCAGCAGAGGCAGCCATTTGAATGAAATTATATTCCATTATTAACCGGAAGGATTGTACTTTCAAATAAAAAAAGAAATTTGAGAAAGTATTTAGTAGTTTTTTTTTATAGCATTTTCAAAAAAAAAAAGTTATTTGGCGGACCCTTTATTATATAAATACGAAACACTTATTACATATGTCACGGGTAATCTCAGAAAGTATTTAACCGAATTACTTGAAACAAATTTTATAACTTTCCTTATTCTCTTAATCATGTCTAAGGATATTTTTTATTTGTTAAATATATGTGTTGAATTAGATAATTAACTTAAAAAAAATGGTACACTTTTTTGTCGAAGTTGATCAACATATTCACGTACGCTCTTAAGCCTGCTTGATATTTTATAAAACTGAGATTTTTTGTAAGAAGTCAATAGTTTTGTGCAAATTTTAAGACCTAAATCATTTCCAAACTGCACTTATAAGCTGAGAAATAAATGTATTTACATATTATATATATATTAAATTTTTGTATTTTGGCATCTATGAATTCGATTCAATCGCTATGACTGCTTTGTTCCATTTCATTATCGTTCCGTATTTGTTTACATTTTCTTTTGTTTATTTGCTTCTGCATTTCTTAATACTAAATTGTTCGCTCATCGATTAACGTAGGAAGAGAAAATATTTATACACATATTCCAAATTAAACATATATGTTTTAATTTTGAATCAGTGTGTAGTAAAGGACATAATTATTTGCGTTTATTCTTTCTTTTTTTTCTCTGCGCCTTTTTTTTTTTATGGGATTATGAATACCCTTTATATGTTTTTCTTAACACAGCGCGGGCATCCGGTGGAAGAAGAGAAAGAAGGATAGGAAAGATGTGTGGCGCGATATTCTGAGACTAGAGCTAGTTGTTGGCTCAAATTTATCTCCAGGGATGGCGGCTGAACTAATGCGGAGAGAATTACCGTATCTTATTTATATATGTCCCTTATAATTCGCATTTTTTTTTTATTTATTTCGTTGTCATATATTATAGGTATGTTAGTTTACTCAATCACATGTTGTCAGTGTTATGCCTAAACAGTTTGTAATGAGCAAAGTTGCAACTTATTTTATGACAATTTTAAGAATTGGTTTTTAATGGAATATAAGAAGACATAGACAACGGCAGGAATCGAACCTGCAACCACGAGGTTGACAGGCGAGCACACAACTATCGCGCCACGGCCACCCCCTTGAGTAGTAAAGCACATATGGAAGCCGTAAATAGAGTATTAAAAGTTAAATCTTTTAAATATAAATATAAAAATAAATATAAATACAATGAATTTAAGGACTTCTTCATCGAAGCTTATGGGTGGAGTAACAACGGTTTTTTTTTTTTGAGATTTTCGTCAAACGATGCCAATTATTCCCAAGGGGACTCGGGCTGATATCATAAAAGCTTGCCCTAAATCACCTTTTATTTGGAAGCAACGTTGCCGAAGTGGCACGATCGTGCTCTTTAGGCACTTTTTAATTTAAGTGGCACTCTGGCACTCAAACGCTTCAAATGGCACTCTATGAATCAACGGGCAAATGTTTTGAAATATATCCAAGTTCACGATCAGATCAGGTAGCGCAAAAAAAAACTTGCCGGCAATTAATATCACCTAAAATTTTATATTAAGATTGTTCAGTGACGAAAAAGTTAGAACAAAATAGAACAGAACAGATTCGTGAGAAACTTCGGAACAAGATAGAACAAATTATTATTATTATTATTATTATTATTATTTATTTAATTAATACGCTAAATGCTAACGTTAAAATTTACTTAAATCGAAATATTATTAACTATAATTATAACAAAATTTCAACTACTCAAAGCAAAACAATTACATTATTAAATAGTCCCATTCATTACTCCAGTTATGAAGCAATACTGCAAGTACTCTCTGTGACCAGAAAGAGATGGGATGCAGGTAATTAGAACAGTCAGTCGTCTGACAGAGGTTATAAAAAAATTATTGTTGTTTACCTATAGTTCTGGTTGGTTTATTTTTGCAGAAACGTTCTTTAAAATAAATTGAAATGGAGTTGAATTTATTTAAAAAAATATTTTTCATGAAATTAAGATGATTCAGTCACGGAAAATGATTTATCATCTAAATCATCATCATCAATTGGTTTTGACAGTTCTCACAAATCTGTTCTAACCTGTTCTACCTAAAAAGTAAGTGCAGAAAATCCGGTTCTAAAGTGTTCCAAACTGACTCATTGAACACCAAACGAGAACAGTTAAGAACAGAAAATTTCTCATTGAACAGCAAAATCCTGTACTTTTTTGTTCTAAGTTATTCTAATCTGTTCCGAACATCCTCAGTGAAAACACATATTGTTAGTTGATGCTTTTATTTATTTGTTGTATGTTTGTTTAGTGAAGTTCTTTTATTTTTTATCTATTAAATTATTTTTTATTAATTTTGTGTTTATTTATTCTTATTATTCCTTAAGTTTTGAGGTGCAATAAATAAAACTTTATTTACATTATGAAATCTTCGGAATTTTGTTACTTTTTTGTTGGTGGCACCCAGTGGCCTAAAATGGCACTTTCTGTTGTCAGAATTGACACTTACAAAATTTTATTTCTGGCAATGCTGTTTGGAAGAGTGTCCAAAGACTTCAACTTCAAACCAATATGAAACTAGAGCTTACTAAACACACTGACAGTGCTGAGTTCGCATCTCTTCTGCTAAAAATTACTGACGGAAAATATACTACCTCAGGCTCAGATAATATAATGCAATTAAACGAACGTTTCGGAAAAATCGTTCACAACACACAACAACTTTTTCAGTGCGTCTATGGAGACTTGAACTCGATATCGTTTTCTTGGTTTTGTGAATGAGCTATTGTGTCACAAAAAAAAAGTTCAGTGGATGAAATAAATAACCATGTGCTCCTAAGCCTAAAAACAGAGTCATAAATCAATACAAAGCAATTGACAGTGCTGTCGATGACAATGACATAGTAAGCTACCGTCAAGAATTTCTCAATTCTCTCAATCCTGCAGGTATGCCATCCTACCAATTGAATTTAAAAGATAGCACACCGATTATGCTAATAAGAAATCTCAGTCCCCCAAACATATGCAATGGCACACGCCTCCAAGTCAAAAAGCTTTGTAAAAATACAAGTTCAAATTCTTACCGGATCTGCAGTACGAACTCATGCACTTATTCCCAGGATACCAATGATACCAATAGATCTTCCGTTTCGATTCAGACGTCTTCAGTTTCCAGTAAAACCATGCTTTTGCAAGACAATCAACAAAGCTCAGGGTCAATCATTTCAATTCATTGTGGTAAATCTCAGAGAAAATGTTTTTTCCCATGGTCAACTATATGTTGCACTTTCAAGAGTAGGCTCAAAAAATAAACAGTTTTTACTTCTTCATGAAAATGCTAAAACGGCTATAACATTGTATACCCAGAAACCTTGAAATAAAACAAATTTAATATGTGCTAATATCTGTTTTTTTTTTTAAAGAATTTATGGGACAACATCAACTCTTTTATTAGGCTACGGTAAGATTAACCATATTATTAACTTTTTACTAAAAATATGACACCAATCACAGAAAAGGCGTTGGTTGATATAACATTTATAGTAAAACTAATTATTCTTATCCTTTGCGAAGCAACGCGAGCACGGGTCTGCTAGTTCCTAATAAAACGTGCATTTTTGTTTTCACGGGTACAGGCGAGGATGTTACAAGAGAATTCTCTGCTTTGGGAAAAGTGTTCATTAAAGCCTAGTGCGCTGCTGAGGCGAAACAAAAATGTTCGGTGGTCTCCACTAGGAGAGCGAAATGCTAACGAAAACATGAACGAAAAAATTTTCAAGAAAAAAAAAACAAAGCCAAGTAGAAAAAAAGTCAAAAAGTCAAAAATCACTGAAATGTGATTTTCCGCCAATTGGTTATAAATTGTCTTCGAAAAGTGAGTGGAGACTTTTTCACTTTCGATACGGAACAGCGTACTGCAGAAGGAAAATTTTCGTTTATGAATTCGGTCTGTCATTGTTGTATGAGATTTTTCGTTTCGCATCAGCAGCGTTATGCGTAACCGTTGAATTTCGTCCGCAAAAGTAAAATGTTGCGACACAAATTAATATTGGAAGGAATTCTGTTGTGTTCAAGATGCAAGCTCCCATGTTACTTAGTTTTTATAAACAGTGACTAACATTAAAACGGTAGATGACGATGCCCTGATCTTGTCTTGTGACCAATATGACAAAATAAACTTACAACTGCAGTACAACACGGATATAAGAAACTCTGAAAATCCAAGAAATTTCTTTCTTATATCGGAGTTTTTCTTATATCCAAACATGATATAAGAAAGCAATTTTCTTTAAAAAAAATTTAGGCAGAGGAAAATATTTTGTACGTGTACCTAATTTCATGAAAACGAAACAAGCCTTACAAGCGTTATATGCATATTTAATGTATGTACATATATGTTCATATAAAACCTTCATCTATAATATTTGTTAAGATAAAAAGCCTTTTGTAACAAATTTAGTCTTAAAAGTATTGATTTAAAAAGGAAAATTCAAATATTAATTTAATTATATAAAATATGTTACTTAAAATTTTAGTATGCAGAATTAATTTGGCTTCCTAGATCTTCTCAGATATAAAATTTGACAGAAATCCAATGAACAATTACCGAGAAAGCCAAAAATTAAAAAAACCGTTATATGAAAAGTACCGTTAATAGACTTTTCCCGTAAACTTGATTCATATCAAATGATAGCTATTACCAACGAAAAAAATTCTCAAAAATTTTTATCAAAATCGTTGGAGCCGTTTTCGAGAAAAAGTAAGATTTTCCTTCAAGGCCATATTGCAGGTACCGTTATTTTTAGGCCTACAAATAAAATTTCAATTTCCCATCTGAGGAGTGCCAAAATAATCACAAATACCAAATTTGAAGTTAATCGCTTAAGCCGTTTAGGCTGTAGCTCGTAATACATACAGACGGACAGACTGACAGGCAGGAAGACAGGCATTTTTTGCCGATCACTCTTTTAGAATTCTCTATTATCGTAATGTCATGTTTGATTGTTAGAACTTTTTTTTTTTTACGAATGCATAACTTGCCTTATAGTACCTATTATCGCAAGTAAAATGCACCTTTATGAAGAAATAAATCATGAATGGTGGATTCTAAAATAGCAGAATGTTCCTTTCTCTCATACGGACAGAACTTTCAGTGGAACTTTTATAACTTTTAACTATAAAGGAACAGCTTTACACTCAAATACAGATGAATGTAGGCAAATTTTGAAAATATTTACATGGCGGAAGCACAACAACAACAATCCATAGGCAGAATTATTTACTCACAACTAAACTAAAGCCTCAGCAATATCAACTTCTTCCAAGATAACTTCAGATACAGTGTCAAACTCGACTGTTGTCATTTTTTGTATCATAATAATTGTGCAACAAACTTTTCTAGAAATTTGAATAGTTCCACGTACACAATTATTTTCACCACACATATCAATCACAATCTTATTAAAATTCAGAATCGTCAGAATCGCACAAAAGTGTTCATTGGGGATCCCGAATCTGAGAAGGATTCCGGATTGCCAAATAACAACGATATTAATCGGTGTTTGGGGAGAATAGGGGCCTTAAATTACGTACCACTGTTTCCGTTTTCGAATAACATATATAGGAATAATGGATACATTTTGCAATTTTTGCAAAGCCAAAAAATGGGCTGAGGAATTTAGATAGAAATCCGTAGCATTGTAAGGGTACCTGCTAGTATTCATATATATTAAACATATCAGGAACCAGGATATATGAAAAATATTGGCTGAGTTGTTTTTTTTTAATCATTATAAAACAAAGATTAATATAAATATTAACTATATTATTTCCATCCAAAAATCAACAATATTCTGTATTAAACAATATAACGGTAATAAGCTGAAAGCAGGTATATTTTGTCAGTTTTTATGTAATCTGTTCTGATATATGTAATTTCTGTTTAACAATAGCCGTGTTTTATTGGGATATTTATCCACCGTAAGTTTATCCGTCGTAGCATTTTACATACAATTCGCTACGGTCGATAAAAATCTAAAGCAGAAGCAATAGTGGATGGCTGGTTGACGTTAATTCGAGTCTCGAATTTGATTTTGTTAGTTTTGTTGGTACGATTGATAATTGGATTGAATCTCGATGGATGGGTTCATGGAGTAGTTTTAATTATTCGTAAGACAAATCACTCTTTTTTATTCTTTTTTTCTTTTTTTTATGTAGTTGGCCAGTTTATATTTCTAAAATCTTCGATAGCTCCATTTCTTAATAAATTTTAAGCTGTTCTTCTGAAAGTTTCTGACTTTTACTATTAGAAACTGTATTCTTTGCTCAAATATTTTCCTGAGTACGTCTAAGATTCCACCCATATCTGCAATTTTGCATACCCCTAATGTCAATTAATCAATTTTAACAAATTTCCATTTTGAAAAAAAATTACATGTGCGCTCCTAGCCTAAGTGCACTAAGCGGCAACTGAACTTCACAAAATGTGCTTTTTCTTCACTGTTTAATGGACGTTGGCCATGGACGGTATTCGCTTCACTACATGGACATGGACTGGGCGTACAGTTTTGTGATTCCATTGTTTTTTTACTTGCGATATAGGTATTATAGGGCAAGTTTTGCATTTGAAAAAAAATCAAACTCGAGATCTTAATCAAAGTTGACATTACGATGATAGAGAACACCAAAAAGTGGATCCGGCAATTCCGTCTGTCTGTCTGTCTGTAGAACGATCTACAGCCTAAGCGGCTGAGCCAATTTTGTTCAAGCTTGGTGGTTAGGCGTGTTAGGTTATTGTCCAAAATAGATTTTTGAATCCTTGTTTTAGCCCCAAAAATAACGGTACTTGGCATACAAATTTTTCTACCATCTTAATTATCTCCAAAACGGCTCCAACGATTTTGAAAGAAATTGATGTGTGTACTAACTTGAGTATGGCCTACATTTAAGCCAACAAAAAATTAAAAATATTTTTTTATTAACGGTACCTGCTATACAGCCATTTTATTGATTTTCGACTTTAAATTCTAAATAATATTGCATTTCAAAATTTTCGAAAAATAGTTTTTTTGGGTTTTTGAAATTTTTTTTTTGAAAATTCAATATTTCGAAAATGGGTGGCAATTTTTTCTGAAATTTTGGTTTTAAGTTTATATTATTAAATATTTAAAATGATCATACCAATTTTTTATTAGAAAACATTTTTAATATAAAAAAAATAAGTGAAAAACGACTTTAAAAATACTTTTAGCCGTTTCCATTAAGAATCTTTTGCATATAATTTGATCGACCATAGGATCAAGTACGTGCGATCCAGTCGTGCATTTTATTTTTTCTGTGTATGGAAATGGCAAACCAAATTTTAACTATTTGTTCCTTACTCCGCGTATGTTAAGTGCAGTCTGATGAGTGAATATTGAATTGAAAGCAAAACATACTCGGAAAATAAATTTGTAAATTGACTTGAAAAATAAAACTCTAGCTATCGATCTACTCGGAAAATAAATAAAAGCATGAAATATACATAAAGGGGAAATGTAAGGGGAGTGAACAATTTAAACAATTTGTAGTGTGCCTTCAAAACCAAAAAATATTAAAAGTAAACAAGCAAATCTCCGGCAAATTTTGTTTCCTCGTGTGAAAGACATAGACGATTTTTAAAGCAATACAAAAATTGCCCTGGTTAAAAAGGGACTTGACCATAGTCTATGAACAAACCCATTCACTTATCATTTCCTTTCTCTTGGTGCAAAATAATTGTTCGAATTTAAAATTGCGAATGCAGAAAAAATGAAAACAAGAAATAGGTTTGAAACATAAATTAAATATTGGTAAGGTTTTCTACTTTCTTTTTTATATGAATAAAAGCTAATTATTTTTCATAATTTTGATATTTTCTAAATTTTACTTTGCAAAAGACTCTTGCAATACTTGTGACTGCAGTGCAGGGGTACCATTTTTACAAAAATAAGAAAGCTACAGTCCATGCTACGGTCGATGCGTTTTTTGGGAATTACTTACGGTACAATGGATAGATTCCCAATAAAACACAGCTAATTTTATTACACCTTAGCAATCGTCAGTTCACATTTCTGAGACATAAAAAATGTTTGCTAAAATATTTAACAATATTCTGTTTGGGTTATTGTTAGAACCACTTTCGAAACATAACTAAGACATTTTCCTGAAACCTTGCTTTGCAACCGTATAATGTAAACATTGGTATTATTCTATGACTTCGTGTAAATAGCAAACCCTTTTTGATTTCAAACGCAATCGAAGATTTAGTATAAACAAAATAAAACCAGTTACCTACTAAGTGTTTGATTAATTTTTGTTTCGTGATCATTTACAACGAAAACATTTGTACGTAAATTATACCTGTCAACGTAACCTTTCATAATTAACGGGTGATTTTTTTGCTACTTGGTTTTTGACGTTTATATTTTTGACAGATCACACATGACAAATTCCACGAACATTTGACATTTCAATTCAGTATTGTTTGCCATTTCATCATGAATAGACTTACGCCTGAACAACGTTTGCAAATTATTGAAATTTATTATCAAAATTCGTGCTCTGTGAAAAATGTGTTTCGCAAGCTACGTCCGTTTTTTTACGCTCATTTTTGGCTAAATGGATACGTGAATAAGCAGAATTGCCGTATTTGGAGTGAAGAGCAGCCAGAGGCAATTCAGCAGCTACCAATGCATCCCGAAAAATGCACTGTTTGGTGCGGTTTATGGGCAGGCGGCATCATTGGGCCGTACTTCTTCAAGGACGATGAATGGAGAAAGGTACCGTTCGATGATAACAGATTTTTTTTTCCCGAAAATGCAAGAATTGAACTCGGTCGACATGTGGTTTTAACAGGACGGTGCCACATGCCACACTGCACGCGAAACCATGCATCAATTGAGAGGCGAATTTGGAGAGCAGTTGATCTCACGTTTTGGCGCAGTCAATTGGCCACCAAGATCATGTGATTTGACCCTGTTAGACTATTTTTTGTGGGGATATGTTAAGTGTATTGTTTATGGGGACAAGCCAAACACGATTGCTGCCTTGGAAGCCAACATTGAACGCGTCATTGGTGAGATTCCGGCGAAATGTGTGAAAAAGTTTGCCAAAATTGGACCTTCAGAATGGACCACCTGAAGCGTAGCCGCAGGCAACAGTTAAGTGAAATTATTTTTAAAAAGTAAATGGCAGAAATTGATTTATCGATCCAAATAAAAATTTCATTCACTTTTTACAGGTGTCTGTGTTTTTTGAATTTTCAAAAACCAAGCTCTTAAAAAATCACCGTTTATTTTCTTAATTAATACGAAAAAGTCTGGTAAAAAACTTATGAACTAAGTTTTAATTTCGCTAAGGACAGTTTCTTTTTAAGAGCTTGTTGTACATGTCACATATAATAAATACAAAATCGGTATTTGCATCTGCGCTGTATACATTTTTAATTCAGATTTGTATTCAACATTTATTTTGAAAGACAGAAGCAAACTGTCAACGATAACCTTATCATGGCATCCTCACAAAGTTTATGGACTTATAGGAACAAATTATAAAATAACCACACAAACATTAAAGTAGCAATAAGCCGAATCAAGCTCCACTCCACAATAAACAAAACAAAAATAATAATCTTCATCTGCAATAATATTCTTGATATGATACATACCCACGTAAAAAAATATTTCCATAATTCTTGACTGGCTTCAAAAAAAAAAAAATAAATAAAATGCACAACTAGATTGCTCGCACTTGCTCTTGATCACATAGTATCTTAGTACAAGTTTTTTTTAGTGAAAAGAGCTAAATATATTTTTAAGGTCGTTTCTTACTTAATTTTATACGCACAGTATTTTTGTAATTTTGTTCTAATAAAAAATGTGGGTATGACAATTTTAAGTTTTTGTATTGTTAATACAATTTTAAAAACAGAATTCGAAAAAAAAAACATTCACTCGTTTTCAAAATATTGAATTTTTAAAAAAACCAAAAGAATATTCTACGAAGATTTTGGTATGCGGTAGCAGTTAATACCTCCTATATAAGAATGTTCATCGAAATCCGTCGATCCGTTAAGGAGAAAGTTGGAAACACAAAAAATAATTCTATGGCACATACAGTTAATAACATTTTATGTGACACTTTTTTAGTACGACCATATAGCTAGAATTTTTGTTTTAACAAAATCGTCAGAGCGGTTTTCGAGATAGTTTAGATTTACCTTCGTTGGTACAAAAATTGGTATGGCAGGTACTGCTATTTTTGGGGCTGACAAAACGATATAAAAAATGAATCGATGCAATCACCCAAGAATCTCAAGAAAGACGTTTGAAAATTGCTTTATAGCTTTAAGCCCAGTACTCAGTTCGGGAAAAATATTATTTCTCATACATTTTTTTTTCAGAAGAAATTTTATCTCTAATTTTTCCCGACCCAGTACTCCCTTCAACGCAAAATACAAATATTTGTTTCGAACTGTACATACAAAAATCTCCACTTAATTTTTCCAAGACAAACAATGTCCGAATCATTATTTTGCTAGACAAATTGTGATGTTTGATGTAAATCGTACCTTTTATCACCTCATATCGTATCCCCTAGCCTTTGCAATTTTAAAAGATATTAGGAAGTAGGTATATGACCAGAAATATGATTGGAAAAAGTGTGTAGGTAAATTAGTTGCAAGAATTAAATCAATTCAACAGCTGATTTCAGTATTAGGCAGTAGCGTAGCTATAATGAGAATTAGTAAGTAAATACAATGAGGACGTACTTTGAATAAAATTATGAAAATATTTCTGAGATTTATTTGGTGTTTTCTCATCCAAGTATATGTTTGTATAAATTTGAATACAAGGGATAAATAAATTAAGAAAAATCATTGAACCTTAAAACGAAAATATTGAAGCTGAAAAAATCGATAAATCAGTTAAAAAAAAAAAATAGTACCGAAACGGGACAATTAATAAGGGTATTCATGAAACCGCGTAAGTGCGGTAAACGTGCTAAAATTGTAAATGTCGTAAATGAGCTGCCAACATTTGTATATAAAAACTTTGCCAAAAAATGGTAAGCTATTCCGCATAATTTTGTGTGGGAAAGTTTACCATCTAAATTTGCTAAATATGAAAAAATTTTGACGTATAATTTAGACGTTTTATGTGTCAAAATCTTGGTAAAACTATCTCTCTTCCTCTTTTTATTTCTGGTAGATATTTTAAATGAGAGTAATAACACTGTTATTAGTCAAGTTAAAGTACATGAAGAAAAAATAATCATTTTCCACATTTGCGCAAGTTGAGTTCTATAAGTGCGTTCTTGAAATGTGCGTGGTAAACTTTTCCATTTTACGATGTGGGAAAGCTTACGCGGTTTCATGAATACCCTTAATATTTTTGTATATGTATGCATATATATATTTCATTGACTTTACATAATGTATGTATAATGTATATTGAAAACGCTTAGAAACACAAACGAACTCGCGTTATTTTTGTTAAATGTTGTTTAATCTTTACCGTTATTTTTCTCATTCATTGTAAATGCTTTGAAATGTATATATACTATTTCACATTATTACATCATATTATAAACGGTGATTTTTTAAGAGCTTGGTTTTTGAAAATTCAAAAAAACACAGAAACTTGTAAAAAGTGAATGAAATTTTTATTTGGATCGATAAATCAATTTCTGCCATTTACTTTTTAAAAATAATTTCACTTAAATGTTGCCCGCGGCTACGCTTCAGGTGGTCCATTCTGAAGGTCCAATTTTGGCAAACTTTTTCACACATTTCGGCCGGAATCTCACCAATGTCGCGTTCAATGTTGACTTCCAAGGCAGCAATCGTGTCTGGCTTGTCCCCATAGACAAAAGACTTAACATAGCCCCACAAAAAATAGTCTAACGGGGTCAAATCACATGATCTTAGTGGCCAATTGACTGCGCCAAAACGTGAGATCAACTGCCCACCAAATTCGCCTGTCAATTGATGCATGGTTTCGCGCGCAGTGTGGCATGTGGCACCGTCCTGTTGGAACCACATGTCGACCGAGTTCAATTCTTGCATTTTCGGCAAAAGAAAATCTGTTATCATCCAACGGTACCTTTCTCCATTGACCGTAACCCTGCGGCCTTCATCGTCCTTGAAGAAGTACGGCCCAATGATGCCGCCTGCCCATAAACCGCACCAAACAGTGCATTTTTCGGGATGCATTGGTAGCTGCTGAATTGCCTCTGGCTTCTCTTCACTCCAAATACGGCAATTCTGCTTATTCACGTATCCATTTAGCCAAAAATGAGCCTCGTCGCTGAAGACAATTTTGCGATAAAAGCTTGCGAAACACATTTTTCACAGAGCACGAATTTTGATAATAAATTTCAACAATTTGCAAACGTTGTTCAGGCGTAAGTCTATTCATGATGAAATGGCAAACAATACTGAATCGAAATGTCAAATGTTCGTGGAATTTGTCATGTGTGATCTGTCAAAAATATAAACGTCAAAAACCAAGTAGCCAAAAAATCACCCGTTATATCATATTATCTACATTATAAATCTGCTCTTTTTTTAAACACATTACTCAACATGAAATTAAGAGCAAAGCATGTTAAAAAACAATGTACATTATTTCTTTTAAAACAGTCACCAACATTAATCAGTGAACCTTCAAAATATTGCTTGAGAAAAAATATATAGAGATAAAATTTGCGTTTGCTCGAACTGAGTACTAGGCTTTAGGCTATAGATTCTAGGTCGACAGGCCGACAGACGAAATCGCGGGGCCCACTTTTTTGTGTTCTCTATCATTGTAATGGTAAGCTTGAGCAAACTCTCCAATTCGACTTTTTTTTCAATGCAAAACTTGCCCTTTGGTACTTAGATATATCGCAAGTATAAAAACTTTTATTTCGTTCATTTTCAATGCCCGATTACTATTTTCTTGGTGTGTTTCTATGATTTTTATCTTCAACCTTTTCCGTATGCGAATGTTGATTTTCACTTTTGAACAAAATTTCTTTCATTTTCCACCATAACTCTTTGACCTACAGAATTTTCATCGTAATGTTATCCTTCAGCTACAGCTACAGCCTTTTACTGAATTTTACTACCAAAAGGAGTTTACGAGTCCTGCAATTGCCATGCCGAACCGATGCAGCCATATCTTTTATAGTAATAAAATCTGGGCACTGTTTTCTCAACAATTCATTCGTACATATACGTTTTCGTATATTAGATGGTACAGCAGAAGTATCAGCAGGAAAAATGAGGTAACGGATATGGAGCTGGTAACTTTAGCAAGTTTCACGCTTATCTAAGCAGAAATCGTAAATTCTCAATACACGATGTATTCTATGTGCATTTTATAGTTTAATATTTGTTCGTGTGTGTTGAAGTGATTTTTTTTTTCAATACATTTGTATGCTCTTTGTCTTGTGTGTTTGGTTTTAGTAAACCTAACGTATAATACGGTCGTATATAAGGGTATGTACTATGTATAAGTATAAATATGAACTTAGAAAAGTTGATAGCCAATCAACCAACTATAATTCGTATCGTACATATAACAAAACAAAAGAAATTCATTGCATCATTGTTCAGTTATTTTTAATGAAAAAAAAACCATTTAATTTAAACTTAAATTATGAATTTTATATACATTTTAACTTAATAACATTTATTTAACTTTATGTTATATCATTCAAAAAATACCTACATTCATACGAATTAATAATGAATCTTTGTAATTTATCTTGTTTAATTCATATTCACTTATAGCCTTATTAATTAATGTACAATGTATAAGTAATGTATAAGTCTATGTTCCCTTTATTCATTAGCTTTCACATTGCGTAGCATCAACTATCGGCTAAGCGCGTTGGAAGTTTGCATAGAACCTATACATAAATGAGATATTTTATCGAAAAGTCATTTGACATTGCACATACGAGTATTAATTTCCTTTTCTGTAAGGAGGGGTAAATGTCAGTGACGTGCCGTGGTGCTTCAAGCAAGGTGTTCACTAACTGCTCCTTCAAATTTTGTCTAATTTTAGTTACGATTCAGGATTACGACGAGGAAGTTGTTTTTGTTGTTTTATTTTTAATTTGTGTTTTTATATTAATTTTTGTTTGAGTTATTGTTTTTATACTTTTTTGTGTATTTCTTTGCAAGGAAACTGTAATTAAGAAAGGAAATACTTGCATAAAAAAAACAATTCGCCGATATTTCTTCAAAAAACTTGCCAAACTTCATCATAGAAAATGTTTTCTACTCTATTTCCTTTAAAAATAATTTTTCTATTTATGGGTGATTCCACAAAAAATTGGGAAACTTGGTGTCATCAGTCAGTAAAACTAATTGTTAATATATTTTTTAATATTTTTTATTTTATTCTAAAACAACTTATATAGTCTTTTATTTGGTCACCCAATTTGAGTTATATATTTAAAATATAAGTTTATAAAACTCCACAATATATTCTCAAAACGTCAGTTCTTTGGCATGTCGCCACTCCAAAAATCCGGAATCAAATGGCTGTGAATTAAATATTAACTTCAATTTAAGCAAATTTGGTAATTCACTACAATCTGTGATGTACTTAATAACGTATATCACAATTTTCGTATTCTCACCGCTGGCGCTGTTGTTAAAATAGTAAGAAACTTTGTGTTCAGTTTTATTCGTGTGTTGTTCGAATTTTAATTTCCCGCCATCTTTAAGATGTGTTTCTCCATGTTACCACTTTCCACCAGTTTTAAGTTACAAATCCTACGCATTAATTGTACCTTATTTCTAAGACTAGCCTTTTTATGGTGTTCCTTGAGCTTGTCCCATCCTGCCTTGGCTGTTTTAGCCCTTCTCATATGATGAAGTTGACTATCTTCTACTAATAGGCCAATAATAGTTCTGGCTTCGCAATCCTTTTTGGTCCATTCCGAAGTGACTGGGTCTGTAATCGGGTTGATAATAATGTCCCACCAACTATGTCTCCGTAGTAGGAGTTCCAGCTTAAATTTCCATATGTGTTAATTATCCGCTCCCAACTTCGAAATTTATGTTCGTAAAGAATCAGCAATTAATTAAATTGTTTAGAGCTCTGAGGCAATCACATATTAAATCTAGATTTGAACAAATGAATATATATGTATGCTTTGATATATATTGAAATAAAAACAAGATATCCTTTCTGTATGGATTTTAAATTTAGAATAAAACAAAAAACTGAAGTTTCTAATTACACAAATATATCTGCCTTCTAGAGAAGTTTTTACGTTGTATTAGGTATGTAGAGTGAATACAAGCATACGAATGTTATATTCAACAATTCGAACCCTAGAGACTTATTCTATATGTCAATAAATTCCATTATTTTGTTATGAAGTTGTGTATCAGAAAAACCGATATATCTCAGAATCTACATAAAAAAGTGACTGGTCCGGTCATGAGCAATATATTCATTAGATTAGCTATCTTAAATATCAGAATTTGTAGCAATTTGGTTTAAGTAATATCATAAGCAAAATATACCTCAAAGTGACCCAAACGCCATAAGGGTGCGTTTTTATTTGGCAATCCGGAATTGTTCTCCGATCGGGGATCCCAACTGAACGCCTTTGTGTGATTCTGACGATTCTGAATTTTAATGAGATTGTTTGTGTGAAAATAATTGTGTATGTAAGAATATTCAAATTCAAAAAAAATGTTTTTTGCATAATTATGATAGAAAAAAATGACAATAGTCGAGTTTGACGTTCAATTATATGAATGTGCGAGTGCTTCTGCTTCTGATTTTAAATCCAAATTCTTCTTTTCAGAATTAGAACTGTCATTTTTGCCTAGTGAACGTTGTCAGAAGAGTCCGGAAGGCGTCCGGATTGCCAAATAAAACGACATTAGATAATTGCAAGTTGCGATAATCTTTGCTCTTGCATTCTATTTCTATCATATGATTTAACGTGTTTAAGAGCAGAAAAATAAAGTTCAATAGAGTCACTCGATGTGGTTTTTTTTAAGATATACTTAAGTCAACTCAATTTAAAAATTTTCGAAAAAGTTTTTTTTTTTAATTCAAGAGCACCAACGATTTTTGGAATGTATTTAACGAAGGTATTCTTAAACTGAGAACACGTAAAAAAAACAATTAATTCATTATTCAGCCTTGAAAAATAAAAAAAATGCACCATATGAACAATATGGTAGAACATTTTATTCCATACTCAACAACGTTTTTTGTAGAAAGTATAACTAGTAACTTAAATTTTGTCAACGACTCGAACTGCATTTCAATTTGAAGATTATCTAAAAAAAAATAATTGGCGATATCGCAGTTCAAAACTTCCTAGGGCTCGTTTTGGAAAAGGATCAATAGCATTTTTGGATGCTTCAAAAATATGATGAAAACTCGTTTTCAAGTTATTTATTTGAAATCTAGTGCTCTCAACGAAATGTGCATTAAATGTTATCAGAATCAGAAATAACATTTAATAATGCATTAATTAATTCATTTTGTATTTTGTTCGACCTCGCTTTATATACACCTGTACGTGAACGTCGCTTATGAGTATGTTTGTATTTGTACTTGGTACACGCAATGAATCCGCATCGCATACGCGCAATGAACAAAATAAGAGCCAAACACTAAAAGTAAAAAGAAATTAAAGCTCTCTTTTCTCTTTATCCTATTTTACACGTGTCACATCTCCCATGGTATGGAATCAACGTTGCCGAAGTGGCACGATCGTGCACTTATGGCATTTTTTAATTTAAATGTCATTGTGGCACTCAAACGCTTCAAATGGCACTCTAGGAATCGACGAGCAAATATTTTCAAATATATCCACGTTGATGATCAAACTTAGTTTTACCAAATGGTAGTGCATCAGCTGAAAGGGGTTGTTTCACGCTTAATAACATTAGAACCCATAATAAAAATCGACTTTCTTAATGCCGGTCTTCCACTAGGCGTTCAACGCACTAATTTCGAGTTCAACACATTTAACTCTAATGTACGATGTCCTCAATTCCATTCAACCAACGAGTTTAATCCGGTTGGAGATCGTTGCTGAACGAATTGTTGAACAAGTGTACGAGCTGGTGTTGCTGGTTGAACAACTTGTTGAACAAGCATATCAAAAACGCAGTTAATAAACTTGAAAAAAACTTTTTTTTGTCAAAATCGAACAAGGTTATCAACTAGTGCACGAGGTTATTCAACTTTTGGGTACGTTTGTCAACTATAATATGCATGAAGCTTCAACAATTGAATATGTTGATCAATTATTTGTACGTAGTTCTCCAACAATTGAAAAAGTTGATCAACTAGCTGTTTGAGGTTATTCAACATTTCACTAAGTTTGCCAACTTTGCGTACGGAGCTCTCAAAAAGTTTTGTTGTGATGAACGCAAGTTTGTGCACTAGTGTAAGAGGTTGTAAATTTTTGAATCCAAAGATTGAGTTGAATAAAAAGTAGTGGACCTATCACTTTTGTTGTTTAATTACGAGTAAATAATAAAGGCTGGAACTTGCCAGCACTTCATACCACCTAAAGATTTATAGTGTTTATTGATGATTTTATTTATTTCTTATGTTTCGTTTAATGAAGTTCTTGTATTTTATCTATTAATTTATAATTTATTAATTTTGTGTTTATTTATTCTTTATTAACATTAAAAATTACGTATGAAATCTTCGGAATTTTGTTCACTTTTTTGTTGGTGGCACTCAGTGGCCTAAAATGGCACTTTCTCTTGTCAGCATTAGCACTTACATTTTTTTTCTCAGGTAACGCTGTATGACATTGGCTTGGCTAACGTATCTGGTTTCTCTTATGGTAGTATCTGTCTATAAGATTAAGGTGAAATTTCGTACAGGTACAGAGAATGAATCCGCACCACAGCTCACAGCCACAGCAGGGTCAATGAAAATGAATACCAATTCTCTTCGTACTGTGTACTGACCCTGCTTCTTGCGTTGCGCTACCAAACCGAAAACCTATGGTGGAATGAACGACGCTGGCCGACGGTGCACTGAATGTTGTTGAACACCTTACCATATAGGCTTGTACTGGCAATTATCTCTTCTCTTTCTGGATATTTTTTTAATTTGGGGATTTGTATCACTTGGGTGTTGGGAGAACACCCAAATATGTGCATTTGTGTTTTTTGATTGAGAATGAATTCTCTTGCTGTCCGAAAAACCAAAAGGAAAACTGTGCGATTGTTTAAGGTGAACACCAAGGGTTATAGAAAGATTTATAGGGGGGAGCATGAATGCGTGCCTTTTTTTTAATTTTGAACGTGGAATTTAAGTTATGAGAAAATCTTTGAATAAGGCAGGTAGTTGGGATACAAATAAAAATGAGAACATTTAAGGATATTGGTACCACATGCAAAATACAGATGATTTTGGTAGGGTGTGCGGTGATCACCTGCGCTTTTACATATAAACGTCACTGGTAATGTATCTACCAATGACTATGACGATGATGTGCTGGAAGCCATTTTTGTCTTGATCGTCATTGTCGACAAAGCGTGATATATTTCAGAGTAGTGGTATTTTCATATTATTTTGTTGTAAGACTCTCTTTTGTGTCACAAAGAGAAAACTAGAGTCAATTTTGTACATATTTTGGCAAAAGCACATTACACATAACTATAATTGGTTGAAAAATGTCTATTGTATAAGGATCAGTGCTGTGCCATGTAGATAATTTGATGTAGACAATTGAAAATTGTCGACAATCTAGACCATCACTATTCATAATTTTTTCAACTAAAATTTATCAAACCACTAAACATAAATGTTTAAAAAAGCATCAAGTACCAAGATAATTGATTTATGATGCGAAAAATGAATACTTCAAAATCTTTAATCGGAAATCATAATCAAAGAGGCACTTCAGTACCTTTGCAGATGGAGCCACTTATAATTATTGTATCACCCAAGTAAGCTGCAACCCCTGCCAATAAAGTTATGATAAGCTGCTGGAAATGCTTCTGGTGCTGATTTAATTCCGGTTGCTTGACGATTGACTTTGTACAAACCTTTGTGAGTGTTTAAAGTCAGAAGTTTTATTGACTCAGCTAAAACTGGTATCTATAGAAATAAGCGTCTGTTATACTACGTTTTCACCTAGAGATAATCCAGTTTAAAAAAAGCAGATTAAAAATTAATCTTGAAGTGTTTTCACCATAGAAAAAAGAGATTATTTTGACCTTCTCTATACCTCCATCTATTTCTAACACACATATAAAGTTAAATCTCTTGTTTTTCGTATGGACAATTGACATTTGGATGTGCGTTTTCTGGCCGCGTTCCACAAAATAAAGTTTGTTTGGGGTGTGTTGAGAAAATAAATTCCTACTTTTAAGAAGATTTCAATGAGATTAATTTCTAATCCTCGTTTGAGGAGATTAAAATTTGTATGGGAAATCTACAAAATTAAGAAGATTTCGAAGAATAATTAATGTAAATCTACATAAATCTGGATTAAGTGGTAGGTGAAAACGTAATATTAGATACCAGAAAAGGAATCTCCACAAATTCGTATGCTACTTTTTTGGTAAGTTGTGTATTCGTAAAAAAATTTTTTTTTCTAACAATCAAACATGACATTACGATCATAGAGAACACCAAAAAAGTGGGTCCCCCAATTCCGTCTGTCTGTCCTCGAGTCTGCAGCCTAAGCGGTTGGATGGATTTGCTTCAAGCTTGGTACATATTGGTTTTTCTGTAATATGCCCACACGTTTGTATCATTTTTGTTTAAGACAACAAATAACAGTAGCTCCAATACATTTTTTTTTACAAAAATAAGAATCTTATTTTTCTCAAAAACGGCTCCTACGATTTTTGTAAAAAAAATCAGAAAGGAAAGGGTACGTTTTGATAATTTTTTGTTTGGAAAAAATTGTAATTTTTGGTACCTCTAGTACAACCATTTTTTAGGTTTTCGATTTTCTGGAAAACGGTTGATTTGATTTTTTTGAAATTTTTTACGCAGAAGCTCCTAGAAAGTTTAAACACTATTGTAAACCAAAATTTTTGAAAAAAAATTTTTTTGGAAATTAATTTTTTTTAAACTCAAAATTTCGAAAACGACTTAATAGATTTTTTCCAAACTTCTTATTTGGTAGTTTTTTGACACTATCTTGAATAGTTAAAAAAATTATTTTCCTAAAATAAGAAACAAGGGTACCTCTCATACAAATTAAAAAAAAAAAACGTTAAGAAAAAAATGTATTTCTGTGTTCTTATATTAGTACAGCCCACTTTTAATTATAAAAATATGTTTTTTTGCTTCTTTCCATAGAACCACTTTTCATATTTTGGACTTTCTCAATATTGGATGAACTGATTAAAGTAATTTTTTTTATACATATGCTCCCTAAAATTGTTAATAAAACTGGGTACGAAAATTTTCAAAAAAAAGTTTTTCGATTTTTAAAAAAATTAAAAATTTTTTTTTTTGAAAAATCGATTTTGCAAAAACCAGTCACACAACTTTTTTTTAAATTTGAATTTTATATGTATATTAATAATATCTTCAAAATGGGGTTTCAATTTTTTTTGTAAAAATGTTTTTAAAATTTTATACATAAAAAATTAATTAATTAAAAAACCGCTCGAACGATTTTAGAATTTTTTTTATATATTCATATTTATCCATGAATTCAAATCTTTGTTTTTCCTCAAACTATATCGACTGCGCAATATAAAAACATTTATTTATTATTCCCCTTTTACGAATTTTTGCGTATGTCACTGAATACTAAACACAATTTAGGCCATCATACATTTATTTATACATATGTGTCTTTAAAAATCACATCCTAACTTACATTATTAAAATCCATAACTTAGATTTAAATATACATTTGTAGGTAGGCGCCTATGTAACTATTCCTTGAATCGTCCATTCGACAATTCATTATATGTACTAAGAATCAAGGTAATTTAACCTACATACGGTTTAAACCTGCATAGGGTAACTATACCTAACTAACTTAACTTCAATGGTTATAGCTACATTAAAGTTGTTAGCTACAAGAGCAAGTTCGTGCGATCCAGTAGTGCATTTTATTTTTAATTTTAAGAAGAAATGTAAAAACAATACAAACGTATGTACGTAGGTATTGCTTTTGTTCCTTTTTTTGTGGATTCTGCTTTTAATTTTAATTTTTGTTTATTTTGTGACCCTTAGTCCAAATTGTGGGTTTCGCCCAGGCACTACAGTTGGGCTCATCAGTTAGCTGTAAATTTTATTTTTGTCGGTAGCCATCGACTAATATTTTGCGTCTTAGAAGGGTACTACAGCATTTAACTGATCAACCCAACTGTAGTGTCTGGGCGAAACGCATAATTTGGACTAAAGGTCATTTTATTTTTATTATTTTTGCGGCTACAATTGGTGCTGGCCATTCGGAAAAATCAACTAATATTATAATGGCAAGATCTTCCAGAAGTCTTAGATCTTGTTCAATCAATGTGACAGAATAAGCCACAGGTCTCTGTAATCAGACAGGAATCGCTCCTGGCTTGAGATGAAGCTGAACGTTGACTTTAACACGTGCTAGTTCTTCACTGAATAAAATCCTGTACTCTTGACGAATACTTGCAATGGCTGCATCACGATTGTGTGGAGTGTTATCAATCTAGCAACATACATTGCTATGAGGTTTATACCTAAGCCTCTGAAACTGTGACATAAATCAATCCCGAATAAGTTCAGAACGATTAAAGTTACAAGAAACTTTACCTGACTTACCTCTCCAGAACGAAGACGAATGTTACAAGTGAAATAAGCAATCAATTTGATGTTATGGCGGTTGCACTTTTAGCTTTTTGACTTAAGCCTGACTCTGGATTGCCTAATTTATTGGATGATGTGTCTATTTGAAGCCTTATAGGTGTGCCCTTAATCTGCTTATAGTATTAGGTGCATCAATGATTTGAACTGTGATGTATTTTCGCTTGTTTGAATGTTCAATACAATTCACTGCAGTGACAGTAACAAATACCACAGATTTGAATATTGATCAATGGAATGTTTTCCCAATTTGAAATCTTCGCAATTTTTTTAACAAACATTGAAAAGAGTACCTTTACGCCCAAACATACCTGTGAGTTTTAGGACTGTCTCCTCAAAACTTATATCCTTAACTTTCTTCGCGTAAAATCAAGTTGGTATATTCCTCATGAGCGATTGAGTTCATTTTGCTCACGAGAAGGCGAACTTTTGCTGAACATCAAGGAATGCTCCATCAACAATGAATACGTCTTCGAAAAGGTTGTACCAAGAATGGAAAGTCAATTCTTTTGCTGGATTATATATATAAATTCTTGAATCTTGTTTGCCAATAGTCAATTATGAATGTTTCTCCTTGGCGTTCTTCTTTTTTTTAATGATTGGTTGCAAACGTTTGCTTTCCAATTTGAGAAGTTTTTAGAATCTTCGCATCAGTTGCCATTTATTTTTTAAAGATGAATCTATGGAGTTCGAAGAAAAATATAATAAATTGTTTTTAAAAAATCCTCGCCAACAAATTGTTATATTTCAAGAAAACAAGTCTTTGTTTAAGAAGCAAACAATTGAGTCTCATTTCTAATTTCATAATTTCATGTTATAAATTAGGTACTTGTACATTTCATACATATTTATCAAAAGTTAATTGATTTATTTGAATACAAATGTAACAAGTAACTTGTGTTTTTCTTAGGTTAAGTTAGGTTGAAGTGGTCGCCAGGAAAACAGCTGACACACTTAGACCTTAGACAGGTCCATTGTGATACCACATGAAGAGAAATTTGTATGTGTTTTTTTTAGACGTGTGGTTTTCAAAATGAAATAAGACGCAAATAATTTAATGTTATAGCAAAGAATTTAGCTTTATTATAAAGATTTTTGCAGCAATTGTGGCTGTATGTCAGCAATAACGCGCCGCATATTATCTCTCAAGGTGTTAATCGTCTCGGGCTTATCCACTTAGACAAAAGAATTCACATAACCCCACAAAAAATAGTCCAATGGTGTTAAATCGCACGGTTTTGGAGACCACGCCATAGGCCCACGAAGGGAGATGATGCGCTCACTAAAAGTTTTCTTCAATAAATTAATTGTTTCGTTGGCTGTAAGGCCGTCTTGTTGGAACCAAAGGTTGCCCACATCAACATTCTCCAATTCAGGCACTACTGTAACATGGGCATTGACTGTAACATTATGACCGTCTTCATTTTTGAAGAAATATAGACCAATGATTCACTCTGCCTATAGAGCACACCAAGAAGTGACTTTTTGAGGATATAACGGCGCGGCGTCTCAACAATGGCTTGGGGATTATGATCACTCCAAATACGACAATTTAAAATAAACCCATTTAACCAAAAGTGATCTTAATCGCTGAACAAAATTTTCATATGAAAATCGGGAAGAGCCCATCTTGTTTGGTGCCCATTCACTCAAGTGCGACGCACTTGATGGTCATTCGTCTTCAATTCTTGCACGAATTGGATCTTGTAAGCCCGGAAGCCAAGTTCCTCCTGCAAAATCTTACATAAAGTGGATGGGCACAACTCCAAGTTTTGTGGGTGGTGGCGGATGGACTAATCCCGGTCTTCTTCGATACTCTGCTCCACAGCAGCAATAGCGTGTTCGGTGCGCAATTTATGCGCATTCTCCTCTAGAGTAAACGTGGTGCAAAAGCGATCCATGGTTGCTGGAATTACCGACACTGCTGGGCGATTATGTTGACCGAATATTGGATGCAGCAGAACCGAACCATTATTTTGGTAATAAATTTGAATCATTTGCAAACGTTGTTTAGGAGTAAGTCTATTCATTATGAAATTGCAAACCAAACTAAGGATACATCAAGTGACAGCTGTCAAAAAGACCAACTCCGGAAATAGTATTGCTACATTGAAAACCACACTTCTTAAAAAAAACACCCGTTATTTAGGTGACAAGTGCTTTTCTATATTGCTAAAAAAAGTTTATTAAATTTATTGCTTCCGAATCACATGAAATAAGATCGGAATCGGTTTCAATTTATAGGTCGCCAGATGGCTTTATTTTAAATTAATTCCAGGGATAGGCATGAATCTTAGTGAACCTTTCGGCCACATGAGATTCTTGTAGAGCTTAATGAAATGTATAGAAGGAGATATTAAGCAGTTTCGTATATCAATTTTACCTATACAGCTATTTATTGACTGAAAAACAAAATAACTCCAAGCTGAATAACATACATAGCAAAATCACATCATTTTAAATTAATTTGTCACTGGCAGTCTTATTACATTATTTCTGATGAAATAGCACGTTTTAATATTGAAAATGCTATCCTCTGGCTATGGGGGTTTGTTTTCTGATATTTTTTTCTCCATTTGTTAAAGCTAAAGAACTCATAATTCGTTTTCAGTTCAAAAAGGCTACACTGTCAAATTCATACACTTCAATACACAATACCTATAAATAAACATATAAAATATATTGCACATATATATTACATGTCTAAAATATCCGGCTTTGAAGTTTTATCATCAAAGAACAAGCCTATTTGTATGATTTTATAATATTAGGGATGGACATTGGACATCTATACGCGTGACGCTATAGAAGCTGGTAAATTTGACAGTTAGATAATACATATTTTCCAAAATGTGTAATTTGAAATTTAATTAATTTAATGTTTAATCTTTTCAAGTAAAATTTTAAAAGTTAAAGTTTAGTCGAAATTTGTCTTTGAAAACCGACAAAAGTTGAGATAGAAGCGAGATAAATCACTTCCCGTATCCAGTCTGGTAGCGGGGACCATTTCCGCAAGCTTGAGTTTTCTCTTGGTACATAGAAAATCGTGAACAAATACAAATTTCCGAATCCGCAAGGGTGGAATTCATTTTTTTTTTCTGACAGATAACGTGTAAATGTACATAAATAGGCAAATTTATTCAAGCATATTTTAAAGGTGAATATGTAGTTGTTTTACACGAAAATTCATTTAAACTTTTTTTAAGCTTTTCCCAGTAGGAAATTAACTCTTCAATGAAAAATTCCTCTGTGAAGTCCTACATGACACAGTCATATAGGAGAGATTATGCATTGATTTTAGGCATGAAAAGTAATGCAGCCGGTCACCAGTTTGCCATTTAAGTAGCATGTTGTGCTTAGCTGAAGTAAAAAAGTAGAAAATAGACAACAAAATTTAATGAATTTGCAAATGAACGCAATAATTTTTTTCTGCATCTTTCAGTTGCATTGTTAATTCATATAGCATTGTGCATTTTATGCCCACGAAGAGACACTATTACAATCCATTTTCATTTGCATGTATTCAATGCAAAACCTAACGAGATGATTTCCTAAATAAAAATGTATGCATCCCTTCATTTGTCTTGATCGTTTGAAACAATAATTGCGTAAGGGATACAATTGTTGGCACCCTTAAGGATTTTTTAATTTTAAATGCGCGTAATTTTCGCAATATATGAATAATGTACGAAATTTTAATATAGAATTTTCTTTATATTTAATTCTTATTATTTGTTTATTAAAGAAGAGGTAAAAATGGGATATTAAAAAAAGTTTGCCAAAAACTACAATTATTGGCATCCGACTGCAATTATCGGCACCTCAAAAATCTACTATTATTGGCACCTATGAATTAAAGGAAAACAATATTTTGTTTTTAGTTTTTTTATTTATAAAATTTGTGGTTCATTCAATTTTAGTAAAAAAAATAGAATAAACATTTACCGCTTTTTCCGGATTATACAAAATAAAGAGAAATAATAGATATTAAGTAAACAATATGTTAAATATGAAAAAATAAACAAAAAGTCTACAACAAAAATAAATTAGTGCGCAGTATGTTGTGGTATTTAGAAGCTGCTTTTTTAGATATACATATGTCCATTTTTTATGGCCAATAGAGCTTCTTGAACATCAATTTCTTTGTATGTTTTTCTTGTTTTCAGCATTTTTTTAACTTAAAAAGTAACGGTTTAATGGTATAGTTATTGACAGTCTTGAAAGTATATTTATTGGCAGTGCCAATAATTAAAGTTCCATAGAAACGGTTATTGGCAATAATTGGAACCCCTTCTTTATTGGAACCAATTATTTGCACCCTTTTAATTAAAAAAAAGGCAATTAATTTCTTAAAAAATAGTTAAATACTAATAATTTATTATTATCTGATATTAAAAAACATATTTTTTGTATATAATATTCACATATTAATGACTAAAAACGGCTCACCAAATCTTATGTCCTTAGCAAAAACACACAAAATTTTGCAAGTTTTTCACTTTTTTAAAACGTGTTAAAACTTTCACTTCCACACACCGACTGATGAACTAATTAATCAAAACCAAGACGTACAAATGTGAGGAATAAGTAGTAGATTGCAACTAAAATTAAATTGGCTTGATAAGATTGATAGTTTTTGTAAGAATCATTATTAAATGAGGGGTTCCAATAATTGGGTCAAAAAAAGGGGTTCCAATGATTGTAGTCGGTACGCTTGTTCGGTGGCACGAGCCTATTTCTTTTGTTCTAGAATGATTTTATTTATATATTGTGATCATAGAGGGCAGACGTCAAAAACTTTTCTAATAAATAGTGTTTTGTTGTGAAAAATAAAATACGTACGTGAAATTAAGTGGAAAATAATAAAAACAAGAAACTGGATATAATTAACTAATAAATGAATGAATGCTTTATTTAAAATACTTTGGATTTGGTATAGGTTTGTAAATACAGTGCCTGAGTGACATGTATTCTTTTTCTTTGACTAAATCATCACAACTCAATTTACGTTGCGCTATTTTATGGAATGAGCGGAATCTCATTCGTGTTCTGAGTGGCCTTTAATGAAGAATTTATGCGCGTAACACTCTTAAGATTAGGCAGCATTTGGACTGCGTAGGCATATAAAGCCATCATGAACTTATTCGTCTGTTGTCCACAGCAATTATCACCAAGGGCGTAGGCAATTGATTCAGTCATTGATTTGACATCACTAAGTTACGAACCTAATTGTGTTTTAGGACAAAATCGTAAATAATCCATTATACTAAGTTTTCACCTACCACTTAATCCAGATTTAAGTGGATTAACCATAAATTCTCTTTGAAATCTTCTAAATCTTGAAGATTTCCCATACAAACTTTAATCTCCTTAAATGAAGATTAGAAATTAATCTCATTGAAATCTTCTTCGAAGGAGAAGATTCTCAAAAGAAACAAACTTATATGATAGAACGCGCCTATTCTAATGTCATATTTTCTCCATTGACATTCAACAAGAAAACAAAAAAAACTCCAACATTATTTAATTTGTTTTTGTCTGGTATAATTTCTCGTTGCCTTCAAATTCTTTTTTTGTTTATAAATAAGTATAAAAATAAAAAATACAATAAAGCTACAAAGACCAAATCGGTCGGTGCCTCGAATTTGTAATGGAAAATGTTTTAGCTATTCTACAGTAATACTTTGAAGTTGTTCTTTCCCAAATATATAAAAATGAAAACCGTGCAAAGGCGATTACCGTATTTATGTAAATATATCTATATGCTGCAAGATGTTGGGATAATAATATTTTAAGGTTATTACTCATTTTTATTTATTGAAATTAAATTTGTTCACTGCACCGAAATTATTATTCTTCTTCCCAATTATTTTGTTTTTGTCTTTTGTATTGACTTTTGAATGACAATTCATAGTGAAAACTTCAAACTAATCTTTGTTTCACTGGTGAAAACACTTGAAGATTAATTTTTAATCTTCTCAATTTAAACCGGATTATCTTTAGGTGAAAACGTAGCATTAGAGATCAGAATATGAGGAGCTACATAGATCATACGTTGTCAAACAATTAACTCAAAGAACTGGCCTTTTTTTATAATTTTGCACGCGCTCAAGGGATTATGAATACCATTTATATGTTTTTAACACAGCGCGGAATCCGGTGAAAGAAGAGAAAGTAGGATAGAAAGATGTGTGGCGCGACGTATTGAGACGGTGGTTGGTGTCTCAGATTTTATGTCTAGGGATGGCGGCTGAAATAATGCGGAGAAAATTACCGTATCTTATTTATTTATGTCTCTTATAATTCGCATTATTTTATTTTATTTCGTTATCATATTTATGAGTAGTTTACTCAATCACATTAGTTAGTGTTATGCCTGAACAGCATGTAATGATTAAACCAGCAACTTATTTTATGACAATTTTTGAATTGGTTTTTAATAGAATATAAGAAGACATAGACAACGGCAGGAATCGAACCTGTGACCACGAGGTTGACAGGCGAGCACAAAACTATCGCGCTACGGCAACCCCTTACAATTTTCAACCCGGACTTACCAGCACAATTACACACAGATCCAAGACTTTTAGTTATGGAGCTGTGCTTACTTTTTAATCGCATTGAAGACAATTAACGAGTGGTAGCATATGTCAGTAAAGCTACTAAGCCTTAAACTAAGTATACATTATTGGACGATCTTCCATGATTTGCCGTGCTGTCAGAAGTCTACCAAATGCAAACAATGAGCTTACAATTGCCAATTTTCTATCAAGTTAAAATCGTCAGCTTATACGGTTGGTTGATTTTATTGGTTGCCAATTTTTTTAAATTTTAGTCTTCCAACTACAAATTGTCTGTTTATGTAGTTGGAAGACTTCAGAAAACAAAAAATTGGTACACGCATTGGAAGAAAATTTTCTTGGCAGATGATAGAGAAATGGAATCTTTTTTTAAGTATTGAAGTATTTGTGAAAAAAGCATTTAAAAAATATTATAGAGTATGCAATAAAAGACCTCAATAGCGACTATCCAATTATTTTTGACCTTCCTTTTATAAAACTTCTTCTTCGCTATATTGACCGCCGGTGACAAGTAGTTTCTTATTTATTTCCGCATCCATTTCCGTTCTTTTAAAAAAACAATTTTTCAATTTTTTCTGAAAGCGATGATGTTTTTGGCAAGATCATCATCTAATTTTTAATTAGCAGATAATCGTCCAATTATTTGAAAATAAGAAAAATTGGTTGTTTTAACGAGTCCACACGATTGGAAGAAGTCTGCCAATTTTTTTAAAGAAAATTGGCAAACTATTGGTTGACAATTTTTTTCTGACAATTTTTACAGATAAAATTATATGTTTACATGGTTGCTAGAAAATTGTGAGAATTTGTTTGCGAAAAATCTGCCAATATTGAAAGATCTTCCAATCGTACACACTTAGCTTTACGAAACAAAATACAACAGTTATGAGTTGGAAACACTTGCTGTCCGATATGCATTAAAACATTTTTGAAGTTATTTGTTAGATCTGCGATTAAATTTAAGTTGCGAAAAATAAACTTTTTCAAGAACTAGGGAACATTTTTTGGATGCCGTGGATTTTTGGATTTATGTGTAATCTGTTTAATAGCCAAGAGACCATCTAAAATGAAGCAAATAACATTACATCCTATTGATAAGCAACCGATCCTTTTTCATACGATCAATACACAATGACTGTATGGGTCATTGGTGGAATGAGATGTTGATTTTGACACAGTTGCAAATCTTTTAAGAATTAATTTTGACACAAACTTAGAATGGACAAACTTATTTTCGTCGAAGACAACTAAATTATTTCTATTTAAAACTTATTGGAATTAGTGACAGAACTTCACAAGTTGGACTTTTATTTTCTCAATTAAATTAGCAATCAGAGTATGATGATATAATTTATGTTAGAAAATTAGCTGATCAAAACCTAAAGGAAAATCCAACTAAAATGAAGGTTAGTTGATTGTAATGAAACTAAACAAAAACGTCTAGAAATAGGAACTAAAATTGAATTTATTAACAATCAGATTTGGAAGTCCAAACTAGATGTTCAATACCAAGTAGTATTTGAAGTAATAGGAATCTTATCTTTTGACCGATAAGGGCTTAAGATGCAACACGAGAATCACTTATCCGATTATTGTTCAAGGTGATGTTGATCAATAGATTTAAAGGTAATTTTGATCACATAGAAAATTAGAGATAGCTTGTCATCTATTTGGACTATTAATGATTTGTTGAAAGTCTTTATTTGAATCGAACAATAGATATCCTTGAGATTGCCTCTGTGTCAATTAAATTTTGACATTATTTTAATTGTTTTGTTAATCTTAGTCAAACTTTTAGATATTTATTAACTATATTTTATGACGATTTTACTATATTTTTTTTATTTCTTAATTGATTGTAACTGGTGAAGGAAACTAAATTATTTTTTTTCTGAATTGTTAAACCTTTAATTTGTTGTTATTTTTGTAGTAAATTAAAAAAACATATTGGCGTATCGAGAATGATGAATATTGCATGATGGCTGTGATAGAGATACTTTATCAATATCTACTTTATTTGTGTATACTTAAGCTTTGAAAATAATGTCATGAGATTGTTTGAAAACAGAACAACAACAATTAATTATGTTTGTTTAGTGAAGAGTGAAAAAAAAAAGAATTGGGGCGTTCTTTTGTAGCTCTTCTAGTAACAATTCGTAGAAGTACGAACTTGACATTTTAATACATAACCATTTTAATATATGTAAGCTTAGAGCTTTTATAACTTGATACATTTTTGCCGAATGAGCTTGCCCCGCCCCTCCCCTCTGCTCAAAATCCTGCCTACGCTCTCGATTATCACTGTAAAACACAACATCGATTTCAGTAGTTGTTTTCATTCAACCCCTTAAGGTATTTTAGGACGCACGTGGTAATCTCGTTAGCTCATCTTCCTGCTTGGCCTTCATGCTAAACAGAACAATCAAATTCGTTTCGTTATTTCCAAGCTGACACACAATGAAATTGAAAGCATTGAGCTTAGACTCGTAGTAGAAGTTTCCAGAATATCCTTATTGGCATTGAAGCATAGCCTGGAGATCATTAACTGGAACTATAAATCCATAACTTGAATGCAGCTTATCCCGGTTTTTCTCTGGATAATATTTTCCCTTCCACTTGATTTTCATATTTTTCTCGTAAAATTTGTTTGTCCTGAACGTTTTTATAAGCAAGGCAGTCCTCACATTGGTCCTTCTTTGGGTCTTGGAAAGATATATCGTAATCTTACATACAGATTCTATAGTAGGTATGACATGTACTTAGCAAAAGGAAGATTCTTTTTCGTGCATTGGTCAACGTAATTTCTGTGTAATTCGGAAATCGTTTTGCCGCCATCAATGTATTCCCTTTATGAATTCGAACTGCAGTAGTGACTTGGCATACGTGGAATAGAATCTATGAGCTCTTTTATGCCTCTTTCTATATCAATGTCTAGTTTATTATGGGGTGTATGCTTGCCTCTTTTATCATTGCTATCATTTATCATTTGACACCTTTAAGTCTTTTTTTGTAAAAACAGTACTAATTGGTCTTTGACTTATTCCTAGAGTTGATATGGATAAGCTTTACACACCCTTATACGCGTATTCTCGACATTAAAATAAAAAGCATTATTTCGACTTCGCTTCTTCCTTGTAGTGGGGTTTCTGAATCTCTAATGTACCTGTATTTACGGTTGATCTCAACCATGGATACAGCAAGAAAGTTTCTCTGCTTATCCACACATCCCAAAGCGCAGTATTTTTGATAAACCATAATCCTCATTTCTTCGCTTATCTTAGAAGAACAATTCAGTTTACAATAACAGACTGGACCTATTTTACGATCCGGCACAATTTTCTTGCTTTTAGGAGCAACATACGTTAGTCCTAAGTTCCTCAAAGTCTGAGCTGTCATCTTATTTTATTTAATGCTTGGGGCATATTTTTATTGCCTCATCTTGTGTTGTTGTTGTGGACACAGTGTAATTCCTTCTATATCCTCAACTTCCGGTGATGGTAAACATTGTTCAATTTCGTGGTCGTTCAGTGGACAAAAATTTGGGCCTTTATCAACTCCATCGGATAAAAAATCTTCATCTTCTGAAGACGATTTTTCGTCTGTGGAAGACTTGTCAAAATCCCCGACGTCCATATTTGATAGAAGTACTTCACTTATTTCACAAATAGGAAATTTCTGACGAATTAAACCACTAGATCCAGGATCAGAATTTTCCGGTCGCTTAGTTTCACGTGCACATCTATGATGACTATTTGTAGAGAGAAAGGTGCTTACGATTTCTTTTTCGTGGAGAAACTCCTCCTGAAAGGATGAGGCGTGCTGTATTCCCATAGAAGATTCTTCATCTGACGATGATGATCCATCAGTACCGTAGAAGATAGAGGTAGATCCATAGGAATTGGAACGATGTGAAAATGTTCCGCATTTAAAGCATTTCTGTTTCTATTTCATAATGTGCTAAACCACTACCTGGTACATCAGGTTCTATATTTTCGATGTGCTTATTGGATTTAAACTACTTTTCTGGTAAAATACGGTTAAAGGAAGTAAGTTATAATTATTATTGATACAAGAAAATGTGTATCTAAATTGAAATCAAGTGTTTTGGTAATTCTTTTCAGACGATGTGATTTTTTTAAATTTAATTTTCACAAATACAGTGATACATACAATTCAGAATCAGTCAAATTATTTCCGGGTGTTTTATTGGGGGAACGTGTTCCGGACGGCCAATCGAAAAAGCCATTAATGTGATTTAAGACAAAAGTGTCAGTTTTCCTGAAATTTTGTTTGAAGAATCTCAAGATTTTTTTTTGTGCGGAAAAATGTAATAATCGAAAAAATTTACCGGGTTGCTCCTTTAATATTTGGCATTTTCTTAGTTATGTCGTTTTGTTAAAATTCAGGAAACCGATCCGCTTGACGATAAAAGATTTTATTGATTGTGTGATACTTTTAGTAACAATGGCGTAAAATTTTAAACAGCCTGATGTTAAAGGCTTAGCATGATACTACTTAACATTTTCTAATACTAAAGCACTTTACTAATATTTTCCTAATTTTAAACACTTTTTAACTAGCACCATACTAAATCTATTTTCTTAATAAACTACAACTAAACACGCCTAAAATAGAGCAAGAAAGTAAGCGAACATAACTTCTTGACGTTTGTAAATGTCAAAGTGGCATATGGATTTAGTACGATACTAAAAAAATAAAGTAATAAAGAACCTTTGTACTTAAGAGTACATTCTAGGTTAGACTGAAGGTTAACCAGAATTTATTCCTAGAGCCACAAGTATTTCAGTTGAATATATTGAGTGAATGCAACTGCAAAAATAGCTAAAAGAAAAAAATAACAAATGAGGAGGAGTATACTTAGCAGCATTTTTGGCATCGCCGAATATATAATCATTCGACAAAACGTGGCCTGTGACACATTCCAAAAACTGAACGCTGTGGTAAGTGCATCCGCCGGCCGCGCAGGCGGACATTTACCTGATATTATATTCTATAAATAATTGCCGACATTATATAAAATATTTATCAATATAAGATCCATTCTCTTTCATTTTATCAAAAATTATAAACAAACAAAGTAGTATACCTTCCTGGCAGACACCCTCTACTTCCGGAGCCGTGCTTCTTTAACCATGATTAGCCTCTTTAGAATAAAAGAAATCAAACTAATACAAACAACAACAAAAAGTCGGGCGTCTATCCAAATAAATCATAGTGTTAATTGAAATGATATGTTTCATTTTGTATTTCTGGCGTGTAGTATATGTCAATGTATCCTGCATAGTTTTCAAAACAAATTAGTTTCCACCTTAATTTGGAAAACACGAACTCAATTTAGGTTAAACATGACATTACCTACATTTAAGCCCTTTGAAAATACATAAATATTGCTAGCTAGTTAGTGCAATAACAACAACTCATTGTATATAAATCATTGTCTATTGAATAATGATAATAATAATGGTCCATGCTATTAATTTGTCCGGATAACTTGTTCCGCTAACAATGTTTACCAAATTAATTAATCAATACATTTCCATTGTATACAAAAATGTGTAGCTACATGCGTGAATGCGAGAAATTAGTTTACGTTGTGCTTGGTGCATTTGGACAAACACTAAATTGAACGCTGCCATACTTTGCGTGCAACGACGCAACGCTTCGCTGCTCTGTCTGCCTACACTGCATCGTAAATAAAATTAAGCAAATAATACGTCTGTTTTGTGTAGTTATGTAGATGTGAAAGTCTGTGAAAATTAATGGGAATTCGGATCTCAATAAGAATAAGACAAAAACCTACGTAGCCTGTGTAAGGACAAGACAGAAGAAAGCAAATGTTATGACGTTTTAATTAACACAGGAACCCAATTCCTTTGATTTTTGCCTTTTAAAGAATAAATCTGATAAGAGTTCAAAAACGGAAATGTCTTTGACTTGTACAACCGGCTGTGTATATATTTAGTTGGCCAAATAGGCGTTAAGTTCAAGAACGTATTTGCATCAAATTCGGTAGAGACAATTTTGGTGTAATTCCATGGTATTTAACATTGATAATATTTGTACGAAAAAATGTATGCTACCAATAATAATAATCCTAATATTTCCGAATGAACAACAACAAACTTGTGTGGCTAATAAGATCGCTATTTGTTTCAATCAGTGTTGTTCCTCTACGTGTCGACTTTAATTGTCTACATTTTAACGTAGACAATCGGTCGACTATGTCGACAATGTAGACAATGTGTCCACAATGTGTCGACAATGTAAGCAATAACTTTGATATCTTAAATCTCACAAATAAAATAATTTCAAAAGTCTTTGCTGCAACGATTTTAATATTTTCGGTAAAAAAATAAGTTTCAAGCAATAAATTATAATATTTTCTTTAAAAATAACGTTAATTTGATAGTGGAGATTTTTAACGTAATTTTTTTTTAATTTTAATTTAAAGATTTTATTTTAACAACTTTATTTAAAACAAATTATTTATTTTTGCTTATATGAACATTTCGGAAGCTATGCTTCCATCGTCAGTAAGCTCTATTTAAATAATAATGAAATTTTGATATTAATTTTAAAATTCGATACAAACAACAAATTCCATACAAACAAAAATTACAAAAACAAATTTACAGTGAATTTAAGGTGTAATATAAACAGTCATCACTAGAAATTCTACTAAGCAGTTGCTCCCTAGGCTGAAGTGAGTTGATAAAAGACGCATTGAAACAAGATGTGAAACAATAAAATATGAAGCAAACAAGATGCCCAAGAAGCACATTATAAAATTTGACAAGAAGAAACCTTGGTACGACTTATATTGTCACATAGCTAGAAAAGATTCATTAAAAACATTGAGAATGTTTAAGAAAGATCACCTAGAAGTAAGTAGACAAAAATATGCAGCTGCAAATAAAAAATATAAGGCCATCTTAAAATCAAAGCAGTACGAATACTACAAACGCATCTCACGTCAACTTCTATCTGTTACTTCGGTAAAAGGCTGGTGGAGAATTGCAAGAGAAATTCGTGGAGATTCAATACAAAATGGCATAGAAATCACTGCTAATGAGCTTATGGTTCACTTTTGTTGCACATTGAACCCAGTCTCGTCTCAATTTATAGTGCCGACACCCCCATTGGAAACTATTCACCATGAAAAGCTTGATAACCAAATAGAACTGGATGAAGTAATATTAGCTATAGAATCATCCAAGTAAATCAAAGCTCCCGGCATTGATGGTATTCCAAACGAGTTCTACAAAAACGCCAGTACTACATTCATTGAGGAAGTACATGTTTTGCTCAACGATATTTTTGTTACAGAAACTATACCGTCATCCTTCAGGAAATCGATCATCTTCCCTCTCTACAAAAAGGGTGACCCTAGTCTTGCTTCAAATTACCGCGGACTTTCCTTTCTAGGCACACTTTACAAAATATTTACAACCATTTTGTAAAATAGACTTACTAGATGGATAGAAGAAAATCATATACTTAACGAATATCAGGCTGCATACAGAAGTCAATATAGTAGAGTTGACCAAGTTTATAACCTATACTGTATTATTCAACTTCAACTGAGTCAGAAAAAAAAGCTTTATGCCTTCTTCGTTGATTTGTCAGCAGCTTTTGACAACATTAACAGAGATGCGTTATTTTACAAGCTACAAAGGCTAGGTGTCTCATCAAAAATGGTCTCCATTATAAGATCTCTATATAAAGATACGTCTGCAACTGTCTGGGATTGAAAAAGTACAGTAAGCTTCTTTGTGACTACCAAAGGAGTAAAGCAAGGATGCGTACTGAGTGCCTAACTTTTCGTCTTATTTCTAGACGATCTTTATCACGAACTCCCAACTGGTCTTATCTTGAACAATTTGGAATTAAAAGTGCTTTTATAAGCGGATGACATTGTTATCCTCTCTGACAAACCTAATACCCTGGGAGCCATTATCGACAGATTCAGCATGTACTGCAGTAAATGGAACATAGATGTCAACGTAGATAAGTCTGCAATTGTAATTTTTAGGAACGGCGGTAGAAGGGCCACAGCAGAAAAATTATACTTCAATTATGGTGGGATAAAATATCAAACCAATATAAATGTCTTGGCGTTATATTCACTTATAATATGCCATGGTTTGAACACCTATCACAACGCCTTACTACATCCAAAAATTTGATCAACTCAACATGGTTCAAATTTGTACAAAATAAATTCTTTACACACTCTGCTAAATATAAAATCCATGACGCAGCCACAAAATCAATAATGCACTATTGTGCACAGGTGTGCGGATACAAGGAGTATCTCCAAATTGAAAAACTTCAACGTTTCTAAAGGAAGAGATGCTTCGGGTTGCCAGACAACAAACCTAATTACGCAGTTCATATCGAACTGGCCTTCCAAAAGCATTCCGTACAGCATTAAAAAATGACCTAGCGTACATACGGAAAGTAATGTCAATGCCAAGTAATCGTCTTCCACGTATTCTCTCTGAAGTCGTTATTCAGAAAAATATTTATTAGGCCGAGGAATGGTCATGCCTTTTCCAAGAATCTCAGATAAATTCCAGTCTTGAAGTTCTATGTTCAGAATGGAATCGTATCCATGACATACTGCTAATAAAGCTATACGAAAAAGATTGGCTCGATGTCGAAAGCAAGGCACTCTAATCACAATACTATGACGAATATTGAAACCTCATATATTCTGAAGTCCCGAACTATTTTCAAGATAGTAACCCACGAGACATGATTAATCTAATCTTCAAAGCAAGATGAGGTCTTCTAAACTTAAACGCTAGAGCTTTTCGTAATGATACAGTAGGCATATGCACGATATGTAATATGGATGCTACAGAAAATATGTATCACTTTGTTGGTGTGTGCTCCATCTTTAAAGGATACCGCAAAAAATTTCTTGGAAGTGAAATAATAGACCGATTAACATTCCTCAATATCTTAAACGGCCTAAATTACCATAACCTATACATTTTTTTTAAAACTCACTAAAATATCGGAATCTTATAATGAATGAATTTAGTTAAAACTCGCTTAACTTTGCTGTTATAAATAAATACATTGTCTGAACCTGACAGACAACTTAAAACAAGTTATAGTCAAATTTAATTTTGAATTCCAGCATAATATATTTGTAAAAAATTTAATTTGAAAATAAAATTATTTTATCTTTATCTATCTATTTATAAACTTTTTTTGAAAATTGGATTTCGTATTGGTCCATCGTCACTATTCATTAAATTATTTTTATTTTTAAATATATAAAGAGATTCAAAAGCATCTGGTTCATGAGGATTATTTACATAACGTATTAATTTCAAATCTTATAAACTATAATTATATGGTTATTATCTAACATGTGTTGTGATACACTAGATCTTTCTGGTTTATTCTTTAAATCTTTTGAAAATTGGTTTTCTTGTCTGTCCTTTATATTCTTTATTACAATTGTGACATCCAATTGAGTAAATCCCTGATTGTTGTAATGTTTCAATTCAGATTTTTAATTTTTATTTCACTGCTTTGGCGAATTCTGATATTTTGTCTATTAAATATTGGTTTTAGCTTAGATGTAATTTCAGGATGGAAATTAAATTTTGACCATTTCTTTTCTGAATTTTGTTCATTTCTGATTAAATCTAAAGTTGTATAATTCCTTAGGTTTTTTTTTTTCTTTCATGAGCAATCAGTAGGTCATCAATTAGTTGTTCTGTATACTCACAGTACACATAATAAAGGTAATATATTCCGGATTTCATTTTCGTTCAAGTTCGCACATGTGACAAAACTCAGAGACACTCGTGTCACATTTGGCATGCGCATTTAGGCATGGGTCAAACTGCTAGTTGCAATATCTGTTACTAATACTTTTTAATAACAGTTATAAGTTCCTGTTACTGGAATTACAATTATGGAACAAAAATTATCAGTGAAATTACAATTTTAATAAGCTATATTCCACCACCATTTTCAAATGAATTAGTCATCACTTTTTCATCTATATTCCGCTGTTTGATTTGATTAAAATACAAATTTAGAGATTTCAAATGTTACTTCAATAACAGTTATTTTTGATTCACTGTCTGTTACCTCTTACTGAACACATCTTACTGAAATATTGACCCACCACTATTTGTATGTGAATATGTCAAAAATAAGAGTCCATGTGCCAAATCTCAGAGACATTTTGCCAAATATGACAACGGAATTTTTGAATTATGACAACCGAATTTTGACAACGTGCCCAATATATTACCTTATTATGTGCACTGTGCTGTATACACATTTATTTTTGCTATTTCATTAATTTTTTGAATTTCACTGTTGGCTCTTTCTTTTGTCATTGGAATAATAAGGGCTCTAAGAATCATGGAATGAAAAGCTGATGTTTTTTGTTCAAATGAATCAGATGTTATGTATCTAAGAGTATTTGTTTTCGATAAATATCGTATTCGAAGTTTTCACCTTCTCTAATTATAGTTAAATCTAAATAGTTTAATTTTCCGTTTATTTCTTCTTCATAAGTAAACTTAATTGATGGATATTTTGATTTATTTAACAGATTTATTAAACTTCGAAGTTCATGCCTTTTGACTATGGCCCAAACATCATCTATATATCTGAAACAAATTCTTGGAAAATTTCTTTCATTTTTCATTTTAGTCTCTAAATTTGACATGCATAAGTTTGCTAAAAATGGACTTAAATGCGAACCAATACTGCAACCAAATTTTTGCCGATAGTATTTTTGATTAAACTGAAACCAATTTTCATCCATGTATAATTTAGTAAGACGGATAAGTTCATTAAATTCTTCTCGTTTTAGAGGATTTTTCTCCAACCATTCTCTGAGAAAATTTAAAGTTTCATTAATTGGAACATTTGAATATAATGAGATACCATCAAATGAAACTTGAATTTTGTTATTGGTCATTTTTAAATCTTCTACTTCTTTTGCGAATTCAATGCTGTTTTTAGAGGGAGATTTTTTATGTGAAAGATTTTGACACTGGTGCACACTCAAGTTGTTGTTGGGCATTCAAAGTCATCAAATGATTATTAATTTTTTCTAATAACCAATATTCATGTTTTGTAATTACTGATCCTGTTGTTGATGTTATTGGTCTTATTTGTTTTCCAGGTTTATGTAACCTGAGTAAGGAATACATTCTTGGTAAAATTGGATTCGAAACATTTTCTTGATAAACTTTGGTCAATGAAAATATTTGCTGCATTTTATAAGGCTGCTTTAGTTCTTCTTATCATTCCTTGTACAGGATTACAAATTACTTCTTCGTATAGACTATTTTTAATAAATTCTTCGTTAATTTCCCTATATTCTTGTTTATCCAGTATTACAATATTATTAGTTTTGTCTGCTTTACTAAAGATATATAACTAAAGCTTTCTTTTCTTTCAGATTTTTTGCAGCTTTTCTGAAATCTTTCATTTTTGTAGATAAACTCGTTAGATTTATATTATTTATTTTTTCTACAGCCTCGCATCTAACTCTTGCTTTTTTATCTTCATCATTAACTAAAGCACTTTCTACGGCTTGTTTTTTGGAGGTTGTAATGCGAAATCTAATCCTCGGTTGAGTAATTCTAGTTCATTTGGTGTAAATTGAACACTTGATAAATTTTTGACAAAGTACTGCACTGCTTCTACCTCTTTGAAAATTTTCTTTTGATTTAAGTTTGCTGTTTTTGCTGTTAAAATATTAAATTTATATATTAAACTTTGTTTTTTCTTAACAAATTTAATTTAAACAGTATCCTCAATATGTTTTATAAAAATATTCCATTCGCTTGGTTGTTCTATTATTTCAATTTGAGTTTCTCCTTCGTGGTTTAATTTGTTGCTTCAAAAGGTGTGGTTGCTATTAAGCTGTATTGTATTATTTTATTACTTATTAATCTTGTAAACAAAATACATTTTGCTTATTCATTAAATAAATTAATAATTTTTTATATAAGATAATAATGTGTAGCATTTAAATTAAATTTAATGATATAATGCTACGTTTTATAAAATCAAATTTAATTTTATGTCTAACTTAAAACAAAGACTTTGAAGAGCTTAGCTATCTCTTGGTGAAAACGGATACTAAATACTCAGCTCTTTGCACAGTGTGCAACAAAACTCTGAGAAATAGTTCTGAAAACCGTCTTCGGAGGCACATAGGCAATGGAAAATGTTATTATAATCTAAATAAACTACCTCAGACAAGGACATCTGAATCGGATGATATCTCAATGGTATTTTTATAATATTCAATATTTAAAGGCCATGTCATTCAACCATTTTATAAGAGGAAAACCAATGGGGCAAGTTTTAAAACGGGAATCGACTCTAGAAATGAGTTTTAAAGTGATATACTTTAAAACACTTCCTTATCTTTCTAAACTTTTTCCAGTTTACGTTTGACATTTCATAACAAAAAGTGAACGAAAATGTTTTCTAAAGGAGAAGATTATAATATTTTTCAAAATTATGAGCTTTTTAGAAAGCCAAACATACGAGTATATAAAGTTCGAGCAAACCCGTTCGAAGAACTTGGACTTTGAATTTTATTCAAGATACGAATTTGAAAACGCGTCGATTTTTAATTGAAAAATGTAGGTTTGTGAAAGCCGATTGGTAAATTACAATTGGTGAACAATTTGTTTCTTTATCTGAAACAAATTATATATGAAAATCTTTTTTTGAAATTTTAAAAATCTTACCTGAACTTATAGAAATGCATGAGTATATTTTACGTGATCTTGTGCTTATGTTTAATTTTCGTTCTATTCCATTATGTCCAAATAAGGTGCGTTCAACATAAGTTTGATTAACGTAGTCCTAAAGATCTACTTTAATTAGAAGAGTTGTTTAGTGTGTTTAAAATTGAGACAAAGTTAGATAAGGGCTGGCAACTAAGGGATTGTTTAAAATTTTGCGCCAATATTTTTTATGAAAATATTGAAACGGACCAAAAAAAAATATAAAAACTCCAAATTATGTCAGAAAATTTGTCAGTTAAGGATTTAAATACTTAACCAAATTTGAAAGGCTTACTGATAATTTTTAGTTTTATTACTAAATTCCGCAAATTTTAAAAGTTTTTTTGAAACTTGGCCAGTAGCAAACCAATGAAGTGATTCAGTCGACCTATCAAATTTTAGTAAGTAAGTTTATCATAAAGATTTCTCCCATAATTTAAAGTTTTTCGATATCTCTTATTTAAATATTTGAAACTATTATAATCATATTACTAGGTATACGTTTAGACTTAGATCAAATATTTTTTTACGACTATCTTGTTCTTACACACAGGTTTTTGGATTATAGAAGAACTTGGTTCTTTTTTTTTAACATTTATGTTTTGGGGTTTGATAAATTTTAGTAGGAAAAATTATGAAATATGATGGTTTTACGAATTGTCTACAATGATGCACTAAGAGGTGTTGTCCAGTCTCTCCAGACAAAATTGGGTGTCTTGGAAAAAGAAATCGAACGAATGCAAATGCAATCTAACGAAAAAAATTTGATTTTCCGTCTAGAAGCCAGAGAGCAAGTTGATCAAAAAGTCGAAGTAGAGGAAGTTTGTACTCAACTGTCAAATGATCAGGCAGATAATATTTTACACGAAATAAAAGAAGTTAAATCGTGGAATTCAAAATATAAAAACTTTATTGTTAAACTTAAAACAAAGAAAACATTGTACACCATATTAAAAAACACGGGAAAACTTAAAAACACAAAGATATCTGTCCAAAAAGATTATCCGCGAAACATGAGAGCTCGATGAGGTCATCTACTGCACGTACGTCAAATGATTAAACGCGTGAAAAGTAATGCTAAGGTGGCCGTAAAAGAGGATACACTGTGGGTGAATGGAAGCTCATACACTTGGGACGATTCAGTCGGCCTAAAAGGTGGAGCAAATTGTGGATTCTCCAAACTTTGTGAATCTTTACATCTACCAGACGATTATTTCCGAACGTGTTTACCAAAATGCAGGGAAGCAAATGATGACACATCTATGACAGATTCAAGGTTCAGAACAAATGTCAACAATGTTCAGAATCAATTAGTGCTGCCAAGTCGCAATGGTCAATAGCGCAGGAATGGCATGGAGGAACGAGATACTTATGATTTAGAATACTTAAGAATTTTAGCATATAATGTTGGCGGTCTTAATAACAACATTTTTTACCCAGAATTTTTTAAATATATATTACAGTTTGATTTAGTTTTTTTATTCGAAACTCATCTATTGGAAGGTCGAGACAAAAACTATGAAAAATATTTCCCATCATTTACTTGTGTCTGGATATCAGCCAAAAAAAACAGCAATTAAAGGAAGAGCTAGCGGAGGTACACTGATGGCATTTAAAAACAACATTATCTCAAAATGTGAAGTTAAAATTGAGGAAAATATTGGCTACATAATAATGAATAATAATTTAAACAAGAAACTCTACATAATACCAATTTATATAAATTGCAATAACTGGCATCAAGAATATGAAGCATTTTATGACTTTTTATGTTCGCTTAAATCTCACAATATAATGATAGTTGGTGACATAAATGCGAGAACCGGAGACATGGAAGCAGAAAACACGTATGGATGGCAAAAACGTATAAGCAAAGATGTAAAAACGAATAACGAAGGAAAACAATTGGTTGATCTCTGTAACGAGTTTGGATTGTGTATTTTAAACGGCAGCACAGAAGGTGATAAAAAAGGTGAATTCACGTTTGTTTCAAAGCAGGGATGCTCTGTAATTGATTACGGTCTAGTGGGTGGCGATTGGTGCGCTTTGGTAAAGGACTTTGCTGTAGGAGGTATTACATATTCGGATCACTTTCCAATATTCATGAGCATAACATGTAATAATTCACAGTTTGAATCAGCTAAAAGCAATCCCGCTGACAATATTATGCTCAGATGGAAGGAATCGGCAAAAACAAAATATCAAAATACTTTGAATAACATTCTTAGTCATTTAGAAAATAGGTCTTCACTTAAGTTTGTTCCAATCTGCGAATTAGAACGAATTATATGGGAAGCAGCAAATTTAATGAAAAATACAAACAATTTAAGAAAAAAAAACCAGTGGTATGATTTTTCATGCGAAAAGCTACGGAAAAGATCATTAGCCCTACTCAATCTCCTCCGAAAATATGAAATTCCAAGTGTAAGGGCAGATTATTTGGAAATAAACAAACTATACAAGAATACATGTAAAGAAAAGAAAATGAGGTATGAAGAAAATTTGGCAATTTCCTTAAGTCAATGTAAAGATTCAGCTGAGTTTTGGTCTCTAACGAGGAAAATAAATGGTGATGCAAAAGTAAAAAATACAGTTGGAGTGCCATTGCAATTGTTAAGTACTCATTTCGCTTCGTTGCTAAATTCTTCATCAGAAATATCTTGGAGTTTTGCACGACCTTCAACTAGCATTGAGGAACTAGATAAGGAGATATCCGAAAACGAAGTGAGAACTGTCCTTCAGAAGCTAAAAGATGGCAAGGCGGCCGGAACAAACGGTATACCCGCGGAATTCTTCAAAAATAGCACAGATTTGTTCAGAATTAAATTGAAAGATGCGCTGAACATAATGCTCAAATTTGGAACGTTCCCAGAACACTTCTTTGAAGCACTTATATTGCCAATTCACAAGAAGGGTGACGTGCTGGATCCTAAAAACTATAGAGGGATATCGTTTCTAAATGCAGCATTAAAGATATTCACAATTATACTCTACCAAAGATTGAATAATTGGGTACAAGATGAAAACAAGCTTAGTGAATTTCAAAAAAAAAAAATAATGAAAGAAAAAACTCGTTTATAATTCGTATCTTATCGTTACTTTATAAGACAAACAAAAAAAAATATTAAAATTACTTCTTCATAATTTAAAAACAAAAATGCCCCTCAGGCAGACGACATCTCATGTCATGTCTTTACAATATTATTCAAGAATTTTAACACTGTATTTGTAAAAATTTTAAAGAAAGAATAAAGAATCTATCTGTCTATCAATGTCTATATTGTCGAGAAATTTATGTCGGCAATTGGGACTTGTCGACATCGAATTGTCTTCATGTAGACACAATCATCTAGTCTACATTCTTAGTTTACATGGCACGCACTGGTTTCAATACAATTGATAAAGAGATAAACCTTCATTGGGTTAGTTTGGGTTCGACTTTTAACGAATTCGATGCGATTTCCGCCTCTATCTAAATAATTGTTTTCCAATATCCAATATCACCTGTCAACCTCGTGGTCACAGATTCGATTCCTGCCGTTGTCTATGTCGTCTTATTTTTCATTAAAAACTAATTCTAAAATTCTCATAAAATAAGTTGCTGGTTTGCTCATCCATGCTGTTTAGGCATAACACTGACAGCATGTGATTGAGTAAGAACACACTCATAAAATATGACAACGTAATGAATAAAAATAATGCGAATTAAAAGACATAGATAAAAAGAACACTGTAAATTCTCCGCTTTAGTAGAGCCGCCATCCCTGGAGATAAATTTGAGACAACAACCAGCTCTAGTCTCAGAACATCGCGCCACGCATCTTTCCTATCCTTCTCTCTCACGCCCGCGCTGTGTTAAAAATCATAGAAAGGGTAAGATTATAATCCCTTGAGCGCGTGTAAATTATAAAAAAAAAAAAACAATATGGTTACTCTATTCTGCTCCGACAGGTGAATAATCTGGCTCAGCTGGTTACGGAGCCAACAAGAATACCTGACGTCGCAAGTCACTCTGCCAAGACTTGTTTCTTACTTCTCAACCTGGCAAGCACACTATTGATATATGTTATTGACTATAGGCAAGGCACATCGGACCATTGTGTCATATCAGCCAATTTCTCAAAGTAAAAATTCTCAGTTAAAGGAAATATTGCTAAGAGGACCGTATGGCAATACGAGAAAGCCACCATGGACGATATAAATAATTTCTTTAGGATCTTTACCTGGTAAATATGCTTCCTCGATAGTAACCTTGACTCCAGGGCTGGTATCATTACAAAAATAATTCTTAAGGGGACGAAAGAAAATTCGTGATTCTTTTTAGCTGTAAAGAGGTTATCAGGTTGTTATAATCAACCCAGCTGAGGAAACCCGGAATGAGGTCAAGAAATCTAAAAAAATTGTAAAAATCACATTCAATTAACCAAATTTTTAATGAGCAAAAATTAATGTAAAAAATACTACAATATCCCGAAGGTATTACAAATGTTTTATCATCTGTAAAAAACGCACGAAAATCAACCTACTCAACGGTTCCAATGCTTGTTTTCCAAAATCAGTCCTGTGGTAAGCACACAAGAAGCATATTTTCTAGCAGCACAGTTAGCTGTTAATTCTACGCTTTCACAAAGTGTTATGACTCCTCCTGTATTCTTGAGTACATTAACGGTTTTATGGAACTTTTCGTACTCTTACATTTGCTAGAGTTCTTAAGGATCTCGACATACACAAATCAGCTGGTCCAGATGGTATCTTCAATTTTCAATTTTTCAATTGTATTTACCAAATCAAAAATATTACAGACTTACAAGATTACTTAAATAGATACAAAAATCAGAATTTTTCATTGAGCTTAGATTTATATGCATACATAGATAAGATGCAGAATTCTCAAGGAATTTTCATAATATTTAATACATTTTATACTAAGCCATGATTTTTTGAAAATAGTTAAGCACTTTCTGATATAAATATCAGTAGCAAGTGTTTATAGGTTTTTATTAAATTTAATTTTTATTCTTATTTCGGAGCCGCAATAGAGATAGTATGAAGACTAAGAGTTGTTTTCGTTAGGAGAAAAGATGAAAAGTTGATCAAAGTAAGTTAAACCGCGCAAAATTGTACAAAGGATACAAGAATAAAGAAAAAAGAAAAATGTATGAAGGTAACATTATTTGGATGAAAGGATTATATTATAAATTTTATAGTAATGAAAATTTGTAAGTTTTAGATTTTTATGTCATAAGATGCAGGAGAGTTTCTACTTCTGATCTTGATATTAATCACTTTTTAAGGCTTTTTAAGAACCTTAAATGAGTTTCTATCTCGCAACAAACACTTTCGGGAAGTCTATTTAAGATATAGGGAGATATTCCTGTAACAAAGCGCCTATAATGTTCTTTGTTTACTCTTTTCACTGGTAAATTTGTTCTTCTTTATATCTCCCTTATTTTTTGGAGAGGTGTCCTTCAAACCTGGCAAAAAACACTGTGTAAACTTTTCCATGTGTCCTTCTATACTGGTCTCTTTCAGCGCGGATGGAAAACAGCATTTGTCCAGCCTGTCCATAAAAAAGTTGAAAATCTTCACCCACCAACTACCGCCAAATTGTACTTACGACCCTTCTTTCCAAAGTCATGGAAGCGCTAATCAATTATCAGATTACGAAATATCTTGAAAACGAAAGCTCCTTTCACCGGCAATATGGCCTTCGTATTCCACTTTTAATTCACTGGTCGTGCAACGTTTAACTCGACTCTGAATTCAAAATGACGTAAGATCATGAAAATCTGGTTTGTCACGAATCTTGGGGTCAAAGTGATTATCTACGACATCCATCAATAAAATTTGACATTTTTTGACTAGGCAATAAGCTATATATTGCAATATTTAGAATTTCTTTCTTTCTAAATTTCGGTTAAAATATCACCCTTTTCAGCTGATGAAATTAAATCAGAAAATTGAAATAATTTTTGGTATACAAAAATTGAGATTTTTTAGAAGAACTCCTTATAATCTTTTAATGGAATGCAACAGTTTATTGCATGTCTTATAAGCAGTGTGGCCAATTTAACATTTTTCCTGCTAAATTTAGCAAGAAAAGTTTGCTTTTAGCATTTATTTTTTTCAAATCCTGCCGGCAGTTTCTTAGCAGGAAATTTGGTTTTAGCAGGAAATCTAGCAGGTTTCATATTTCTCAAACCTAAAACAAAATAAAATATTACTTTAAAAAATTAAGACTCAATCAAACATAAATGCGTATCGTTCATAACAGAGCTTCAATCGTGAACTCCACAAATTTGATTTTTGAGCCAGTAAACTTCTTTTCGGTTAAAAAAAAGTTTTGTGGATTTATAAGCAACCATTAATAGATTTTTTTAAAGATGAAAACATGAATTCTGAACTTATTTCCAAAAATGAATGCCAATGGAACAATAAAAAGTCTACATAAATAAATGGAAGAATATTGAAATACTGTTGAATTTTGGGGCGAGGTAAATAGGTTCACCGATGCACCCAATGAAAACCCTTACAAAGAGTTGTCAAGCTTTGTCAATACGTTTTTAGTTTTTCCTATCTCAAATGCTGAAGTTGAAAGAGTGTTTATTTTTATGAATCTTGTAAAGGATGAACGAAGGAATCGAATGAAAATTGATATGTTAAATAGTACACTTTTTATAAGAGATAATTTATCTGAAAAAATATCTTATGTCTTCATTATTTCGCCTAATATTATCAAACAAGTTGCTTCATTAAAATATAATTTTACCGTAAGAGAAGAACAACAAACTTGTGATATTTTTGAAGATGCTTTAAATGAAGCAGAAAACTTTGGTAGACAAAATTTTATATAAACACGTTTTACTTAATTAGATTAACAAACTATGATACCTGATTTTTTTGTTTATTTTGTTGCGAAATGGATTAATAACTATGTAGGTATTTGTAAGGTTGTTTCCATTTTTTTAAATAAACTTAACAAAATAAACAACTTCTTTTTTGGATTTGATTAGTTATTTAAAATCCAACATACTAAAGTAAAAAAAAAAAATACAAACAAATATACACTCGGTATTTTAAGCATCGTACGTTTTTTTGCGTCCTAATTACAGGATTTTCCGAGTTGGCAGGATTTTTGGCAGTTTTTGTTCCTAAAAAAAATTGGCATTTTTTTATAAGCTTTCGTTGGTCACACTGCCTATAAATACTCTATCGATAAAACACACTCACCACCCTGATGTTCCAATTGTAGAGCTTTGGCAGGGCGCGCTACGAAGGCAGTTTGATAGCAGCTGACAAAGCCGCTCAAGGATCTTATATTTAAGTATATTTGATCTGGCAGTTTCGTACGAGTAAGCAAACCTTAACTTTTACTGAGAGAGGAAGAGGCCCCCTACTTATGCTTCAGACATCACAAATTAAGTGAAATGAGTAAGTTCGAATTTAGTTTCGAACACTTAAATGCCATGTTGCAACAACAAATTATATGCAGGTACAACACTAAATGCTTATGAATAAAATATTAACAAAAAATATAATCAATAAAATTCAAAATAAATTAAATCCAAGAGATAACTTCTCTAATAAATGGGTGAACGTGGCCATTGAGAGAAAGAAGAACTCTACGAACAAAGACTTTTGGCGTTTTTCTTTTTTATCTCCGAGCAGATCTCTGAGCAGAGACTGAGTAAACCGATTTAGATCTGATTATAGCATGGTCAGATATCTCAGATTTAATTTGAAATAAACTTAAGCGCAGAACTGTCATATATTATTATAATTGTTTTTATTAAAACTTATTTACCAGCAAATCCAAAGCTTTCGTTTTCCGAATTAATTTTTGTTTTTAATTGGTTTTACTTTAGTGATTATTGTTAAAATTATGAGTAAAGTTAGCCGCACCCAGCACTTTGCTCCGTTTGATCGGTCATTTTATTCTGAGCTAATGGTTCATGCCCCGATTTAGTTCTGATTAAAAAAAGAAACACGAGTTGAGAGATTAAATGTGTCTGTGCTAAAAAAGAAACACAGATCTTATCTTGACAGCTGAGTTCTTTACTCGGAGTTAAAAAAGAAAAACGCCATTTGAGATTCATGAACGCCATCCGAACTACCAACTAAACAATATAATGGGGATGGCCGTGGCGCGATAGTTGTGTGTTCGCCTGTCAAGCTCATGGTCACAGGTTCGATCCCTGCCGTAGTCTATGTCTTCTTATTTTTCCATTAAAAACCAATTCTAAAAAGATATGTCATACAATGAGTTGCTAGTTTACTCATTACATGCTGTTTAGGCATAGAACTAACAACATGTGATTGAGTGAAACTAGTATACGGATAAAATATGTACAACAATAAAAAAATTAATGCGAATTATAAGGGACATCGATACATGAGACACGGAAATTTCTCCGCATTAGTTCAGCCGCCATCCCTGGAGATAAAATCTGAGACAACAACTACCTACAGTCTCCGAATATTGCGCCACACATCTTTCCTATCATTCTTTCTCTTCCTTAACCTCACCCTTATGCCCGCGCTGTGTTGAAACATTTAAAGGGTATTCATAATCCCTTGAGCGCGTGTAGATTATAAAAAAAAAAAAAATAATATTTGGTACTCAAATAAATGTCACATATCTATCCAAGGTAGGGTTTTGATTTTACTTTTATCGAAAGGAAAACAGGTTCATGTATTTGTAGTTATAAACAAAATGTTCTTCAAGAATGTCATACTAATGCTTATAGCTTTTTTGCAGCTTATTTTTCAAAGAGTGGAACAAAAAGTAATATACATAAGTCCTTTCCTTATTCTCCGCTTTATTATTTCAAATAAATATTTTTCAAAAATTATCAATACTTCACAGTCTTGATATTATGTACATACGACATACCTAATTCAATGATCGAACAATGAACATGGACGGCATAATTTTTTTTGCAGCCCTTTATTTTTAAAATTTGATGGACAATAAGAATAAGTAAATCTCACTTCATTTTTGCAGTAAGTATAGGTAGGTGACAAGAAGCTATGGTTCTATGTTACCTGTAGGTAACTGGGACAGAAATATTCTTCTTTTCAAATACATTTTTGATACTTAAATTTTCCAATAGAAAATAAAGTCCCTTTGGAATTAAATTACTTGGAAGATTTCTATGGTATCCTTTTTTACAATTGCTGGTGTTTTCTATACAAACACTCGGACGTGAAAATAAAAATCCACAAAATTCCATTCTTTAAAAAAAATTCATTGTTCCGGATTCATTTTTTTTTCGAAACAAACCACGACGATATAAGTAAAACTCAACTCAAGAATTCATTGAAAAGAAAAATCCTTACCTATGAAAGTTATTCTGTTCACATTTTCAACACTGGTGGTGGGAGTTCTGCCCTGGCTAGAAAATTTAACTATCCTCAACAATGCGACCTACAGGATGACTCAATATAGCGGCCATCCAAAAAGAGACACAACTAGCTAGTAGACGACAATGGACGACGACAAACAAAATGAATCTCAGCTTTTCCAAACCCTAAAGTTCGATAGAATGGGAAGCTATATAAATTGATTTGAGTTTTAAATTTCCCTAGAGTTGTAATAAAATAAAGTATTCAGAAACGCCACTTCTCTTTGTTGGTTTATTGTAATATGACTTGACCGTTGAACCAATTGAAATTGTGTCCGGAATAAAAATAGGGACGAAAAATTTAACTTGCAGCAACTAAAGACACCAAGGTTTATGTTAAATATTCTCGCGCTCATACAATCGCAAAATAAAATCAGGGGCGCATAATTTTAAATGCACACAAACAATAGTTTAGTATGATACTAAGCTTGAAGAGTTGATTTTGCTAATTTTAAACAAGTTAATCATAGAACTATGTTTTGACATTTTACTAAAGTTAACACCAGAAAGCACATTTACAAACTCCAACAAGTTATGGTCGCTTAGTTGTTTTACTTGCGATTATAGGTACTATAAGGCAAGATATGGATTGGTACAAAAAAAATTAAAACAATCAAACATGACATTACGATCACCAAAATAGTGGGTCCCCCTATTCCACCTGTCTGTCTGTCCTCGAGGCTGCAGCTTAAACGGTTCGGTGGATTTGATTCAAACATGGTAAATATTGTTTGTTCGGAAATATGCCCACACATTTTTTTAATTTTTTTAAGACGACTTGCCAAAAATAAAAAAAATATTTCTCATCTTTTTTATAAAAAAAGATCAGTTCATTAATGAAGGAAAAGGGAATATTTTGGTAACTTTTTTTTGTGAAAAAAAAGTTATTTTTGGTACCTCTAGTAATATATTCTTTTATTGGTTTTCGATTTTCTGAAAAACGGTTGCCCCTAAAAAGTCTAAACACTAATGTAAACCAAAATTTTTATTTTTTTTTTATTAAGAAAAACCCTTTTGTTTTTGAAAACTCAAAAGTTGGAAAACGACTTAAGCGTTTTTTTTCGAAACTTCGTATTTAATAGTTTTTTGACATTATCTTGATAGTTAAAAAAATATCGGGTCCGCCATCTAACGTTTTTTTTCAACTAGTGCTTATTTCGTGAATGGTAATACTTAGCTCATGTCTGATTTGACAGATAATTAGTTTTATCCTTCCGCTGAATGAATATGGTTGTGTATACGCTTGAACAACGCTCGCTAAGTGGTCCTGCAATCGACATATAGAAGATACCGATTTTGCCAAAAAAAATCATCTTTTCAGATGAAGCTCATTTTGATCTTGGCGGGTATGTAACAAGCAAAATTGTTGCATTTGGGGCACAGAAAACCCGCACGCATACATTAAAATGCCGATACACCCAAAACGAGTCACTGTTTGGTGCGGATTTTGGTCCAGAGGCATAATTCGAAAATGAGCAAGGAGTGGCCGTTACAGTCAATGGCGATCGTTATCGGGCCATGTTGAACGAATTTTTGTTCACAGAAATTGAAGAGCAGGATATTGCCAATATTTGGTTTCAACAGGACAGCGCTAGGTGCCACACAGCCGAAGCTACACTCGATGTTTTGCGCCCATTTAAAAAAGTTATTTGGCGGACCCTATATATTCCTAAATTAAGAAAACTACTGTAAGTACCTCCCATACAAATGGTAAAAACCCGTTACAAAAAAAATGTTTTACTCGAAAACGGCTCCAAGAATTTTCATAAAAAAATGTGTGTACTCTTGAACTAGCACTGTCCACTTTTAAACATACAAATATTTTATTTTGCGTAATTTTTAACAGTTTTCATATTTTCGCCTTTCTCACAATTGAATGAACAAATTAAAATTATTTGTTATGTCCAAATAATCCCTGTAAAAGTGTTAAAAAAAACTGCATACTCAAATTTTCAAAAATAAAGTTTTTCGATTTTTAAAAAATAAGCTAAATTTTTTTTTGAAAAATTAATAATGGCTTTAAAATGGCGTTTCAATGTTTTTTCTAAAAAATGTTTTGAACATACATAAATAATTTTTTTAAGAAAACCGCTCCAAAGATTTTCGATTTTTTTTTGGTATATTTGTATTTATCCAGGCATTCAAATGGCATGTGTGATTTCGCTGAAACTATAACAACTAAGCAATATAAACACATTAAATTATGTGTATTATCCATTTATTACTACCTTGTTATTATTCTTTTTTATGAAAATTTACCTACGTCACTGAATACTACTTTTTTCAATAAAACTGTCCATATAACGTCAAGAGTGCTTGAATAATGGATTCTAATAGTTTGTCGGCATAAGCCAATGAATTATCATATCAAAGTCAAACGGTGGTAAGTCGCACGGCCAGATTACACGACCACTTCTGGAAATAAGGCTATTACCAAATTGATTTTGCATAAATGTATAATTAAGCCCACTGAATGGACAGTTGTGCCGTCTTGTTGGAACCAAATGTCGTGTCGTGGATGTTTAACTGATTAATTCTTAGCAACAAAAACTCAGTCAGTATGGATCTATAGGTTCGCCAATCACCATAACTACAGCTCCTTCCTCATTTCTTAAGAAATAAGGACCGATGATGTCGCCAGCGTGTAAACCGCACCAAACAGTCAATTTTAATGGATGTAATGGTGATCCTTTAATGGCTTGAGGATTTTCTTCGCTCCACTATGACAATTATGATTTTTTTCAAAGAAATTTCCATAATTTTGAAGATTTGTTTCGGCGCTGCATTAAAGGATTCATGATGAAACCTTACTGAACAGAAATGTCAACAGAGTTTGACATTCTCAACTATCAAACCATAGATAACAACCATCGAAACTTTTCATGCAGCTAAAAAAAAATACGCAATACAACAGGATTCCCCGGTAAAATTTCTTTAAAAAAAATTATTGATCCGCCTCCTTAATTTTTGACGGAGCTAAATTTGTGAGGTATCAGTTTTTTTTAATTGGAAAACTGTAATAAGAGAACATAATTATTACTAATTATGTTCATATTATTAATACTCTACTATATTATTCACGCGCCTTATTAACAAACGATGTAGGAACTATCTCTTCATTCTTCGGTATTATTCGTTAAAGCTGCTCCTTTAAATTGTTTGAGTCGTTGAAAAAAAAACCGAGCATTTCTTCACAAGCATTATACCATTACCGATATTCTGTAATTTTTTTATCCACAAATCCTTATTCCTCAGTTCGTACAGACGCATTTCTTGTTTGATAGGCTTTCATCCTGGTAGGTATATGGTTTTTATAATGTAATCAGCATGTGTCTTTAGTGTGCTCAAAAAGAAGTTTTCGTATTCGTGTTTCTAAGTGGATTGCATAGGCCGGCGTATTTTCTGACAGGTTGAAGAGATTTTTTTCAAAAAATTCGTCTAAATTTCTTAATAGCTTTATACTCATCTGCACCCCAAACATGTGAAGTGTAGTAAAGAGTGTATTTCACAACGGAATCAAATATCGTATATTTGGCTGAAATGATTATTTTTTTGTTCGAAAAAACATTTTTCCATGGAAAATTTAACAAGCTTTGAAAGGCGTTGGTTTTTTCCTTTAGGTGTTTACTTGGAATTCGTTTAACTCCTAAATATTTAATTTCTTTGCTTAGTTCCAAAAGATTTCCATATAAGTACCATCTATTTCCACTATCCACGGGGGGAAATGGAACCCCCATCCCATACGATTTTTTCTTGTCTAAGTCCAACATATACAACCTAGCTTTGTTTCACATTTTATACCACTTCTTATATAAACAATGCTAGGCGACGCCAAAAACGAAAACTTCCTATTTGATGATTAGGAAATCTAGTCCTGTTGGATATAGTTTACACTAGATGTTCTTCACGAAATCTATGTTAGATAAACTGAACTTGGCCAAAATTGCATTATATTGACGAAGGTCCTCACTATATTCAACTGATGAGTCCAACTGGGACGAAACGTCAATTTTTGTATAGGACTAAAGGCCGTTGAAAGCTATTTTGAATCTTATTTTATATATCGCAACTAGTCCAATTCGATCTTTGAACCGCGTGTAAGCGAAGTTCATAAAATACTAAATAATTAAATAAATGATTGCTTACAGATTTGCTAGGAAGCACCATCCGAACATACCCCTCCACTGGCAGTACATCAGATAAATTGAAAAAACGTTAAGCAATTACAATTATTTTAAAATAAACATTTAGGACCGAACAGATGTGGACAACTCAACTTTTTGTTATTTCTGCGTCATTATGTATATTATATTTTATTTGCATTTCTTAATTCAAGTTTTAATTTTCTTCTATGTCTTTAATCTGAAGAAATAAAAAAACCAATGGTGATAAAGTGATTGATTGCTAACTAGGACGTGTAGGTTCGATCCCTAGGCGCTAGGCGCATTCTTTTCTATAACTCCAATTAATTGGATGCCGCCCATGGGTTAAAATGAGACGGTCAATACCTGGTTCTGAAATCCACTATGCCAATTTAGTGCCGTGCAATTCAGGTTGCATTTAAAAGACCTCAGGTCTTACAGGCATATAGTTAAATTTAAAAAAAAATAAAAATGTTTGATTGCTAACATTTAATTATTTGACAAATCGTCGGTAATATAGTTGCTTTAAATATAAAAAAATTAGGCAGCTGGGGGTCGTACTGTTCTGCCGATAGATTTATCACCAAAACGCGGCTTTTGTGAACTAACGTTACATAAGAGATAAATTTAATTTGGCTGATGGCATTTTACTTTCAATTTTTAAGTATTTATTAAGCTGATTCTCTTATTTAAATCTATGTTTAAATTTTTATAATGTATTATGATGCAACATTTTGAACAAAAAAAAACATTATTCTGTGCACTCAATGCAATAAATTATATACTCTTAACCAATAATTCTCTATAGTGAAGTCAATACGATAATATTGCGGACCTCAAAGTACAGAAGTTTCACATACTATTACTATTCATTGCAACGCTTAGTTCCATTTAAATCACAAATCTTCCGATGGAATTGTTATGTAGATACCTAAAATGGTGCTGTTTACGAATATGTACATTAGCTGAAGATGTATATGCTGCCAGTCAGCACAGAATGTAATATAGATGTTGACATTTCGGAGTGATAACAAAGGTAACAGAAATAATAATAATTGTGATTGAAATTCCATTGTCTTAATTTATGGGTCAATTGTCGCTTTCACACAATTGCAATAAACTCTGGATTCTGTTTTCACTCTACACACGTGATACGTTGTTCAATTAATATGCTTCAAGCATTATCCCATGTTCCTTTTGTGAGTATAGCAATAAACATTTGCTCCTGCGAAATACACACTACATTATGAACCCTACATGGTCGGTAAGCCTAATTTAGTTAAATATCACTGACAACCTAGGTACAAGCTATACTATGGTCAAATGTGGATAATTTATCTTAAGATAGGTACGTGATAAGTTGCGATGCATTAACAAGTGAATTATACAATTTAGACATAAGTATATAGCACCTAAATGATTTTTACTCCAAAGCGACAGATGACTGATGTTAAAATAATCCGGAAACCAATATAAGACAGCGACACTTATATTTTACTATACTCTGTCTCAGAAAAATAAGGTATGACGTTTGCCTCTCATTTTCGCTACAGTAGATTGCATAAATCTGTCGCTCAATAAAGCGCTCACAGGGTTATCATAAGGGATGTTCTTTTGGCAAAATGACATCGGCAGCAAAGCAGAATTTACACACATTACAAATACAACAACCTGCTTTCCATAAAACTGAAAAGCAGAAGTCTGCTTTGGATTGATTTGTGACATTTATTCGGGTATAGAATGTTATTATGTTGTTTAGTTGGTAGTTCCGATGACTTTAATGAATCTCGAAGTCCTTGTTCGTAGAGTTCTTCTCTTTAGCAATGGGCACGTTCACATATTCATTAGATAAGTTATGTTCGATACCAAGCTATACGAATATATTTGTGAACGATTCGAATAGGTTGGCTGAAAGCTGTCAAAAATCAATAATTTTTGGTTAATTATGTGTTCTTTTCTTACAAAAATTGTTTCACACCTTTTTACGTAGAGGAAATAAAAAATGTGTAACGCAACAATCTGGGCCAAAAATACGTTTTATTAATTTTTTTGCTTTCTAAATCATATTAATAAGCATAGGTAGGGGGCGTTCTTCCAATTTAAGTAAAAGTTAAAGTTAGCTTATTCGTGCGAAACTGCCAGATCAAAGATACTTAAATAAAAGATGTTTGAGTGGCTTTCTGTGAGCTGCTGTCAAATTGATAAAAAATTTGCTAACTAAAACTTGAGCAGCGCTCCTACCAAAGCTCTGAAATTGAAATAGCGACAAGCATTTAAAGAGCAAGTCAGTGCATATCCTTTATTTAGTAATAAATAAGCACTCATTAGCAGCACGTAAGTGTATATTATCGATAGAGCACTTATAACACGTGCAAGAGATAAACTGTCCAATTCGATTGTCAAGATTATTAAGATTTCTTCTAAGAGATCTAAATTTTGTTATACCAACTCTTGATAACTAACAAATTTAATATCACTTGCGGAAAAGAGTGATGATCTAGAGTTTTTCGGCGAAATTTGATAAGAAATACATTCTAAATATTTCAAAATATAGCTTATTGACTGGTCAGAAAATGTCAAATTTTAGTGAAGAATGTCGTAGATAATTAACTGGAAAGAGATTTTGACGATCTTACGTCATTTTTAATTCGGAGTCGAGTTGACCGTTGACCAGCCAGTGAATATAAAAGTATACAATTTCGTCTTTTTTCAGTGTTTATTTATTGCGACGTTAATAATTTTTACCAAAACACGACTATTTACCCCAATTATGAGATTCAAGAAGGGGCTTTCTGTCCATATTTCATTGAACTCATTTTTAATTAATCTCTTCACTTTTGAGCCGCATGTAAGCGAAGTTTTTTAAAAAACTTAATAGTTGAATAATGAATGCGATAATGTTTGCACGAAAACACAATGCAAACATACCCTTTCATTGCCGTAGGATCTAATTTATTGAAAAGAAACGTCAATCACATAAAATAATTTTAAAATGAACATTTTATTTTACTCTGCTTTATATATATTCCATTTTATTTGCATCTTTTAATTCAAGTTTTAGTATTCTTAAATGTCTTTAATAAGTCTTTATTAAGAAATAAAAACAAATCAATTGAAGATTTTTTGCATCTAATTATTAGGCACAAGTTCGGTAATACCAACTTAAAGATACAAAAAACCAGGCTGCTGCGGATCGTTCTTTTGGGAAATTCTGCTTTGCTGCCGATAGATTTACCAAAAGAACAGGGTTATAGTCTGTATTTTAAATGGACCCAAATATGAAAGCTGTCAAATCCAAAGCACATCAACAGAAATCCAAGGAAAAGAGTTAAAAAATAGAACTGGTAACTCTGAAAGCATATCAATATTTAATGGAGGTTGAATAGCAGCCGCAGCCATGAATCGAAAAAAAAAACAATATAACGACACTTCTTTGTTTTTCTTATTTTATTGACGTCATATGTGAAAAAAATTCATTAATCCACAAAGAACAATTTCCAGATTTTTTGTTCACATATGACGTCAAAAAAATAAGAAAAACAAAAAAGTGTCGTAATATTGTTCTCCTTGATTCATGAGCAGCAGCCACAGGCCACCACAGCAAAAGCAATTCAGTAAACATCCACATTCAGGTGTTGGCTGAGTAGGACGTTGGGCCTGCGTCAGATGCAATGAAATTTTCTTATATTATTTTATATATTTAAGGGCGGGCAAACACTTTTTATGCAGAAGTTCTTTCAATTTATTTTGGTGAAAAAAATGACACGCTATTGATTTTCTGCGACAGGGTATAGTGGTTTATTAATATATTTTAAAACGTATTCAACGATTTTTTGATTGAGCGTTCGATGCTATGGTATATATTTAACAAGCAGAAAGTACCTGGCGTTGCCCGGGCACCCGGGGCAAAAGTCTTTTCAGGCAATATCTTGTAAATGAAAATTAAATAAAGAACAAAATTTTGTAAGAAAAATAATTTTTGTTTATTTTATCATTTATTTAACCAGGATTAATTTTATTATTAAATTTAACAAAGAAGATTTATTATTTTTGTTTTTCTTACAAACGAACTATTATTCATTTTGGGGGCACTTCGCTTTCCGGAGGTTTTTTTTTTTTTACTTGCGATTATAGGTAAGTACCATATTTATAAGGCAAGTAATGCATTCTTCGAAAAGAAAGTTTTGAGATAACAATTAAACACGAAATTACGACAATAGCGAGACAAAAAGTTGGTTTACAAATTGTGTCCGTCTGTATGTTAATATGGCCACTCACAGACTCAAATGGGTGGGCCGAATTCTTTCAAACTTTCTAGGTTTAGAATTTTTTACGAAATTGTCATATAACCGTTATGTTAACGATTATTTTTCTCTAAAATAGCTAACAATATGAACTATTATATGGCTGGAAAACAAATTACCACCAATAGCTAAGAACGGTACCTTGCATATAGGACCAATATTTTGCTTTTGACTATCTGGAAAACAGCTTAAGCGATTCTTTCGAATGTTTCACATATTATATGTATAGGTTTTGGTACCTCAATTTGCGATGCATACCAATATTTTTAATTAGAAGTACCCAGTGCGTTAAAATTGGTAATATTTTATCAAAAACTATTTAAAATTATTCAGGTGTACCACAATGTAGCCGTCTTGGTCCACTCCTCTTTATAATTTTTATTAACGACTTACCTTCTGTCATCTTAAGTGCTGAACATCTTTTAGTTGCGGACGATTTTAAAATTTTTATTGAGGTGAGATCTTTGTATGACTGTTTTCTTCTTCAGCTTTTCCTCCATTTGAATATCAAAAAATGTTCAGTTATGAGATTTATTCGGATAAAAAATCCAATAATATTTCATTATAACATTGCAAACATTCCACTTGTTAGGTTGTATGTAAAACGATATTTAGGGGTTACTTTTGACCCAGCGTTCAATTTTAATTTTCATATAAATTATGTTATTTCCAGAGCGAATGCAATGCTCGGTCTTATCATAAGAAACTCCAAGGATTTCAAGGATACGGATCACTGACCCTGAAGTCGTTATATGTTGCTCTTGGACCTTACGTTCTTGAATAGTGTACTATTGCCTGGTGGCGCTTCTATAACCTAACCATAAATCACATCGAAAAAGTTCAAGAAAAAGTTCAGGAAATTTGCTCTCCGTAAACTACACTCGTTTCCCCTAATGAATTAGCCTTCATATGAAAAGAGATGTAAGCTTATTGATTTTAAGCTCCTATGTGAAAGAAGATCATACTTTTTATATCCGGTCATATAGACTGTTCTAGTCTACTTTCTTTGCTTCGTATTGTTGCAACTCAACGCTGTCTGAGACCTAAAGAAAATGAATACATTTACATTCCAAGGCATTTAACTAACTATGGTCAAAACAACCCGTTAACTAATTTTTGTATTTATTTTAATAAATATTTTCATGCGACTTTAATTTTAAAAGAGATTTATCTAAAGCCAATATTTTAAATTGTTTATAAATTCTTAAATGTAAAACTGTAATTAAATTATAAATTATGTTATGTTATTTTATACTAGATATTAAAAAAGTTATTAGACTTGATAGATTTAAATTAATAAATTAAATTTTTTTTTTATTTTTAAAACTTTTTTTTAATAATTTAGTATTTTCAAAACAGCTCATTAATTTTTTTTCATAAATGATAAGTATACGCATTTGCTTAATTATAATGATTTTGCGAAATTGAATCTTTTTTTTTCAAAAAGAAAAAAAAAACCGCTACACAAATTTTGATAATTTTATTCGCCTACAGGGAAATTCATCTATAGCTCTTTTTTATTGGTAAATGTATAGGCAGCGCAGTAAATTTCTATTCAGTAAACAACAACAAAGGAAAAGTGTTAATAAATTGGACAGGAACGGCTCTCTCAAGTTGCACACTAAACGCTTATGTACCATTGTTGGCAGGCAGAAGGAGATGTAAAATATGTGTGTATATAAAAAGTGCATAATAGTCTTATTCAGACTCTCATAACTGCACTACCTATAAGTTACCAATAAAATACGGTTTATATCAGTTTGTTTGCTAAGACTAAACACCTCCAATTTAATAAAAAAATCTTTTGGTTTTAAAAAGTTGTAGTTTGCAAGTGGCTTGAAGGCTAAATATTATTTGCAAACCTTAGCTTTAAACTTAGAAATGGGCTAAATGCAAAAAAGTGTTGTGGGACACTTGGGCGTATACGTATTTTATTTTATTTCGTTCATTTATGTCTGAGCACATTCTCTACAACATTATTACTGCCCATTTTTTTAACCTTAAAACTACGATAGGACAGTATATGTAGTACACTCATGCGGATAGGTACTTTTCTGAGTTTATTTGGACGGTATATATATAATTAAGAATACAAACTTATAGCTTAATATTCAAATTTTTTATATCTATTAACCTTTACATCTATTAAGCGTTATCTGTTCGAAATGGAAAACAATGTCT